>UELW01000556.1:11066345-11666345 GCA_900490495.1 Danionella dracula
CTCCTTCGACATGGCACAGATACCATTTAAACAGTTGTTCTGTAATGATTCTAGTTGATAGATGGATCATTTAGAATGATGTCACAGCTTCATGTTCTAGTTTCTCCACTCAAGCCCTGGAGAAATCCTGACACAGACACAAACACCAATCTGCTGCCATCAGGTTTATTGTTTTCTTTCTCCATTTAGACCTCCCCTCCAGCTTTGAAAACCTCCCAAAACACTCGCATGCACCAACACAGATGGATGATAACTTTGGCTTGTGAGCTGTACAATATTAGCTGCCCTAGAGCTGCTGAAACATTTCTCTTGACAAAGTCTCGTTCTGGCAAGCTAGGCAGTCGCCCATACCCAGGTTCGGAACAGAGATCACTCGGTTATTAAAACCATCTTACGGTTTTATGGTTTTCCATTCAGTGTTTACACCTGAAATCTTTTTAATTTAATATAATATATAACAATATTTGGTATGGTATATAATAGATATAGAATATAGAGATATATATATATATATATATATAGATATATAGATATATATATATAGATATATAGATATATATATAATATATAATATATATATATATATATATATATATATATATATATATATAAAACAAAACATAATATTCATAATACAGTAAAATAGTACTTAACCAATGCAGAAAAAGGTTGGTTGTTGGTTCTCAAAGAATAAGACTTTTGTCAGCCTGAGGTTTTGGCTGAAAATTAATCCATAATTATCTGGAGGTTGGCGCCGAGGACGAGCTCCTCCATCTTCCCTCGTCTAATTACAAACTATGTGCCTTCACCTTTTATACCCTTTATGATGCAGTCTGAACTCTAGTATATTGGCTTCGGCTTCAACGGCTGCTTCTGCTGTAGGTGCAAGTACAGTGTATGCAAGATACATATGCAGCTCACTAGTGCCCCCTCTGTCCATCAGGCAGTGTCACAGATATCTACAACTGACCTTTGCCCTACATAACTGACCTTTCGTCTACATCTTCTTCGAATGCAGTTTAATTATACTTATTGCTAGGTGACTTTATGAAGTTTTGAAGTAGTGTTACAATATATGAAATACCCTTAAAATATGAAGTAATTATTATTGAAAACTGATTGAAGTAAACAAGAGCACAGGGAATTGGTGAACTCACAAAAATGACATAATCCAGTGTCTTTTAAACTCACTCGCTCTCACGCCTTCAAAGCGCCCAAATAATGTGAGAATAAACAGCCTTTTAAATGACTCCAACCTCTCTGTGAACTTGACATCTACTGGTTTCAATTAAATCATGGTTTGTTCCCAGAAACCCCCAACCCCCTTCCTGGGACTCGGGGTCACCTCAGGTCACGTATGCCCCCCAAAACAGGAAGCATCACCAGCGAAAATGTCCTGAATGTTCCTCAGACATGAACTAGGACTAGGCTTTGTGCTAAAAATAAGAGCTGAGAATGGCTCACTTGATATGTGCTGGAACAGTCACATTAACAGAGTCACTTGGATCCATCTCTGTCTCTCTCAATAGTCTATTGATGCAGTTCTGTGGGAGTATGATGGCTCACAGTGGTGTTTAAGGAGGAAATGCATTGCTTTCTTTTGATGGACTTGTATTGAGAGACACAGGCGTTATCCCACTGGTGTATTTCTGTGTACGGCTGCCTCCTCTGCTCTGGTGGGCTTGCGCCATTATATTATAATCCTCATAAATATTTATGTGCACAGAAGGCTTCGGGAGCAAACACTTATTAGCCTATATGGAGATTGAAGTAGGTCAGAATAAATGCGCATGCTCACATATTCACTTAGATACGCTTCAAACAGAGCCGCTGTATTGACATGGCAAGTCCCCTTTCTCTCATTCTCTATATCTCTTTTTCTTTCTCCCACAAGTTCAGAAAATGCATTCAGACAATAGAGCAGCAGAGCAGTGTTTGTTAAATAGCCCTTCAAGGCAGAGGCAGCCCAGAGAGGCAGCAGCGAGAAGAGCCAAACACACAAAAACACACAATGTTCCTTGTTGGCCAAAAATTAAATAAATTCACCATAGCTCATTTCAGATTTAAGGCTTGTCCAAGCAAGGAAACTGATAAATGTTTCCTCCACGCTCTCTTGTACCCTCTCGTGGAGCATGTAAACGTATCCGAGCCCCCCAACACACTTGCATACTAACCTCTATTTCTCCTTTTGTTCTGTCCGATGGTACTCACATTAGAACTGGGCTTGCTTACTTGCATACAAAATTTAATCTTCCTCTAGCCTCAAGTAGAGGAATAAATTGGCTATATCGTTTTTGTTTTCTACAACAGGCATAATAACATAATATTTGGACTAAAAATTAAATGTGCAGTGCCTTTTTATGGTGTGAAAATTCGTGACAATAACGTTAATGAGGCAGCACCAAGCCTGCAAAATGTGTTCAGAGGAATGATCGCAATAGCGAACCATAAAAAAGAAAGATCTTTCAGTGTGACTGAGTTGTGCTGAATTACCGTTTTGTTCATTTTTCAAACTAAGGTTTGTTTCCTTGTAGAAACTTTACTTTTGGTTTATTCCTCTATAGCTGTCTACTACTGTCTACTTCTCTAAGTCATTCAAAAAACATGGCAAACGTGAACAATACTCTGATTTACAGCAGATATATGCACATTTCACCCCTGGCATTAGCACTCATGTGTTAAAGGAGGCTTGTAAATGGGAGGGGCTATTTTTTTAAAATAGTGGTTGGTGATTTTACAGGCGCTATGGATCCAACTATTCTGCATGGCACACTAAACTTTTGATGAGCTGTTTTGTGTGATGCTGTCGGACCTTCTGTGGCGACAGATGAGGATGAGGCGCAGCCTATCATGTGACTCGTGTCGTTAGGAAAAAGTGTTTCCATTGCAATTTTGAAAAATATATCAATTTCGATACACCTCAAATATCAACCCCTACAACTTTTCTACGCTAAATGCAAGATTTTTTTTAAATGGACTTGTTTCCATTGGGAAATCCAATTTGAGAAATTTCATGGTCAATGGAAATGCAACAAGTGAAAATGTTTCCTTATGTTTAAATTTTTTTGTTTTTGTGAGAATACAAAAGTTGCATCTAGAATCTATAACACTATTAGTCTTGAACAGTTAGACCTCCAAGAAAGGACTGGGGCTTTTGACAGCTTTTTTGGTTAAGATCATCCAATGAAGTCATCTGACTCACATGACAAACAACAAATGGCATTTAGCAGACGTCATGTTTCGGGACGCGCAAATGTTACCATTTGCATAATTTAGCAAATTCAAAGTTTAGTTCTTCTAATCACACATTTTCAATACACACAACGAATATTTGATTTTCTCAATTGTACGCCTTTACGTTGTTTCTAGGCATAACGAAAATAAACGAGACACTCCGGAAATCTAACTAGAAAATGTTTAACGAATCAAAGGATTCTTGAGGCGTTTCCAACTTTTTCGTTCCCAAACTTATCAGACGTTTGGCTAGCATTCAGCTGGATGTCAGAGGCTAAGACTTTAACACCAATAACAAGAACGTAACAAAAGACTTGCGTGACTATGACAAAATCAAGTGTACTAGCAGTGAAGAAATCCTGTGGTCTTCCATCTGGATCGAGAGGTTCTTGTCTGTTCATCTGTTTGCGAGGTAGAAAGTGATGATGTACAGCTGTCTGAGCACACGTCTCTAAGGAGGTTAGTTGCGGCATGTGCTTCCTTGACCTACATTCGCAAGTGTTTCCTCTACATCTACAGGATGTGCTGGTGGTCGACTCTTCTCTGTGTGATTGATGGGCTTTCTGTCTTTTAGTTTGTAAAGTCACTGATTACCAAACTCCTTCCATGGGATACACAAGGAAGAATGTCTGCACGCTCACACATCAGCAACTTCTTAAATATTTGAAAATCTTCACACACACACAAAAGCTGCTCACACACATTCACAGATGCAAATGACAAGCGATGACTCTCTCACCCTTTGGAAAATAGAACCGTGTTACTCATAAAGTTGAGGAATGCAGGAACACAGATTGTGAGCATACTGGGAGATCACAGCAGGAAACACAAGATGCTATAGATTACAGCGGTGGAAGCTCATTGCTGGACAACATTTTTTTTTTTTTTTTTTTGGTTTCTCATTTCCTCATTTTTAGAGTGCCAGCAAGCATTTGAGTAATAGCATCACATGATCTAAGGCAAAGTGTATTTATAGTTCATTCTTTGGATATTTGCAATGTTTGTTTTCTTTGCTTTAATTTTAGCTTGCTTTGTTTAATTTTGCTTTGCTGTTTTGCTTCATTTTGTTTCATTTAGATTTGTTTTTCATTGTTTTCCTTTTGTTGCCATTGCTTTTTGTCTTGTTTTATATTATTTGTTTCATTTTGTAACAAATAAATTTGTTGGTTTGCCTTTGATTTGATTTTCTTTACATTGGTTTTGTTTTATTTTTTGTTTGATTTCTGTCTTATTTAGTTTGCCTCGGATTTATTTATTTAGCTTTAATCCACATGACTGGAACACTGCGATCAATATTCCTCTCAAGATTTTTGCTTACAGTTCACTCTGACCACGGCTTGTTTTAAGGCTTCAAAATATCACTATTACACTTTCCAATGCAAATTTTAGTAAATAAAGTTGATTTTTAAAACAACAGCTTGGCTGGTCTAAGTGCTGTACACATTACAAACAATAATAAAAACATTTTAAAAAGTCAGTATGCAACAGGCATATCGCAAATGAGTCCTTGCAGTGTCTGGGTTCAACAGTGCTAGGTTTGAACCCTCAGTACCGCAGCACTGGGAGCACAAATAGACCCTCGTGTTCTTCAGACTTCATGCATTGCACTCCAGCTGTCAGAGACTTTGAGAATGAGCTCTGCTGTCACGCACACTTCGTTTCGATCATGTGATCTGTACCATTGTAAAAGGCAGCAAAGGTGAGAGCTCCTCAGAATGTCATCGTAGAACATTCATTGATAAATACTGATGTAAGCCAAACTTGCATATATTTTTATATGAAATACATATTTTAAATGCAGGAACACTGTTTATGTTATGGTTAGGTAGCTTCTGGTTTCTGTAGTTGCTTTTTTTTTCAGTAGTTTATCATCTTAATTATTGACATGTACACATTTGCTCATATAGGACTCTTGCATTAATCTAGAACTCTCATGAATCTTAGACGGCGCTTTTAATCAACTCGGAAGGTTCATTCACCGAAGCTTCGCTTGCTTATTGACCGAGGCTTTTTGTTCAATTGCAGAGAGAGAAATGTGCTTTGCCATTCAAATAAGAGGCTATGTAAATCACTGGTCTGCGTGCCGGGAGCGAGAGTTAACCGTAAGCATTCTGCAAATCCAGAGAAGATTTTATTCAGTCTCTTTACTAGATTTAAAGAGATACTACACACCAAATGCAAACATTTTGTTATTGATGTCTTACCAAAATATGTCATCCCTTAACATACTTCGAGATGTTTTCATCCTGGAGGCTTGTGATTGCCCCTATGACACTCATGTCATCCCATTAATGTAATTCCACAAGTAATTTATGCTATTTATATGTAATTTCTTTGTGCAAAATTGTAATAAAATCTAAAAGTTTGTTTCTAGTTTGACAAAATAATCAAAACTTAGTTTGAGTGTGTATATCTGAGTCAATGGAAATCTGCTTTTGACTTTTGTGGCAAGTTAAAAAATTACAGTTCAGCAAAATCCTGAGAGCAAAAGTCTAGTCTGAGTATATTTAGTCCTTCTCTGCATAGAGTAAATAAACTCTTAAATTGAGTTAAAACATTTACACAAACAGACACTTTTTCACTGAAAGCTTTGGAGTAAATATTTGTATTTTGCTCTACTCACAATAGTTTTTTGTGGTTGTTTTTGTCAATTTAACAAAAAAAGTTCAACTTAATAATTTACAATTTAACTCTACATAGAGCAGGACTAAACAGACTCAGAACAGAGAAAACTCAACTCTGTAGATTTTAAATTTTATAGATTTACATTTTATAGATTTAAGAGCTTCATGTGAGACTGTGAGAGTGCCTCTTTGACTGTTTATGTTCACTTCCTCAATTCCATCATTATTTAACCCGGTAAAACTCTGTAAAAACTGATTTACACAACAACTATACATTTTAAGATATCTAACAAAGATAAAACAAAAGCTTTATCAGTCAAGTGAGAACATAGTCAAAAACATAAGTGCTGCAGACTGGTTTCATTTAAAAACATTTATTAAAGGCATTTGAGCCTTAGTTCATGCTGCGTAGTGTGCCATGTAATATATGGTTAAATTATAATTACATATAACATTAGTTTATTCAATAACGAAAAATTTTTTCATAATTACAGCTTTTAGTTATTTTGATTATTTGTAACTGCGGCACTCATTTGTATGGCTTGAAAATGTTTAGATTGCTTGCACTTTATAAAATATCACAATAAGGTAAATGGCTGACTGCAAAAAAGCAGTCACAAAAATGTTTATTTCTACTAAAAAAAGTTTCTTCTAAGTGTCTTTTCCCATTAAGTTTTAGACATGCAGTTCTTTTTAAGTGCATTTAATTGAATTTATGCCACGGTCTGCCTGATTACTTGATTCTGATTGGATGGCAGATGTTGAATATTTTTGAATAACCGGACAGGTAGTCCTGTGCGATTTGTTCCTTGGGGAACATCGGTATCCATAGTAACAGACATTAGCTGATGAATATGAGTGCTAGAATATGGTCACTAAAATAATCCAAGTTGATCAAATCTGTGAACCACAGTTCACAGATTTGATCAACTTGGATTATTTTAGTGACCATATTACTGATTTAGACATTTCTTCACCACCCATCATTTGCTGAACTCTGCTGGACTGGGTCAGAGAGACAGATTTTAGGCAATGAAACAATGAAAAAAGTATTTACTTTGGGTGGAGTCTGTGAGAGTGGGAGGAGACTGAATGTACTTCTGCCCCTCTTGTACCCTGAGAACACTGGACTTTTGATCTCATCCCAAATGTTTACAAAAAAGCTAATTTTCTTCTCCCATGAGTGGCTCTGTCTGCTGCTACACAGTGAGAAAGCTGAGACGCTGGGATCGGGTGTCTCTCTCTGAGCTCCAGGGAGGGACCAGTGCCCTTCGATCTGCCCTAGATGGGCGTCTGGATCGTTACAACCCCTCAGACCCTCCTCTGGGACTGCAGCTTTAAAACAAACAAACGGACAGCAAGGGGAATGGGCGAGCGAGGGACCAGTCGAGCTCTGGATGTGGGAATGTTTGCATTGGAGCAGTTATTTTGGGATTCTCGATTCAGTCCCATTCTCAGGCTCCCGGGAGACGGTCTCTGGGTTAAAGGGAGGAGAAAATGCTAGAGAGGAGAACGATGTCACCTTGGGATCTGTTCTTAAACAGTCACCTGTGCTGAGGAGACATACCTGTGCTCCTGTGTGGTTCCTCATCATGGAGGCCATGCTCTTAAATCTGGGAGAGAGAGTCTGTGTGAGGCACGGAGCATTATTGGATGTGACCTCAGCCACTCTCAGGAGATTGAGACAGGCTAGCTTCAGGGCTCCTGCTCTGCTCCGTGCTGTCCACCAGGTATGAGCACCATGGTTTTGCACTTATATAAGTGATAAAACTACGTATTATTTCATTATAATTTTGCAATATTAGTTTTGACATACACGTGTCACGGTGGCGCAGTGGGTAGCACGGTCGTCTCACAGCAAGAAGGTTGCTGGTTCGAGCCTCGGCTGGGTCGGTTGGCATTTCTGTGTGGAGTTTGCATGTTCTCCTCGTGATCACGTGGGTTTACTCCGGGTGCTCCGGTTTCCCCACAAGAACAAAGACATGCGGTATAAGTGAATTGAGTAAGACCGATTGTCCATAGTGTGAATGTGTGTGTGAATGTTTCCCAGCGATGGGTTGCGGCTGGAAGGGCATCCGCTGCGTAAAACAGAGGAGTTGGCGGTTCATTCCGCTGTGGCGACCCCGAAAGGGAAGAGAGCTGACATGAAGATGAATGAATGAATGAGTTTTGACATACACTTGAAGAATAAAAAAATAACATAAACTTTATATATTTAAATTTAAGTTTATTAAATAATAGTGACTTTAAAGGTTTTAGTACATAGGGTTTTCAGGAAGCCAAAGCAACCCAAGACCAATGACGCTTCATTGCGATTTTTTTTTTTTTTGGGAGAAATTGCACACTGCACCCTAAATTACTATGAAAAAGGCAAAACTAATACCATTAAAAACGTTTTTTTCTTAAAAATAAACGTTTAATTGTATATACATTTTTATAGATAGCAATACAATCTCAGAATCTAATAAAAATGCACTTTTAACAATATGATTTAAAATAGTTTTTGAATAAATAATAGTAACTTTAATTTTAAAATAACTAAATAATAGAACCAACTTAATAAAACCAGGAAACACTTATTAGTTTAACACTCTAAAACCAATAATAGTCTAAATTATCATTAATATTATTTGTCACTAGTAATATACAATAGACTCTGAGACCAAGACATCGAGTGTGTCTTAATGCTACTTGGTCTAAGTTTCGTTTTAGTGGTCGGAGCAATTTATAATCTGTTTTGAAAAATCACATACTCCACCTTTATTATAACACACTTTTCTACATATCACAGAAATGCTATTTATATCACTGAGCTTTATATTAATAAAGGTTTGTGAACCTAGTTAGCTTTGAATTGAAATTACTGATAAAACAAAAAAGCAAAAAAAAAAAAGTGAAACCATTATCGAAATGGAAACAATAAAAATGTAAATAACAAATTCCAGAATGTAGCCGTTTTGTGTAGTGAATATAAAGACTCGATAGACTCTAATGAAGCAATTCAATGAATCGACTCTCTAGAGTCAACTGATCTACTGTCTCATTCAGCGTACTGTTCATACTTTTAAGGGTGTGAAAAAAAGAATTGGTGTGTCTCAAATCATTAATTCATTCATTTTCTTTTCAGCTTAGCCTCTTTATTAATCTAGGGTCGCCACAGCGGGATGAAACATTCCAATACACACATTCACACTCGTACACTACGCACAATTTAGCTTACCCAATTCACCTGTACCGCATGACTTTGACTTGTGGGGGAAACCGGAGCACCCGGAGTAAACCCACGCGAACATAGGGTTCTTCAGAAATTCTTAGGTTACGTTCTTGCACATGTCCTGCATAATGACATAGTTAAAAGGAACATGGAAAAACTTGAGAAATAGCTTGAACTATAAGATCATAGGCAAAGCTTGAAGAAAACATTTGCCCTTTTCAATAATTTTTCAGTAAATTTTTTTTTATTTAAAGCTTGGCTGGTAGTTCACATTCAGTAAGAAAGCCTTGCACCTTTGTTGTGCTTTCACGACACACTGGCATCCATTCTCGGCCGTCAGTATTCAATGATGTAGGGGTTACATTTCACAGAACATGTGACAACAGTTGTTCTTGTGTAGCTCTTCAATTAATGCTTTTTTGACTGTCAAAACTCAATGTGCAAAAAACGCTGATGTATTGACTGACCCACTTTTTCACACTACTGAGAGAGTATTAGTATTCAACTGGCCGTGCTCCTCTTACTTCCCACTGTGAGAGAAGCCTGAAGAGACCAACACTGTCCGGACCCATCTTTAGCATGTTAAGTACGGAGAGCGATGTTTCCCTTTATAATATAAGGGTCCTTGTCATTGTCCTATTTTTAACATCATTTGAGAAAGATATTTTTTTCATAGGGTGTGTTCTAGAGGGACACGCCTCAAGTTGATCAGCTCATGCTAAAACTCAGTCCCTTGGGTGCCCAGATCTTATATTTTCCATTTCTGCTACACCCAGTATATGCACCTCTCCACGGCCAAAGACAAGTTCCTGAGAGTTCTTGCTTTGAAGCCAAGATTAGTAAGAAGACTTGATGTAAATCTGGCAACAAATGCCACTTTTAAACAAGCTGTTGTGTAATGGCACTTTTTGTTGTTACTGTTAGGAGATTGTGGGAAAAGTAAAGACAAAAGTAGAAGTGGGTCATCAAACCAGGAAACCTTAAAGATAACGGAGAAACAAACTGCTCATCAGACCGGTCTGATTCATGAGGCTAAGGCGTAAATCCTAAGAAATGGGATCTGATTATGGTTTGCTGAGGCCGCACCGCTCATACTGCATCGTCTTTGGAATCTCTATCTCATCTGCATTGTTTCTTTTTTGCCTTTGAAACTAAAAAAAAATCTTGAAGACATAATTTAGTGTGATTATAATTTTTTTGTGTGTCAGTAATATTGCATTGGATTTTTTGTAAGTTTGGAATGTATTTCTTAAGTTGATTTACAGGTTTTGTGGGTGAATTCAGAGTGGATTATTTATATTAGTTTGGATGAGCATTTTAAGAGTAATGATATTTACAGTAAAAGTTTGCCTTGGGATATGCTTTCTGGTGTTATATACGTTGACAGAGCAAGGACATTGACTTACGTTTTTGGAGTTAGCATGCTTCTGGGAACACTGTGGACCGCGGCACGGTGCCGCATTGGTAGCTAGCTATAGCGAGCCAATCACTTTTTTGTGATGTCTAGATTCAATAAGGTCTTTACATGGAAAACAAGTGATTCAATGCATTTAGTATGAGCCTGTTATTAGCTGTGCCGGCAATTGTGATGTTTGAAGTTGGCTTCAGCTTCTCAGTGACGCAGGTATGCTTGCTCAGGACCAATTAGCATGAATTGTTAGAGTACCATAAAAAATGGAACAAACTGTTTACTAGCCTCTGTCAAAAACTCTACAATCACCAAATTTAAAGCAGATATCACTGATCAACTGCGGGTTCCACTACAGAGCCCCCTTTGAGACAATTAAGTTGTTTTGAACAGAAGACAATAACCTTTTTTCACTTATTATAGACATTAAAGATATGCCAAAGAGAAACTATATTTTGTAGTAAAATAAATAAAATCATGGAAAAAAATTGTGATCGCGAAGGAAAAATGGGAAAATATGTAAATTTTCTATTTAAAAAAAAAGTTTCATTTTGGTATCTTTGTATTCGCTTCTAA
Source organism: Danionella dracula (assembly GCA_900490495.1). Lineage (NCBI taxonomy): Eukaryota > Metazoa > Chordata > Actinopteri > Cypriniformes > Danionidae > Danionella > Danionella dracula. The sequence goes on from UELW01000556.1 coordinate 11,077,402, forward strand.
ACCCAAAATCGAAATACAGAAAGGTGCATGGACTCATAATCCAGATCACAGAATGGCCTCTTAAATCTTAAAGATTACCAAAAGAAACAGTAACCTGAGGTAACCCATGAGCTAATCGCAGAGAGACCACCCAAACTGACCTTTGAGCGTGGCCTGAGGGAGCCTTTCCTGTATTATTGGTCTATATAAAATCTCTCTCATATACAATGTGACGGTAATGGCTTTAACATGGCCAGTAAAGATGATGCACATACACATGGGCTTCAAAATGCATTCTTTTCACATCTCCACACTCAGCAGGGTTTGATCCAGGCAGGTATTTCCTTGGGAGACCCTTCGCCCCCGCTCTCTCCTTTCTCCCCTTCCTTTTCCTTTCAATGGACTGGCCAGAAAAACAAAACTCTCTCTCTCTCTCTTCTTTTACAGCTCTGCGCCCCCCCCCCCTTTACAGCTCAGCCAGTCCATCTGAAGGCATTATCTGTTCCCTCCTCTGTCTTAATATACATTCATAGAGCTGCTTTTGTTCCGTTTAAGCTGCTAATTGTGTGTCTCTCAGAGGGTGTGTGAGAACGAGGGAGAGTGAGGCAGAGAAGGATTTGAGGTTAGTTTAGGGACGGGAAGTGTTGGAGCAAACGGTTTTGCTGTGTTTCTCATTCTGCACTGGTGTTTTGGATCCCTTGACGTGTTAAGATTTATTATAGTATGTAAACCAGTTATCGGTGCTTGAAACTGTCTTGATTTTTACAATATATTCAGTCAAGTACACATTTGCTTAATTTGCTTATCTGTACACATTTGCTTTAAATTGCTTAATCAATTTTTTTGGAATTTTGGGGAATGCAATTTTGGGAAATTTCTCTTGAGATGAGCGTCAAATTATTGGCAATTGGTCCTAGCTGTTGTCAGTTATCGACTAGTTTGTAAAAAACCTAAGCCTGATTTTCTCATTTGACGCTTCAAACAAAACAGACCACAGGCCGCTTTTTTCTCAAAGGCCTGCAGGGGACCTCGGCTGTTTTTGGTTGATGCAATGATGCTCCTTGCCTTTGCCATTTCCTAATCTTTTTTTACCAACCAAACAAGCTTCTGAGAGTCCATATTTTCTCATCTTCCTCAATTTCTTCTTCGACTCTTCTTCATGCTGCTGTTTTTCTCTTCAGTTTCCTATCAGTAGGTTAACTCAGAGAGTTTGTATCAAGCACCACCTATGTCCTCTCTGAACATGTGATCAAAAGAGCCGAATTTTATTGTTCAACCATGAGATTTTGCCTCCATGGTGACATGGAAGACCTTAACATATGCCATAAGTGTGCACTCAAGTCGGCCAATTTGTTTGTGTTGAAACTTTAGATGGAACATTTGTCTGGATGTGTGATGCCCTTTACTCATGAAACTAAACAAAACGTCATTGTACAAACATTGTTGTAATAGTTTGTTTTACATAAATTGTAAAGATACTGACTACATTCAGACTGCAGGTCTTAGTGCTCAATTCCAAATTGTGTGTGCATGTTCAAATTACAAATAATACTTTACTTCCTTCTCAATGTTATGTTGGTAGAGGAATCTCAGAGGGATCTAGCCGGTAATCTGTATCGTTGATGCCAATGTTCTGGCCCTATTTAAATTGTGCCAAATAATATTTAGAAATAGTCTGAAGCAGATTAATGAAAGAGTGTGCAGAATATGTCTGGCAACATGAGATTAACTACACAGTAAAATCCAGAGAGTTAAATTAACTCTTCCAGAGTAGGACCAAATACACTCTAAATAGAGTGAAACAATAACACTTAAACAGAGTTAAATCATCAATGAGGTTATCATCGAAACCATTGATTATTCACCGAAAATTGCACATAGTGATAAACGTTTGTATTTCACTCTAAAAAACATCACAACTGTTTTTCTCGCCACATTGTAACAAAAAATAAGAGTTTAACTTAAATAATTTATGGTTCTTGTTGATGAGCTCAGAGTTAATTGAACTCTACTTAGACTAGGATCAAATAGACTCAGATCAGTGTCAATTTAACACTAGATTTTTCTGTGTACCAACAAAGCTTTTTTTCATGTAACTAAATTTGATCATTGTGACAACTGTGAGGGGTGTATTTTTATTCATTCTATTGTATTCATTCTATTGAATTGTTTAAAAAAATTCATTCTTGCCTTAGACCAGTCAAATGGGAGGTTTCAGTTTTGTCATCTCAGCATTTCCCTGTTCCCTCTGTACCATAGTGATCCATAACCAAGAAGAAGTCCAAGTAATAGATATTAACAAAGGGAAGCCAAATTCCATAACGTGCTCACTGTTTAGGTCCCTACTGCATTAGGATTGCCAGTACAATCCCATTAAGCAAGCTTAGGGGTGATGTGTGTGGGAACGGTCCATAAAGGAATTTCCTCTTCCTCTCTGAACGCCTACGCCAGGTTCAGCACTCTTTCCTGCTCTCCCTTTTCTTTGCTTTTTTAACCAAAATGGCCTGAATTAGAGGGTAAACACACTTTTCTCATTTTCGATGGCAAAAAGCCACCTCTGCAGCTGCTGAAGAGTGCACCATTACCAACACTGCAGAGAGTGAAAATCTGTCTGACACACATTCATCTTTCTTTCAGTCCATATGTTGTCTTTGAGAGAATATATATGGAAGTTGTTCTTGGGTCCTCTCTAAGAACAGGGAGGGTACATGTAAGAGTAGTTGCCTTATCCCAGAAGGTATTTATCCACAACGCTGCTTCCCCGTAACATAACCTGCTGATTTCAGAGCTTTTTATTCATTTGCTGTTATCAAATTGTCTTATCAGAGAGTGTTTGTGTCTGATTAAGGGGCGATGACAAAATTGAAGGGCTTATAAGGTCAGACAGTAGGGTTGAACCATAAATTAGGAGCCTACTATCCCCTGCTCTCTCTTTACTTGTTCTTTATTTCTGTTTATCTGAAATGTATGGCAACTGATTTTATCACATATTTCTAAATGGCTGATAATAACTTGATCAAATCAATCATATGAGCTAGTTGGTATCTGCTACTTCAATGTATGCAGTTCAAGCAGGGGCATTAGGCTCCGTATAAGTGCCATCAAAAGAAACTAAAAGAGCGTCCATTGTTTTTAAAACCCAAATTATTTACCCTTTGATGGCGCCACAAAAAGGATTTCTGTAAAACACCAGATATTAGACTCCTCCGTTGTCAATTGTTTGTAAAAAGGGCGCTCCTATCAACCCCCGAGGTTACTCAGAGCCCTCTTTTGAACACCTAGACTAAGTTTCTGTATCTATGAATAATTTCCTGAGTCTGTGCTCTGAGTCAAAATTATGTGCCATTTCATTAAACACTGAACATGTGTGATTGTTTTAATATTTGACTTTTGGATACCTTTAAGGATTGTTAGTGGTTAAACAAAAATGGTTTTCTATGCTGATAGTTTTGTTTGAGTAAAGGGTGAATTTATTACATTTCGGATGGGAACTGTGCCTTTAAGGCTAAATAATTATTGTGTTCATGTTGCAGCTCTCAACTGCAAGAAAAAAATACACAGTTTATTCTGATTTTAGAATGCAAATGAGCGAGGCAGATGCTTATGGGTGTATTGAAATGATGAAATTACATGCAAGTCAAACAGGTTTTCAAGTAAGAACGTTCTGTTGTTTTTTCATTCCCAAGAAGATTCACAGGAATATTGAATTATGCTTTATTTAAATGTTATGCAATTCTTCTGAGAAATCATTTTTCAGTACCTGCCAAGCAAATCGGAGAGGCTTATTATCATAATCTATTTAGCTAATGCTTTTGGTGGTTGCCAGTTTTTACTACAATGATAATGGGGATTTTGTTTGAATGGTTTCTGAGGATTCGGATGGAGGTATTTGAGAGGATTTGATTGGTTTCCTGGGAAAGTAGCTCGGTGGTAGCTATGGCAATCCTGTACAGTTTTAAATTATGCCTCATTGTAATAACCTTTTTAGAACATTGTTTATAATTAATATTCTTCAATTTTTTTTTTAGAACATTAGAACTTAGAAACATTTAGAAACTTAGAACATTTTTAGATTTGTTTATTTAATTAGTTAAATATTTTTTTTTAATGGTCATAAAAAACTCAACCTTTTAAAAATAGTCAGTCCACAAATGCCCTTAAGTGTCTAAAAAGAACATTTCTCAGCATCCAACGCATATGTTAAGAAATGTCCAAATATTTGAAATTAATTTAAACTTAGAAGGAGAACAATTGAAACAGAAGATGAAAATGTATTTTTTACTAATTATTCATAAAATACATAGCTGGGGTTACTACAGCAGGATAGACATTGATTCATTGAAAAAGTCTCTCTTTTCTCAGCATCCATTACAGATTTAGGCAACTGAAGGATTAAATTGGGCTCAATCCCACTATTCTCCAATTCTCGAGGGATTTTTCTGTGTGCATGTGTGTAATCTGCTGGGATTACAGTCAAATGCATGTGATTAATGCGTATTACCCACAGGGCCAGGTCAGACGTAAACACAGAGTTGAGGGATTCCCTGGATTTGCCGGGTTACACTTGGATTTGCGAGTATGAGAAGGCTGATATATGATTCTTAAGGCAATTTATTTGAAATAATCTTGTTTTTTATTGCTTGATTTGATTTCCCCCTGGGATATTTAAAACACTTTTTTGCCTGAGTGTTATTTAAGTTGCAATTATGTGCACTTTAGGAAATGTTCATTTGAACCTTGTTGTTATTTTTACTAAATATAAGGTAGAGGTGGGTAATAACTAATAACATTTAATTTGTTACATTTACTTGAGAACATTTTGGGGTTACTAGTACTTTTTTTTAAGTACTGTCCTCATACTTCAAGTAAATATTTGGGAAATATCTGTACTTTTATTTAGTTACATTTAGTGGTGCTCCTCCATTATTAATATCATAGAAATAAATACAAATTGTTTAGGATAGTGAGCTATTTTTGGACAAGTTTTGGAAGATGCTGATGTGTTAGAGCATGGTTCTCCTGGTCCTGGAGAGCTGAAGGTTTCACCTGTGGTTTCATGATGGTTGAACCACTTAATTAGAGTCCTCTGATTGTCTGAAGCTAGAGTAGTATGCATACTACAGCAGGGTTGCAACTAAAATGTGCAGGGCTGCGGCCCTCCAGGACCGGTTTTGGGGAGCCCTATGCTAGAGTTTACAGGGCTTCAGTGTAGGCTGCTATAAGGGTGCAAAAGGGGCGCTGATGAGCACACTTCAGAGAGTAAACTTTGCATGCGAATCAAGTCTACGAATCCACATCAAATAAGAGTATTGGGATAGAGCCACTGAGTAACCTCTGATTGCTGTGTGCAGATATTATATCCCTTCCTTCAGCAATAATATGAACATTATAAAGTCAATCTTTACAGTATCTTCATTTTCAAAATGAGTAATATTAAGTTAAGGATTTTTGAGCACAAACAATCTTGAATAGAAAAACTGATTAATAGTAGTATCATCATCAAGGTGACAAAAAATTTGAATATGACTTGGGAATTTGACTTAATGATTGACAGTTCCGTAACCAGGCAACCGCATCACTGCTGAAGAGGAATAGTGTGTCCCTGAAAGTGTAAACTTTTCTGCTGCACATCAACTTTAGAAAGTGTTAAAAAGTGTAAGAAAACCAGCTTTTCCCTTCGCTCTTACATAATACATATTGACTTCACTCTTACATATATTGAATATGTCTAGACATTAACAAGAAAAGAAATCTCTAGAACAGTCTTCCTATAGAATAACTGATGTGCGACTTGCAGAACAAAATTTGAATGGTTTGGAAAATACAGACCCCTCTCTGGAACTTGCCATTTAATCGCTAGATTTATTGAGATAAATATTTTGACTAAATAAACATGCTTATATGCGCTTTATTCTTCTGTATATTGTCGTACCTACCCTTTTTTCACTGTCTTTCATTTCTGTTATTGTGCATCCAGTAATGTTATATATGACTCTAATGGCTTTCTATATATAAAAAAAGGTGATAAAAAAACTAATAAAAATGAATGATTAAAGAAAATAATTTAACAATCCATAATGTTTAATTCTTCAAATCCGATCCTTAAAAGAAAATCTGCAACCCTTTAGGGTGGAATATTGTAGGGCTTGTTTTTCATTGCCATGCGAGGTGACTCCTTCTCACTTCTTTCTTTGTTCCCCATGCATCACCTGATTAAATATAAGGTCAAAAGCGTCTCACCACTGTGAAGAATTCCAGAGCTGATGTGCATGGAGAAGCTTCCAGGAAGTGCTCTTTACAGATGACAGGTGCATTGAGACGAGATTTGATTTAGGGCCAGTCTGGAGCTGAAAGATAAATGCACCTGGAGCCATGTTACTATGGTGACACATGTGACTAATGGCGACATTAAGGTATCAAAGCGGGAGATGAAATGAGGATATGTTAGTGATTGATATATAAACATGGTGCACGCGAGTTGTGTGTGTTTATGTAAACATCCAAATATTTTTCTGAGAAGACAAAGGCTGGTTTTCTTTTTATAAACAAGTTGTACTGAGATAAATAAGCAAGGTAAGCCTATTTCTACTCAAAGGAGTAGTTCAAAGTGCTTGATTTTAGTTATGAAATGTGTTAAATTAATACTAATAACACATTTAAAATAAATGAAAACAAAAGATAAAGCATAATAGAATATCAGCTGTCAGAACTTAAGTGCTCAAGCACAGCATCATATTATTTTGTCTCTATGTTCAATCCATTGGCTGCCATTATACCCTGACACCTGCCGGCTATCGTTATCTTCTTTTCAGTTGTTCAGTATGGAAGCTTGCGCATATTGTCTGTCAGCGCATATGTTCTTCATTGAGATGAGCTGCATTACCGGTTCATCTGATTGGTTAGTGAGTGGTGCTTTTGCCAACGAGTGTCACTACACCCATCGAGCCGTTTTAATCAAAAAGAAACTGAAAATAGGATTACACAAACATGCTTGAACCAATCTGAATATGACTTGAGGTCTGTTTTTGATGAGGGAACATGATAGAAGTGTCTGAAAAGTACTTTATTTGATACGGCATATTTAAACACAGACCAAATGAATAGTTGAGGTATTTTGATAAAGGAGCAATATACAGATTTCAACACCAAGAAGGACAAACAGGAAGGACAGAAAAATCCAACCTTTTATGGGAGATAGATTCACCAATCAGAAGGTCAGGATCATCAAGCTGCAGCCAATCCTGGAGAGATTTCATAACAATAACAATAAAACTAACTAAACATTTACAAGTGGCCTGCTCAGTTTTTTTTATCATGTGCACATACGCGCTCCCTAGCTCAAAATTTAGGCAAAATAAAATATGTAATAATTTTACACTAAGTTGTACAAGCTCAAGTTAATCATAGTAGAGTCAACTCTTTAAATCAATTCATAAGAGTCAGTTTGAATCATTTCAATTACTCCCCAAGAGCTTATATTTTAGATTAATTGTATTAAAAATAAATTCTCACTCTACAAACAAAGAGAACGAACATCACTAGAACTTTTAGTCACAGAACTTAATCTTAGAGTTTTAAAGAGTCAATAACAAAACATGTTTCGGACAATCTCATATCAGGATGAAGTTCCTTTATTGCACTAAGACTTCCCATAAGTCTTATTTTTATGATATTTTTTGTGAAAGAATGATACATGATTACAAAGTTTTACCCTTCTTGTTGTTGAGTTCTATGTGAATAAAAATATTCTATAATGCAATCTTTATTTATCCTATTAAATCGAAGCAAATTCACTCCAGACAGTGCTTCTTTTAGACGGTCAGAGACACAGCCGTTTCTTTCTGTTTGAGGAAGCGATAGCAAGGATAGTCAAGGGCACATATCCCCTTCTTCTGTTTGATAATCATCTGATGGGTCATGAAGCTCATTGTGTCTGGTGCCTGTATGATTCAGCCAATCGGAGCCTGACCCTGAACATGGCAATCACAGCTTTGGTGAGAAACATTGAGATGGGGTTTGTACAGGAGCGAGGTCAAACTGATTGACTTACAATCCTTTCATTATTAACGAGAGAGGGACAGTGGGGGAGAAACAGATATCTGGAAACTGGCCACTTAGTGTACGGTGACAATGCCTTTGTGATCGTGTTTAAACTGTGTAAAAAAAACTACTAAATGGGCTGTGTGCGTATTTCGTATTTCACACCATTTAGGATTTCGATTTTCGGCCTTATGACTTACGACTTAGTCTCTCGGTTCTCCATCAGATATGGACGTTCCATGGAGGTTCCCAATCAGATAGAAGGGTTGAGTGTCACACAGGGCTGTGCAGAGAACATTCGAGGATTAGGTGCTCAAGTATAAAGAAGGGGCACAGATAGACCTCATCATCTAATTTATAAGTCGGGGTTAAATTACGGCATTAAAAGAAAATAAAACAAACATTGTAATTGGGTATATTTCATATATATATATATATATATATATATATATATATATATATATATATATATATATATATATATATATATATATATATATATATACACTTTTGATTGTCAAGCTTTGTGGTGCTCATGTGGAAATAAATATACATTTTCAAGTTCATTGGCTATTTCCAGCCCGAGTAACTATGGGAACGGCTATAAAACGAGTGCTGGATTATTTTAAACGTTGTTATTTCACATTTGGCCTTTTGTAAAGCTGCTTTGAAGAAAACTATCAAAAAGTGAGATATGATTACTTTTTGATTGGTTGAATGTGATGTTCGTTTTAGGGGATGCATGATCCGAATGAGTTGATGTTAGTTGGTGTATAGTTTGACGCATCCTTCTGTGTATCTCACGTGAGCTCGTTTACTGTTTACTGGGCCTGATTCAAGCTAAAATTATAGAAAAAAAAGCTTGAACCTGCCCTGATTCACAGTGTCCCAAAAGGCGTATAAAAAGGAGTATAAACTGGCCTTTCTACACCACAGGAAGGACAAATGTTTGAAAAAAATGTGTTCAAGAAAAGTAACGCGTTGATTTACAAAAATGAATCGTATGCATTAAGTCTTATGAGGATTTGTTACGTCCAGAACACATAAAGTCCAAAGAGAGGTGGATTTCAGTTTAATATGCCACAGATGTGTGTGTCTTCCAGAGTCCCTCTTCACTCACTCTTTTATCAACAATCTCCAAATTGCTTTAGTTTCTCCAGACTGCCAAGAATGCTTGACCTGCAAAAGATGTTCCCTCTGACAGAGGCAGCCAACGGTGAGCATGAAAGCATTCCTCTGACACACAGCACAAGGAGACACCTCCACAACTCCTCTAGAGTGAACAAAATGTCTTTTTTTCCGCTATTTGTCAGAAATACAATACTGTAATAAATATGAAAATCAGGCTTCATAAATCTCAACCGTAGGATGAGTCTTTAACATAATTAGGACTTTTTGAGCCCCAGATATAAGTGAATTTAGATTTTAACCCCTTCAGGGCTTAATTATTTTCCTGCCATTAGTTAAGTGTGATTTTTTTTTCTTCAAATTTGCTGAAACAAATAATAATAATTATTAACAAATAAATTTTTTAACATTAACAAGGCTGTCTAAAAATGAAACTCATTCAGTGAGCTATGACAAATAATAAAGAATGTGTGTGTTTTTTTTGTTGTTGTTGAAAAATTATTTTAATTGTTTAAAAAATTTGGAATTTTGTGTTTAGAGAATTGTGCACCTTCTTTTCTTTTTTCAGTGTGCAGCCATTAAAAACCAGAAAAATTTTCACTGTCAGGAAAAACAAGCAGACTTGTTTCAAAAATAGTGACTTTTTCCAAAATATGAAAAAAGTGATGGATTGTTACTGCACCAGTTGCTTGAAGCACTTGCTAAAAAGCACTTTATACATACTTTTTTATGGATTAATGTGATGTCCATTTTAATAGACGTAGTATTGAATGGGTTAATTACCTCAGAGAATCTTTAACTCAAAATATATTGGCACTTTTTAACCCATTCAGAGTAGAATTAGTTTGCTTTTTTAACAAGCAAACCAGTATTAAGAGTATATTTTTTTATACAATCTTTGTGTAAATAAACCAAAAATTGCTATAAACTACTGATTGTTACAGCACATTATGGAAGGCAGGTAAATGTATTTTGTATGTCTAAAATAAAACTAAATAGATCAACCAGTTAAGCTATTTGCAGTTATTGCATTGTGAGGAACAAGCACAGTAGAAAAGAAAAATAGCAGCTAATTCAGGATCATAGTGAAGCAAGACAAACAACTGAATTTTGTTTAGACAAATGATAAAGCGGATGGGGAGTATCACATGCAGATAATGCAGCGTTAAAGTAAAGCACCCTGTTAGCGATTAGCTTGCATTATGGAGCTCCATGAATTGCGAAGGGAACTCAATTAAATATGTTTTAAAACCTCTGCTAGATAAGATTTCCTCTTCAATGCATCACGAGGCTCAGGAGGCTCTTTTATTAAGCGATGGCTGCGTATGATGAGAGGAGAGATGTGGGCTGTGGTCAGAGAGTGGAAGAGATAAAGAAAGAGCTAGCTGCACTACTGACTCTGAATCTCACTGAGGTTTATACCATACTTCCCACACAAACACTTTCACACTCCCAGAGATGCCTTCAGAAGATTGTGCTGACTTACACACAGTTAAAGACCCAGATGCTGAAGTGAGAAGGAGAGGAGATGTCATTTATCGATTAACTCAGCTCCTGAGTCAGCGTTGTGTCCCTGGTGCTCTCACACTTTTCTTGCTCTTTGTCGCTGGAGACCGTTATTGCACAGGTTTGTGTTTTATTGAGGGTAATGAATGGAGTTTTTTTAGATTTGTGTAATAAATCATGTGCACGATCCTTTTTTCACATACTTTTCCACCTATTTTTTCTTTACAGTATGTAATTTTGCAAAATGGCAACAAAAAATAATTTCATTATTGTCAGGAACTCATTTAAGTAACGTGAGGTCATGATTTAACAGCTTGCAGGCAACCGGCTTCATGATTATGCCAGTGAGCCTTTAAAGGTTCAAGTCACATTTTTGGGAACGAAAAGGGGGTGCACTATTTTAATAGATTTGTATTGTTTTTAATAGATAGATTATTTTTTGCTCCAAATAAACACTTCATATAGTTAAGTACTGCATCATTTGTTTACGATTTTACCCTCATTAGTATATCATGAATCGAGCTCTCAAACCCCGCTCACCAATGCTCACGCATAAAGTTTAAAGTTTATTATGTTTTTGTGTTTTTTCAATGCCTCAGGACAGCAAATGCCCCCTTCCATGTTTGATATCGGGCAAAGTTTTTTATTTTGTTAATTTTGGTTAGAGGCGTCACGGTGGCGCAGTGGGTAGCACGGTCGTCTCACAGCAAGAAGGTCGCTGGTTCTAGGCTCGGCTGGGGCAGGTGGCATTTCTGTGTGGAGTTCTCATGTTCTCCCCGTGATCGCGTGGGTTTTCTCCGGGTGCTCCGGTTTCCCCACAAGTCCAAAGACATGCGGAATAAGTGAATTGAATAAGAACGATTGCCCATAGTGTTAAAGTGTGAATGAGTGTGTGAATGTTTCCCAGCGATGGGTTGCGGCAGGGAAGGGCATCCGCTGCGTAAAACATATGCCAGAGAGTTGGTGGTTCATTCCGCTATGGCGACCCCGAAAGGGAATAAAGCCGACATGAAGATGAATGAATGATTGAATGAATTTTGGTTAGAGGTGGATTTTACAAAAACTCTTTTAGTGAAGAATTTAACTCTCACAAAGTGTTAACTCATACATCAGGCATTTCAATTGACCTAAAACTAAGAAATTTTTTTTTTAATGAAGAGTACTTTAAAACTTTTGTTGAAGATTTGTTTTAAATAACTTTGAGGCTCTCGCTCATTTATTAATCTCTACAGAAGCTGTGTTTTTTTGTGAAGCATTGTATTCTATGTCACTATACAAACTCAAACTTATACTTTACAATCATTTTTGGCTTTGGCTTTGCTTTTTGAGTTATCAAAAAGCTAAATTTAGTGATTGAGTGATATAAATTTTTTTCTAAAAAGCTGCGTCTTTCACATCTGCAAATTTTCACACATTTTTGTATTATTTACTTTCTTGGACATGCAATTATGAGTGAATTCCAACAATTAAGTAAATAAATGAAGTAGTCAAGGTATATGTGGAACTTTCCTCAATTCCACCTTTGGGTTCATGGTGACACGCCTGAAAACTTAGAGAGCATGACATCACTCATAGATTGGAGCAGGAAGCTAAGATTTTGGTTAAATGAACCACTTCCTCCTTGGCAAATAGGAAGAAATTGGCAAAAATAAGTTATTTGGTTAATCAGAAATGACAAATACTAAGCTTCAGCGTTTACTGAGTGGCCCAAACCTTGGTAGCCCCACCCATAATCATGCAAAGGTTTCAATCATAGTATAACCTAACAAAATAATATAAAAATAATAATATTATATTTTAAAGAAATTAGTGAAAAGGTTATCATGAAGGTCAAGAAAAATGCACAGAAAAATCTAATGAAGCCAGGGGTGGAAACATGTTTTTTAGCTGTAAAGTTGAACATTTTTAACATAGCGGTCAATGGGAACCTGCTCAATTCTGGAGTTAGCCTCTAGTGGTCAGACGAAGAACTCCAGTTCAGCCACTTTCTTTTGTACATCAAGAGAGAAAGCTGGAATTTCCTCCTCAGCTTGAAATCTCCTTCAAGTTTTACATTAAATTATAGTTATTGTATTTAATATGGTCAAACCCAAGCACACAATCTTCCAAACGTCTTTTATGTTGCAAAAGCTGAGTTTTGAATGCTTATGCGTAGCATTACAACTTTGTGGAGAAATAGTTAAATATTAATTGCATTACAACACTAGCACTGGACTTGTTATTGATCAATTAATATATTTTTTCATATATATTACATATTTAAATATTATTGCACCCTTAAAAACTTAAAACACTCTTTCTTTCCTTTGTTTATTTGTCATGGTTTTACTACTGTTACACTTTCAGGTAAATTGACACGTACGCTTTTATTGAGATGAGCTGCATTTGCGTCCCTCTGATTGGTTAGTGGGCGGTGACTCGGCCAATGGGGGTGGCTACAGCCGTTTTGAGCTCCAAGAAAAAGAAAATAGGGTTATAAACATGAATCATGCATGAACCAATCTGAATAGTACTTAAGACATGTTTTTGATGAGGGAACAATAAAAAAACATACCAGAATTGTCTGAAAAGATGAGTTTACATAATATGGCATATTTACATGGATCCATTTTTAACAGTATGGTTTGGTCTATAATCTTTTCAAGTTAAGGGCATTGGATTCTTTTCGTGCCTTTTTCTTAAACGACTTTGGTTCTTTCAGAGATCTGAAGAGATCATTTGAACTTATTTTAAAAACTCATTGATTCAAATAATAAAGCAGTATTACAGAGCTCTAATTATTGTAATTTTACATTGATTAAAATGGATTTATAACAATTTCTTTCTTTTAGAATTGTATCCTCATATAACCATATTCTAAGCAATTCTTTCTCAGAAATTTCCAGAAATGACAGCCTGAGGTTTTGGTGTGTTTTGGCCTCAGATTAATTTGCATCCAGTAGTTTTACACTCAATCAGCATTCAAATAGGTAAGAGACCAGAATGACTCAGCTGAAATAGAGAAACAACTACATAAAAGGTTTCATTGACCTGGTGTTGTTTAGTTTATGTATTAGTTTTTGCAAATGAGCTTAAAACACATGAGTGTGTGTATGAATATGTATGCTAGAAGTTTCTGTTGTGTGTGTATGGTGCACAAGCCAAAAGGGAGTAAAGCTATGCAGTAAAATTACAGCAGGAAAGATCTCACATGCGTTTGAAGTCCTCAAATATGGGAGTGCTGCTTTTTTCTCTGATTTAACTGGAAACACATTTTCCTGCTCATAACACGCACACATGCCGACACAGGGCTCGAATAGCCTCCCTCCCATGCCGTCTCTGTGTGAACTGGCCCGTTTTCTGTATTCGTTTCAATGTGGAGAGAAATTACAAGTCTCCTCGGAGTCCTCAGGAACACTTTGTCTCACATCTAAACGCTGTTGTAGCACCTGCACAGACACAGGTGCTTTGGTTTCAGTCCCTGGAATATATTTGGATAACTATTCTACAATGCACAATCCCTCAGAAGATCTAAACCTCTTTTATAACCCATGCCTGAGTGCACTCGTAGTTTTCCCATAAGGAAAATCCCATAAATCACCTCGGGTAACCTCACACACACCTGGATCCATTAACACCTCGCAGATCGAATTACTGAAATGAAGAATCAACAAACGGCTCACACTCCAGCGGCCTCGTTGCAGTGACCGTGGGGTCTTTGATGTGATATGAAGGAGGTTTAGATGCATGAAAATCAACCGTAAACCTCCACCCACGTCCATCAACCGACACTCAATGCTGACCGCACTAAAGCCCCTCAACTCCTCCTCCCCAAGTTAGCTGATGTGGTGGAGATGTTGAGAATATGCTCAGGGACGGGCCTTTCAATAGACAAGAGGAGGCTGCCTTGGGCCCCCTAACTTTATGGAATTAAAGAAATAACAATTAAAAAGTTGTTTGGTATTTATCCAATTTCCTTCAATCCCTGAAGCCTTTCAATTCTGTTCAATTCAACAATGCACACATTATCAAAAGTAAGATTTAATTTTTACATTTCAAGCATATCAATAGACATGCTCCACAAATAACATTTTTTATTACATTTATAAAATGTTAAATTTGATACAATTTTCATAAAAAGTCGAAAATGTAAGCTTTTATTTTGAGATTTCAAGTATATCAACAGACTGCGCTTCAGAAATAAATGTTTAATCCTAAAAACTGAAAATTTAAGCTTTTATTCAGAAATTTCCATAACACATATTGTTTATCCTCAAAATATACAAAATGTAAGCTTTTACTTTGAAAGGTTAAATATGTCAACAGACAACACTCGAGAAATCATAATTTTTACTTTATTTAGAGTTTTCACTGCAACTTTTCAGATTGCACGTTTTTTACTCTTAATATATTGCAAATGTAAGCTTTAATTGAGAATTTGTCAATTTTGAACATTTAAATATATCAATAAATCACATTTAGGAATACATAATTTAACTCTTAAGTCTAGCAAATTTAACCTTTTACTTGTATATTTCAAGTATATCGATACCTGGCGCCAGGAATCAACTAAATTTTTACTGGAAAATTTACTAGCAAATTTATACTTTTATTATGAAATTTTAAGTATATCAATAGACCATACTCCAGAAATCTGAATTTTTACAATTTTAGTTTTTTTGTGGATTGATTTCTTTCTATTTATGCAGCGTGCAGCATCCGATCACTGCAGCCTCCTAATCACTGGGAGGAGAGTTAAGGAGAGGTTTTGAACAAAGAGACTTACTTCCAAGCTTGGCTTAAGCGTTCAGGGGGCTCTACGGTGATTTTTTTTCATATACCTGAACTTTTCTTGTAATTAATCTTTTTTTCTCACGGTAAATCAAAAACTTCCATTTGCATTTATGTTTATGTGTGATGTTTGTGTTGATTACAGCTGGAAAGTCGATGTGTTAAATTGATGAAGTTGGTGACAATGTTTTGATTTTTTTTTTATTGTTCATGATCAATTTTTTATAGTAACTTTATTTTTTCATAATTATTTATTTACTTGCATCTGATCTCAGGATCATTTGCTCTTTAGGGCCCACTGGTGGTATGGTGACCCTAAGCAGCTGCTTAGTTTGCACTCACCACATGGCTGTTGGTCAGAAAAAATATATATATAAAAAAAAAATAGGTGGATGTTATAAGAAAATGGCTTTGCATTTGTGTTAACATGCTGCAGAAGACTCCCAAAACCAACATTTCATATCCACATTTCACAATAAACATAGAAACGCTTTAACTGAAGGACAAAAACAAACACAGAACACCACCATGTGGAGAAGGCACCTACTGAACCATTTCAATTGTGTTGATAATAGTGCATCATTGTAAAGCAACCATTCTATTGCAAAGCGTCCATTCCTCAAACCTCTAAGAGTATAGAGCTTCATTAAAAAAAAATTTTTTTTGGAGAACTTCATGCATTTTAGTTGTGCAGATGAAAATGAAAGTTGCCATTTGTTTGGAGGAGATGAATGTGAAGACAAATGAGACACTCCATCTTGTTTCAATTATAAACCAGCTCTGTTTACATCGGATTCCAACAATATAGTTCACATACCACAGAGTATACAAACACACACAAACAGCATCCAATCTGTCTTTCATCCATTTTGGTCTACGTCCACCATACTATCTGACCTGTGCGGCTGCCTTTTGACCGAGAAAAAAAAACCCATAATTCAAACACAGATACTACCTACTTTGTTTCAGAGCCTGGGGCAGTGAGAAAAAAATAACCAAACCCAGAGATTCCTAACCAGAACCACATTTCCTTTGAGGCATCCAGAGAAGTAGGTTTCCACGCTTAAGGAACATGTCAGCCTTTCAATTTTGCGTAGTCTTCCTCTCGTGTTGCTTTAAAGACACAAAAGGCTTGGGATTTTCAGACATGAACTGAACTGGCCTCTCAGAAGTTTAATATAGAACCCCTCTCCGTGGGAGCCTGGACATTTTCATTTATTTCGCAATAACACTGAAGCATTAAGGGTTTCCGTTAACACAAATGTTCTCACAATTTATACAACAGGCTGTTCGGAATCATGCCCAGAGGAAAGAGCCAATAAATGAAGTTAAAATATGTGTTGGAGAGCAAAGAGGGATCACGAGGGACTGTTTGAATTGGACAGTAGTGTTTCCGGTCTGACAGTTTGTCCAAGAACAGCAACAGGCTTGTTCTCCTTGTGCTTCTTCCATCATGACCTCTGCAATCATAGCTGATTGATCTGACCATCTTCGGATTCAATGAGTGGCTTGAGATTGATCGACTTTAGAAGCTTGGGTTTGTTTATTGATGGTGTGATCAGCAGCAGTCGGATGATAATGAAATGTAGGGATGCTGTCTATTGCATTATGTTTGGAGTGTTTTTCAATTACGTCTCAAAGGCTCTCCCATGAGTATGCGTGAGAGAGTGATGAGGAGAGATGGAAAATCCTGACCTGCGGAATTGTCAGCCTTTTTAGAGTTCAAGTACATTTACAGCAAAAGCTAAAATCATTAAGTCGATGGCTGTGGAAATAATCATGTGCAATATAACTGTAAGATGGGAAGCTTTGGGGAAATTTCTGAGTTTTTGGTGCAGTGAAAGAAGGTGAAAGACTATAGTTTCACTTTTTACAAAATCTCTGTCATGTCGTTGAGGTGACAAACCTTCCCTCATATTTTGTTCTTTTAGTTTTCTTTTTTGTTTGTTTGTTTGCTTTCGCCAGTCATGTGGTGTTCATTATGGCTGTTCAGTCACATTTTGTCAATATCACAGATAGTTTTATAGTAAAATAATGTTTAAATAGTAAAATGATATATTGCTAGGTCATTTATCTGGTAAATGTGCACTTCACTGGTTTCTTTCCCATTATATTTCCAATCTGAGTGAGCTCCTCTCAACATTCGTTTGATTGGAAGACTTCTGGATCGTAGCGCACCGATGCAGGCTTCTCCAAAGACTACAGAAAGTGGGCACACTTCAGAGCATAAAAATGAAAGGTGGGACACCCATAGACTGTATAAAACATGGATATCATCAGCCATCGACTTGAAAGTGAGTCACTTCCCAGGAATTAAAAAAGTACAGCAAAGACGTTTAATTGGCTGAACATTTAAGTCTTTATATATCTTAAATAGACAAATAAAAAAATAATTCAATCCCTCACAGTTTTCATGAAGATAAAAACTACCTTTTTCGGGCTCCAAATTGGGTCATTTTTAGCAAGAGATTAATTGAGAAGCTGCTCACTTCTGGAGTCAGCCTCAAGTGGCTGATTTGAGGAACTGCAGTTCAATCCATCCATTTTCATGTCGGCTTTTTCCCTCGCTACAGGTCGCCACAGTGGAATGAACCGCCAACTCCTCTGGCACATGTTTTATACGGCGGATGCCCTTCCAGCTGCAACCCATCGCTGGGAAACATTCACACACACATTCACTCTTTAACACTATGGACAATCGTTCTTACTCAATTCACTTATACCGCATGTCTTTGGACTTTTGGGGAAACCGGAGCACCCGGAGAAAACCCACGCGATCACGGGTAGAACATGCAAACTCCACACAGAGATACCAACCGACCCAGCCGAGGCTCGAACCAGCGACCTTCTTGCTGTGAGACGGCCGTGCTACCCACTGCGCCACCACGAAGCCAGTTCAATCACTTCCTATTACGCATTGAGATGTTGCGCTTTGCCCCACACTTCTGATTTCCCTTTCGACGTGAGAGGGGTCTGATAGGGGGGGGTGCGGAACGATTCATGTCACCCCAATCCATGTACACCCGCTAACCCATTCATCAATACTATTGATCAGCTTGAATATTTCATCAACCCAATCGCTGTTGTCGCTATAAAGCAGACGGAAGAACCATGAGACAGTTGAAGACAAATGGCGGGCCATAAATATTTTTAAATGCTAGCATTAATAACGCCTGGTGGATTTTGTGTAAGTGTATAACTTATGCCATGAATTGAAAATAAATCATTTGTTTTGCAGTTTTAAATATTATATATGTATATAAATGTGTGAATATATTTTACAACAATTCTGCACAATGACTTCATTCAACTACTTCGTATGGCACAGAAATTACAGTGCTTGTGATGTGAAATACATCATATATACATGTAGGTGATGACTCTGAAAAGAAAACAACTTTCTAGAATTGCTTTAGGTTTCTTTGAACGCTCTGTGATGTTGACTTTGTGGTGAAACAACCGTTAGCCGGGTGCGTGAAGGACGTCACACAAGTCATCATCTCCCTCCAACAGCCAGCTTCAGTCTGAAAGCATCTTTTTAATGTCTCCGAATCCTTCGCCCCCCTCTTTTCCTCACCGTTGCCAAAGAAAACTGGAAAGGAAATCTAAATTAGAGTTGGGGGGGGCAGAAGAAGTCAGGCAGAGGGAAAGAGAGTGCGAGCCATTCCCAATGTTGGGTACCACGACAAATCCAGATGTGGCTCTGATAGTCATTTTTGTGCGCGTCTGTTTGGGGTTTTTCCACAAAGTGGGTTAGACGTTTACTAACATTGTTTACACATGTACGTAACTTTAAGTTTACAAACGATAGGGATATTGAGGGATACGCAATCAAATGATTTTGTACTGCTGGTCACATTGACCTCTATATTGGCTTCAAACTCCTCTCTCTAAGTTCATTCAGCAGTATTTTTTTTATTCAATTCACCTGAGAGGAGAGAACAGTTGATGGGTAGTCTTTTAACAGATGTTATGGAGGTATGTTGACCTTAGTTGCTTTTAAACAGACAAGGTTGGCAGCTGCCTGAGGCCAGACAGGAGCAGAACTTTGAATTCTAGTGGCAGTAGCTCATTTGCAGTGACCTTGGTGTAGATACTGCTTAAATGAGCCCACCTCCTTCTCTCTCCTCCACAGTGACCATAATGTAAACATTAACCTGAGGTTTTGATAGCATTATTATAATAAAAGTTATCCTTCTTGTAGAAAAAAAGAAAGTCTGAGGGAAGTAAAGCTGCTCGTTTAGTCTGGAGCATGTGGATGTCTAGCTCTGTCAAACCTGTTGATGTGTTTGCTAGCTCATAGCAAGCTAAAAAAAAAACATTCCAATTTAAATAAATAGTTTTTAATTAATAAATTGACCTAGTATGTTTCTCAATTGCTGGCCACTTTGCCTCCGATACTTGGCAAATTTTGCAGTAAGTAAAAGTGAACTACTGAACTTTAGTTTTTAAAAGAAATGTGTGTCATTTTTTGCCTAATTGTATACGCTTGAGATTTTTTTATGCAACTAATATGTACTACTAAAGTTCACAGATATGTGAAGTGAACACAATAAAGAGACTATCTATTATTATTCCAGCCTAAATTTCATGAGACTGCAAACTGTATCAGTGTTTTAAGACATCATTGTTGTAACTAAATTATATCGTATTGACAATGTGACTTACTGAAAAAATACTGAAAAGTGAAACTAATGCAGTATAAGTTGTTCAATGAGATAACGAGTTATCTCATTAATGTTCAAATAGCCCCTATTACTGGAGGTTTTATTAGTTTTTATTTATACTATAGTTTGCGGTAAACTAATTCACATTTCATACCCATGAAAGTATGAATTAAGAGGCCAAAAATAGAAAATTGGCAGGCCAAAACAAAAGCAAATTAACAAACTATGGAGTGTTTTCACAGCACGCCATCAAACTTGAAGTCGGCCATGTTGGAGATATCCCCAGAGAAAATACCATAAAACAGAACAAGACTCACTACTTTTCACTAAGAAAATTGTGAATTTCTGTGGTGTTTTTGACTGTATTCATCAGTAGGATCATGAAAAACATTTGAAATACTGAAAGTTAAATTAAATCAAGGAAAGAGTCTGAGGAAAGGAGCAGCTTGTTAGTGATGTGTCGTTCATGAACTATTCGTTCTTTTTGAACAACTCTTTAATGTGACTCGTAGGAACGAATCGTGTCGGAGAGGGATTGGTTCAGTGGCTTATGCGCAGCATCTTCTGGTTTTCTGAGCATAACGCGCTCATCATTAATGATGAGAGAACGAAAGGAGCCGGAGGAGTCGGGGCAAGAACAAATCTTTTCTGTTTCCGGCTCAAACTGCATTTGGTTAATATTAGAGAGCGTCACGTGATAGAAAAACAAAAGGAAAAAAAAAGGGTTTGTGTATATAGTAAATGTGTTAGGAAAGAAACACACAACATTTTATTGGTATTTTACTAAAATTAATGAAATGCACGAAATGACTCGAAAAAAGATTTGTTCATTTTGCTGAACAGGACTCAAAGATCCGAGTCGGAGAAATGATCCGAACTTCCCATCACTAGAGCTTGTGCTAAACCATGATTTCCACAGCAAGAATATTGAAAAAATTTCTGTTTGTTGTTGAGTATCTCCAACATGGCCGACTTTGGGTTTGATGACGCACCTTGAAAATACAATTTTTTTGCACATTTAGCAACTTTTACAGATGAGAAAACTCAAAATGTTACACATGAAAACTCGCTTCTGGAGGGGACACACCATTAAAGCTCACAGTGCAGCATAAACAAAATACAATAGTAGGGTTTTTTTGGAAAAACTTCATTTTTTGTGTTTTGAGCTTCTTCTCATTTTTAGTTTATCATGTTTAATCATTGAATGATCGATTTGTCCCTTAAAATCCAGTCTACACTTTTTTTGGTTTGCATGAGTGTTTCTAGCAACATGATGCTGCAAGTTGGGCTGGACACAGGGGGAAGGGGTGGAAACGGAAAAGCTGGATGGAGGAGGCGTTTGGGCTAGCGTCTGTGTGTGAGAGAGTCCTGTGCTGAGATGGATGCGGGCCAGCGGTGTCTGTGAAACAGCGCGGAGAGGGATGGGATGTGCTGGCACTGCTGCTGCTGTCAGTCCGCTCCTCCTCGCCGCCTGTGTGCAGCTTCACCCCGGATCACAACAGCGACATGGGTGATGCTGACTGCGAGGACGATTTATGCCGGAGTTTGCACGCTTTTTGTGCGGATGTAAACCAGATGGATTACTGACGTTCTCGCTAGGAAGGCTACATCTCTTTTTTTCGTTGAGGAATTCACATTCGAGAAGGTAATTCGCCTTGGGTTTATTTTGAGCTGCTCTGGCGCTTCCCGCTTTCAGTCTGTCAGATGGGGAAAGATGGATGCGAGAAATGTGTTGCATTTACTTATGAAAACTCACCCCCAACCCAACAGGAAACTTAGTTTTGAATACAATCGGATGAATACACATTGTTTAAATTCGTTTTCAGAAGGAAAAATGCTACTGTTCGTGTAAACGTGCGTGTTATGGAGCTAGCCTGCTAGCTAGTTAACGTTACCTCAATATCAGAGAGCATAATGATCCCCTTCTTAGCATTTTAACACACGAAAAGTGGCTTTAAAAATACAATAACTGCATCCAAAGGAGTTTGCTAGCTCGTTTGCTTCGCTCGCTGCCAATTCAGACTCATTCATCCATATTTTCTGCGCTGGGCTGACAGCTGATTGCAATCAGATGTGCTGAGAATAGTGAAGGGAGATTGCTTACTTGTGACTCCTCGATTTGTCCTTAAAAACCTTGAACAATGCTGCTTTGTGGAGCCTGGGTTAATTAGATGTACAGGAAATGTCCTGTGACAGGCTCAGGGGAAGGATGTGTGCTGTCTTCACTCTAGAAATGCAAGTTTTTATGTAGAAATGCTTTGTGTTGTGATTGTGGTCATTCATTCTTGAGTGCATGATTGGTGCAAAAATGGCTCTTTAGAATAGATAACTCGTGGTTTTGTTTCCCTTCATTGAGGTTGTGCTCTTGTAATGTAAAAAGTGTTTGGCTAATTTTCCCACGTGATAACTTTAAAGGTGCTGCATTATGTAAACTTGACTTTTCAGACATTTCTTGTATGTTTTAGTATTGTTCCCTCATCAAAAATGTGTTATGAGAATAATAAGAAGCCTCAAGCCAAGGGTTGCACATCTTTCTGGGATAAACAATTCATTTGGCATCAAGATACACAGGTTATGATTCATTTAAAAACTATATTATTTTGTTATAGGCTGATTGGATTACAATATATTTGACTCAAAAGCGATTCGATTAACTGTAGAAGGATTAATATTCATCATAAATTTAACTGAATAAGACCAGTTTCCATTAAATATTTTTTCAAATATGCAGAAAAACACATTTTCAAACAGAGACTTTTGGCAAAAGAAATAAAAACCACAAAAATCTACAAGTTTGCTGTGCTGCCATTTTACGTCAACGATGCTCTACACAGTTTACAAATAGCATGGTACTTGTTAACCTTTCCCTTCCTTCTTGTAAAACCCAAAATCTGTCCAAACTCAACACTCCACCATGGCTGGTTTGCAGGTTTTCACTACATAAAAAGTGAAAAGAAATTGAACTTCTTGACAAATATGATCATTTACAGACTCTCTTTACCCGTCCACCACATTATCTAGGACACCCATTGTCTTATGATGACCACACACTTATGTGAACGTATACGAAAGAAAACTCTGCACCAAATTTTTATAGTTTTTGGGAATATCTAACAACTCTAGACACTCTGACATCAACAGGATAAGCTTTTCACTAACCATTCTCTTCCATAGACTCTTTCTGCTCTGTTTCCTGTCGAGTCGAGTCGAGTGTGCATAAAGCGCACTTTTATGTCTCGAAAGTAACACATGATCAAAAGACCCAGCTTTCATTGGTCAAGCATGAGATCACGCACTGCAACAAGCCAGCACGACATAGCCGGGTGGACTTTGCATCAATCTAACAGCCAGATGTGTGAAATTAGTCCATTACTTTGGGCTCAAATCGCGTACTCATGAGTCATTTTGCATTGATTATACACATAGGTGTGTGGTGGCCTTCTCGCTAACCATGCAAATTCCAGTCTTGGTCTGAACACCCAATCAGGGTAGGTTAATCCCATGTGTGAACCTCATTGAAATGTTTCTGTTGTCTCTTAGACAACAATTTGTGCTCTTAGAAGTTCTGAGAATACTAATGTTCAGAATTTTTAAATATTTTTTGAGAATGAAGTGAAGTGAAAGTGACCAGTTGGCCAGATATGGAGTGACCCATTCACAGAATTTGTGCTCTGCATGTAACCCATCCCAGCGTACACATACAGCAGGGAGCAAACACACTGTGAACACTCACCCGGAGCATTCGGGGAACTGGTACTTGCTCGAGGGCTCCACAGCTGTGGTTGTTGAAGATGGAGAGCAAGTGTTTCATCACTCACAGCACCTTCAACTCGGTGGATCTGAGGATCGAACCGGCGACCTTCCGATCACAAGTCTGTTACAAGTTGAAGTCCTTATCCGCCAGAGAGTCAGTGGTTGTGTGTTGTCAGAATTATGAAAGTATTTTCCTAATTTTTGGTATTTATTTCATCATCATGGGTTCCAGTATGTTGGCCATGGTTAAAAATTATATCACTTCCTCAAAGAATGTTAAAATATGTATTACATATTAGTATTACAGTACGCATTTTCCAATATTAACTATATAGATGTAGCTTGAATTAGGGGCTGTCTACAGACGGTTAATGGAGCAGACTGGAGTGAGTCTATGCAGACAGCAGAGTTCCCGTCTGGTTCTTGGTGACGGATGTCTTTTTTTTGTGCTGTTGGTGTTGTGCTCTGTTGGGCTGCCCTGTCAGCAGGCGGATGTACGCTAGCACACATGGTCAGGCACAACACACCCAGACCAGCAGCTGAAGAGACTTCAATCATTTATCAGTCTGCACCATAAGATTCGATTCACATTCAGATTTGTCCTGAATGTGCATATGGTAAATAGATCCTTTTAACATAACGTCATGCAGCTTCAGTAAGGCAGAAGGCAAGGCAAGGCAAGTTTATTTGTATAGCACATTTCGTACACAGGATAATTCAAAGGGCTTTACATTGGAAATAAAGAGTAAAAAGAAAGTGCATACATTAAAATCAAGCATAAAAAGGTAATATTTAAAACTGAAAATGAAAAACATTGATTAAAACAAAGATTAAGATGTGAAGTACAGAGGTAAAATAGTTGTTCGGACGTTGGTGCTCAGTCGGCAAAAGCGCAACTAAACAGGTGAGTTTTTAGCCTGGATTTAAACGTGTTGGAACACTTTATCTCCTCTGGAAGCTGGGTATTTAAATAAGTAGAAAGCATTAATTAGGGGGGAATTCTGGGTTATTTCTATTAGGGCTGAAACAATTCCTTGATTTACTCGAATAACTCGATTACAAAAATTGATTGAGGTAAAATCCTCTGCCTGGAACCATCTATTAATTACTTTTATGCCATGGTCTGTCTGAATACTGTATTCTGATTGGCTGGCAGGCGTTAACCCATTTTGGTTTGTTCACTATGTATTCCTAAAATACATATATATAAAAAGGAAACCATACAAATGCATTATAAACAGCGAAAACGTTAACAACTTATCGTGGCAGGCCTACGTTCAATATTTGTGCCTCATTAATATACTTTGTGATCAACAAAGTGCAGCTATTTCAAACGCTCTAAATCAGACAAATTCTTGACATTAAAAACATTAAGTAATAGAGTAACAAAGGATTTCAGGTAAGTTGCTACTGCAGTGTCAGTGTCTATGTCCACTTTCTAATGAGACAAATGTAGAAATTCTAATTTGGTTGGTTTGTTTCCTTTTCCAAAGTGTTCTCATTTAGAAGTAGATTGTACAAAAATAATGCTTATGAGCTATTAGAGACTTTCATCTGCCAGTAAATCAAATACAATACATTTTTGATTGCAAAGGACCTTTAAGATTACAATCTCTATCATTTCTACTAAATATTATGTTGTGTGTAACAAGTTGGAGCTATCGTACATTTTTGATTCCAGCGATCCTCGAATGCTGTGTTTTTAAAGTTAGCATGTAGCTTAGGAATTTGAGAGGATAAAAAGGCATCAAACCCTAAACAGGGCATCAAGGTCAGTAGTAAATCTGCCCTAGAGAGTGGGTTTATCATCGGATTAGATCATGTTAAACTGTAAGAAATCCTTCCGTTGAATCCAGAAGAGAAATTTCACTTTGATTGGAGGGATTTTCACTCTTTTGGAGGGATTTTCCTGTAAAATTAAGGTTAATGGTCTTGTGTACATTGTAAAGGTGCAAGTTTTCCACGCTTTGTCTTTGAAATAGAGTATTTTTTTTTAAGAATTGGAGTGAATCAATAATTTGACGGGTCTGTCATACGAAGGAGTGACTCGGATATGATAAGGTTTTCTGAATTTTCTTGAACTTTATTTCATAAAAAAAGCATATATTGATCATAATAGTACAAAAATGAACACAGCCAAACACTTCCATTGTAAAAGAAATTTGTAATGGTTCTATGGAAAATAATGTAAAAAATAAATTTAATTTAAATAAACATGTTTGACCAAAAATCCATATAATGACTTTGAAAACTGTCTTGTTGATTTAACCTTTCAAAGTTCTCTTTGGTAAATTTTGGGAACTGTTTGCCACATACCATACTCTGTTCCCAGATGTAAATTTAAAAGAACTTTAAGGCTTTAAGCAATAGACAAACATTTCTGTAGGTTAAACGTGTTTGTTTTAATGACATCAGAGGCTAGTGCCGGGGTAGTTCAATGAGAAAGAGGTGACTCACTCGCCAGTCAGTGATCACAAGCAAGGCTTTTTGTCATTCCTCAGGAACACAAGCTCCAGCATCTGATTTTGTGCCCCGGCACTCTTTACCTCCCGTTTGGATAAACTCATCCAGCAGAGCGGATGTGTGTGTGTCATCTACAGCTTTATGACTCTATCAAGATGTTTTTTTCACCAATCTGCTTGCTTTATATTTTAGGCTCAGGTTTTTAATCTCCGTGGTGAGGAGGGTAATCTCTCGTGAAGGCTGATCAGAACTTAAATTAAATATGAGAACACCTAGCAATGGTTTTTGGGTTCCACAAGGTTTGTCAT
This sequence comes from Danionella dracula, assembly GCA_900490495.1. Lineage (NCBI taxonomy): Eukaryota > Metazoa > Chordata > Actinopteri > Cypriniformes > Danionidae > Danionella > Danionella dracula. The sequence goes on from UELW01000556.1 coordinate 11,104,016, forward strand.
TAGGGTTAAAAAGAACTAGATCACTACTAGAAACTAAATCAGCTCAATATCAGATGTCACAAATGAATGTCCCTTGTTATAAGCTGACCTACAATGTCTTCATTGAATTGGAGCATGGATTCTACACATATAGCCACACCTAGTTTTGTTAGGACAATGTTTTGGTTGATTTGAATAGGCTTTCAGCTGCCAAAATTGCATAGTTTTGATTAAATCAATGGCATTTTGTTGCTTTTTTTTGAGACAACAACAATAGTTTTTGGGGACAGCATTCTTCTGGGATGTTTAGAGTCTGTGGACAACACCTCTTGTTCTACAGGGGAACATAGCTGTTTCCATCAAGAGCAATATTCTTCAGTATTTATTAGGTCTTCACAGAGCTCTCCTCTCTGATAGACATATTTAGAAACCTTTGTAGGAAGTCATCCAACAGGCATCTGAAACGGATGCCTGAGCCACCTCAGCTGGCTCCTCTCGATGCGTAAGGAGGAGCAGCTTCTGAGTGGTAGAACTCATTTTGGATGTTTGCATGCAATATCTTATGTTTTAAGTCATGACTAAGATCTAATGGACATAAGAAAGAGTAGGATCATCGATTGATTTTCAGATTTACTTTTGCCTTCTCTTTTCACCTTGTCAAAGCTGCTAGTTCGACCTCATTCGTGTGGTTGTAGTCAGTCTAATGCTCATGCCTTCTCTTCTGTCTCCCATGATTAAGATTTACTTTATTGCTAGTGAAACAAGCAAGGCATTTATGGTCTTTTAGTAAGAATTATATCTATAGATCTCTAATTCACTTTCTTACTAGTTGAACTGTCTCCACAAGTGTTTGAAAAAACTGGCTGTGAGGCAAGCCACTTCTACCTCATAAAACAGCACTTGAACCCCATCTACTCTCCTCCAGTGTTAATGACTATCTGGAAGCTTTCTTTGGTTAAGACCCACCCAACAACTGACCAATATGTAAGAAGTTTGTCTTTGAAAAAAGTCTCAGAAGATGAGAGATATTTAAAAAAAATTTTTTTAAAGTTAATAGAATAGAACAACAATCTTTCGTAATCAGTACGAGGGGCACAAATTGAGTAAAATCATCTTTTATTGATCGTACAGTTGAATAAAGATATTGAGATTTAATTGCGCAAAAGAAAAGAGGGAAGATGACTTGATCTTAGGGCACACACATCTATTTATATATGACATTAGCAGGGGGTTAGGCAAAAAACAACCTTAAAGTGATGCTATTTGGTTTGTGGACAAAAGATTTGTTTCTTGTGAAGTAAACTCTAGCAGTAGTTCTTTCATTCTGAAGATCTTTTGAAAATAATCACATTGTTATGCGTCAACTGGAAAGAGACCTAACAGAGTTACGGATTCTGTGTGTTGATGATTAATCTTTACTAAATTAAATTGAGTTGTAATAAAAATGGAAATGATTTCAAACAAAACCAATACATGAGGAAACTAATTGGCGTTCTCAATTCCCAGCCCTAACTCCCTGTGTTAAGCTTGGAGTAAATGCATGGATTTAATAAGACTGCTGTGGTTTGGATCAATTACGCTGCCATTTCTTTCATTAATGAATATCATAAAAGTTAGACGAGCTGACCTAACTGGGTCACAGTCGGCCCTGGGGAGGGAGTTAGACAATTTTAAAAAAACCCTCATAAGTAAAGACTCGAGCGTATTTCAGGTAAGCCAGTTCATATTGATTCAGGCCAGGCTTTATTATATGGAAATGTGATCCGAGTCGGTGGTTGAGGGGTGGAACTATAGCTGCTGCCTGGGGGCATGCTACACCTATGACAGGATATCAGCTTTAAGGAAAAAGCATTGCTTGGTATGCCATAGTGCTAGCTTCAGCGTTAGCACAGCCAAGTGAAATTCATCAAGCCAAGACCCCGGTAAAAAACACATCTTCACAGGTCAATAACAAACTCACACTAGTCTGTTCGGACGCGCACAATCAATCATGCACTCTGTCGCATGCTGCTGGTGACCCTAGCTCTACGGACAAGAAGAAGGAGAAAGGATGTGGTTCTAGTCCTGTGACTCCCCTCCTCCAGTCTTTTCCCCCGTGTGTGTGTGTGTGTGTGTGTGTGTGTGTGTGTGTGTGCGTGTGTGTGTGCGCGTGCGTGTGTGTGTGTGTGTGAGCCATGCTGCTTTTATCAGCCGCATTGTTTGTGTTCCTCGGGGACGGGGCTTCCTGATGGCAGCCAGAACTCTCCACATGCTCTCGTTCTGATGTCCTTACATTCACCACTGTGCTGGAAAGATGTCTTGCATTCGTTCTTTTTTCTACTTTGCTTTCAACTTGGCCTACATATGATAGGAAGTGGGGGTGGATTGGCTTGAGAAAGCATGTAGAGATGGAATAAAAGCACTATATAGTGCACCAGAGAGCGAGAGAGTGTGAGGGTTGACCAAGCAGCAGCCTTCAGCCTTTTCCTGGAGAATCCAATAAGGAAGAGACTGAAACTGCAATTAATCGACTTGGTGACTTGGAGGCTCTTGTTAAAAAGGAGCACATACTATAAACACTCAGTTTTAAAGGGTTTGTCTAATTGCAATTTTGATGTCAGCCTGTGTAAATGTGTGACTCAAAAAGGGATTACTTAAACAAAATATATCAACGAGTGGCATACCATAATCATGTGTACTCGTAGCGTAAAAACACATTGATCAGGAAGGTTGTCTATATAAATAATGGGCATAATTGTCATCGAGCCTCAGACGTCACATTCATGGAACGTTGAAATATTTGTCTGATGTGTTTCGCATGATAATATGGGAACACTTGTGATCTGATTGGTTAAATTCATTCGAATTTCCGTGATAAGCGGCTATCGCGTGAGAAGTGGGTGTCGCTGGGAAACAAAAGTTCAGCCATACGATCAAGACAAAGAGCTATACCATATCCCATATAGAGCGGTCATAAAAAGCAGTTCAGCGCTAGATAACACTGAGTACATTTGTTGCATGGTAGTCAATTGTTGTAGTGCCATTTCCTGCATGTCTGTCATTGGGTGGGTCTTAGCCAAAGAAAGCTGCTAAACACACTGTGACGTGCACTGCTCATTTACTAAGATGGCACCACCTGTGGTAATTATGCTAATCACATGACATGCTTCCTCCAAAGTCTCTTTTGTGAAATGTGAAAAAATGGCGAAAGCTTCACTCCAAAATGTATTTAGACTAAAACAGCTTTGTAGCTTATTGCCTACACTATTAAGAATAATACTCATTTGTTGAATAAGAGTGGGTAATCTCGAGGTATTGAGCTGGGAAACCCAAATCTCCATTTTCCCATAACAAGCTTTTGGCGATGGCTTTATACGGTAAACTACTACAAAACTCAAATTGACATTTTTTTTAATGAATGTAATTGGGAGAATGCATATAAAAAGGTCAATAGATTCTCTCCAAAAAAATCAATTAAAATCAATGATTTATGACTAAAATTTGGTGATTGTAGAGTGTTTCTGAGAAAAGCTATTAACCATTTTATGCTAATTAAAGACTTTAAAGATGCAAATAAATACATTTTTCAATATTTTAATTAGCTTAAAGTGGTTAATAGCTGTAATTTATTATTTAATGCATATTTAACTGTACATATTCCGACATAGTTCAGTTTGCAACCTTTTTCACAATAGTGAGTAGACTCATTCATTTAGGGATTTTTTTGCATGCAAAAATACAGACATTTCCACATCTCAGCCACACCCACACAAGGAATATCATTTTAAGCGCAAAATCGTTTTTTTTTACAGAAAAAAACTAAGAAATGTATCCAAAATATCATAATTATAAAATTTTTAAAAAGGGAAACAAATCTTTCATCTCATCACAATTGCCAAAAATTGCATGCTTAAAAGGTAAACAGAACACTCAATTGTTTATTTAATTGATTTTCAAGTGAAACAAACAAAACAAAAGTAAATTTTCCTTTCTAATATCAAACACGATTTGATTTTGATCTGAAAACAAATTATGAGCATATTTTTCCTCTTTATCTAGCTTAATCTACTGTTGGATTTTAGCTATGTTTAAGTCTGTATTGGCCGCAGGAGTGAAACACTCTAATAGTGGTGCTTGAATAAAGTGGGAACTTTTTTTAAGATGTGTCCCACTTTAGCTATACTCATCTCTGTTTGTAAGAACTTGAAGATGATGAGCGGTGGATAAAGCTTTGAAAAGAGCGAGAGTGTCTTTTTGACTGCAGCTGTCCAAAATAAAAACTGCTCTGCCAACTCTGACTCTGAAAGGGATTTTTATGTAGCACTTATTACTGTTATGTTTCCCCATTGCTTCTTGACCTAAACATTTAGTTTTTGTTATTTATATAAACTTTGATTCAATGCAAAATCTATACCAATTGAATAAATAAATTCTCAAGGCAGAGTACTTTTTTTTTGCCTGAACTAGTGCTGTAAAAATAAAGTGGAGCAAGAAGCCGTCCTGAAGGGAAAAGAACAATGGGAGGATCAGGTTGCACTTTGGCTCTTTGTCCTCAGGTTGTCAAACCAGCTCAATCCTAAAGGCTGAATAACTCACGTGCTGACATGCTTGTTAGTCGGTCCTGTCCTCACAGATGTCTCTGTCCACCTGCTCGTAATGGGATGTTTACTATACTGCTTGGCACAGAAGCAGCGTTTATGGTTCAACTGTGTGTAAGAAATTGGGAATGGAAAGCAGGTGGAGTGAGCAGAGATTCTAACATCAAAAGAGGAGATGAACTCCAAATGTTGCAATAGCCTGTGTGTGTTTGATCATTCCAAAAAGCACTGAGTAGCTTCATCCTGGAGGAAACCTGGATTGTTTTTTATATGGAGGTAATAGAATATTATTGATGATAATAAAATGAGATGGTGCTCTCTTGTGCAGATGGCAGTCAGAGCTCTAATTCGATTGTGCGCTGGTGCAGGTATCGATAGGGTCAGACACGGCGCCGTCCCTCTTTCATCAATTAGTGACGGTAGATCACAGGCATTTGTTGTTGATAACAGCTGCTGTTTTATTTTATTGGCTGTGATAAATTCGTTTTCCTGTTGATAAACATAACATCAGATTTTTTTCATTTAAACCATAATGGATCAGGGATGCGCTGGAATTACCAAAACCGAAAAAGAATAAAACCAAGGCCAATAACTTGAAATTAAAAAAAGTTGATTAGTAAATGAATAAAGGCTAGTTATTAGTACTATTGCTATTTTGGTAAAGGTGACTATATAATTAGTTTGCTAAAATAAATGCATTGTAAATTCATTAGTGCATCAATTACAAGTTATAAATAAATGTGAAACCTTAAAGGATGCTGTATCATGTGAACTCAACATTTGTTGCATTTTTAAAATCAAAACATGCCCCAAATCATATTAAGATTGGTTCATACTTGTTTATGTAATAAAACATTTTTCTGAGAGCTCAAAACCTCTCAATGACCATATCCACGCCCATTCCCATTGCACCGCCCACTAACCAATCAGATGAACTGTTAATGCAGTTAATTTCAATGATGAATGTACGCGCTGACTGACCTGGGAGTAATAATGCAAATAATGTAAAGAAAGTGTGTTTTTGGATGTCCCGGGTCAAAGTTTTTTTTTTTGGCTTGCCAAAAATTAAACATAATTGAGTGGATTTTTGCAATTAGAAGTCATTGCTATTTTTAGGAGTGATAAAAGTGAAACGTAACAGTTTCTTGATTGCATCAGTTTTAAATGAGCCCGCTGACTCCAGTTTCTTTCTGTCTCACATTTAATTGTTGCCCTACTGCGGTGAGAGTGGGGGGAAGGCATGCATTTGTGTGTTAGGTTGAATAAATTGGATTTCTTCTGCTTGAATGGGAATTGTGCATCGTCTGTGTGTGTGTAAGGAGAGACTATTTTTGTCAGGTCATCATGACCCAGTATTTGCAGCTGATTTCACCCAGCTGGGAATGTGCTTCCATTAATCTCTTTGTCTCTCTCTTCCTAACAGATGACGGAGGGGCGGAGATGTCAGGTCCATCTTCTGGATGACAGGAAACTGGAGCTCCTCGTTCAGGTCAGACATTACAGAGCAAAGAATGCAATTGATAAACGTGATGGTGACGAAGGATCTTTCACAATTGATTCAGCTGCGCACGGCTCGGGGTAACGGTTTGTAAAAACACTGATTGGTGGAGTCTATCCTTGCTTGAGCTTATTTGAAAATTAAATTTAATGTGTCAATGAAAATGTTTGCTGAGGGTTTTTATGTTTTGTTGTGGCCATTTTTGTCAACTCTGGAGTGATTTTGAGGCTTAATTTGGTCATAATTTTCTTAGTGTTTCAGCAAATGGAATGATTTTTGGTGACCATTATCATTTTTACACATATTTTACACTCTACAAACTGACTTACCTTTTATTATGGTAATGCATAAAACAGCAGTACCTTTACTGCTGTAAAAAAAATCTCAGTACTAACCAACAGTACCCCTTTTTTTATCAAGAAATTTGACTCTTTAATCTGGAAATTCATGTATGATATCACTGATTTGGGTAAATAAAAGCTATGTATTTTTTTTACTTTAGTAATTTAAAATTGTGACAAATTAGCAACATTCGTTTCATCCATTTTAGTTTTTATGTATTGCCAGATTTTTTTTAAATTGTTTTTAATTTGTTGCTGGTTTACCATTAACTTTCATTATAACAAAATATTCTATTGCAATTTAGAAAACGCATTCTCTTTTGTTGGTGTGTTCTCTGTTTTTAATTTAATTATTATTAATTATTATACAAGATTATCAGTTGGCAGCCCTTTAGATAGGCATATGCAAAATTAAGCTTAGTTCTGGCTTTTATATGAAGATATGTGTAGTGAAACACTATATTATAGTGTAGTGTGTGCACATGTGCGTGTGTTTGAGAGCTTTGTGCACTTATGCACAGAGGTAAGATTACATTCAGCAATCGTTGGTAAAAAAAAAATGCAATTAGTCATGAACAGAGGGCAAACATGATCAAAGGAGGAGGTAATCTGCCTCAGAAAATGTTAGGTTTAACATATCTGAACAATATATATCTATAACCTGAAGAAAGAGACCCTCCAAAGGTGACATCGATTCTCTGCTCTAACGATGTAATCCCTCTATAAACTAACATTCATGTATACTCAAAAACTCAGCGGCATGCTCCTAAACTTTTTCACACATTGATGCACAACTTTTATTCAAGTGTATCTAACATCTGGTTATCTATGGGTCCCCAACATATGTCACCTGACTATTTTTCTCTCCCTTCAGAATGTTAAAAGATAAATTCAACCGAACTCCGCCATGGACCACACACTATTTTCATTTTCTCACTGAATATGAGCACAATCTTCAAATTTGTGATTTAGTTCAAGCCAACTTCATAGAGACAAGTTTAGAGCTTAGCATACACATAAATTCTCACAACTGCCGAATCCATTTGGGGACCTTGCTATCTCGAAACCCCTCTGAACGCAGATAAAATACTTCAATTTTAAGGTGACAATCTGTTAAAGTAGTTACAAAAATCTGTTGGTGTGAATGTTCCAGTGGTGAGGCTCTCATGTTTCTTCTGTTTCTTTGCAATTCCATTAGTTTCTCCTGGAAAAGGTTTTTTTTTTGGTCAGTTTGGTCTGAAAGTCCAAGATGATGCCTTTCTGAAACTTCCCAGACTCTGTCATTAGGACTCCTCACCCTTAGTTTAATCACATGCGTGTCTGTCTCTCGGGTTCCATTTAAACATCCGTCTCTGTAATGATCAATCTGTCACATCGAGGTTCCCATAACGACAGCAGCCATTACTTCTCATTCATATTGAGTTCCCACCCACAGAAAACATAGAAATCCTTCTATCTGAGTGCAAACAACTCATGATGAGTTCAGTTTCCATAACAACACTGTGAACCTGAGAGTCAGCCCTGAGAGCTCAGTCTGAACTGAAGCATGTTCTCAGTGAAGCTCTGTTTCCTCCACTCTCACTCTTGTGTGAACTTTCTCCGAAAATCCCTGATTATGAGGTTTACACTGCCCTTCAACAATAGAGCTGTGTTTTGTCTTGTTAAAGGTTTCAGTCATTTTGATTTATTTAAAAAATAAATTGGTTTTATTATGTCTACAACAAGCAATTTGTATGATATTAGATATGTTATGCATCTCATCAAATTAAAATATCATGATAAAGTTCCTTTGCCTTCTTCGTTCTATCACAGTATGTCCCAATGGGAACACTATCCATACTTTTAAGGGTGCAAAATGAGAATTTATTTCCAAACCGTAGTATACCTGGATGTGTACTTTTTCCGGTTAGATTCTGAAGTAAATATCGACGCTCAGCTGCATGATATTCCCCACAATCCACTGTGCTCATGCAGAAAGAGTTTTGTCTTAAACAAGAAGCACTTAAATAAATAATGGCAATATAGAGAGTGTTATCTATTCTTAGATAGAAGCAGTTAAGTTCTCACACACTGCATGCCATGCGTAATGACTTCAAAACGACCTTCGTCACATGATGTTTTAGTGCTTCCCAGATCGTGCACATGCTCGTCTCACACACTAAAAAGTATTTATATTTTCTTCTGAAAAGGAGTATCTACTTTTAGGGTGCAGTGTAAGTATGCAGATTTGGACTTGTAACGTCTCTTCCTCCACTTCTACATTTTCCTCTGCTTCTGCTTGCTCTTCTTTTCTTACTCTTTTCTTCCTTCACTTCTTCCTCCTTCTCTTCCTCTTCTTCTTCCTCTTCCTCTTCCTGTTTTTCTTCTTCCTCCTCCTCTTCCTCCTCCCATTCTTCTTACTTTTGGACTGGAGTTTTGAACAGGGTTACGTATATGTCTCCATATTCATCCAAATTATATCTGGCAAGTCTTGGCTCCAAAATGTAAGTCCTAGAAATGCTGAAATCAGAAACGTAATGACTATAGACATATATGAAATCCACACAAACAAAAAAAAATTTTTTATTTGTCAGTTACAAAGATGATTCCAGCGTACATTCACCTGTGCTTGGTATGGTTTTAGGTTATTGTTGCATTGCTGTATTTTAGCATTGTCGTTGTGCTCCATATTTTTCTGTCTGTCTGGGATGTGGTGTGCCGGCTGATTCCATTAGACTCCAGGCAAGTCAAACTAATCAAATGGTTAAATATGGTCATCTTTTTTTTTCTTTGATCCTTCATTTGCACATGACATCTCTCTTCTGACTGCAAGTTGAATCGTTTGCAGATGTAGGTTTGATTTGATAAACATAAAAATCCTGAAAAGAGAGCTAATGAAGTAGCTTTAGAGAGAAAAATTAGAGGATTTCATGAAAAGTAAGCAGAAACTATAGACTAACAGAGTCCTCCCAGTTTTTGATTCTTCAAGCTGTTGCAGAACTGCTTATTCGTCCAACTTTAGTCATGGGGACCTTGTTATCTGTTCTTTTCGCACCGGTTAAACTGATTGCTCCATTCTTCCTGGCTTCCTGCATGTGGAAGAATGCTCTGCAGAAGTTGTGTGTGAAGTAATGGGACCACTGAGAGTTTTCTCTTGTTATTGCAACTTGTTTTTCTTAATCATTCTTGAGGAACCCTTCCTCCCTCTTGGTTTTCCAAGAGGACTTTATGATGAGTAAAAGGACAGATTGTTCTCGATGTTGTGTTTGCCAGCATTCATATACATGAAAAGTTTCGAGACAGCCAAGTATATTAACCAAAAGATAACTGCTTCACTGAGTTATGTTGTGTTCACACTAAAAAGCAGACAAACAGATAAACTGCTTACATCTGCCAAAAAAGGCGAGTGCATGGAGGAGGAGCTTCATTCTCCATTCTCCTCTCCTTCAAATAAGTCTCTTAGTATTATTTTCCACTTCTTTTTGCATTCTGCAACTACAAATAAACTATCTGCACTATCTGCTTTATCTTTCATTGAAAGAAAAATGTGCATCACACTGCAGGAAATCAGTATTTGTTTTTCCGTATGATCACATCTTCTCATTGATTTAACTTGTAAAACATCTGCTGTTCTCATGCTCCGATCTTCATCTAGAACTCTGCACTCTTCCTCTGCTCTCTAGCTGGAGTCTCTTGTATGGTGTCCTTAAGTGCAACGAAAGACACCTTTTAAAAATAAATATCATTATTATTATTCTCGCTTTTCTCCTTGTTGGTGTGAACACCACTTTCCAATTAAAATATTTACGGTTAAAGGCATTGCACAGTTTACATTGGGCTAAATGCAGATTTCTGTTTTGAAGTTAAACTGACCATTCGAGGGCACTGCTCAGATCGCCATATCTTCTATTTGTTTGTCATTATAATCTGTAAAAATCGACTATGAAAAATAGCCAAAGTTTTTATTAATGTGTTAGTTCCTGGTAAACCTCTGTATGTTATTTTTTTGCAGAGTAAATGTTGCTTTTTCTCTCTGTATGTTCTTATTTAACTCATTGAGATTAAATTTACAATGATGAGATTAAACAATATAATCTCATCATTGTAAATTATTTCAATAAATTTAGAGGTTGTGGAACAAAACATTTAACATTTAAGCCCTTGGAAATCAGCACAACCTTGTAAAAACATTTAAACCTAATAATATCAAATGATTTTAACTATAATTCCACCTAATCTTCTAATTATGTTGTTATTTATTGTTAAAAAAATATATACATATAAAAAAAAAAGTTGAGGGATCGTAAAACAAAAAATGTTAATCCATGAAAAACAACACGACTTTGTAAAGAAAGTACAGAATATATGGAATCTTTTAATATAATTTTTTTTTGGATAATATAAGTTGTTTTATTTGTGGTGTATTTAAAGTATATTTTGTATGATGTAAAAAAGTTGATATATTTATTCAAATTTTACATTTCTGTAACAATTGTGTTATGTTGGAAAACCAGCAAAACCTGGTTAAAAAAAACAATAGAATCTCATATCAAATTATTTGAACAGTGTATTTTACAATATATTTTTGTATGAAGAGAAAATGTAATATATTGATTTAAATGCATCTCTGTAAAACATTGCATTTAACTTTTGTGTGGTTTGTGTTCAATAATGTTAAGCTTTAATACATACAATCATTTATGAATAATACAAATAGATCTAAAAACGTATTTCACACGTTCTGCTGACATTTTCTGCCGGTTTTGCTGATGGCTCTCTGTTGCATCGGTGTAGCCTCATCTTCCGTCCTCCTCACGTCTTCCTCACTTCATTACAGTCAGTGCACCGCTCTCTGAAGGTTGATCTGTATCAGTAAAACTTTCAGTGTTGAATCAGTCATGTTAGAAACGAAACATGAGAGACCACTGGTGCTGAAAATCTATTTTTATGTTCTCCCAACGATTGTCACACCAAGTTGGCAAGACACAGAACCTGTCAGCATTCTTTAATTTAGTTTTTTTTGTTGAATAAGCATCCCACACCAGTTCAGCTGTCTAACTGCTAGTTAGGGTGTCTCACCTGTCTCTCTGCACAGATTTATGTGAGTCATGCAAGTTTTCTGCTGGAGTTGGTTGTTTTCTAACCAGCTGATTCAAACCAGGTGTCGTTGACTTATGGACCTTGCCTGTTCTGACTCGGTTTCTGCTCGTTCCTTTATAGCAGCGTACAGTGTCAAGAGCCACGCATGCACATAATTGGTCATTGAAATACTTTTTTTGTTGAAAACATTTGTGGGATTTTTTTTAGCACTAGTTTGCTAATGTAAAGCTTTTCTGAGAGTAGAACAAAGTTGGGGGTGATAAATTTCAAGTAAAATATGGACCAGCCGTTGGAGTTTGTTGATAGTAAACTGTTATTGTATATAGACAACTATGGATTTCAAATTTTTGCCAGCTGTAAAAAATGTAAGATTTTGTAGTTAAACAAAATAAAAATGAGAAATAATTAGTTTTAAGAAGAAAAATGTCAGCAGACACACTGTAGAAGATCGGTCTAAAATAGTGAAGTGAATCACTTCTTAATCAAGGTGTATCATCTGAACACATTCATGTCACAAAAAAATGTTGTTTTAGACTGACCAGTTATTACCATTTTATTATAAAAGCCCAGTTTAACCAATTTTGTGGGGAAATATAGTACAAATTCACTTATTTTTGAAGCTAGAGTAAGAAACCCACTCACACACACACACACGCACACACGCACACACGCACACATGCATGCACACATACAGATAAAGACCAAAAGTGACCTAAATCTGTTTTTTTTTTTTGCCCTTATATGACCTGCATCTGATATTTTCAAGAGAGTTTTGAGATTTAGAAAAAATTCAGATTTTTTTCTAATTCAACTCAGGCTGATTTCATAAGTGGTCCTGATTCCAATACATATCCAATTTTTTGTTTTGCCATGTAACCTCCATATGAATAACCAGGACAAATTTTACATCGTTGTATTGGAACAGACGTCGCATTTCTGGGTATGAAACCTTCAGGAAGTTTCATAACCATCATGGCTGATGATAGAGCTGAAAGCAGTCAGTGGAAGGAACGTGAAGTAATACAACTAATAAATATTTCTTCTTGATAAAGAATAAAATTAATATAGAATAGAACTAATATGTTTTCTTCTTGATATGATTTTATTGCTCCAATCATGGTTCTCATCCATGTTTACTTTTAGTTTTGAGATGGATATTGTATATGTGATCGACCTCACACAATTTTTTTTTTACAAAAAAATCTGAATTGGACGTTAAGACCTGCAGTCTGAATGAAGCCCAAGTTGGTCTGGTGCTACATTAAGATACACTATAGACTCCACCTAAATAAAAACATTTACGTAAAACACAATTTTGGTATCGAATCACATATCCTAAATATAAAACTATATTACAATCTGCTTTGTGCTTTCCATATCAAGCTTGTTTGAACAAAGATAAAGCCTGAATTTGCTCAAGTTGCTTCTGTTGCAGTCATTGAGTGTGCTGATTTACTTCTCATCTCGTCCCAAATGAAACCTAACAGCATCATTTCATCGTTCTTCTACCCTGAGCAGATGCTCATGATTTAATGATATGAAATCTCATCAGGTGAAACGTTCTTCTCAAGGCCACACTTGGTCTGCTGTAGAAACATATGTCTGTGAGTTTCCTGGAAGTGGAGTGGCAAAGAAGAGATGATAACTGTCCCATATTAAATCAGTTTGAACCATATCAATAGCGCTCAACACACTCTAACAGGATATTAATACTGCTTGATTCTCCTTATCTGCACATTTCAAAGACAATAAACACATTTATATATCCCTGACTGTCATAATCAAGTCCGGAGGCTAATCCGAGAGCTGGAAAGTGATGAAAAGCAATCTCATTCTTGGAAAAAGACTTGATGTGAGATAGCTTGAGCTAGAGCTACTGCCATGATTATTTTGATAGTACTGGAATTCACGATTATTATTGTGAGGTGCAGCAAAGATGAGGGCCCAGATGCGAGAGTACAGTCTTAAATTCTTTATTTAATCTTCCAAAATAAGGCAAGAATCAATCAAGGTGACCCTCATGGGAATAATTAACTGAAGGTGACCTCGAGGGGGAAAACGACATCAGTAGCGGAGCACTGTCCAAACGCGGAGAGAGTCTACCAAGCAGAAACTCACGTCTCCGGGAAGGAGCAGCCTGTTGCGTGAGCTTCCTTCGGAGATCGAGGCAGACGAGGGGCAACGACGAGACTTCATAAAACAGGGGTAGATTAGAGACCGCATAGGTAGGAATTCAACTCACAACCAGACTGCGCAGAAAGTGAGCTTAAATAACAAACCAATCAAAGGCTAAGGCTGACTGGCGGCAGGTGGACGTCCTGATCGAGTCAGAGATGATGAGCAGACAAGGGAGACACAAGGAATATAATTAGTGAGCACAAGACAGGGAGATAACAACAACCGCCGTAAAAGACACAATTTAAGTCATAAATTAACTTCCAAAAAAATTGTACTCACAACCCATTAAAAGCAAAATGACTCTCTACACCTCACAGTTATAAATGCATGTGCTGCATTTGTTATTTTACTTTATTATTTACTGAAAACATCAGTTGGTTTTCCAGAGTTTTTGAAAAAGATTTTTTGTTCTAAACGATGACATATGGATTGGTGGGAAAATAAAAAAGTACAAAAAACAAAACAAAAAAAACTGTTAAAACAGCAGATGTTTGTTCAGATGTTTAGTTTTCTTTTTCTGCTTGGATTATATTGTTTTAGAGGATATCTATCATTTACTGTAAACTTTACTGTATTTCACATATTGTATTTCTCATACTTTACTGTAAACCTGTTTTTGCTGTAGTTTTAAAAAGAACAACATCGCTTTCAAGTGTCAATCAGGTATCTAATTAATTAGAGGGACACCTGCGTTCAACACTCATGCTCTTCTCAAAAGGTAAATTAAAGCTCTGATTTGTGTCAGATTCAGGAGTGGTTTGACTTTATAGGACCTTCAGTTGATCGTTTTTTAAACAGAAGCCATTTACTCTGAGACAGCTGAGCTTTGGTTTTGTTCACTTCCTGTATGAAGGCAGACTCAGCGACCAAGAAAAAGATCACAGACATATCCTGACGCTCAATTCCACCATCGGACCTGAAGCCAACAATAACTTTCCTTACTCAGACGGAATGGCGATCAGAATGAGAGACACAACAAAGAAATAAGTTCTATAGAATTCAACCTAAAGTTGGACAACACCATGAACCTGAGATCAGAAGGGGACTAGTCATCGTTACTAGAAGCTGAAAAGGTCACACGCTACTAACGCACAGTTTTTTACTCGAAGGAGAAACTGCCTCAAAATGTAAACACTTTAAATGTTGACTCTCAGTCAAACATCTGCTTATAGCTTAAAAAAAAACACATCTGCTTATAGGAGGTCCTGTAGATGACTCCATGAGGAAACAACTTCTGAAATCTGGCAACTTAAAAGAAATCCTCTCAGTTGCTAGCACACTGTTGAATTTTATTTTAAAAACTGACTTACCATACTTGTAGAGTTGAGAAAATATATATTTCTAAGTAAGTTAAAGACTTTTTTAATACCAAATATCACATACAGCCATGAAATAACCTGTGCTATTGTTTTGGCTATAAACAAACAAACAAACAATCAAACCAACAAAAATACTTCCTGTATGGATCTCCATGACTGTTCTTTCAATTTATTTAAGTAGTTTTTTGGGGGGATAATATGAAACTATAGGTACTCATGATGATCCTGGGTCGTTTGTTAGTGTGTTGGAAATCTGCCATTAGAAAGACTTTTATTGTGAAACTTTTCATTTTGAAAGTAGCTGTGGCTCTTTGTTTATCTCTTAAACTTAAAATTCTCAACTTAAAGGGCCCTTTCGAAACCGCATACTATGGAAGTAGTATCAAATAAATTCCTCCCGATAACTATTACATGTATGTATATGGAGGCTGATATGAAAACAAATGATTGTGATAAGTTTTTTGGCTGTACCGCTCAATCCTAGTCCAAACACTGAACCTCAAGTGGATTCAAAATCAAGACTGTGGATGAATTCACACTTGGTTGCTTTGGTTAGTTGGAGAATCGGTTAAATGCACAGATTGGTTGATGTGGTAGAGTCACAGCTCTCTGCCGAACCAGAACCAGACGTGAACAATCTAGAAAGACCACATAAAAGAAAACTAAAAGTATTTGTCTTGTTGCTAGCTGAACACCAAGTTTTAGATCAGAGGGAGACAGTGAGGCTCTTTTAAAGCTATATAATCATTTTCTGACCCAAAAGCTGGTGGTTTACCTCATGGTGTGCTCCATATATAGCTAGAAATATTCTAAGACAGCATCTTAACTGAAGTGGTTCCTTTGGGGAGGTAATTTGGGATTTTTAGGGTGTAACTTGGGGTGTAAGATGGAGATGTAACAATAGTAGAATTCAGCTCTTAAGAGCTAAAAAAAAGAGATTGAGGTTGGTGACTATTTATCAGTTCAACCATCAAGCTTTTCAATGAAACTCCATGGGATACCATATAGATTTAATTTAAGATTTATCTGTGAACTTTTATCGAGGCATGAACCGGGTCACACCTTTAGATCATCCAATCAAAGACAAGTAGTGGTTCCCAGAATTAGACCCAAGTGTTGATGTGAGCTTGCCTTTTCAGTGGCCACCTCTTGCCTCTCGAACACCCTGCATCAGAGCTGTCTCCTCAATTTCCATTTTAAATTCTCTTCAAAAATTGTAAAATGTCTTCAACAGGGTTCCCCAAATCCAGGCCTGGAGGGCCGGAGCCCTGCACATCTTAGTTGCAACCTAGCTCTAGTATGCATACAACTCTAGCTTCAGACAATCAGAGAGGTCCTTAATCAGTGTTTCAACCAAAAATGTGGAGGCCACAACTATATTTTCTGTGTTGATATTCTGTGTTGTGAAGCACTTTGGTCAGTGACTGCTGTGTTTAAATGTGGTTCATAAATTGCATACTATTGTGTTAAAATCCAATTTTTCTACAGAGTTAAAGATAAGGATAGCTGCAGTGTTGGACAGAAGTTTAAAAGAGAGTTTAAAAAAGACTGCTGTGAGAAGAGATAATCTGACACCAAGGTCCTCAAAATCCAAGCTGGAGTTAATTTTCAAGGATTTGGTTTTGAAACATTGGGTTTTATTAAAACTCAAACAACTTGTGTTATAAAGCTGTCACTCGTTTCTTATCAAAATAGTATTTAATGTATATTGTTCGGTATTGCTCCATCAAGAGTTGTCTATGTGTGTTTCTTTTGAAACCCTCTGTTATTTAATCTTTGTTTGTGTGTTGTTCTGTAGCTTGTACCTTTTGCAGTCTTTATGTTCTGTTTAGTGTTTATTTAAAAAAAAAAATCTTGTTTTACCTTATTCCCGAATCACTCGTATTTGTGGTAAACATCTGAACGCTTCCGGTTCCCTGCTGCTGCTCTTCTTTTTCTCCTTTATTTCCTTCTTTTTCTTCTTCATCTTCTTCTCCCTCTTCTTCTTTTCCTTCTCCTTCTTCCTTTTCTTCTTGTTTTCTTCTTCTTCTTCACTTTCTCATCCTCCTCCTTTCCCTCTCTCTTCTTCTTCTTCTCCTTCTCTTTCTTCTCATTCTTCTTTGTCTTCATCATCATCTTTTTCTTCTCCTTTACCTTGTTTTTTTCTTCTCCTTCTACTTAATCTTCTTCTCCCTCTTCTTATTTTCTTTCAAAAAAAATTCTCCCTCTTCTTCCTTTTCTTCTTCATCTTCTTCTCCTTCTTCTTTTCCTTCTCCTCTTCTTTTTCTTCTCTTTCTTCTTCTGCTTCTTCTTCTTCTTCACTTTCTCCTTCTCCTTCCCTCCTCTCCTTCTTCTTCTTCATCATCATTATCATCATCATCATCTTTTTCTTATCCTTAATCTTCTTCTTTTTCTCCTCCTTCACGTTAATCTTCTTCTCCTTCTTTTTTCCTTCTCCTTCTCTTCTTTTTCTTCTCTTTCTTCTGCTTCTTGTTCTTCACTTTCTACTTCTCCTCCCTCTCTCCTCTCCTTCTTCTTCTTCTTCTTCTCCTTCTTCTCCTTCATCATCATCATCTTTTTCTTCTCCTTCATCTTCATCATCTTTTTCTTCTCCTTCATCTTCTTCTTTTTCTTCTCCTTCTCCTTGATCTTCTTCTCCCTATTCTTCTTTTCATTCTCCTTTTTCTTCTTCTTCTACTAGTACTCCTTGTTTTTTATGTTCTTGACTCGGCTGCTCCAGTGGTCAGATGCACAAGCACACATCAGTGAAATCTTGACTCTTGATTGTCTTTTGGTTATCTGGAAGTTTTTCTAGCAACATTTTGAAGTTCTTTGTTTACAGTTGAAGTAAAAACATTGTTCCCTACTAGATTTTTTTAGAGAGAAACTTGAACTAATGGGTCCTGTTTTTAGTTATGCACATCATTTATGACCTTTAGGTCCTTTCCGAGACTGTAGCGCTCTTGATGACATGCTTAAGGGGTTATACATTAAACCAGGCAGTGGTTTTTATTCGTTTTAACATTGTGGGAAAAAAGTGCTCCCTGAGTAAAAACCAAAACGCTCTGGAATGCAAAAGATCTGCTCCTAACACCATGAGTTTAGGGGAAAACCATTGACTTTGATAGTCTTGAAGTCAATCTTGGTTATTGTAATGGAAAGGAATACCATCAAAATGTAAAAAACATGATGGGAATGGAGAGCATTTTGCTGTTATCCCCTCTCCTCTCCTCTCCTCTCCTCTTCTCTCCTCTCATCTCCTCTCATCTCCTCTTCTCTCCTCTCATCTCCTCTCTCATCTCCTCTCCTCTCATCTCCTCTCATCTCCTCTCCTCTCCTCTCATCTCCTCTTCTCTCCTCTCCTCTCCTCTCCTCTTCTCTCCTCTCATCTCCTCTCATCTCCTCTCATCTCCTCTCCTCTCCTCTCCTCTCATCTCCTCTCATCTCCTCTCATCTCCTCTCATCTCCTCTCATCTCCTCTCATCTCCTCTTCTCTCCTCTCTCTCCTCTCATCTCCTCTCTCTCCTCTCATCTCCTCTCCTCTCCTCTCCTCTTCTCTTCTCTCCTCTCATCTCCTCTTCTCTCCTCTCATCTCCTCTTCTCTTCTCTCCTCTCCTCTCCTCTTCTCTCCTCTCATCTCCTCTCATCTCCTCTCCTCTTCTCTCCTCTCATCTCCTCTCCTCTCATCTCCTCTCCTCTTCTCTTCTCTCCTCTCTCATCTCCTCTCATCTCCTCTCATCTCCTCTTCTCTCATTTCCTCTTCTTCTCCTGCCTCCTCTCCTCTCCTCTTCTCTTCTCTTCTCTCCTCTCCTCTTCTCGCCGCCGCGGAGCTTGTGACAGTGATCGTACTTTTGCTCTAGATTTTCCCGGCTATTTTTAGCTCCTGTGAGTGGGCTGGCTCTCCGATGAAGAGGATTGTTGCTGGCAGTGTGTGTATGCGTGTTTATTTATGTGGGTTCTTAATACAAAACTGACCGTGTTGAAACCAAAACAGTAATTAAAATGTTTTGAACACAATCACATGCACACAACATGCTTGAGCACTTCTAATGTGCAGAGCTTGTGTAAAGTGAGACGAATGTTTTGATCGCTCGCGTACTCGTTTCTCAGCTTTTTACAAGAGTCATCAGTGTAACGCTTTGAAAGAAGTAACCATAAATAACAAAAGCGACTCAAGCAACACAAAGGTCACGACTATAATCTTCATGTGATAAATAATGCACTAGTCACTATCTCCTGAGATGTAGATTCAGGGGTGTCATTTTCAGAGTGGTCTACCAAAACAAAAAATCTAGGATCTAAATAACAACCCTCCCCCACCACCACCACCACCACAAAAAAATTACATAATTCCAGTTATTAAATATGATTGTTAATAGTTTTGGATGATTATCTCTTTGATTTTCTTCAATTGTTTTATTTGCCAGCAAAATATTTGCAATCATCTGGTAATGTAGCCCCCTCTTATTTGTTGAATACTTGGTATTATCCTACCTGCGGTTCCTCTGTTAATTTCTTTGAGCCTACTGCCGAATATTTAGCTTTTATTATTTGTGATGTGTTTGTTAGCGTGGTCACCAACGGCTAGCGTACTGTGACATCAGACATGAAACGAAGCAGACAGAAAACACGTTTTAATTGTTGAAATTTTACTGCTTGAAAATTAAAAAAAAAGCTTTGACCAAATGGAGCAATTATAGAACAACTAAAATGTATTTCCCATTTCTCTCTCTCTCTCTCTCTCTCCTCCCCCTCCCTCTCTCTCTCTGTCACTCCCCTATCTTTCTCCTCTCACTCGCTCTCTATCTCTCTTCTCTTTCACTCTCTATCTCTCTTTCTTCTCTCACACACTTCTCTCTCTCTCCCATTTTCTCTCTCTCCTCTCTCTCTCCTCTCTCACTCTTACTCACTCACTCACTCACTCATTTTCTTCTGCACTCACTCACTCACTCACTCACTCACTTTCTTCTGCACTCACTCACTTTCTTCTGCACTCACTCACTCACTCACTTTCTTCTGCACTCACTCACTTTCTTCTGCACTCACTCACTCACTCACTTTCTTCTGCACTCACTCACTCACTCACTCACTCACTCACTCACTCACTCACTCACTCACTTTCTTCTGCACTCACTCACTTTCTTCTGCACTCACTCACTCACTCACTCACTCACTCACTTTCTTCTGCACTCACTCACTCACTCACTCACTCACTTTCTTCTGCACTCACTCACTCACTCACTCACTCACTCACTCATTTTCTTCTGCACTCACTCACTCACTCACTCACTTTCTTCTGCACTCACTCACTTACTCACTTTCTTCTGCACTCACTCACTTTCTTCTGCACTCACTCACTCACTCACTCACTCACTCACTCACTTTCTTCTGCACTCACTCACTTTCTTCTGCACTCACTCACTCACTCACTCACTCATCAACTCACTCACTCACTCACTCACTCACTCACTCACTCACTCACTCACTCACTCACTCACTCACTCACTCACTCACTTTCTTCTGCACTCACTCACTCACTCACTCACTTTCTTCTGCACTCACTCACTCACTCACTCACTCACTTTCTTCTGCACTCACTCACTCACTTTCTTCTGCACTCACTCACTCACTCACTTTCTTCTGCACTCACTCACTTTCTTCTGCACTCACTCACTCACTCACTCACTCACTCACTCACTCACTCACTCACTCACTCACTCACTTTCTTCTGCACTCACTCACTCACTCACTCACTCACTCACTCACTCAGTCATTCATTCACTCACTCACTCACTCACTCACTCACTCACTCACTCACTTTCTTCTGCACGCACTCACTCACTCAGTCATTCATTCACTCACTCACTCACTCACTCACTCACTCACTCACTCACTCACTTTCTTCTGCACGCACTCACTCACTCACTCACTCAGTCATTCATTCACTCACTCACTCACTCACTTTCTTCTGCACGCACTCACTCACTCACTCACTCACTCACTCACTCACTCACTCACTCACTTTCTTCTGCACTCACTCACTTTCTTCTGCACTCACTCACTCACTCACTCACTCACTCACTCACTCACTCACTCACTTTCTTCTGCACTCACTCACTCACTCACTTTCTTCTGCACTCACTCACTCACTTTCTTCTGCACTCACTCACTCACTCACTTTCTTCTGCACTCACTCACTCACTCACTTTCTTCTGCACTCACTCACTTTCTTCTGCACTCACTCACTCACTCACTCACTCACTCACTCACTCACTCACTCACTCACTCACTTTCTTCTGCACTCACTCACTCACTCACTCACTCACTCACTCACTCACTCACTCACTCACTCACTTTCTTCTGCACGCACTCACTCACTCACTCACTCACTCACTCACTCACTCACTCACTCACTCACTCACTCACTTTCTTCTGCACTCACTCACTCACTCACTCACTCACTCATTTTCAACTCACTCACTCACTCACTCACTCACTCACTCACTCACTCACTTTCTTCTGCACGCACTCACTCACTCACTCACTCACTCACTCACTTTCTTCTGCACACACTCACTCACTCACTCACTCACTCACTCAGTCATTCATTCACTCACTCACTCACTCACTCACTCACTCACTTTCTTCTGCACACACTCACTCACTCACTCACTCACTCACTCACTCAGTCATTCATTCACTCACTCACTCACTCACTCACTCACTTTCTTCTGCACGCACTCACTCACTCACTCACTCACTCACTCACTCACTCACTCACTCACTCACTTTCTTCTGCACACACTCACTCACTCACTCACTCACTCACTCACTCACTCACTCACTCACTTTCTTCTGCACTCACTCACTCACTCACTCACTCACTCACTCACTCACTCACTCACTCACTCACTTTCTTCTGCACTCACTCACTCACTCACTCACTCAGTCATTCATTCACTCACTCACTCACTCACTCACTCACTCACTCACTCACTTTCTTCTGCACGCACTCACTCACTCACTCACTCACTCACTCACTTTCTTCTGCACTCACTCACTCACTCACTCACTCACTCACTCACTCACTCAGTCATTCATTCACTCACTCACTCACTCACTCACTCACTCACTTTCTTCTGCACACACTCACTCACTCACTCACTCACTCACTCACTCAGTCATTCATTCACTCACTCACTCACTCACTCACTCACTTTCTTCTGCACGCACTCACTCACTCACTCACTCACTCACTCACTCACTCACTCACTCACTTTCTTCTGCACACACTCACTCACTCACTCACTCACTCACTTTCTTCTGCACACACTCACTCACTCACTCACTCACTCACTTTCTTCTGCACACACTCACTCACTCACTCACTCACTCACTCACTCACTCACTCACTCACTCACCCATTCACTCTGAATCTCTTGCAACACACTCTCCCTCTTCTCACTCTCCACTCTCTCACTCTCTCTCACTTTCTTCTCTCTCTCAGTCTTTCTCACTCACTCCCACATCTATTGCTCTCCTCTCTCTCTCTCTCTTTCTCTCTACTGTCTCTTGCTATCACACATTCTCTCCCTCTTCTCTCTCACACACTCTCACTCTCCTCTTTCTCTCTCTCCTCTCTCTCGGTCTCTTAATCTTTCTCACTCGCTTACACTTTATCACCCCCTCTCTCTCTGTCTTTTCCCCTTTTGGATTACACAGCTAAATCCCAGTCAAATGTATTTTTATCACAATGTAATTCTAATACTTGAAATCCAAAATAATGTTTACTTTATCGCAAGTAAAGGATTCAATAAATAAATTAGTACCCTTTTTATCCATCTTGTAAAACAGCAGCAATGAACCCACTGAGCAAAGTATTTAGTGATCTGTCAACGCACCCAGTATTCAGGACTAAGTTACACCCTATTTTATTTTGTTGGGACCGTGCAGAGTTTCACTACACGAGCTCCATATTCCACTGTTCACAATCCAACTCACCCAGACTGCAGTTGACCTGAACTTGCAGAGTGACCGCAGCGCATCAATACTCATCCGAAAACGACACGCATGACGCACCGCCTGCCAGCTCCCCGACCTTGAGTGATCTCGTCTGTGTGTAATGTGTGCTCTTTTTTTTATGATGATCCCTCACTGTTTCTTTCTGTCGTTTACAGCCCAAGCTCATGGCGAAGGACCTTCTAGACCTGGTGGCGTCCCATTTCAACCTGAAAGAGAAGGAGTACTTTGGAATCTCTTATGTAGATGAAACGTAAGTTTTTGTGGCCCTCAAATGAAATGACATTTATTTCACATACGTTTTATTATAAAATGCCTCCTGTATCAGGACGTTGCTCTTAAAATCAGTATATTTCTTTACAGTTTTGCTTTGGTTATTTTGCAAAAGCTGCTGTTTGTTTAGTCTCACTCAGAGCTCATTATCTCTAGCATGATGGTTAATAAACCTCTTTGCACTTCTCTGCAACAGCGTCAGGCTTCATCGGCTTGAACATGAATACTAAAACCTTTTACCGAATAATTTCCAGAGTGCTTGTTTTTGTCGTCCTGGTCTAAATTATGCATGAAAATGTACATGTGATGACATCTAGGACATTCAACTGCCCTCTCGGGACTCATTTCTCTCTTGATGGTTTATGACGTGATGTGCTGATGTGAATGAGACATTGTACGATGTTGCAAGGCATTTCCGCTGTAGCAGATGCTTTTTCTTTTGGGATATCTTTCAGGGGTCATTTCAGCTGGCTGCAGTTAGATCGGCGCGTTCTGGAACATGAGTTTCCCAAGAAGTCTGGACCCATTGTACTGTACTTCTGTGTTCGGTGAGTACAGCTGCAGGAGGAAAGAGCACCCCTCTCCTTGTGGTGTAGATTTGATTTGAGAAGGAACTTGAAGAGTGATTGTAATTGTTAAAATATCTTTTTTTATATATTTTATCAGACCTCACCATGAAAGATTGAAAGAGTTCGCACACACATATATGTTGATCAGTTGAAATATTTTAAGGGAGATTCAACTCAAAATGAGTGAAAATGTAGTCTAGCTTCACTTTTAAATATACTCTAAGTACCAACATATTTGGAAAAATTTGGTATTTTGACTGCAACCCCTGCAGTTTCACCTGTTTAATATTGAACTAGATGTGAGATTGGACAGGGACATTGTTTTTTGCTGGGACTGAAACTGTGAAAACTAACATTATTATCGTTTATTACATTTTGGTGCGTCCTTTTCTGTTGAGGCTCCCTTGAGCGGTTGAACTCGTTATGTAGAGTATGGTCGAACTGCATATTTTTAACCATTATCAATGACTAGAGGGAGGAGCCTGCACTTTTATTGAACAAGATCAATGTCATTTAAGAATATCAACCACTAGGCTGAGGTACTCGTCTCGGATAACATGTCCATGTGTGGCAATAATGAAGGTCCTTTTAGCTTGAAAAACAGGGTTTTGCAAGGCCTTAACAAGTTTAATATTCAAAAGCCAAACTTTTAGGCCTAAATAAGGTACGGAACCTTTTTTCTTCTTAAGCTTATATGATTTATTTATTTTTTGTTAGATTTTTTTTGTTGTTGCTTGGGTTTGCCAGAGACTGAGAAAGGGCTCTAAAATGCTAAAAATAATAATAATTAAAAAAAAAAAAGTCATGGTTAGGTTCCAGAGTGTGAAAGAATTTCTGTGAATGCTCAAAAAATGCCGTGGCACCGTAGTTTGAGAAAAGGCTAATATACACTCGCGATTGGAAAAGTGAGGGTTATGGTTGCCAGAATTTGAGAAAATGCTCTTGAACACTCATAAATGCTCAAAGTCTTAAAAGTGACCTTTAGGGTAACCAGATATTGAAAATAAGACTCATAAATGTTAAAACATGTAAATGTGATTGTAAGGGTTGCCAAAGATGATAAAAAAGATGCATAGATGCTTAAAAGCATAAAATTGATTGTTGGGGTTACCAGAGATTGAGAAAAGGCTCATAAGTGTTCAACTTTGTAAAAAGTAGAACATCTTCATAAATTCTCAAAAACATAAAAGTAATGGTTCAAACAATGTATTTGAAGCATACTGTTTATTATGCAAAAATGTTTTATATGTTTTTGATGTTGTGATCAATCCATCCATCCATTATCTTGTCGACTTTTTCTCTTTCGGGGTCCCCACAGCAGAATGAACCGCCAACTATTCCACCATATGTTTTACACGGCGGATGCCCTTCCAGCCGCAACTCATTGCTGGAAAACATCCACAAACTCTCATTGACACTCATACTCTATGGACAATTGTTTTTTCTCAATTCACTTATACCGCATGTCTTTGGACTTGTGAGGGAACCGGAGCACCCGGAGAAAACCCACGCGATCACAGGGAGAACATGAGAACTCCACACAGAAATGCCAACTGACTCGGCCGAGGCTCGAACCAGCAACCTTCTTGCTGTGAGACGACCGTGCTACCCACTGTGCCACCCTGACGCCCTGATGTTATGGTATCGAACTATAAGAGGAGAGTTGCAGCCAAAATGTGCAGAGCTGTGACCCTCCAGGACAGGATTTGGGGACCCTTACGCTAAAACATGACCTTAAAAAGTTGGTTCTTGCTAGAGAATCTGCAATTCTGCAAAGATAAGTGGGAAACAATTTCTCTGCAGCGCTCTAACAAACTTATCACAAGTTATCAAAAACCATCAGTGGCAGTTGTGGCCCAATCCACATAGGTTGATATTGAATCGTATATGTTTTATATTCAATCGTATAGGTTGATATTGAATCACATAGTCTTATATTGAATCGTATAGGTTTTATATTCAATCGTATAGGTTGATATTGAGTCACATAGTCTTATATTGAATCGTATAGGTTTTATATTCAATCGTATAGGTTGATATTGAGTCACATAGTCTTATATTGAATCGTATATGTTTTATATTCAATCGTATAGGTTGATATTGAATCACATAGTCTTATATTGAATCGTATAGGTTTTATATTCAATCGTATAGGTTGATATTGAATCACATAGTCTTATATTGAATCGTATAGGTTTTATATTCAATCATATAGGTTTATATTGAGTCACATAGTCTTATATTGAATCGTATAGGTTTTATATTCAATCATATAGGTTTATATTGAGTCACATAGTCTTATATTGAATCGTATAGGTTTTATATTCAATCATATAGGTTTATATTGAGTCACATAGTCTTATATTGAATCGTATAAGTTTTATATTCAATCATATAGGTTTATGTTGAATCACATAGTATTATGTTGAGCCATATAGTTTTATATTTGGTTTCAACCATTCATTTTAAAGCTGCGTGATGCATTTGTTTGTGTGATTGATGAAATGTGTTTGATCTGAAGCATTACAGTGTGAAAATGTCACAATCAAAGAAATCAGGAACAGTTTTTCACCCCGATATATTCAACAGAAAAAGCTTCCGGAGCATCTGAGCCTAGCGTCAGTGTTTACACAAACTCCGTCTGCTCCACTCGCATCACTTTGTTTTCTGGGTCACACACTTTCACGTTCACGCGGTTTGCTTTAATCGCTGCATGCAGTGTTGGGCATCTTCTGCACGAGCTCTCACATGTCAGCGCAGTTTAAATCCGTTCTCTGTTGTGTGTTAGACTGTGTGTTTTCCTTTCAGCTCGTGATTAAGATATCGATTGAAAGAGTCTTTGATGCGTGGAAGACTGGCTCTCACTCACATCTCAAATGAAACCAGCTGTCAATACGGTTTTAATCACTAATCTTACGCTGCAAACACTTTCTTCTGGACCGACGGTCACTTTAAGCAGCAAGATGCTGATTCAAAGCATGCACCATCATGCGTCAATGACCCCTTAGTATGTATGTTTAAGGTGTTTTTGTGATTGTGTTCTTTTTATTTCATTTGTTAAACACGTTAAACACACATTATGCTCTTGTTTAGTTTTTGATTATTTTAGATGACTATTTTTTTTGTTTGTCTGCTCTGGTTCGTCCCTCTTACTCTAATTTGAGTGCTCAATGAAGCTTGTACATTGAATATTGATTTTTTTTTGTGATGGAGAAAAGATGGAAGGAGTGTTAGTTGTGCCATCTAGTGGAGGACTCCGTATATAGCATAGCATATGTGTTATTTCATGTGTTTCTTCTTTTTGAGGAGGTTTTGAAAGTGTAAGTTTACAATTCAGATTTTATCTGAAGTAAAGTACTTTCTATGGTTAAGATCAGATTCTCTCCTTAAATAAACAAATACAAAAAGAGGGAAACATTTTTTATAATACTGACGATGCATCTGTTGTGTGGCAGTTTAACTTATTTTTTGGTTATTTATGCAAACATTTTTGTTTACTTAAAGTCTGTTTTTAGGATTTCACATGTATATTATCTAGTCTAACATTGGAAAGCTGTTCACTTGAGCAGATCTTTGCTTCAAATGCTAAGGAACATTCACAATAATTGATAACTATATATATATATATATATATATATATATATATATATATATATATATATATATATATATATATATATATATATAATTTATCATTCACTTGATGATTGATGAAAGTATCTTTTCAAATTTGCATTTCCATTGATTATATTATTGCAAACATAACAAAGCAAAAGAAAATATTTTTTTTTTTTTCTGAAACTTTAAAAATAATGCTGTTTTAAGGGTTTAAGAATGGGCTAACCACTGATTTGTCCCGGAAGATTGATCTTCTGTGTTTAACGACTGGTAAAAAATATCACCAATTACTTTGCATCAAAAGCAGTTTCTTCAAACTTTAAATTAACTTGAGTTAACTTTATGATAAGTAATCAATACTTATCAGTCTTTTTCAGGATTGTTCAGGAAGAATAAACTGAGCCTTTTAGACCTAAATGGTTTAGACCTTATAGTTATATTATTGTAATTTTTTTTATTTTCGAACATGTGTTTTAATTATTTCCTTTCTCTGGATTCTTTTTACACATTTCAACGAATAAAAAACATTTAAATGCTGTTTTTCTGGTGAGTGAAGAGGAATATAAATGCATTTTGTTGTTTCAACGCCTGATCATAATCATTTTTAACGTAATCAAAATATACCTAGCTGATTAAAGAGTATATTGTTATAAGTTTAACCCTTTTATTGAATGGTTTCTTCTCTTCTCCTCAACAGGTTTTACATTGAAAGCATATCTTACCTTAAGGACAACGCTACAATAGAGCTGTTCTTCCTCAATGCAAAGTCCAGCATCTACAAGGTATAAACTCTTTACTTTGTCCCACAACTAGAGGTCAGTGTGATCTTCTGCCGCGCACGTTCAACAAGTGTCTTTATGATTGGATTCAACCATTCTTCAGAAATCATTTTTTTCTTTATGTGCACCTGTAGTCTACAAGTTAATATGACACAAACAAGACTAAACATTTGAATTGATAAACTTACTCATGTGTGTGTGTGTGTGCCATGTTAAATGAACATGCTAAATTGTATTTTATAACTTCCATTTTAAAAGTTTTAAAAGGCAGAAGCAAAGAATCGCTGAATTCTTCAATCGCTGAAGAATATTTTATTTAGCGATGTACATGTAGGCGTTTGTTGAGGCCATTTTCAGTCACATACTCACATTGCGTCATGCAATCGGCTCTTCCTGATCAGCCTTTTTAGTGACTGTCATTCAAGCTTCCCATAGAAATTATCATCCGATCATAATCAGTCACCAATAGGAACACCGCTACTAAAAAAGTTCTCAGCCTCACACTTTTACTTTTTTGAATTCCGAATACTTGCTGAAAGGATAGTTTTAGAGATGGACAAAAACAGGCAGCAATCCCAAGAAAGAGGCTTTGCCTAAGTTGAGGTTTTTTTTCACAGGCCATGTTATCCATCGAACATGTAAAAATCACAGTTCAAACAAATATAATAAAAAGAAAAAGCTGTTGTAACTCAATTGAGATCAGAAATGGTTGGCTTCTCCTCCAATATCCAGGTCTGGAAGTCTTCCATCAGTGACCAACCGACTTTTATGAGAAGAACTCTTCCCCTCAATTCAACTTCACCAACGAGAACTCGAAAATTACTTATTAAGCAATTAACAAGGAAAAAATACTAACACTTAAATACAGCCTGTTTCTAAGTTTCTTTGAGTAAAAAGAACTTCATAGTTGAGGCCAGCCACTCCTACCAGGAAGTTTGGAACAAATAAGACAAAAAAAAGCCAAATATAAAATGCAAGAGAAATGAATAATGTGGTTAGTGTGAGACAAAAATGTAAACGCTTCACTTTAAGATTAAGCAGGAGCTAAATAAGGATTTTCAGTCATGTCACACTCAAAAATTCACAAACCAGGACCTCATCTGCTGCACTGTTAATCAAAGCTGAAGATGAAAAAGGAACCGATTCTTTCAAATCTTTAACAAAAAACTTCCCACGTTACTGCAGTTTTGCTGCAGTTTTAATTGCAATGTTAGAAAAAACACAATTATGTTATAAAACGTTTAACAATAGCATTTTTGTGAATATCTCATGTTATAACATGAACACCAGTGACTTATTTTACGATAATTTACTATATAGTTTTTTGTATACTCTTATGAAAGCATTCCTCAGTAATCAATCTTTCACATTTTCATCATGAGCTCATTGTTTTCACCTCACTTTAGAGTCAGCTCTCCTTTAAACTGCGTGACATTCCTGAAATTCTTGACTCTGGCAAAGCGAATGAACCGTTCCGTTTGCCCTCGTCATTAAAGTAATAAAGGCCGACTCCACTCCAATAACCCCCTCACCTAAAAACCTACGTGTGCACATGTGGCTTTGTCCTGCAGGGTGATTACTCAGGAAATAGCTGAAGAGATTTAGATGTTCCCTTCAGTGATGAGCCAGCAGATCGGGTCATTAAAGAAGCCAGAGATAAGATTAGAGATTAATGAGATCTTGTGTGTCTTTGTCTCTCTGCAGGAGCTCATCGAGGTGGACAGCGAGGTGGTCTTTGAGCTGTCCTCTTACATCTTACAGGTAACATCCTGTTTCATGTTGAACCGCCAGTATTCATGGGAGGAAAATGTGAGTCATAAATGTGGTCTAAATGATTGGTTATGCCTGTACTATTCAAGTAAACAGAATATCATGAAAAAGTTGATTTATTTCAGTAATTCCATTTAAAAAGTGAAGCTAAAATGAGACCAAGCAGTTTCTTTCAAGGAGAAAGAGTCTGGTTGTTTGTGCTTTCAGTACACGAATAGTTAAATGAAAAGAAAAAAATAGTTTCGAATTGTCCTGGGTGACATTTCGATGCATCGATAATTTTTTTTTTCACCAGGGTATTTTTACATTCTTCACAACAAATCAAATCAAAGAGATTTTTCCTTGTGTCTCCTTCTTTGTCACAAATCTCTTCCACTTAGCTCCTCTTCTACTCCATGCTAAGTAGTTGACAGAGACTGTGAAGAAAAAAAATGGGATTCAAAAGATAAAAAAATGTTATTATCAACTCAACACAACTTTATTAATATAGCAGATTTTATATATAAACCTGTGATCAGGTTTTAGATGCGTTTATTTCGAGTGTAAAAATGGGATTTTTTAAGCAAATTACTCGAGTGACAATTGGAATTTGCGCTCTTCTGGGACTCAGGTGGTCAGTCGAGGAATTACAACTTCAGTCAATTCCTATTACACAAAGCTGGAAAGTGGGAGATTGCCACTTGTGTCAAACACACTCTTAAAAACTAAATCTAATGCTGCACATGATGTTAAAAGACTTAGAACAACTCTGGGCGCCAAATTTTGCTGCATCCATTTCAGTTTTATTTTTTTTTATTGGTTTTGGTTTGTATGTGTGTCCAGTAATCATATAGTGTTTGATTGAAAAATACAGGGTTTGTTTTGTGAATAAGATATTACATTTTTACCAACTCGTGAATATCAGAAGATCTACAGGTTTCGTCACTCCAGTAAGCAAATGCTCTTCCAACTCTTATACTCAGCCAGTAAAGTGAAAGTTTTATTTGAAAATCTCGGCTGTGTTTTTTTTTAGTTCTTTAACTTTTCAGTTTATCCCACAATACACGATAAGCATGGTGTGAATATGTGTAATCCAAGTGTACTATCAGAAGGATGCTACGTGTGTTTGACCTTTTCGAGGATTTACTACAGATGGCTGCAGCCATGACCCCTACTGAGACACAAGCATGGTCTACTCGATGTATCAGAGACCATCTTTCCATTGATACTAAAAAACTTCATTTTCTCTCCCACAGGAAGCTAAAGGAGATTTCACAAGGTGAGCGACTGTTTGACCTTCCATTGACCTCTTACATGCACACACTATCGAATCTCTGTCAGTCACCGCGGAGTGAAAACAGATCCAAATTGTGTCATGTATCAAGCTCTCAGCATATGTGCATGATTCAAAAGAGAGGGGGTGAGAGGTAGATCTGGGGGTGTGAGCCCTGGGAACAGAGAGTGAGGGGAGGAAATGGAATGTAGAGGATAAACAGTGTTAAATTACACGCAGTAACCCCTCTTTCTCACACAAACTGCCTCTACAAATGGATATCTCAGCTACAAACCTCTCACGTGTTCATTCATCTCGACCTCTCCGAAGGTCATTCTTTAGAAAATGCTCTCTCAATTTGGAAAAAATTCAGTTTATGATGAAAATTTGCAATACACTAGTAATCAGTGGATCACTTCGAAACACTCTGTTTTTACTTATGCTGGTAGTTCCGGTCATGTTTTGGTCGTCACAAAGTGTTAAAGTCAAGTTTTCTGTGCAATACAAACTTGTATTCATTTATGAATTGTCTGCAGAGGACTGAATGTTTTTGATGAAAGATGAAGACAAGAGTCCAGGCAAGATAGGACCAGAGCCTGAACCTGGGAGTTGAGTGGCTGCTCAGTTTGAAGGGTCTGATCTTTCCTATGTTGTGCAGGGCAAATCTACAAGCTCTAGTTGTATTGGCAATGTAGTCTTTTTTGAAGGGCATCTTTTCATCCAGAAGAACTCAAAGATTCCTAACTGTAGGAGAAGGGGTGATTGTTGATGAACCCAGCTGAATGTGAGGTTGTGATGCACAGAGGGAAGGACAAGGACTATCAGTAGTTCAGTCTTGGCCATGTTGAGCTGTAGGTGATGCTTCTTCACCCACGTAGAGATGTCATCTGGGGTGTTGGATGTCATATTTTTGGATGATAAGGCACAGGGAAGTGGTGTTGATGGAAAAGAGAAGAAGACCAAGTACTGAACCCTGAGGAACCCCCGTGAGATGAGGAGACCCGTTGTAACACAGTCACAAAATGAGACACGCTGTGGCATTTATTCTTGATTACATAGTTTTAGGATTGTTAAGTTCTGTAATCAATATTTGATTTATTGGACATCTTTAAGCATTGTCAGGGTCCTCCTTTTCACCATAGGGCGCTACTGGTCGATTGAGTAGGTATAAGACAAGTGTGTTACAGTAGGAATGACAATTATTTCATTATTCGTTATCAAATCACATTTTAGGCAGCATTTAAAATTGTATGGAAATATGGCGTAAGTTTAAGTTGCTGTAATGTAATCATGAGTGTTTTTGAAGATTCTAAGTCACTTGTGATGCTCTTCCAGTAACGATGCTACGAGGGCTGATCTAAAGAAGCTGCCAGCACTGCCTACACAAGCACTGAAAGAGCACCCTTCTCTTGCATACTGGTGAGAAGCACTTAAACTTTCTTCCATTTGAGAACCTAGTGGGGTTAACAGGATTTTTTCCTCTGTGTTCTTTGGACGTTCTCCATGGGAAAGAAATAGCTTGAATAGTTATGCGATGGATAGAAGTTCAGTGTTTCATCTGAATTGACATGGAATGTTATAATCAGTGTTTTTTAATGTTTTGCTGCAGTGAGGATCGGGTTATTGAGCACTACAAGAAACTGAATGGACAGTCCAGAGGCCAAGCCATTGTCAAGTAAGAAAACTAGAGTGATTGGTGTCATGTTCAGTGTCTTTACTTAGTTAAAGGGAAAATAAGCCAAGATGATTCATACAGTCTCAAACATAGCTGTCTGTCAGCATCACCTTTAAAAACTCTCAGCTTTGAACCGAAACCTGCAGTCAGACCTTGATCTCTCTCCTCCTATGTGAAGTGCTTGCAAATCTTTCACAAAAAGATGGATTTTGTCATCATTGGATCCGCAGTGAATGATGTGTGTGAACAAACGAGCAGAATTGATGCGTTGTAACTTCTCCTTTTATGCAAGCCCCACCCTTGACATCTCTTTAACTCACGGATGTTCCCCTTGGATTTCCTAGTCGTAGACGTGAAGGCCACCTGCTTTCAAACATGAAAATATTTTGCAAGACAACACAATTGTGTTTTGTAAAGAAACTAGTGCTGTCAATCAGTTATCTTTTTTAATCGTAATTAAATGAATGGTGTCACAATTCATTATTGAAATTACTCCCATTTAATCACACATACGCAATTGTTTTACATTTTATTATTTCAGTCACACATATGAGTGTTCAAAAGCAGATAATTAGCTAATTGTCATTTAGCTCTTCTTCTCTAGAGCTAATTAGCTCCTGTATATTTTTTTATTTATTTTTTCAGAGCTTCAGCAATCCATGAAGAAATGTAAATATTTTTGTATGCATTTTGAATTAATAATTTTCACTAGGAACTTTACTGTTTGACATTGACATTAATGAAATAAAAAGTTAATTTAAAATTACATTTGTCCAAAAAAATATTTGCGATGTAATCATGGGGAAAAAACATATGCAAGAAAATGCCAAAATGTGTTACGACAATGACAATACAATTGTAAAAGAAGGCTATACTTTTACGAGAAAGCAGAAATATTTTTTGAGAATCGCCTCAACTTTTTTATGTGTCCCTTACAAATGAGTAAAAACTCTTTTTTATGATTTTCTTTCACATGTTTTACACAAGTGGACTCCTGGCTTGTTTTGTTTGCGATCCATGTCTGAAGTGTCCAAATATTTTCTGTTTGCTTGTTTTCCCTCAAATCGTGTTCAGTTTCTTCAACGACTTTAAGACCAGGGGTTTGCTGCTGAAGTAAATTGTTTGCACATGTAACATCCATAACATACTGTCAGTGATTTCTTCTTTCTTCTCTCTCACAGCTACATGAGTATTGTGGAGTCCTTGCCCACATATGGAGTGCATTATTATGCTGTTAAGGTGGGTCATGGTGCTCGGAGAGGAAATGTATAAGAACAGCCGTCAGTCCACATACACACTCGTTCTCACGACCTGCAGTTTCAGCGATTTAACGAAGTGTTAAGCGATGCTGAAAACTCAGTGTGTTTAAAATAATCTTTCCATCATCAGCCATGATCAATTATTCTCCCTATGTGTAATGCTCTCTCTCTCTCTCTCTCTCTCTCTCTCTCTCCTCTTCTCTTTCTGTTTGTCTCTCTAACTCTCTCTCTCTTTGTCTGTCTCTTTCAGGATAAGCAGAGCATCCCATGGTGGCTGGGTTTGAGTTATAAAGGCATTTTTCAATATGACTACCAGGACAAAGTCAAACCGAGAAAGGTAAGACCATCTTTCCTCTGTGGGATTTCCAGACATTCTGTTTGTGGTTTCTTCACGTTTCTCAATCTCCATCATCCTCTGTGCTTTACCACCCTGATGGTAATTAGCAGTTCTGGGTTAGTACAATCCATTTTCTGCTAGCAAGCCTGTTTGCTTTGTCACAGCAGTCCCTCTCATGATCCCCACAGTTTCTCTCTATATTTTAGGTTTGAAATTGATTCGAAAGGCTGTCGTTCTATGTCATTGTGTTACTCTTTTACAATTTTCACTTTTAAATTTCCGACAACCCAAACCTTTTCTTTCTATGTACCCATTTATACCCATATATACATTTATATATATTGTCTGACTATAATAATAATAATAAAATATAAATCAAGGCCCGGTACCAATTTATCCATGGGCTTGTATCGGTCGACGGTCCAATCTGAAGTTCTTGGAGAGTGTAAGGGTTTTGAGATATTTAGCTTCAAGGTTTTTGAATTTCATGTAGCAAAAAGTTAATATTTGTGAAAAATAACAGACACTCTAAATGTAGAATGTTAGATGTCATTTTTTGCTGGGGGCTCTATCAGGAAATAATTAATTAAAGACAAAGTTTTTGAGAAAAACAATGATGTTATTGAAACAATTTGTCATAGAACATTACATAATGGTTCATTTCTATATAATATGACAAAGCGCTTTTTACATTTAAAATGCTCCAAAATTAAGAACTAAACATGAAGATCTAGGTTTGCACTTGAACTTTTTTACAGATCAAATCCCAGAACAGAAATAAAAACAAAATACAGATAAAGACTGTAGTTTGGAACAATTTCTTTGTCATCAGCACATTTATTTTAAGTAGAGGGGGGGTCGATTTAAATTGTAAATCTGATATTTTGTGATTTTTTTTGGGGGGGGGGGGGCCCTATCGCTCAGCCCTAGTTCATGGACTTTTGACATTTATCACATTGTTGCCACTGTTTTCAGCTCTGTATTAATTAAATAAATGGATCACTGCATTAGTAAAGCACACTATGTTCCTCTGAGTTTTATTAAAGTAACCCATCAAAGCCAAAGTCATCAAAAAAAAAAAAATCTGCTTATTACGGTGCTTTTTCAGTAAAAGCTCTTTTTGCTTCATTAGAAAAACAGAAATCCCAGTTCTCCTTCAATTCTCACAGCTTTGCAGAAAATCCAGCAGCCGTAAGCAGTTCCCCTGTCAATGTTTTGAAAGTATGTGCAAAACTTCCTCAAGTTAGTTGCTTTGCCTGTCACCTGGCCACCTTTGCTTAACCTCGTGATGTCATCCATGAGAAGCCTAACTGTCTGACACCAGGGTGTGGTGACCCCCAGTGAGGTCATGACCCCTTGCGATGTTTGTAACTTTAGACCCAGACTCTCAAAAACCTCCAGACAGACGATCTTTGACACCCGGTGAGCGAATAGCTACAAATCTGTCTTAATCAAAAGAAAGGGCTCACCGCTGCTCAGACCGAGCTTCAGGTGTGTTCCCGCTGGCTTTGCTTTTCCACTCTCACACCACACACTCACACACCAATGTTTAAATTCCCTTCCAAAGAACAGACGAAAATTTGAGTCTGTGGCGAGGAATAGAGAAAACTTTCCTTAAACCGCAAGATAAAAATAGTGTTCAAAGCAGAAGTGAAAAGCCAAACTGGAGCCTGTTTGCAGAGAAGGATCTGTTACAGAAATCGACTCAGCAGAGAAGAGAAGAAAAGGGAAGAGAGGGAAGAGAAACCAGTGCACAGAAAATTGCAGCAGATGCAAAATATAGTCGCTCTACTGACATGCCAAGCTTTGCCTGATGATTGGTTTAAAAAAATTCTCATTATTTCAGTTTTTCACACAAAGTTTTTGTAATATATTAGAATCAGAATCAGCTTTATTGCAATGTGTGTGTGTGTGTGTGCGCGCGTGTGTGTGTGTGTGTGTGTGTGTGTGTGCAATACAAACCACATAAGTACATTAAAGTGCAACACAACTTACAAGCAGTTAACTTAAGGCTATATGAGGTAGAAGATTTTGATGGATTGATGAAATGTAAACAGTTGAACAAAGGTCTATGACGTGTGGTGTGCTTAAGCTCAAAATACAAGGAGATGAAAATTGCGAGACTCCAGGTGCAGGTAACAGATGGTGGGGAGCTATGAGTTCAGTAGACTGATTGCTTGGGGAAAGAAGCTCTGTTTGTGATATACAGTCCTGATGCTAGTGGCTCTGAAGCCAGAGGGCAAGAGATCAAAAAGGTGGTGGCCGGGGCGATTGGGGTCTAAATTGATTTTGTTAGCCCTCTTTCTCACTCTGGTGGTGTACAGGTCCTAGAGGGAGGGTAGGGGAGCACCGATGATCTTCTCAGCCGTATGAATAGTCCTCTGAAGTCAATATTACCAAATAAACTCACTGGCCACTTTATTAGGAACACCCTTCCAACTGATCAGGCAATCACATGGCAGCAACTCCATGCATTTAGTCATGTAGACAATCTACAACAGTTCAAACTGAGCATCAGAACACGGAAAAAAAGGTGATTTAAGTGACTCTGAATGTAAGAAACTGCTGATCTACTGAGATTTTAACGCGCAACAATCTCTAGGGTTTACTGAGAATGGTCAGAGAAAGACGAAGTATACGTTGAGCGGCAGGTCCGAGAGCTCAAAAGTCTTGTTAATGCCTGAAGTCAAAGGAGAATGATCAGACTGGATCCAGCTGATAGAAAGGCAACAATAACTCAAATAACCACTCATTACAACTTAGGTATGCATAAGAGCATCTCTGAACATGTCCAATCTTGAGGCAGATGGGCTACAGCAGCCGAAAACCACACCGGGTGGTACTCCTGTCAGCTAAGAACAGCAAACTGGGGCTACAATCTGCACAGGCTCAAAAAAAGGGCCAACAGAAGGTTTTGTGTCTACCATAAACAAAAGCAATCATCCATCCAGTCTTGATTCAGTGGTTCAGGCTGGTGGTGGTGCTTTAATGGTGTGGGGGATATTTTCTTTAGTACTAATTGAGGGTCATTTTAAGGCAGTTCAGAAGTCAGAAGGGGTCCAAGCCTGTACGAGTAAGGCGTACCTAATTATATGGCCGGTGAGTGTGTGTGCATTATATTCTTGTAGCGGCTCCTATAAGAGCACCTCCATATTACCCAGATGAGATTAACTGATAATGCAGCTTAGTGTTGAGCGGAACTGCTGTCTTAGCTGAGAGGTAAATAGTAGCAGAAAATGCCTATATTCCCTAGTAATGGGATGTTTTTACCAACAAATGAAATCTTGGAAAAATAACCTGTATTTCACATAAGACTGGTTTTTAAAGAAAGCAGAGTTTGATAGAGGACTTATAACAAGGAGGCTTCTGACAACAGACATTTTCCAACTGTTCTGATGACAAATGACGGTGGGAGGAACAAGGTAAACGGCACGTTTTCCTGAGGCCAACAATCTAATGTAATGCAAAGACATATTTTACAACAAATACCATTTTTGAAAGTTATTAAAGTGTGCAGTGGTAGAATAAAGGGGTCATATATTTATTCTAAATACTTTTAAATCAGCAAAAAGTGATTCAAACTTGCAGCTTTCACCTAAACTGCAACTTTCTTTTAATCTGCATTTGAGCTTAATCATTGACGTTAATGCTTCTTATCACTTTGTCTCTTCATCACACATGCTCATTCTTGTATTTATTTTTGTTTTTTCCCCCTACCTGGTACATAGCATGAATCAATCAGGACTTGCTGTTGGATGCTTTACTGAAGAAAGAGTCTCATCCAGATGTAATTTGGCTATAGTGTATTCCATTAAAATATAATAATGAGGGTACAGAAAAAGGGACACCAAAACACAGAGAGAAAGAGATACACATGGAAAACAAAGCACCAAGCAGAACATCACAACAAATTCCACCACAACAAGTACAAACAAGGGGCAACATTAGTGAACAAGAGCGACAATACCAACAAAGCACAGATAAATACAGACAAATAAAGGGCACTACGCTGCCAGCAATAACTGCATCCTTGTGTTTTGATGATCACCTCAAGTGAGCTAATGCATCGTAGCTGTTCCTCATTTGTGGGGAGTGTGAAACTGTGGCTCGCAGTTAAAAAAGCCACACACTTAAAGTTGTAGTCTTGACTAGCTAGATGTTGCATTAATTTAATGGATTTCTAACTCCTTTAAATCCTCACGTAAGGAGCGACCGCAGAGCTGCTGCTTCCAAACTGTGCTTCTCTCTGAAGCATTGATGTTTTTGCTTCATGAAATGTCCCACACGTGATCCTCAAGAGCTAGTGTCCCCTATATAAACTCCCTCGCTTACTCAAACCATAAACAGGAAACCCCCTGGATTAGTGTCTCCCCGACAACACAAAACACACTGAAAACATTAGCGTGTCTGACGAATCCGGGACCACTCCCCAAAAACTGGCATGTGTGTTTAGCTGTTTCAGATTCCTTTGGGTCTGCTCATTAGCTCTCCACCAGTAGAGTGAATCTGAAGGGATGTCATGCTGCAGCTATGACTCATGGGATTGCAACCCTTGAGTCACCGGTGATTGTTTTCCTCATGTCTGACCTTTAACCCCTGCATTGCCCTGTCTTTTCTCATAAGCACTCATTATAGCTCAGCTAACTTAGTACATGCCACACACAGTCTTCCTGTAGTCTTTGTGAGCGAGACGGGCGGGGGTTTATTGTATTATTCGAAGCGCAGACAGGCTGCCGGGTGGGCATTGTGTGGTATATTAAAAGTAACAGAATTGAATGTGAGTCATAGTGATGATGTAGCAATGGCATTTACAAAAGCCCTCCCAAACAATATAGTGTAATGGAATTTTTTTAAAGGAGAAGTTTTTTCTGAACCCCATCACTGTCCTATGAAGCTTCTCTCAGAGCACTTTAAAGTGTAGAACAAGGGTTAAATCAGCTCTAAATTACAAATCAATACAAGGCTTAGAACAGTGCTCAGCTGTCAGTGAAATATTTGCTGGAACTAACCAGAATAAGAGCATCGTGAGGCACATGTGGCCCTTGGAAAAGCCTTCTCTCTTTAACTTCTCTCGTGACTGCACGCCTCGCATTCACACGCTCTTTTCGTTAACTCTGGTCAGACTCAGAACAATAGCTGAAGTCCTCAGTTGTACCCCATTCTGCCCAGAATGCCCTAGTGTGGTTAGTGTGCCATGCCTCATCGGCTCTTAGAACTGCAGAAAGCTTAGATGTTATGGAACATGACTTATCCCTCCCACTTACTTCAGCAGAGATGTGTATCTCTATAATGAAAGTCGTTTTGAAAGTGTTGAGTGTGAAGTTTGTTCTGAGTCTCACGAGACTCTCAAAGCACCTCAGAAAAAAAAGAAAAATATCCACTTTAACCCAACACACCTCTCTGTGCTGTTCACTCTCACGCTCTGATTTATTGCGATGAAGATCTTCAAGTACTTAGTTGTGATATTTTATAAATATTGTGCTCACAACAAAACAAGTTAAAACAACCAAAACATGGTAAACCTACATAATACAAACCTAAGAACAGGACAACGGTAAAATAGATAAATGGACAAAACGACCAGCAAAGACTGGTAAAATAATAAAATAAAACAAAGTTTAAAAACCTGTGAAAGCCTGTCTGTAAAATTAATTTTTCAATCAAAAGATGCAGGTAAGCCAGTTTAATTTCACTTATTTCGCTCAGTTTTGGAGTCTTCTTGTCAACTATTTGCAAGTAATCTTGTGAGGGAATTAAGGAAATAAAACATGGCACAGGGGTGGAGTTGGTTGTTCTGGAGTTGGTCGTTCTGTTGGCGGTTCGATCCCCGCTTGGGCCATTCTGTCATTGTGGCACTGGGCAAGCCACTTCACCCTCATTGCCCTGAATGGATTTGTGTGTTTGGTGGTGGGCAGGAGGCCGTAGGCGCAGAATGGCAGCCACGTCCTGTCAGACTGCCCCAGAGCAGCTGAGGGCTACCGAGGTAGCTTATCACCACCAGAGTGGGATTGTGGAGTGTATGAATAATGCACTGATAATTGTGAAGCGTCTTTTGAGTGTCTAGAAAAGCGCTATATGGTTTGAAG
Organism: Danionella dracula; assembly: GCA_900490495.1. Lineage (NCBI taxonomy): Eukaryota > Metazoa > Chordata > Actinopteri > Cypriniformes > Danionidae > Danionella > Danionella dracula. The sequence goes on from UELW01000556.1 coordinate 11,144,603, forward strand.
ACATTATTATTATTATTATTATTATTATTATCTTGTAAAACTTTCAATATTTTAATTTAGCTAACCTAAAACGGTTGCATAACTTAAAACAGAAACATTGCTCAGCTTACTTAAAAAAAATTTATTTCACAACTTAATGTTCCAACTTCTCAACATTGTTAATCAGTATATGCTTATTGTAAAGTTTTAAGTTAATAGAAATCAAATTGATTAAATTGTTACAACATTCGGGTGTACAGTGCGGAACTCAATTCTTACAGTGTAAAAAATAAAGTAGCTCTGAATAAAAAGCCACTTTTTATCCCCGGCCCTGGTGAAATACGTTGAAATAATTTAGTGTTTATGTGTATAACTATTACATTCCTTCCCTCCGCTCTTCCTTCATCTGTGCATTGTTTTCTCAGGGTCTTCAAATTCTTGAGCTCTTCAAGCAGACCCCTCCCTTTCTCTCCTCAATCCCTTCCATCCTTTCTCCATGTCTCTTCCTCTCTATTTTTTTCTTTATCATCTTGCATCTAGTGTTTTTGCCAAAGGAATAAAAGGACACAATTAGTTTAAGTAGAAGGTCTTTCTTTAGGGATTCTCACGACCAAAATGCAATCCTCTCTCATTTTTATTCACGTGTTTGTTTAGCCGGTGTACCCCAGACAACCTTTGTGTGTGATGGTGAGTAACAGGAGCCAGACCCTGAGGTGGAGGAGTAGCTGTAACACTGCGTTTTCAGGGGTTACCACACAAACACATCACTCTGTACTCCTCGAAACCCCACCCACACAGGAAGTCGGTGTCCCAGAGGGAGGGGAGGCTGGGAAGGGGTCGGAATCCTCCCACTTTTTGCTTGCTTTCTCACAGTCTCTCACTTTCTACACACATACAGAGGTGGACTCATTGTTTTTCTGCGTCTGAGGACTTAACACACACACAAACTCTCTCCAGATGTTTGGAGGGAATTGAAATTTTTTTTTATTTATACTTTAATTCTGCATGAGAGTTTTTCTCATCACGTTTGTGAAGGATTGGGGAGCAGTGTAAAGAAGCTCTCGGTCTCATCTTCACAGGTGTTCCAATGGAGACAGTTGGAGAATCTTTACTTCAGGGAGAAGAAGTTCTCAGTGGAAGTCCATGACCCCAGAAGGTAAATCTACATTAGAGGCTACACATGCTTCAGAGCCACACACAGGGCTGCAGTGTTGACTGACGTGCTGACAGGACAGTGTTTGGTTTCTCTTTCACACACATTTCCAGATGTTTGAATTGAGCTGTCTCAGCTAGTCTTCTGAATTTGGTGTTTTATTTGTTGAGATCACTTTATCTCAATACATGTAGTACATTTTTATGAGTTTAAACTAAAAAAAGAAAGAACAAGAGATCACATTTTTAAATAAGTGTTTTTTAGGAATAGATTAAATATCTTGTTGGTTTGTGGGAATGATTTTGTGATTGCAGTGCCTTGTGGGAAGAGGTTGGAGGCTTTTTAGACTCAAAAAATTTTTTTTATTGTTTGTTTAGCCTGGAAGCCTCATTGAGGTTTTCATTGAGAAGTATCTTAGCTAAGATGGACAACCTCTTATTTATGTCACTTTATACACACATTTTAATAACATTTATCTATGGAGCTGAAGATATACCAAAACTGAATTTTTCATTTTTTTGGATTTGAATAATTGAAACATTTTTGTAAACCTGTCTTGCATTTGTATGTTATAGCTTGAATATTGAACAAATTTAAGTTTAAATTTAACAGATGTTAGTTTCATTTATTCAATATTTTTTATTCTACATTGAGGTATGAAGAGATTTGTGCCAAGTTTTTTTATATACCATTTTTAAAAACTTTTTCAGTTTTTTTTGATAACTAGTTACTAATCTGATTTGTAATATAGAGAAGTACTTTACCTCAAATAATACAAATGAAAAGTAAACCTTGTTATAATAGTTACACAAAAATATGTCAATTACAGTACTGCAAGGACAATGTAAAAAAAAGTGTTTAATTGTCAAACCAATTTTGTTCCGTTTGTAGATGAGTGTCTCATTTTAAAGAAACCGAGCTCCACACTCAAAAAAGCACAAGTTTGTGCCGCTCAGAGAAAGTGAATGTAAGACAGGCTAGCTCTAGCTGTTAACTTTAGCACCTGAAGCAACTCTTCAGTTGATGTAAAAATAAATAAAAGTGACAATAACTATTTTATCCAAGAGAAAAATATAAGTCTTCCTTATGGAAGAAGTGTACTCTTAATGCATTTATGAAAATCCTGTCCTTTAATGTCCTGCTTATTTAATCCATAATGCATGTGTTGCAATAAAAGTCATCTAAATAAACTTGCATTTATTTTCACTTAAAAGGGCATAATCCTTTTTTTATATCATGTTTTGTTAATGTAGAGACATTTATAAAGTTGATATTAGATCAGTGATTAATAAAACACAGGTAAATTATGAGGAAAAATATTTCCTAAGTAAAGAATAATATTTTTAAATGATCGTTATTTCAGTTACTCCCAAAGTAATTGTGATTATCATTTCCCCCAAAATCGAGCAGCCTAGTGAGCTTTATGATCGTTGTTTCATCTGGTTGGCTTCCTTCCACAACCGTTCATCGAGCAAAGCTGTGTGTTATTGCATTTAAATCTCTTACTTCCTGTGAAGAAGAAGATTGTAGAAAGACATCCGAAACAAATTATCAATCTGTCTGTGGTTTGAGTTCATTCAGATTCCAAGTTCGTAATTTGTGTCTCAAACCTTTGAGTGTTTTAGATCTTTTTTGAGACGTTTTTTTACCGACATTAATGCATGCGTTTAGGATCTAGTCGGTTAGTTTAGAAGAAGAGCGAAAAAGCAGCAGCACACGTTGCTTCAGACGCTGACAGATAAAGCACCTTGTTCACACTGTTCAAACAACCTCCACGACGGCTCAGAAACGCAGAGAGCTCACAGAAACGCTTGAGGCCTGGGAAATAGAGCATTTAGGAAGATGAAACAATCTGTTGATTTTACAGCATGAGAGGCTGCGATGTATTTTGCTTCTTGTTGGGTTCAGTCAGAGTCTCTGCCACACACACTGCAATGTAGTTTTGATACGATGCGGAAGAGGAGGGGCTGCTGTTTATCTTTGCTGGAGTAGAGAGGTCTGGAGCTTTTTATGAAGCCCATCACAGCACACACACGTGCAGTGGCTTTGACCACTGTGTAATTGATGTGTGTCTGTGCGTGCATGTGCGTATGTGTTTGTGTGTAATTGATGTGTGTCTGTGTGCGTGCATGTGCGTGTGTGTTTGTGTGTAATTGATGTGTGTCTGTGTGCGTGCATGTGCGTGCGTGTTTGTGTGTAATTGATGTGTGTCTGTGTGCGTGCATGTGCGTGCGTGTGTTTGTGTGTGTGTAATTGATGTGTGTCTGTGCGTGCATGTGCGTGTGTGTTTGTGTGTAATTGATGTGTGTCTGTGTGCGTGCATGTGCGTGCGTGTGTTTGTGTGTGTGTAATTGATGTGTGTCTGTGCGTGCGTGTGTGTTTGTGTGTAATTGATGTGTGTCTGTGTGCGTGCATGTGCGTATGCGTGTTTGTGTGTGTGTAATTGATGTGTGTCTGTGTGTGCATGTGCGTGTGTGTGTGTGTGTGTGTAATTGATGTGTGTCTGTGCGTGCGTGTGTGTTTGTGTGTAATTGATGTGTGTCTGTGTGCGTGTGTGCGTGTGTGTTTGTGTGTAATTGATGTGTGTCTGTGCGTGCGTGTGTGTTTGTGTGTAATTGATGTGTGTCTGTGTGTGTGTGTGTGTGTGTGTGTGTGTGTGCGTGTGTGTTTGTGTGTAATTGATGTGTGTCTGTGTGCGTGCATGTGCGTATGTGTGTTTGTGTGTGTGTAATTGATGTGTGTCTGTGCGTGCATGTGCGTATGTGTGTTTGTGTGTGTGTAATTGATGTGTGTCTGTGCGTGCATGTGCGTGTGTGTGTTTGTGTGTGTGTAATTGATGTGTGTCTGTGCGTGCATGTGCGTGTGTGTGTTTGTGTGTGTGTAATTGATGTGTGTCTGTGCGTGCATGTGTGTGTGTGTTTGTGTGTAATTGATGTGTGTCTGTGCGTGCGTGTGTGTTTGTGTGTAATTGATGTGTGTCTGTGTGTGTGTGTGTGTGTGTGTGTGTGTGTGTGTGTGTGTGTGTGTGTGTGTGCGTGTGTGTTTGTGTGTAATTGATGTGTGTCTGTGCGTGCATGTGCGTGTGTGTGTTTGTGTGTGTGTAATTGATGTGTGTCTGTGCGTGCATGTGCGTATGTGTGTTTGTGTGTGTGTAATTGATGTGTGTCTGTGCGTGCATGTGCGTGTGTGTGTTTGTGTGTGTGTAATTGATGTGTGTCTGTGCGTGCATGTGCGTATGTGTGTTTGTGTGTGTGTAATTGATGTGTGTCTGTGCGTGCCTGTGTGTGTGTGTTTGTGTGTAATTGATGTGTGTCTGTGCGTGCATGTGCGTATGTGTGTTTGTGTGTGTGTAATTGATGTGTGTCTGTGCGTGCATGTGCGTATGTGTGTTTGTGTGTGTGTAATTGATGTGTGTCTGTGCGTGCATGTGCGTATGTGTGTTTGTGTGTGTGTAATTGATGTGTGTCTGTGCGTGCCTGTGTGTGTGTGTTTGTGTGTAATTGATGTGTGTCTGTGCGTGCATGTGCGTATGTGTGTTTGTGTGTGTGTAATTGATGTGCGTGTGTGCGTGCATGTGCGTATGTGTGTGTGTGTACTTGCGTGTATGTGTGGGACGTTTTGCAGAATTATCGCTAAAATGTTAGGAGAAGGCTAGTTCACATTTTGTTTGTATTTTGATCATTTTAACTGCTGCAATGTACTTAATTTCTACACTAGCACTTCATTCCGTTTTATCAGGTTTTTGTTGATTTTACTTATAGTTTCATTTCTTTTTTGGAGTCTTGTGTTTACATATACTATACTTACTTTGTATAATCTTGCTAATTATGAGCTTTGAATGCTCTTGTGTATTCTTTGTGTGTGCTCTTGTACATGTGCTTTTGACAATTAAGCGAACTTGGCAAATTTGATTTCAGAAGCTATAAAAGCACATTTATTGTTTTTATAAAACCTATTTGCTAAAGATTTAATTGATATATGTTTTACAAAGTTCTGAGCTAAATTAATGTTTCTTGTTTGTAAAATTTCTTGACATTTCATATTTTAAGGTGTGAAGCCTTGATAAAATGTCTAAAGTTTGCATATTTTAATGATTTCTGAAGCAGCATGCAGCACTAATGTCTGAATTAATGACCGCTGAGCCTCCATCAAAGGAATGACTTACTTGAAAACAATTCAAAACATATAAGGCATGATCAAACTTTTATCTTGCAAATTCTATCTAACTGTATACAACTCAGATACTGGTGTTTAAACCCTTGTCAGTAAAACCTGTTGTCCCTCAGGGACCAGTTTTAGGTCCTCTAGATGTCACTGTGAACATATTTCCAGTAAAATGATGTTGGAGGTTGATAGTTTTGGTGTGTTTGCAGCCTCAGTGTTGATGGTCTCTGTGGTGGTGCTGCTGGTGGTGTTGTTAGTGTTGGTGTCATTGTTTTTGGGACTATTATTGCAATAATAGTAATGTGGATTTTATCGTTGGTGGTGTTGCTGTTGGTGATTACCATGTCACTTATAGTAGTGGGAGTGGTGTTTTCGGGGTATAAAAGGTGGTGTTGGTGTTTTTGTCTGAATGTGTTAATAATAGTGGTATTTATTGTAGTGTTAGTGGTTTTGATTTTGGTGTTTATCATGGCAATTATAGTAATGTTAGTTAATTGTGTATAATTGTAGTTGATGATAGTATAATTGTGTTGATGATAGTAGAGCTGGAGTTGGTAGTATTAACATTAGTTGTTAGTTGTGTTGGTGTTCATAGTGTTTAGTTGGTGTCTTTGTTTGTCATTTTTGTGTTTGTGATACTTTTAATCGTTCTGGTGGTGTTGGAGATGTTTTGGTGTTGGTGTTTGGTCTGGTGGTGTTTGTGTTAGCGTGTTTATTAGTGTTTATAGTGTGGGTGGAATGGGTGGCATTGTTTTTTCTGCGTGTACTAATAGTTCTGTAGTGTGGTGCTCGAGATGTTTTTGGTGTTGTTGGCATTGGCACTGGTGTTTAAAAACTGTTTTAATTGGTGTTGTTGAAATTGGTTACACATTTCTTTTCATGTTCAATAACTATGTTTCCATGCTAGATTACTTAAAACCTTTACATTTTAAGTGTAACTAATAAAAAAATGCATTCATACAATTTTCAAACACCTGTTCACCTGGTATTTAAGAATGAACAGCAGTTTTTGCAACAAAAAAAACTGTATAATAAAATTCAGTGAATATAAAGTTGGTTTGTTTTTGCAACAACTGCAGGGCGTCGGTAACGCGCAGGACATTTGGGCACAGTGGCATCGCCGTGCACACCTGGTACGCCTGCCCTGGACTCATCAAATCCATCTGGGCTATGGCCATCAGTCAGCACCAATTCTACCTGGACCGCAAACAGAGCAAGGTGAGAGTACATTATTGCATCTTTTATTTCTTTTTTATTTAGAAAAAAGTTACTGATGACAACTGACTTCCACTAAGGGAAAAGTAACTGGTTTGTGCTGTTATTTACAAAGGTTCAATCAATTTCTGTATTTATCTCTGTAAATGAAAAGTCGTTCATTGTTAATTCAGGGTAGATCACTTCTTTTTCAGTAGATGTTTAATCGGTTTTCTACAGGCACTGATCCCTTGATATCAACTACGTAAAATCTGTCTCTCAAACACAGAACTATCTGTCCCCCATTTTTCTCAAGGATTCTGTTACTCTTTTTAAAGCTGTGGAATGTTCTTCTCTTGGAAAATTCTGACAGGCTCGACGCAGCTGGCGAGCACATTTGATTCACACTCTTTGCCTCTATCTCTCAGAGTAAGATCCATGCCGCACGCAGCCTGAACGAGATCGCCATAGACCTAACTGAAACAGGAACCCTGAAGACCTCCAAGCTGGCCAACATGGGAAGCAAAGGCAAAATCATCAGCGGGAGCAGCGGAAGCCTGTTGTCATCAGGTCAGAAAGTGCACGCACTCTCTAGCTGAGTCACCTTTCATTTTAGCAAACAGATTTAAAGCTAAGATTGGTTTAATTACTCTATGAAATACTTTATAAAGCAACCTTTTCTAGTAAAAAAAAGTCCTCCAAACAGAGACTATTTGTTAAACTGACCGGATGCTCCAATGGCAACCCATAGGTACGCGTTACTAACTCACACAGCTGTTCTTCCCGAATCACATGGAGTTTCTTTGTGTCTGACAACTGTAGAATTCAGCAGCAAAGCTCTTCCCCTCCCTCCCTCCCTCCCTCCCTCCCATGTTTGAATTTGACAAAGAGCTCATCGTTAGTGCTTGCCAGTGGATTGCATCCAGGACTGAAAGACGGTAAAAGCAAGTCTGTAATGGACACGTGTTTGGGTGGGTGGGCTTCATGGGAACTCCAGTAAGGCAGAACAGTATTGTAGTGAACCTGTGAAGCTTGTCTGCTGCTAAAGAAACAGATTTTCAACCACAAAACACTAAACACAGCTTGATTTAGTGACTGGAAATTCTGTGAAATCTCAGTATGCTTTCAGTATAAGGGTCCATCTTTCGTCTGTTGGTTTAACAGAGCAGTGACACACACGATACAGCTTAAAGTTGGGAATGAATATCCGCTTTTGCATCATCGTGAGAGAAAATTTGTGTTAATCCATGTTATAGCATTCCAGGTGTTACCTCTGGCCCCCAGCATGGTTTCCTCTGGGCTTAATTTGAGTCATCATGCCACTTTGTCAGCCCTCCAAAAAGCTCAGCCTAGCCGAGGCTCGAAATGTTAAAATCATATGAGGAGCTCACTGCAGATTATCACTCATGAACATAAAGTTTAATGAATAAGTTCTACTTTTTAAACCATTTTGGGTGAAGAATAGTCTCTCACTCACTTCACCAGTTTTTTTTTTTTACATTATAAATCTTTACACAGCTATGCAGCATCTGCATCTGTCAACTAGCTGTCTGAATTTTCTTGGGGTCAAAAATGAGTGCACAGACCCTCTCCTGAACACTAGAGGGCACTTTGGCGGATTGCTAGTCAACCCAGGCCACATGGTGCCGCAGCAGGGATGCTCGTTTGTATAGAAGAAGAGCATTCAATTATCTGTAACTATTAGCTAAAACTACTGGTTATCTGGGAAACAAACCATGGATACCAGCAGCTCTAGCTCCCCGAGCTCCATTTCCATTTCTAGTTCTTTCCTTTATTATTTTCAGCTGCGTGTTTTTATCTGAGATGTGAAGAGGAGAAAAGAGAGAGCTTCTGCTTTTGATGCTGCACGAGTGGACACAGAAATCAATGAAAACACAAACGCAGTTCAAAATGATTTATTCTCATTATTGAGAGTTGCAACAAAACTTCACTAGTAGTGAAAGGTCTCTCCTCATGCTGTATAAACCAATCTAGCTCGTCTGATATAGAGACGTTATCCTCTCAGAGATCATCAGAAAGTGTTGACCACCATGTTTTTTATACCCTCACATAAAAACTTGATTTCTTATAAGATCCAGAGTCTTATTTCGCAGTGGAAGAGCTTACTTGCACACACAAGCAGCAGGAGTGACACAGCCAGTGACCCCTGCTGATGGATTCCCGGACAGCTGCCTGCCCACACTCTAACATTATGCTTTTCCAAACAGTTCAGACAGAATAATATCCTCTGCAGGAAACTCTCTGTAATGCTACATAATTTCAGTTTGAGAAAGCACATTAATTCTCTGTTAGGGGAAACCAAACACTGACTTTAAGCTCTTTAACTTGCTGGGGTCATCTCAAAGTATTGTTATGTACTCCTTACCACTCTTGCCAAAAATCTTGGTGGCTTCCTTGTAAACATCTTGGAGCGTGATGAAGGTATGTAGAGTTCACTGCGTTGGCCTATTGGAAGTCTTTGTTGAGGATTTGTCAGGAAACGTGCAGAATGTCCTGAAAGAAATCAACACACCCTATTTTTTTCAGGGTTTCTGCGGGGTCTTTTGAATACTTATTTTTCTTATGTCTATGTAAAGAAAATCTGTTATGTGTTTTTGTTGCTTGGGGTTTCCAGAAATTGGGAAAATGTTTCTAAATGCTAAAAATAAAGTAAAAATTATTGTTAGGGTTGCAATAGTCAGAGAAAATGTGCATAAATGCTCAAAAACTTAAAAATTATGATTAGGGTTTGAGTTTGAGAAAACATTCGTGATCAAAACAGAAAAAGTGATGTTTAGTGGTGCCATAGTTTGAGAATAGGGTCATATACACTCAAAATCATAAAAGTGATGGTTAGCGTTTCCAGATATTTACCTAAAACTCAGAAATGTAAAAAAATTTAAAATTTTAAAGTGATTTTTGGGGTTGCCAGCAATTAAGAAAATGCTCCTAAATGTTAAAACGTGTCAAAATGACAGCTAGGGTTGCCAGATATTGAGATAATGCTCATAAATATTCAACTTGTAAAAGCCACGGTTAGGGTTGGCAGAGTTTGAGAAAATCTTTGTAAACGTTTTTTGCACAAAAACGTAAACATGATGGTTATTTGAAGCATACTGTTTATTATGTAAAAAGTTTTATATGTGCATTTTTATGTTACTCTTTTATTTCATCTTTTAAAACCTGCAGAATCCCTGTTTTATAAGTGAAAAGGTCCATCTTGTTTAACCCATTTGCCCTTATACTGGGTTATACGCATGTATGCATGTGGTAAAATCTAACTGGTGCAAGTTCTCTAACACTGCTTGTGTTTGTGTTTGCAGGCTCTCAAGAGTCAGACAGCTCCCAAACTGCGAAGAAGGACATGCTGGCAGCTCTGAGGGCTCGGCAGGATGCTCTGGAGGAGACGCTCAGGCAGAGAATAGAGGAGCTGAAGAACATCTGCATTAGAGAAGCGGTACAAGACTACATTTATACTTTGTACTTTGATTTACACTCTGGCTATGGTGAGACCATTGTGGTAGTCTACACAATCACCTTTAAAAACACTGCATATATTATCAGTAGTCAGGATCACAGGATTCAAAGTTCCCATCAAAGAAAGAGATTGGTTCATGCTTGTTTGTGTAATCCTGTTTTCTTTTTTGGGAGCTCAAAATGTCTCCCATTAGCCATGCCCATAGGCCATAGCACCTCACACTAATCAATTAGATGATGCAGCTCATCTCAATGAAGAACGTATGCGCTGAATGACCCTGAAGTGTAACCGTAGAACCACGTTAGATAAACAATGAAACAAAAGTGTGTTTTTGGATCTCCTTGGTCAAAAGTTGTAACAAGTTAAACGGTCTCAGAAGTTATAGATAGGTGTTATAGAACATAGGGACAAATGATTTGTTTAGTGACTCATGAGTATTAAACCGCGACTACGAGATGCAACCGGAGTATGCAGGAATAGAGTACAATCAACGCAACATCATACTCCCTGTGATTGAATAAAGACTCGAGGCTTGAGTTGATCTCAGCAGAGAAGCTTGAAGCTCTTTCTATGAGCATTCATCATTCAGGGTTCCTGGGTGAAAATATGGTTCCAGTTCCTTACTCAACAGAGAATAAATGAATTCTCCAGCAATTACATGTTACGTTGTTGGGGTGGAGGTTTTTCCTTTAGTTTGGTTTCTAAACATGAATGAATAACTGGGAGGTTGTATTGTATGACGTGTGAGCTCGCAGGCTAAAAGATTCGCTTTCAACTAGGACTCGTTTTAGCAACTCTGTGTTGACTCTTTCTTATTAAAGGCAAAATTTTGATACACAAAGTGCTTTGAGATTTTAAACCCCAGTAAGGTGTTCCTAAAACCTAAAACCTATGTTTCGCACCACATAAGAGTCTTTTTTAAAAACCCATAATAGCGGCTCTTTAAGTGCGCCTTATAGTGCTGTAAATATGGCACAGCTAATTCAGAGTTCTAATCCGGAGTCTGATGATGTTGAAGAAATCCAATTAATTGATTTGATTAAAAATAGTTTGTTGTCACAATGACAAAGCGACACATTAAGCCAAACTAATTTTTGACTCAACTTTGGGAAGACAGCTATTTTATAAGACAAGCTTAACAATTGTGCGTTGAACAACAACATTTTTCTGTGCGCGTTTTTTCACTATATTCTAAATTCACTCAAAGTCGTATCCCGCTCAACTAGTGCTTGTCCTTGGTTTTAGGAGCTGACGGGAAAACTCCCGAAAGAGTACCCCCTGGATCCTGGCGAGGAGCCGCCCACTGTCAGGCGCAAAATCGGCACAGCCTTCAAACTGGACGAACAGAAGCTCCTGGCCAAAGGAGAGGTAACAACCTAACCACTCGACCCTCATGACCCGCCTGTAGCCTGATTTAACCGTCGTATCTCTGACCACTACTTCACATTAAATCATAAACCGCTTTAATTCATGATGCTCAGGGGCTTGAGTGAGAGTGCATGAGTTTATTAATAGCTGCAGTCTGGCATGATCAGAGGAAGTGGCGATAGTGCAGTGTGTGCGTTGAGAGGCAGCCAAGAGGCGATTACAATTCTCCAAAATAAAGAGCTGTGCTGCGAGAACTTGATTTATATGTGAGCGTTCTAACGTCAGAGCGTCTGTGTTTGTGCTTGATACGTGATTGTTGATTTTGGGTGATTCATTGAAAGCATTGATAGGAGGGCACAATGTCTCAAAGTGCATGTTTGTGTGGTCGACAGCTTGGCGCCTGTAGTTGTTTTGGGGGTTTAACAACGGGTGCTCTGAGGAATTTTGGGTTTGAGTTCTTACATGTTTGTTTTCATTTGAGTCACAGGTAAATCCTAAAACATATCTGCTTAGATTTACCAGGAAAAATTGAGTTTGGAGGTCAAATAAGTTGTATCTGAATTGCGAAAAGTTACCAACTCACTTACTTTATCACAGATGTTTTACAGGTTGTCATTTTAAGCACTAAGACATGAAAGAAATAACCCGAAACATACATTTTTGTACACTTTTTCTTTTTAAAAAGAGATACATTTCTATTGGCCTCTAAATACAAACATCATACAGATACAGATGTATGTGGCCATGGCTTTAAACAGCCAAATGAGGATTCAATTATAAAATTGGGAATAATTGGTAGACAATTTGGATAGTATTGGTTTAAAACAGCATAAAAGGGTTTCAAATATTATTGAACGTGTATATAAATTGAATGTCTGACTAAAACTCACAATCAGCCATAGTGCCAACTAGTTTTTTTTTTTTTCATTGCATTTGCATCAGTTGCATTTCTAAAAAATATTTTTTTTTTGGATCAAAGATGTTTTGAAACAATGCGATGTAATGGTGCATAGCACAATGCATTACCAATGAGGATGAGAGCGCCGAAGGCTGCTTGCAGCTTTTTATACTGTAGCTTGTCATTCCTCTCCTTCCTATAAACATTAACAGAAGGGAGAAAATGTAGTTCATGATTTAGTGTAACATTTGGTTCCAATTTCATTATTTAGTCAAATGCTTGTACAGGGACACCTCAAGATATGAAATTAATCCGTTCCTCGTGGCCTTCTTATGCAGAATTTTTCGAAGCAAGTTTTACATGTAAAATGCCTAATCCGTTCCAAGCCACACAGAAACAACAATGGAAAAACCAGAGAAAAATAAACTAGGATTCTTCAATCCTTAAAAGTACACATTATAAATCTAATAATTAATAACGAAACAATGAAAACAGAATAAAATAATTGAAAAATAATATCCCTTACCTTTCGAGTGAGGAATGTGGTGAATTGTCGGAGGAGGAGATGGTAGGAGAGGAGAGCCACGACCATAAAAATACGCTTTGCCAAAAAGCAACACGAAAATATCCACGAATTAGGATTTATGACACCAACACGAAACCAACTATACAGTAACAAAAGCTTGCGTGAAGAAAGGGAGAGAGCTTCTTGAAAGGCTTGATGAGTATGATCTAACCAATAGGAGAGAAAGATGCTACACACAAACACACAGCATCAGGGCTACAACTGACCAATAGGAGAGCAGAACTGTTGGTGGCGACTTGAATGCAGCCACAAGATGCTTGGTGTTGTCAGCCTTGCGTATGTGTTTTTCTAATTCTTATCATGGAACAAAATATTCTTCGAGTGGCCTTTCTTTCGTATCTTGAATTTTTCGTAATGTGAAACATTTGTATCTCGAGGTACCACTGTATGTTCATTGTAACACTTTTTTTCCTTCTCCTTTTGTAAAAAACGCTTAACAAACAGATTTGTTTTTCAATCTTACCTTGTGTAGGAAGAGGAGCTGGAACGCATGGAGAGAGAATTCGCTATCCAGTCTCAGATTACAGAAGCAGCGCGCAGGCTAGCATCAGACCCTCACATCAGCAACAAGAAGCTGAAGAAGCAGAGGAAAACGTCTTATCTGAATGCTCTGAAGAAGCTGCAGGACATCGAGAACGGCATCAACGAACACCGCGTGCGCTCGGGGAAGAAACCCACCCAACGTGCCTCGCTCATCATTGAGGGTGAGCAGCTACTCTCGCTCATGATGCGTTTCCTCTGTAATGTCCAGCTGAGTAGTGATGTGTCGTTCATGAACTATTCGTTCTTTTTGAACAACTCTTTAATGTGACTCTGTAGGAACGAATCGTGTCGGAGAGGGATTGGTTCAGTGGCTTATGCGCAGCATCTTCTGGTTTTCCGAGCGTAACGCGCTCATCATTAATGATGAGAGAACGAAAGGAGCAGCTTGTTAGTGATGTGTCATTCATGAACTATTCGTTCTTTTTGAACAACTCTTTAATGAGACTCGTAGGAACAAATCGTGTCAGAGAGGGATTCGTTCAGTGACTTATGCGCAGCATCTTCTGGTTTTCCGAGCGTAACGCGCTCATCATTAATGACGAGAGAACGAAAGGAGCCGGAGGACTCGGGGAAAGAACGAATCTTTTCTGTTTCTGGCTCAAACTGCATTTGGTTAATATTACATATTGGTCACGAGCCGGAAACCTAAAAGATTAGTTCTCTTTGTTCAAGTTCTCCAGATCCTTTCGTTCTTTTCTGTTTCCGGCTCAAACTGCATTTGGTTAATATTAGGAGCGTCACATGACAGAAGAACGAAAGGAGCCGGAGGACTCGGGGAAAGAACGAATCTTTTCTGTTTCCGGCTCAAACTGCATTTGGTTAATATTAGAGAGCGGTCATGTGACAAAAGGCCCCGGCCAGACTGCACTAGTTAACATCAGATACGTAATGTGTCTAACGAATGAGACTTTAACCTAAAGACAAATCAGAGCTTAGCTGAATCAGACTAAAAGACTCAGGTAGGCTTAAGTCAAATATTTCTTTGTCTTCTAGCATTATAGTTTTATTTTGTTTGTAGTGTGATTTGCGTTTGTGTATATAATAAATGTGTTAGGGAAGAAACATACAACATTTTATTGATATGTTACCTAAATGAATGAAATGAACAAAATGACTCAAAAAAAAGATTCGTTCGTTTTGCTGAACGGGACTCAAAGATCCGAGTCGGAGAAATGATCCGAACTTCTCATCTCTACAGCTGAGAGCAGGAGTTATAACACTTCCTAGGAGACCCGTGAAACCCTGTCAGAGCTGCTTTTGAAGACCCTCGGCTCTTAGAGGGTTGCTTGATGGATGGTGAGAGCGCTGTAACAGTTTCTGGTGTTTGTTAACAGAAGCGAATATCGGCTCAGAGGACAGCTCTCTATCTGACGCTCTGGTGCTGGACGATGGTGAGTTTCCCACTTTTAAAATGCTTTTTCACTTTAGACTCGCTGTGAATGAGATTTAGTTTATGATTCACTGATAACAGTGAAGGAAAAACAACACACTTTTCTTTCATAAAAGGTTTGGAAAATTAGTCGCTTTAATGATTTAATGCTTGAAAGCTAAAATCCCGAACCAAGTATATTTTATATTATATAATATAAATCCATATGTATTTTAAATTATTTTAGCTTAATTATATTGGTGTAAGTATTTACAATATTTGTATTGTTCTTATTCTTTTTAATCAGTATACTGTAATATTTATTGTCCATCCATCCATCTTCATGTCGGCTTTATTCCCTTTCGGGGTCGCCACAGCGGAATGAACCGCCAACTCACTGGCATATGTTTTACGCAGCGGATGCCCTTCCCTGCCGCAACCCATCGCTGGGAATAATATTTATTGTAATTTATGTATTTATTATTATTATTATTATTATTATTAATATTATTTGTATTCAATTATTTAATGGTTATTGCAGTTTTTACATTTATGTTATATTTTGCTATTTTATTTCAATGTTTAACACATTTATAAGTTTATATAGCTTTATTTAAATTTGTGGTATTTTATCTTTATGCAAAGCATTTATTTTTTTATATTTATTTTATTTTACTCTGAATATATTTTATTTACATACATTTATTAATGTTGTTGTTGTTTTTCATTTAATTTGTAATATTTCCATTCATGATGTTTTGTGTTGTTCAATTAACCTATTGTTTTTAATTCATTTAATTAATTAATAAGTAACTTAAGTTGATATATTTAATTTGTATTTTCATTTATTTGAATTGAAAATTCATTTATTTGAATTCAAAACATTGTTCCATTTTTTTTTTTTACAAATGGAATTAAATGTGTTGCATTTGATAGATTTTTTACAAATCTGTCAAATAAATTGGTTTAAATATGTTTAATTTTGTTTACAGTACTTTTTATTTGACGATTTTTTTATTTGTATTATTTTAGGTCAAAACTATTCACATTGTTCCATTTTTTTACAAATGGAATTAAATGTGTTGCATTTGATTGATTTTTTACAAATCTGTCAAATTTTAGAACTTTTGTTTTATTTATTTAATAAAGTTTTACCAGATGTATTTTTTTTTTTTTGCTCATTTACATTTACTTTAGTTTTTTGTACTATCGTTTACTTCACTGTTTTATTTCATGTCATAAAAACCCTTTTCTTAATTTCAATTGATTATGATGTGATAAAGCAGGGATTTTATACTGTAACTGAATCTTTTCTTACGTGTGTTAGGTGCACTGTAATATATGGCCTTATTTTTTGTATAGTTGCAGAGCATTTAACCGATTACTTAACGTCTATATTAAGATCA
Source organism: Danionella dracula (assembly GCA_900490495.1). Classification (NCBI taxonomy): domain Eukaryota; kingdom Metazoa; phylum Chordata; class Actinopteri; order Cypriniformes; family Danionidae; genus Danionella; species Danionella dracula. The sequence continues at coordinate 11,160,741 of UELW01000556.1, forward strand.
ATTCATTTAGTACCTTGCACATTTTTGTTAAATATTCACTCTTTCTTTTCTCTCTTTTTGTTGCTCCAGATGACCCCCAAGTTGCAGGGACCCCCACGTTCTCTCCCGCTGCATCCCCACACAAAGGTCTCCCTCCCCGCCCGCCGTCCCACAGCCGACCGCCTCCCCCGCAGTCCCTGGATGGACTCCGGCACCTGCACTATCAGAGGAGCGACTACGACAAGTCCCCCATCAAACCGCGCATGTGGAGCGAGAGCTCTCTGGACGAGCCGTACGAGCGGGTGAAGAAGCGCTCCTCGCACTCCAGGTACGGTTCAGCACTCGGCTCGCTCTGCGATCGCTTTGGTTCGTGCTTGATTCAGTGCTTGGCTTGTGTGCAGCAGTCACAGGCGCTTCCCCAGCACCGGCAGCTGTGAGGCGGGGGGCAGCAACTCTCTGCAGAACAGCCCGGTGCGCTCCCTCCCTCACTGGAACAGCCAGTCCAGCATGCCCTCCACCCCTGACCTGAGGACACGCAGCTACGTCCACTCGGCCAGGTGCGCCGCACACACTGACCGTTGTCCTCTGCTGTCATCACAAGTGTGGCTGCCATTAGCATGCTATTTGCATAACTAATTTTAGGCACTATAAAAAGTCCTTAATGTGTAATATTAATATTTCGTTTACATTTGGACGTTTCATGCACAAAGAAGTCCACAAAGCTATTTTACATCATTTTATATTGATATGACACTTTTTGACAGAGCTCATTTTTGTTCAAATGTATTTATGTAGAATATATGCAGAAATCCAAAATGATAGTTTGTTTAAAAAAATACAATGTAATTGCTTGCTTAGTATAAAATATGTGTATCTGTAAAATATATGTTTCTTTATTTGTGTTTAGTTATTTTATAATATACATTATTAAATGTTACAACTATTTTATATCACGAGAACTGTCAATCAAATATCACTACATGTACATTTAGAATGTTTAGATGAAAATATGCGATTAAAACAGTTATTTAAAAATATCTACATTTTTTTATTTAGTTTAATACATTGTATTACTAATACTTGAAAATGTTTAAAGCATATAAATATATTCTTACATATGAAAATTGGCTGTTTAAGATGGTTAAAACACTATTTAAAGTTATAATAGATGAACAATATATATTGTGAAATAAATCCTAAGATTCTAGTTCATGAATGAAATATTAAAACTTATGCCACGGTCTGTCTGAACACTAGATGTGCGTTTAAAACGGAATAATGGACGCTTAACTGTTGTATATCTCTTACATAAATGCTACCCTACAAAAAAGTCAGTAACTGTGCAGAATGCACAGCTGAGAAAAATTACTTTTTGTTTGTTTTCATTTCAATCAGATTTAAATCCTAAAACATCTGAGAGTTTGGAGGCCAACTAAATTGTCTTTTTTATCAACCATCTTAGTTTAGCACAGATATTTTCATTTTGACAGTTGATATATAAAACTAATTACCTGAACACAAGCTAAATGCTCAGAAACGCTCAACTTTGTAAAAGGCATGATGGTTAGGGTTGCCAGAGTTTGAGAAAACCTTTGTAAAGGCTCTAAAAGATGAAAGTGATAAGGTTTCAAACTATGTATATGAAGCATTCTGTTTATCACGCAAAAAGTTGTGTTTTTGGTGTTCTGATAAATGTCTTTGATTTTACTCTTAAGGTCTTAAAAAGTGTTACAATTGTCCTTATGGAATCTGCAGAAACGTCTCACATAATATTTGAAATCCTCTCTAATCCGAATCATTCCTTTCTGTTCTCAGTCTCACCCAGCCATTCCGTGGCCGGAGCTCCAGTCTGGAGTCTCAGGGGAAGCTTCTCTCCCTGGACCCGGATGCTGAAACAGGACTCAGCCCTGATCTGTTTCTGACCGGCGCTCAGAGGGCAGGAAGCAACGGTTCCGTTCTCCCCGACGACTGCTCCTCCTGCACCAGCCACTCCAGCTCTGAACACTATTACCCAGCATCCAACTCTAACCCCAACTACTGCACACTGGCCGAGGACTCGCCATCCAAAGCACGACAGCGCCAACGGCAGCGGCACAAGTCTGCGGGTCACCTAGGCGCTTCCAGCTCCGGCAGCATGCCCAATCTGGCATCCCGCAACGGCAGCGCCCACGGAGGAGTGTGTGGCAGCCAGCAAGGCGTTTACCTGAACAGCCAGAGCCAGCCGTCCTCACAATACCGCATTAAAGAGTACCCGCTGTACACAGAGGGCAGCAGTCCCAACGCCGTGGTGGTGCGCAGTCTGGAGAACGACCAGGAGGGGCACTACAGCGTCAAAGCACAATTCAAAACCTCCAGCTCGTACACGGCTGGAGGCCTTTATAAGGAAGGCTGGGGCTCTGGGGAGGATGGGGAAGCTGGAGGAGGGAGTGGACGCTTGACTCCCTCCAGGTCTCAGATTGTGAGGACTCCTTCTCTGGGGAGGGAAAGCGGAGGAGGGAGGGCAGCGGTGTCAGAGGAGCTGCGCTGCTGGTTCCAGCGCTCGTCGGGGTCGTTGAAGGAGCACAGCCGCGTCACGCACACCAGCTCCAACTCTTCGGACTCTCGTGGAGGACGGATAGGCGCACTTGCAAAGGGGTCACCAGGTGAGCTAGTTATAGATCAATGGGTGTGGTATTTATAAGTTAAACTTGATGGTTTCGGCTACGTTGTTCAATGGCGTTGATCAGATCGAAAGTAAACATGGACGAGAATGTGATTCGAGGCGATTGTGTGGCCTGTCAGGTCAGGGAGAACATAGATAAGCTTGTTTTTGTTTTTAAGAAATACTCAGGCCACTCATACTCCACTTCAAGTTATAAAGCTTGAAAAGTCGAACACAAGTGTTTTTTTTTACACAACATTTTAATTATCAATATACAGAGAAATTACATCAACGCAGCTCAGCTAGGTGGTCAAAAAATTATGAACAATGAAAAATTACAAATCAGGTATGCCAAAGTATTGTTTGCTATGGTGATGGACAGGTTGACAGATGAGGTCAGACAGGAATCTCCATGGACAATGATGTTTGCAGATGACATTGTAATCTGTAGTGAGAGTAGAGAGCAGGTGGAGGGACACCTGGAAAGTTGGAGGTCTGCTCTAGAAAGAACAGGAATGAAAGTCAGTCGTAGTAAGACAGAAGAGTGTCAGCAAGAATCAAAGGAAATAGTGTACAGAACAGTAGTGAGAGCAGCTATGATGTATGGGTTAGAGACTGTAGCAGTGAGGAAGAGACACGAGGCAGAGATGGAAGTAGCAGAGATGAGGATGTTGAGGTTCAGTTTAGGAGTGACAAGGATGGACAAGATTAGGAACGAGCACATCAGAGGAACAGCTCAGGTTGGTTGTTTTGGAGACAAAGTCAGAGAAGCCAGATTGAGATGGTTTGGACATGTGCAGAGAAGGGATAGTAGTTATATTGGTAGAAGGATGTTGGAGATGGAGCTGCCAGGCAAGAGGGCGAGAGGAAGGCCAAAGACAAGTTATATGGGTGTGCTGAAGGAGGACATGAAGGTAATTGGTGCAAGAGTAGAGGATACTGAGGCCAGAGTTAGGTGGAAACAGATGATTTGCTGTGGTGACCCCTAAACTGGGAACAGCCGAAAGAAGAAGAAGAAGGTATGCCAAAGTATTAACAGAAATAATAGAAAATTGTATTTTTATTAAACGTCTTTAGGCCATCACACACCAAGACAAATTTTAGGTGCCAAAAAGCTTTGTATGCGATTTGGCTTCGTCTATAAACAGACCCAAAATGGCGCTTGCATGCTGATGGAGAGCTTTTATAGCAGCCAGCCACATGGTAATTGGTCGCCAGTGCGAGATGATTTACCGCCAGTTCGGCCGATCAAAAGGGGCCTACAAAAACAAGTATGTTACCGACACCCTCGGATTGTAACACCTGCACCGATGTGGGCATCACCGCAGACCGCCAAAATAATACATAGGGGACAATGAACAAACTTCAGACCAGAATATTTGCAGTTGGGACACCCAACAGACTTGAGTACTTAATGAGTACGTGCAAAAAAAGTCCACGAGGCCACATCGACTTAGAGAATTGGGACGAGGCCTGTGTCGTAGTGGAGTTATCCATCTTTAGTGACCCGCCCAAAACAACCCCACTCAGAACTGATTCTGGAAGTCCAGTTGAATAAGAGAAAAGTTGCATAAGAGAGAGAAAGACAACTGGAAAATCCCAGTTTAATGTGTGAAGCTCAGTTGAGTGATGTGGGACATGAGAGAGCGCAGTAGCTCCGGGTGGTCTGGTCAGCGTGTGGGTGTTGGTCATGAGGATTAGCACCTCTCTCAGTGACAGAAACCTTATCCAGCAGCCTAAGAGAGTGTTGGCAGCAAACAGTCAGCTTTATCGCCAACTCATTCACAGCGTGTACAAGAACACGTGTGTCTCCAGTTCTGCTGTAAACATCAGAGTGTGCGTGTGTGTGTGCGTGTGTGTGTGTGTGTGTGTTTCAGCGGCGTCCCCACACAGTCAGAGGAGCGCAACTCCCTGCAGCGAACCTGCCGCTACGCCCCCCTGCAGCCCACAGCACACACTCAACTGGCAGAGCGGGTAAGACACACGCTCACAGAGAAACTTTGAGACTTTTTCCTCAGATGCAGCGTTTACTTTGTTAGAACCCTTATGGTTTTTTATGACATGATATGTTTTCGGGAACACGGTAGTTAGAAATCAATTTAGTCTCTTTCTACTCTCTTCTATCTCTCTTACAATTTCATTTTTTCTGACTTTCTCTCTCTCCTCTATATCTCTCTCCCCTCTCTCCCTCATCTCTCTCTCTCTTTGTCCGCTCTACTCAATCTCTCCTCTCCCTCTACTCTTTCACTCTCTGCCTCTTACTTTTTCTCTCTCCTCTATCTTCTTTCTCTCTCTCTCTCTTTGTATATATATCCCTCATCTCTCTCTCTTTGTCCCCTTTACTCAATTTCTCCTCTCCCTCTACTCTTGCACTCTATGCCTCTCTCTCTCTCTCTTGCTCCTCTTCCTCTACTCTCTCTCTCTCTCTCTCACTCTGACTTTGCCTCTCTTCTGATTTTCTCTCTCATCTACCTTCTCTATTTTTCTCTCCTTTTCTCACTTGTTTTTCTCTCTCCTCCTTCTACTCTCTTGCGCCTCTCTCCTTTATCTTCTCTATCTCTCTTTTTCCTCAAATAAGTATTTGTATCAAGTTTGTAATATCTACAGAAACATTTCGAGGATTTTAAATAAACACTTGAACCTTTGCTCTTAGGGTCCCTCTGCTGTCAAGGAATGGTAGTGTCTATGAAAACGACAATATATTGATGAGGCTTTTTGGTCATTTCTCCCACTTTATAAAATTTTACTTTGATCTTGATAGACATTATCTTGTTTTAAAACTCAAAACAAAGCAATTTTTATTATTTTATTTGTTATTGTCATGTTTTCATTAAACACAATCATCGTTTGAATAATTGATTTTATGTTTTAAAAATCCAGTCTGATTTGAACTCTTTATGGTGATAAAGACAACTTATGATGTTTATTTTATGGTAACTCGCCTTTTCTATTGCCGGAGCCATCCTATAAGCCCAACACAGAATTCATTTGTCATTTTTGTGTTAATCTGCACATTTGTGTTTTTTATGAAACAGTTTCATAGTGTTTTCACCTAGTGAAACTCTATTTATTTATTTATTTTCTCATATATTTAAAACAAAGTAAATATTTTCACTCTAAACCATTATTTTGAACGGTCTCATCACAGCTCCAATAAACGTTGCTTGTCTTAAAAAAGATTTTTTTTTAATAAATTTTAAAAATAATTAAAATAATTTTTAATTCTTAACCCTTTATTTTGTACAAGGTGGTGAAGAAGCACTGTACAAATATACAATTGTAGAGCTGATAATTATTCTCAAGTTCATCTGAATTGTAGAATTATTGTGGAGGGGAAAACAAGCTGATTCTTGAGTTTTAATGGGTAAAACTGTTGTATTAGTTGATTGTGATTTTTTTCTCAAATAGTTTTAGTGTTGAAACTTTAAAAGGAAAAAGTGATTAACGTACACTTGAAATCTTCACTTGACCGCTTTGGGTTTCTACTGTGTGAATAACTGGCACGGCTTTCTTTCGATTGTAGAGTTTGTCTGTCAGAAGATGTTTACTTACAAACAACTGTTACGTTTCTCGCCCGCGAGGCTCCGGTCTGTTTGTTAAGATGTCCCTTAACTGTTCAAGTGCTCTGCCTGTGTTCACATTAACATGATATAAACTGAGCAGAGCAAGAATTACACGACTCGCTCTGCTACCTCTCTGTCTCGCTTTCTGTCTCTTTCTCCCCTTTCTTCTATCTCTTGCCATTTCTCTTTTTTTGACATTTTCTCTCCCTCCGCCTCTCTCTCTCTCTTTCTCTCTCTACTCTCTCACTTTCTTTCTATCTCCTCTCTCTTTCCTATCTCGCTCTCACTCCCTCTCTCTCTCTACTCTCTCACGTTCTTTGTTGTCTCTCTCTATCTCTCTGTCCTTTGCTCTTCCTTCTCTGTTTATCTCTCTCCCCTCTCTACTCTCTGTCACTCTGTCTTTGCTTCTTTCTCTCTCTCTCTCTACTCTCTCACGTTCTTTGTTGTCTCTCTCTATCTCTCTCTCCTTTGCTCTTCCTTCTCTGTTTATCTCTCTCCCCCTCTACTCTCTGTCACTCTGTCTTTGCTTCTTTCTCTCTCTCTCTCTCTCCCCCTTGCTCTCTCTCCGTTCTCTCTCCCCATGCTCTCTCTCCGTTCTCTCTCACCATGCTTTTACTCTGTCACTCTGGCTTTGCCTCCCTCACTTTCTCTCTCTCTTCTCTCTCATTTTCTTTAATGTCTCTCTCTGTCTCTTTCTCCTTTGCTCTGTCTCTCTCCCTTCCTCTCCCCTATCTGTCTATCTCTCTTCCTTTACTGTCTTGCTCTCTGTGTCACTCTGTCTTTGCTTCTTTCTCTCTCTCTCTCTCTCTCTCTCTCTCTCTCTACTCTCTCACGTTCTTTGTTGTCTCTCTCTATCTCTCTCTCCTTTGCTCTTCCTTCTCTGTTTATCTCTCTCCCCTCTCTACTCTCTGTCACTCTGTCTTTGCTTCTTTCTCTCTCTCTCTCTCTCTCTCTCACGTTCTTTGTTGTCTCTCTCTATCTCTCTGTCCTTTGCTCTTCCTTCTCTCTGTTTATCTCTCTCCCCCCTCTCTCTCTCTACTCTCTGTCACTCTGTCTTTGCTTCTTTCTCTCCTCTCTCTCTCTCTCTCTCTCTCTCTCCGTCTCTCTCTCCGTTCTCTCTCCCCATGCTCTCTCCTCCGTTCTCTCTCACCATGCTTTTACTACTCTGTCCTCTGCTCTCTTGCCTCCCTCACTTTCTCTCTCTCTCTCTTCTCTCTTCTCTTCTCTCTATTTTCTTTAATGTCTCTCTCTGTCTCTTTCTCCTTTGCTCTGTCTCTCTCCCTTCCTCTCCCCTATCTGTCTATCTCTCTTCCTTTACTGTCTTGCTCTCTGTGTCACTCTGTCTTTGCTTCTTTCTCTCCCTCTCCCATTCCCTCTACTCTCCCTCCCTCAGTTTATTTCTCTCTCTTTTCATGTGTCTTTCTATATTGCTCTCCCCACTCTCTCTGTCACTCTGGCTTTGCCTCTCTCTCTCCCTCTCCCTCTCTCTCTCTCTCTCTCTCTCTCTCTCTCTCTCTCTCTCTCTCTCTCTCTCTCTCTCTCTCTCTCTCTCTCTCTCTCTCTCTCTCTCTCCTACATTCCTCTGCCTGTGTGTGTTTTCTTGGGCAGAGACACTACTGAACGTTCTCCTACTGAGGACAACTCTTCCTCTCACCAAAGCACTGACCAGTAGAGAGGTACTCTCTCTATTTCTGTCCCTCTATCTCCCTGCATGCCCTGTAACTCACTCCTCCGCCTCTTTAGTTGTGCATCAGGGTTTTGTAGTTCTAAAAACAAACTGCACATAGTATTCAAATTGCTGTTTTAGAAGTATTATAATAATGTTCATAATAATAAACTCAAAGCATCAACTTTTTTTGAAGAAACATACTGGGATTTTTGACCTTGACAGAAAACAAAGGACAGCACTTCTTTATAGAACAGCATGCATACTTGTTAATAGTAGCTAAATAATTGAGTCTTCATTTTATTTTATCTTAATTTTTACTTTTTTGAGTGTGAAAAGAAGGAGAACGTGCTAGGATTTAACCTGTCTGAAGAGAGGCTACACACTTTCATGTTCTATAACCCCTTGGCTACACATTAAATTTTCAATAATCTGCTATATCCAAGTTTAATGTGGTAATTAGATTAGTTAATTTACAACCTTAAAGCTTATCTGAAAAGCTTATCTACTGCTGTGGCTAAGATTTAATCTAAAGAAAGAGTAAGAGGAAAATTAAGTAACACCGTTTTCCATCTCGTAAACCCGTTTACATGCTGTTAGCATCACAAATGCGCAATCTTATTTTGGAAATATATGAGTTTTTTTAGCTGTAAAGTTTGGCATGTCAGTGGGACTCTGCTCAATTCTGAAGTCAGCCTCAAGTGGTCACACAAAGAACTGCAGTTTAACCACTTCCTATTGATCCCTCTAAAAGGGATCTCGAAGCCATGTCCAGCAATAATTATACTCCCTCCTGAAACAAGACCCTTGATTTTTTTTTTTTTCCTAGTGCAAGTAAATCCTAAAATAAAAGTCAAAAAGTCCACCATGTATGTTTACATTGTATGATGCTGAGGAAAAAAAAAGAGTGATTTGTAACTTTGAGTCCTAAACATGTTCGGATATGTGGCGGCAGGTTTCAAACCATGTGTTCATTAGAATTTTCCTCTTTGATTTAGATATCAGGAAATGTTTACAATCATAATAGTTTCGTTTTAGTTTTGACTGCCCTCCTCATCTGCTTGCAGATCACCGTTTGCTGACATCACCTTCCTGAGCAGCCCGCTCTTCTCGGAGATCGCAGACGTACAGTGGTACAGCCACGAAAAGGCAAAGCCTGGAACGCTGGTTTAAGCCCTCCCTTCTCATGACCTCCTCATCCCTCCCTCATGTCTCTCTGTGTATCCGGTTGTACAGTGCTCATGAACTCAAGGAGCTTGAACGCACTGAGCTGAACCTCGTCTGAACTCTGAGCCGGATCCTCCGCACAAACCTACCCTTTGCTGCGAGACTTGTACCATAAGAGAACCCCATGCTCAAATCGACAGACCGGTTCCTTGGTGTTGTGTTTGTTCCTCTCCACTGATGCCCAAGAGCTGGTGTTCTTCTCGCTCATGCACAAAACACTTTCCCGTGGATTGCATTGGAATCGGGTTTAAAATGGGGGACCCACAAACCCGCCAACAGCGTCTCTCAGCAATGGACTGGATAGCATCATATGACCTCTGTGATTTTTTTGCCGTCCAGAATTGGAAGCATAAATCCCTTAAATTGGTGGCGATGCAAAGGACAAAATTTGCTTCTTGGATGTGATGTGTGTTGGGTTTCTCTCCTCAGATTCATCCGTTGCAGTCAAGGGTGCTAGAGCCAATTTTGAAGCCATAGCTGTACAAATCGGAAAAAGATGTTTGGTGGCATTAGCATGATTGCATTTGAACGAATAGTGTGTGAACTCAGGCAGCATACTTTGATACTTCGCCTCCAAGGTGCTCCTGAACTGCACATCCCAGAATGCCACTGCTGTACGCCCATAATGAATGCAGATACAACACAGAAATCCTTACGTGTGGTGTCACAACATCAAACAACAACTCCTAGCCTTACCCATTTTCTGTTCAAAGTCTGATTGTCCAACTTCACTATGACATATCGTCATATCGTTAATTCCATCAGATGAGCACAACAAAACACGGAAAATAGACACCATCTATGACCACAGGAAGGCTTTCAGGAGAACAGCATTCCAGAATCTGCTTCAGGTTTACTAGGAGAAACCAGCTCAGAAAACGGTGTTTCATGCTTTTGTCAGCGAGATCCAAAAACCATGTGTGCCTCTCTGACTGAGGAAACATCAAGCCATAACGCCACCGAACGTATTTGATTACACAGTCGCAGAGACAGGAAAGATCAAGTGAGGAAAGTTCCTCAGAAGCAGGTTGCTGAAAGCCGTTACCGCAGTACCAAGTCCAATAAAAGATGTTTTTCAAAGGAGGCCAGTGCAGATGTTAATCTTTGAGTCAAAAGTTTGGGAAAAATTAAATGTTTTTTATACTCAACACTTCAAATATTTCTGTGAAAACGTTAAAATCAAAGTCAGTGAAGGGTGCAGTCGAGGGATCTTTTCAGAATAATTGATATGCTTGTGAATAATTACGCCTCATGGTTAGATGTTCATAAAGTGATACATTACAGCTAGTGAAGATGATTCTCAAAAATAAAATAGCCAGGAAACAAGGGTGATAAACCAGCTGATTTTACTTTTAAATCTAAATTAAAATATCCCTCAATAATTTTCAACCCGTGTTGCTCAAAATCTAGCAATGTTGTCTTCATGACTATTTTCCAAATTTATCGATTGCAGCATCAGTTTTTATGCAGCGTCATAAAAGGCACCAGATCTCACATTGTTGACACATCGTGCCGTTTTATTAACTAATATCAGGAGGAGCATGTTACACAATTCCAACCCTCCACCACCCCTTCTGTGCACTACATTGGGGAGCGCTTCCTTTTCCGAGTCTCAAGACCCTTTACCCTTAGGTCAGCTGACCTAAGATAAATAATTACTCGCCAAACTCTTACATGACTAAGCTAATGCTGTGTAAGCACAAACTCCTGAAGTTACTTTTATTTTTCAACTGGCTCGTTGACTTTTGAGTTTGGGTTGGGGTTAGGAGGTTGACTTTTGAGTTTGAGTGCTAAAATACGGTACCTAATACAACCGGCTCACCTAATACAATTCAAAGAACTCTTTACATGCCTAGGCCAAGGTTATTTAAATGTGAACCCCTTTATCAACTAACTTTGGTGGGGTTGACTTCCTGGTCCAAGTCCAAACTCCTGAAGTTACATTTTATCAAAGTATTTAAGCATAATGGATAGTGGGTTTGCATCCCAAGACCCAATACCCTTCTACCGAACGGTCACCTAGTACAATTCGAAGAACTGTTTTACATTACTATGCTGAGGCTATTTAAGTGAAAACTCCTGAAGTTCCACTTAATCAACTAATTTTAGGGTTGATTGACTTCATGTGCCAAGTCTCAGACAGCAATTCTCAGACAATTACTCACTCACCAAACTACGTGACTAGGCCAATGCTATGTAAGTGCAAACTACTGAAGTTACATTTTAACAACTTTTTTATGGGTGGGTTAGGGGGTTGACTTTCAAATTTGAGTCCCAAGACCTGAAACCCTCCCTCAGACAGCTAGTACATTTCTGTACTCTACAAATTTGTTTATGTGGCTAGGCTAACGCTACGAAAGTGTAAAGTCTACATTTTTATCAATTGATTTCAGGAGGAGAACGTTTAGATCATTTGTGCTCAATCTTGACGTCCTCCTCCAAATCTCAAGACCCAATTACCATCCCTCGGACAGCTAGTCTAGTATGTCCCTGTGCTACTAACTGTCTTACGTGACTAGACTAATGCTTAATTTACACAAATTCTTAAACTAAAATCCTGACAAAAGAACTGATTTCTGGAGGAGCACGAGCAAATAATTAGCTAAGCACTCCACTGAAACTCAATAACTGGCCTTTAAATACAGTCCTCTAACAATGCTTCACTGACAATGAAATTACAAACCCCCTCAACACCGTCAACGGGAACCTTCAGGTCCCAGATTGTTTCGCTCAGACAGCTTGCCCAGTACATTTCCATTTTCACCAAACTTAAGCCAATGCTTCTGAATTGCGCATTGGACAAACTAAGGACCCATTAACATCTGAATCCATTTCAGATCCCACTCGGCACCAGGAATACTTGATTGTCCAACTGTTCTGTTCCTGATATGTCTTGAGTGACATGTCTCAAACAATCCCATTCAGAACTAAGTGTAGAAGTCTAGAAGAAAAAAAAATCTATGTAAACTGTAGCAAGTCAAGCGAAGCCAAACCAATCCGAGTCGTGCCGTTACTAAAATCCAGCGAAAGTGTAGCATTTGAGGGCCTAGGGCTGATGTTATTGAATTAACCATCATTAAACACAGCTCATTGCACTAATTAGGGTGCTCTTGGCTTGTTTAAAGCTAGAGTGGTAAGTATGTGCAGGGCTGCAAGTCACCAGGGCCAGATTGTCTGACCCCTGGCCTAGACTTTCCTAAGGTATAAAAAATGTTTTATTGTAATCCATTATATTACCAGTTACTTTGAGTTGACAAAAAACTGCATACTTATTGAGTTCACAATTCACAATTTCTTCCAAACTTTTGACTCTAAAACAAGCAGTCTCTCTCAGTACAGGGCGTAAACCTGACTGTTCTATCTCCACTTAAACAGATAGATAACTTCCGTGCATGCTCAGAACATTGTGTGAACCCTCTTGGTGTTAAACCATCTTCCCTTTGTAACCATAACTCCTCATGGAAGTAAAACACCCTCGCTCAGAACAATTGTGCAGACCTCTTTGTCGTCCTGTACTCGAAAACTAAAACCTTTTATATTGAGAAGAAGCTAATATGTTTATCCCCATTTATAGGCAGGACTTGTGTAAAGCTAACACGTTTGTATAATGATTTAGAAGAGTCAGTTTTGAGGTTATTAGGGGTCTACGATGGGAATTCACAACATGTTCAGGTGCTACAGGAAGCCAGAAGAACTGCTCCGGTTTCCTCGCTGTACTCACTTCCTAATCGTTTTCATACCAGAGCAAAGTGAAGGAGGTTAGATACTGTTTCCTCACCGTAGAGCATGTTTCAAACAGTGCGGTCATCCTCAAACATAACCAGAGACGGTAGTGTCGTAGAAAAAATACAAAGTGGAATTGTCGGGCTGGTTAAACATAACACAATTCCACGTTAATTTATTCTTTTTTTCTATTAAGAATTTGTATAGTAACATTTTTCAAAACCCGTGTTGTCGGCAACTGAATTTTCCAGATGAGAAATGTGCTGGTTCTTGAGATTCTGAAATAAATTATTGCTGAATGTTCTCTAACCGGACGTGTGGAAGTGATTTATTGCGTGCCATATGTTGATAAGAGGCTAATGTGTACGTATTATTATTCATAACGCAGGGGATGGAGGTGATGATCGGCTTCCTGCAGGCCTAATTGATATTCCTCCTCATCTGTCTGGATGGGGTTCCTGCATGCGGAACGAGATCTACCACGAGAGAAGCTGACAATCAAGCCATCTCTGATTGAAGGGCCAGGAACCTGAGAGTGACATTTGATTAGCTCGTTCTGAAAGCTTCTCAAAAGTATGCAAATGAAGGTCAGTGTTGTGTCAGGGACAGCTTGAGGGGTTTTTAATAAGAGGGAAAGTGTCCTCATGTGGGTTTGAATGTGAAGTCATGCATAGTAGACAGCCTTTTTGGACAGAATGTTGATGGACAGGAATCTTACTGGTATGCTTGCACCTGATACAGTATGGCTAAAAATGATTAATTGATCAATCATGCCTTTATTTGTAACATACACTGTTACATGTAGTGAGATTGGACCCCTCTGACTAAACACAAACATCACGTTACTTCACCAAACCTCTCCCCGGGGCATCCTCTGCCCCTTTATATAATTGGATGAACTGTGTTATTTGGAGTGTTGTTTTCAGTTTTAGGTTATCATCAGTTTCCCTTGTATACAGAAAAGACTTGGAGATCCACCTTTTTAAGAGAAGAGAGTAACACACAATTCCCTAGAAGAAAGCCACGTCACCATAGTAGAGGATGTGTATGTGTCAGCCCCAGTGCACTGTGGGAATAGTGAATAAATCCTAGGTAATGAGACCAGAGCTTTCTCTTCAACCTGCTCCCAGGGGGGGCAAAGAAAATGTCCTGATGTGAGGCAGCTGAAATAACCAGAATTCTGTAAAACGTTTCATTCACGAATGTTGAGTAAAGATCAATTGGGTCTGATATGATTGTTGAAGCATTTACTTCAACGCCTTGTCCCACGTCAGTTTCCCCTCCTCGCTGTCCTTAGTTCCCACCTTGAATACCCTTCCTCTATTGATCCTGGATTTTATTGATAGCAAATCAATAGATCCCACTTTTAACACCATTATACTTAACTTGAGGAGAACGTTGGCACAAAGTCGTTATCAAACTAAAGGCAATCATACACCTAGACAGGTTTCTGGTGCAAAGTTTAGCTTGCAAACATGTCTGGAGACTAAATAATGAGCGCTGAAGTCAATGAGTCAAGGCTGTAAGCAAAAAAAGTTGGACCTTACAAAGTCGCCTTGGTGTTTCACCAGTCGAAGAGTTGTGGTGCTTTTGGGACATAAGAGAGCACCTAGATCAGGGGTTGGCAAACATTTTGCTCTGGGACCACGTTGACTTTTAATATTTGACAGTCAGGCTGGATCAGCACAAGATACGATACATATAAATACTGCATTTGCTAACAGTACATGTCAAACATTAACAGGAAAAAAAGCATTATACAATGAGAATAGTGTTGTTGATCACCCATTTTAGCCAGTGCATCGAAGTGTGGTTGTAATTCTGTTGTAGCAATTGTCAGAACAGATCTGAGGTGTTCTTCACTCATCTGGGATCTGTGGGGTGCTTTGTTGGTGTTCATCACACTAAAAGCCTGTTCACAGATATGTAAAGCCAAACAACACCAGCATCCTCTGTGCAATCTTCAGAATGTTTGGCAGCACTCAATGAAGCATAAAACTAATCCAGTTTCAGGGAGTTGAACTTATCCAGATAAAACTAAATATTCACTCTCATGTCATCCTCACTACACGAAGAACAAAAATCAATAAGAAGAGCTGAGGAAATAAAATGCAGAAGATACAAAACAGCAAGCTCTTTGTCGCTAGACGAGCTGGAAATACCCATTGTTTGTTTTCCAGCTAAATATATTCACCCCTCTCAAATATCCCACAATGCCTTGTGTTTCTTCTGTGTTTTAAAGCGAATGAGTAAACAGTTTTTTGCACCTCGTCTGGCTAGACCAAGCAGCAATCTCCTGCAATTCCTGTTTGTGTAATGGAATGTGACTTATCTGCAGTACCTTGACAGGCCACTTGAGGCTGGTTCTCGCATTTTAAAACTTACCAACTTTGGAGCTGACACTTTCCATTCCTGGTTTCATTCGGTTTGTTGATTCCGATTGCTAGTTTTGTTCTTCATCAACACTCTGAGGGGGGTGAATCATTTTTACATGTGATTGTTGTATATATGTTGAAATTTAAACTTTCAACCAATCAGACATCTTCACTAAGGCCATGCCTTGCCTCTGAACATACTTTTTCGATTACTGGCTATGCACTCTCTGTGCCTTTTCAAACTATTTTAACTTGGGTTTGCACTCTTTACAAATTATGTAAAGTCTAGCCCAAAAATTGAATGCATAATCCTATCATTATTTTTATATTATAGAATATAATTGTGTTTATTTTCAGCCGTTTTTTTCTCTTTTTAATCCTATATGTGTAATTTGTTATAGTTTAACCCTTGCGTGGTGTTGATATTATTGTTACTCAGGCGGTGTTTGAGTAACCCTTGTGTGGTGTTCATATTATTGTTACTCAGGCGGTGTTTGAGTAACCCTTGTGCGGTGTTCATATTATTGTTACTCAGGCTGTGTTTGAGTAACCCTTGTGCGGTGTTCATATTACTGTTACTCAGGCGGTGTTTGAGCAACCCTTGTGTGGTGTTCATATTATTGTTACTCAGGCGGTGTTTGAGTAACCCTTGTGTGGTGTTCATATTATTGTTACTCAGGCGGTGTTTGAGTAACCCTTGCGTGGTGTTCATATTATTGTTACTCAGGCGGTGTTTGAGTAACCCTTGTGTGGTGTTCATATTATTGTTACTCAGGCGGTGTTTGAGTAACCCTTGTGTGGTGTTCATATTATTGTTACTCAGGCGGTGTTTGAGTAACCCTCGTGTGGTGTTCATATTATTGTTACTCAGGCGGTGTTTGAGTAACCCTTGTGTGGTGTTCATATTATTGTTACTCAGGCGGTGTTTGAGTAACCCTTGCGTGGTGTTCATATTATTGTTACTCAGGCGGTGTTTGAGTAACCCTTGCGTGGTGTTCATATTATTGTTACTCAGGCGGTGTTTGAGTAACCCTTGTGTGGTGTTCATATTATTGTTACTCAGGTGGTGTTTGAATAACTCTTGTGTGGTGTTCATATTATTGTTACTCAGGTGGTGTTTGAATAACTCTTGTGTGGTGTTCATATTATTGTTACTCAGGCGGTGTTTGAATAACCCTTGTGTGGTGTTCATATTATTGTTACTCAGGCGGTGTTTGAATAACCCTTGTGTGGTGTTCATATTATTGTTACTCAGGCGGTGTTTAAATAACCCTTGTGTGGTGTTCATATTATTGTTACTCAGGCGGTGTTTGAGTAACCCTTGTGCAGTGTTCATATTATTGTTACTCAGGCAGTGTTTGAGTAACCCTTGTGCTGTGTTCATATTATTGTTACTCAGGCGGTGTTTGAATAACCCTTGTGCGGTGTTCATATTATTGTTACTCAGGCGGTGTTTGAGTAACCCTTGTGTGGTGTTCATATTATTGTTACTCAGGCGGTGTTTGAGTAACCCTTGTGTGGTGTTCATATTATTGTTACTCAGGCAGTGTTTGAGTAACCCTTGTGTGGTGTTCATATTATTGTTACTCAGGCGGTGTTTGAGTTAACCCTTGTGTGGTGTTCATATTATTGTTACTCAGGCAGTGTTTGAGTAACCCTTGTGTGGTGTTCATATTATTGTTACTCAGACGGTGTTTGAGTAACCCTTGTGTGGTGTTCATATTATTGTTACTCAGGCGGTGTTTGAGTAACCCTTGTGTGGTGTTGATATTATTGTTACTCAGGCGGTGTTTGAGTAACCCTTGTGTGGTGTTCATATTATTGTTACTCAGGCGGTGTTTGAGTAACCCTTGCGTGGTGTTCATATTATTGTTACTCAGGCGGTGTTTGAGTAACCCTTGCGTGGTGTTCATATTATTGTTACTCAGGCGGTGTTTGAGTAACCCTTGTGTGGTGTTCATATTATTGTTACTCAGGTGGTGTTTGAGTAACCCTTGTGTGGTGTTCATATTATTGTTACTCAGGCTGTGTTTGCGGGTCTCGTGGACCCATTGCCTTTTGCGGATTTTAATTCACCCAATCAAAACATTTTATGTTAAAACCTTAAACAATATTTCCTTTAGCCAAGAAACAAGTGGCTTTATTAATTGTTCTTTAACCTGATTTCTTCACGTTTAGAAGTTGAACTATGTGTGGTGTTCTCATTATTGTTACTTTGGCAGGGTTGGTGGCTCTGCTAGACCCATTGCATTTTGGCGCTTTTAATTCACACAATCACACAATTTTATTCTAAAATGTAAAATGTTATGTTTATGTGTGATTTATGTTTGTGTGGGAAGAGAGAATTAAGGTAAAGAATCTACCATTTTCACACTTTAACATGCCCCGGGTCCAGTAGACCCGAACACCTTGTGTGTAATATAAATGTGTAGGGGGCGTGTGTGTGGGGTCATAAAAAATCTGTTCTGATAAATGTTGTTCACAGGAAATGAGCCAAGCCCAGTGAATCTCAGCTTCAAATAATAAATGCTTGTTTAATTTTTCTTTTGATGAAAATTGAAAATGGGTCCCACAGACCCGAACACCATAGATGGGTTAAAGCATTTACATAGTAAAATTGTGTTTGTTCATGCCACACAACATTTATGCAAATTATGAGATGATGTCATCAAGCGACGTTTGTAGCAGATAAAAGTAAGTTTTCATATTGAAGAGTTGGTTACACTGTGGTTGTGTTCCTTAGAGGTACGACACACATACACAGATGGAACTGCTTAAAATGTGCCGATAATCTCCCAGAACAGTGTTTTTGAGTAGTGTTATAATAAGACTGATTTAGTAACACTCCCCCACAGGAACAGGAAGTGGTTGAGGATGTTTGTGTCTCTGAGAATGAGTCGAGGAGCAGAAAAGCAAACATTGGGGCTGATGTTACTGGGTTGACCCCTGGGATGCTGTTTGGATGAGACATTTGTACCTACAGCAGCTAGAATATGAGCAACTAGAGACACTTCCTGTGAGGCTCGGTGAAGGCTTTGTTGAATGAAATATTTCGGACACTCAGTCCATGACATTCTCCTGCTGTGTGTGAAGAGCTTGAGGAGCTCTGAGGAATGTTCTTCTGAGAACATCAAAGACAGACTTCACACGACTCAAAGAAATCTTTGTAAAAGTAAACGCTAACAAAACAATCATCAACTCTGGAAATTAGTCAGTATTAGAACGTTTGGGAGCTCTTTTTCAAGAACTAACTAATACAAACAGAGCAAATATATACATGTTAATATATCAAAGAACTGTTAGCTAGCAAAGTACTAAGTTGAATAATGTCCATTAACCACTTGGATTTTTCTGAGAAAGTTTGATGAAATAATTTCCCACAAAAATGGAATTAAATTTTTAGAACACTTTCAAATCACATACACTCACCGGCCACTTTATTAGGTACATCTGTCCAATTGCTCTTTTAACACAAATTTAGCAACTCGATGCATTTAGGTATGTAGACTTGGTCAAGACCCGTTGCTGCAGTTCAAACGGAGCATCACAATGGGGAGAAATGTGATTTATGTGACTTTGAACGTGTAATGGGTATTGGAGCCAGACGGACTGCTTTGAGTATTTCAAAAACTGCTGATCTACTGGGATTTTTCACACACAACCATCTCAAGGGTTTACAGAGAATGGTCTGAAAAATAATATCCAGCGAGAGGCAGTTCAGTGGGCATAAATGATTTGATGCCAGAAGATAATGGCCATACTGGTTCAAAGTGATATAAAGGCAACAATAACTCACATTTACAATAACAGCTCACTTGTTACAACAGAGGTATGCAGAAGAGCATCTCTGAACACATCAGACATTGAGGCGGATGGGCTACAGCAGCAGAAGAACCAACCAGGTGACACTCCTGTCAGCTAAGAATAGTAAACTTAGGTTACAATCTGCACATGCACAACAAAATCGGACAATAGAAGATTAGAATCACGTTGCTTGATTTGAGTCTCGGTTATTGCAGATGCATTTGGATGGGAATCAGAATTTGACATATACTTAAAGCGAATGCATGGTTCTATCCTGCCTTGTATCAGCCTTGTGTTCAGGCTGGTGGTGGTGTAATGGTGTGGGGATATTTTCTTGACACACTTTGGACCTATTTGCACCAATTAAGCATCTTGGTCTAATGGAGTGTTGTTGCTGACCATATCTTTTCCTTTATGAGCACTGTGTAACCATCTTCTGATGCTACTTCCAGCAGGATAATCAGCTCTGACTGGTTTCTTGAGTTCACTGTACTCAAATGGCCTCCAGAATCACCAGATCTTGATCCAAAATAGAGCACCTTTGGGATGTGTTGGAACGGGAGAGTCACATTATGGATGTGCCGACAAATCTTCCACAACTGTGTGATGCCATCATGTTGATATAGACCACACACTCTGAAGAATGTTTCCCGCACCTTGTTGGATCTATGCCACAAAGGATTAAATCAGTTCTGAAGGCAAAAGTCCAACCTGGTACTGACAAGATGTACCTAATAAAGTGGCCGGTGAGTGTATCTAGTTGTTGTTTTGGGATATTTTGAAAAATCATCCATTTTGCTAAAAACGTGAATGTATTCAACCCTAAACTTGACCACTAATAGAATGACTTTTATTTAAAAAAAAAGAACAAAAACAAGTTATCCACATTCAGCTATATTTACAATCAATAAGATATTTACAATAAAAGACAGAATGCGTCACATATTCCTCATCCAGGCTTTGAAGCAGAAAGCTGTAGCTCACAGAGCGTTGTACTCCACACACTTGGAGGGATCCGTGGGAAAATGTTTCTGACACATCGTCATCAATCTTTTCAGCCCCTGAAACAGTACAAAGACGGTCAGTGACCAGAAAGCCAACAAACCTCTGCATACTCTTACAACCTTCCAGACCTGAATGTACTTCCTCTGCGTCTCGTCGTTGAGGACATGGGCCACATGTTTGGAGAAGATCTTCTCACGTCCTGTACGAGCGTGGATGCCTACCATGGTCACACCGATGGGCCATGGAGCGTTCCCTATCGCCATCTGCAGGTAAGCGTCATTGGCCTGCACACAGGGACACAGTGACGGTGAGTCCACCTCCTTCACAGATGTCAACCAAACACTCAAACACCCCAAACCTTGACGTATTCCCTCTCCAGCATGAACTTTATGATGTCAGTAATGGACTCTTTGATATCTCCAGGAAGGTTCTGCAAAAAAAAAAAAAAGCTAATGTTAGTCAGGTAAAAACCAGTCTCCATGCGTGTTTAAAATAAGTGTACCTTCTTCCGTAGCTTTCTGAAAAGTGGCTCTAAATAAGACTCGGTCTGCTTTTGGGTGGCACTGGCGAGTTTTCCCTGAACACTCCGCTTCACCTGGTCCTCTCGGCTGTTCAGATCTTTCGCCCAAACGCCCAGCAAAAACTACACAAGAAGTGTTAAAAGCTAAACCACTGTGCAGCCTTTCATCACTGTAGCATATTATTCAAGTATTTCATTTAAATAAATCCCTCAAGCTGCTTAGCAGACTTGAAGGTGAGGATAATAAAATAAGATTAGGATTTAAAGTGTTTTTGATACAATGGTCACACCAGTGCGTTCATAACTCTATAACTAACAAAACTCATGAATGTCATGAAAAAATAATTGTTATTTACTTCCTTTAAGCAATTTCTCACCATTCTTTAAAGTGCAGCTATTAGGTAATCACTCGAGATATCTAAAATCTGCAGCCAATTTATCATCAACAATGCCTTTTTGGTCGACTTTTGCGCAAAACTAGATTCAAAGGTATAGCAATTTTGAAAATGCTTCACACTTCTTGGGGCACTTTATCCAGGACAATATTAACACTGGTTTGATCGTAGTCCTATAACAAAATTAATCATGCGATATCGCGAAAGGAAACAATGTACAAGGACATCTTTTACCGGCTTGTCACGAGCAAACCGTTCGATATCAAAAATCCACTCACAATTTTCAAAACTCTTGACTTGCTTCTCCCTGATTTAGGTTGATGTTGGTTAAAGATTGTAGGACTATTTCAAAATACCAAAAATTACTTTAAAAACTGCTCTTAACAACTCACTTCCTGTTTGTCCAATCTGAAAAGTTAGAAGGCGAAAGCTAGAAGAGTTCCATATGAATTTCAGTATGGTGACGATAAGACGGACGTGGCCTAATATATATTTGCAGCCTTGTTTAAATATCAGTTCTATGTGAACTGCTGCTCACAAATACAAGTCATCTGTCCATCTCTTCACATCACTAATTGAAAAAAAAAAAATTTTTTTTTGCATAATTGATGGCAATTGTAATCTGATGGATAAGGAGATCAACTGATCAGAAGGT
Organism: Danionella dracula; assembly: GCA_900490495.1. Classification (NCBI taxonomy): domain Eukaryota; kingdom Metazoa; phylum Chordata; class Actinopteri; order Cypriniformes; family Danionidae; genus Danionella; species Danionella dracula. Next base: position 11,182,294 of record UELW01000556.1, read on the forward strand.
CGGTGGTTCGATCCCCAGATCCACCGAGTTGAAGGTGGTGTGAGTGATGAAACACTTGCTCTCCATCTTCAACAATCACAGCTGTGGAGCCCTCGAACAAGCACCAGTTCCCCGACTGCTCCCTGGGCCGCAGCTATGGCTGCCCACTGCTCCGGGTGAGTGTTCACAGTGTGTTTGTTCTCTGCTGTGTGTGTGTGTGTGTGTGTGTGTGTGTACACTGGGATTGGTTACATGCAGAGAACATGTTCGGTATAGATCGGGTATAGGTCACTCCATATCTGGCCTGCTGGTCACTTTCACTTCACTTCACTTAATAAAAAGGGTGAGGCTATTCAAGTGAGAGCCAATCACCAGAACTTAAGTCTCTGGTGAGATATCCTCAACCCTCTCCTTCTCATCATTTCCTAATCCATTTTTGACTCTCCGATGGTGATGTTTGTCAAAAATGAAGTGACTGGTTTACCCAAACCCTGAGCCTCATTTGGTTTCTGCTAAACCTACAGGTGATGTCAATCACTTAGTACATCTATGTTTTTACATCGTGCAAAAAGGAGCTCGATACTCAAGTGCTCTTTGTACATATTTTAAGAGCTACTTTGTACTCAAGAACATTTTTTAAATGATTACTTTTACTCAATCACATTATCTGCGTACTCTTCTACCCTGTAACCCTTGGTTATTATGAGTAAGTTGAACATTAATGGATGTTTAACCAATGCATTATTATGATACTAAAAACTAAAGTGGTACCAAAAAGGAAAAGGACTTACCCTCAAAACTTTATTTATGATGTCCATGTCTCTAAAATCATCAGTGCCAAGAGATGCGCCCAATGCCTGATGAACACAGACCCCAAAACAATGTAAAACCAGCACTTAAACATGGTCTCTTCACAAAGTTGCCTGAACTGAAAATAGGTGGGATGCAAATTGCTGAGAAGAAGCATCATAAAGCTATTTTAACGTATCCATTAAATAAAAACCTTAAAATATTGAAAGCAAAGTTTATAACTTTATGAAATGACCAGCATTACCATAAATGAAAGACTATTTCGTATTATGTTTATTCAGCTGGTCTTAGTTTAATTAATTTTGTTTGTGCAGATAATTTGATCACTTTGATAATTTGATTTTCTGTTGCTCTGTAGAATGCACATTAAACTACAAAATCAATTACTTTATTTTCATCATTCACAAAATATATATTGAATGGTAAATATATTTATAATAATGGTAAATATCGTTGTATTGATTAAATATCATATACATTATAATAAGTGGAAAATAGTAAGCCTTCACTAAATTTACTTAAAAACAAATGCAATCTCAAAAATTTCAGCAACAAGTTACCCAAAATTTCAAGAAGCATACGATACAAAGCAATGTATAAGTTTCCAAGTGTATTGTTCTCTTTTTTATACTTGTTTTTTCCTTTTTATAAGTAGGTATATTCTGTAAGATAACAGTTTCGTAAGCTTGTAACTGTTGAATACTAAGCTTTGTAACATTTATAAATTTATTTTAAAAACTCATCATCGGAACAGATGTAAAAAACCACTTGTTTTGAACTTTAATTGCCTTCAGTGACTACTTTAAGAATCACACAGAGGCACATTTCTGGATTTTAGCACATATTATATAGTATTCAATCACAGCAGAATCTGTTTAACAACCAATAAATATCAATCATCTGGCAAGAGATTTTAAGGAAAGATACACTATACAAATTCATTGAGAGTCATTGGGAAAAAGTAAAAAAAAAGGCTGGAGCCTCCAAAAAAATCTAATAAAGAACCATTAAAAATCATGATGGGGCACCTGATGCTGATCACCGGTTTGTGTCTATTTAATTTTTTTCGTTTGTTAGTTTCTGTTTTGTTTTGTTTTTTCAGGTGCTGGCCAGCAAACTGTTCGTTGATGGATATTAAGTTTGTATATTCTTTATGCTGGGGAGGTGATTAGCACCTGCCTCAGTCAGTGAGGCTCCCAAGGGCCTCACAAAGGAACTCCCATTTACTCTACCTGATCCTCACGAGGACTTTGTGAAGCGACTTTGAAAGCAACTGCTAAAGAAGCGCTATAAAAACTTGATTGATTGACCTTAAATTTAACCACCTTGCTATGCAATAACCTAAATCATATTTATGACAAGATCTGTCATAGTATAGCCAGCCTTGAAAACCTTCACTTTATTATGTATTAATTCATCAAAATTGTAACTGTTAAACTTTACTGCCATCTGATGGTAGAGTGTGGTACACACGCAGAAAACTTAAAAGGCAGTGCAATGCTATTTCATTTTATATTTATAGCCATAAAAAAATTAACTTTTTACATATACATATTAATATATATTTCTGTATTAAATCTCATTTACAAGATTTAAAATCTGCTTTAGGAGATCAAACAGGTAAGTTTTAACACATTTTACTCAAATTGAGCTACTCTTCTGATAAATACATTTTTTTACATAGGCTTCTTGGAGGTTCACATGCATTCTGAATTGGAGTAGAACTCCTTATAATAGCATTTCTCCTGGAAGTGTGCAGCTAATCTATGCGCACACCAGAAAGAGATTGAACACCATCACCGACGTTAGTCACAAACAGCCGTTCTTCGCGGTTCGCTCAATGCGAGCTCTGGATCCCAGTTCAGTAATCATGGATTTGCTCAACTTGTACTCTTTTATCGACCGTATTATTTAAGTTGTACGGCTATTTTTTTACCCCAACCAACATTTGTGAAGCTTCGCTGTAAAGAAACTGAAAAACATTCAATCCTGAGGAGAGATGAAGGTGATCCGTCCTTCAGAAAACGAGGAGCATGGAGTGATCGTTACAGTCTCCTGTTCATCTATATTTTCACATTAAAAAGAAACTTAAAGGAAATAAAAAGGAAGACTTAATATTTAAAGCTTTTTTGATGTAATAATAATCCAAGTTTCAGAGCCTTCTAGCATTGGATGCTTACGGGCAAGTGGAGCAGCAGGATCTGGAAGCGGCGTGTGATGTCATCCATTTTTTTATCCGATTACACAGTTAATCAATTATATTTTGAGTAGAATACCCGATTATCCGATAGCTACAGCACTACATAAGAGCAAATGCTATTTGGCCCGTTTTACCACGTGAGTGTGTACCCACTCTGATGTACTGCTTTAGGGAAAGACCCGAAGAGTGTGTGTCTGCGTGTGAGCAGCGTCTTTCAGCCCAGAACCAAGTCTCCTCTCCACATACTTTAAAGGGTAGAAGTAGCTTTTAAACACTTTTCAAACAGACTCTCCAAATTGTTCATCATGAAAATCCTGGGATTTTCTTAAAGTACAAAAGTAACACGTCGAAGGATTTATTTTTATTTTATTCTACCATGAAACTTAATAGGAACTCTTGCATCGATCATTTTTGCGAGAGGACCAATAAACAAAGTAGAAGCAGTGCCCCGGTTACACATGTAGAGGTGAGTTTAAGGTCATCACAAAGGCTTACCTCCAGCTCCTCGATGGTGGTGTTTTCTTCATGTACTTTAAGGTCGTGCTGTGTGTCCAGCTCTGCAACCTCCGTTCCCCCTACAATCTCATTCAGGTACTGCTGATCGATTTTATCCATGGCAGCCTTCAGATCGTTCCTCAGACCCTACACACAGACCGAGTGAATACCGTAAATGAAACTCTAGCTCATACTAGATGCTTTGCTAGTTCCTAGCAGCAGCAAAAAACATATTTGTACTCTTTTCTTCACTCATTAATGAGGATTTCTCAAAACCACAGGGCTCAGTGAGGTAAAGGCCATTTCGGTAACTTTCAATCCAATTTGTGTGTGCAAACACACCTTGAGCTAAAACAAAGCGCAGAAGTGATCTCATGCATCTGGCTGAGTGATGAGTGCGAACAAAAAAAAAGTTAAGATAAAATCTCAGGGTCAACCAATGAAAGTGAAAGTGATGACGCTTGATGACACGTTAGTGCTATTAACACATAAAAGAGCAGCTGGGAGGCGCTCAATACAAACTCACAATGTTCTCATGACAAGAAACAATGAAGAAGAAGAAGAAGGTGAAGAAGAGCTGAAGAAGAAATCGTGCAAAAGAATATAGACATTCAGAAGCTTGTCTTGTTGATGTTCGGCCATCAAGAGTTGTTCAACAAAGCCCAACAAGATTATATAGTGACCATGTCAATGTTTTCCCCTTGAGCACCATTCCAAGACCAAGGAGTGTCACTGCATCAACATTAAACAGCAGAGTTTGAATCTAGCAAAAATCACTCTGCAGAGAAGCCATCCGAGAGAGCGAGTTTCAACTAGCCAAGATATGTTTTACAGATTTTTGATCGATGTAAAACTAAACTGTTCACAATCAGTCCGTTTGATGGTTCTTTTTAAAGTTCAACCTGAGTGATGGTTTACACATACTGTTTGTTTTGCAGAAATGTACAAAATGCTTGTCACCAAAAAAAAAACTCAAGACAGGTCGTACCTTGTTCACTTCAGGTGCTAGAATCTCAATTTTGCGGAGTCTCTGGAAAGCATCATAATCTGATTCTCCAAACAGACGAACAGGTTCACCACGTTCCCTCAGACGCCTGATCACCTGCACACAACCCCAAAAATCATCATCCATTCAAAAGCAGCCATCAGGTGAGCTCTGATTGGCTGACGCACCTCCTGTCGGGAGAGTGTCATTGGCAGCTTCTCCTCTGTAAGCTCCAATTCTAACCCAGTATTGGTTGATGTCGATGGAGCCGCCTCCTCGGTAGGTTTATCCTGTTGGGAAGAAAGGCAGATAAATAGATGTTTTTAATGGATTTTTTTGTCTTTCGATAATGATTCAACAGTGTGGATAATAAAGGGATGCTTGCAACAAAAAAAGAGAGAAAAATGTATTTGATTTTTCATAACAGAATAAAAGGCCACAGAGAGATTTCTCCCAATAATTATGCACTTTTAAAAACCTCTGGCAACCATAAAATGCAAAGTGCAAACCAATCACAGTCTAGATCACTTTTGTTTCACTAAACCGGTCAGCCATGCTTTGTCTTAAAATGCATCAACCACATCATGCATGCAGTGTACAACAAAATCAAATCTCACGAAAAAGCTGAAACAATAACAAAAGGGCATTTCACGAAATACAAAGAAAAAAAAAGAAATCTGGGATAACAAACTAAATAACTGTATAGATCATTAGCCTCAACATTTAAGGAAGGAAAGAAATAAGTGCCAGATTGGTTTATAAAAATGGTAGTAATGGCAATTTACGATAAACAAGTCCCCTTGAGTCATGCCAAAACTTGATCAGCCGAACGTCCGTCTGGCAGCATGCATTCCACTCTCGTTCTTTTATCTGAGCCCTACCTGTCTCACAGGCTTCTCATTAGAAACCTACACTCACAGAACACACAGACAGCAGCAGGAGAAAGTGGGACACAGAAGACACATTTCTTTTAACACAAATGTTGATGCTGACTTGTGAAAAAATTGGTTCAGCTAGCATAAGAGCCACAATCATAAGAGCCATTCAGTCTCGATCAGTGACTGAATGAAAGACAATTTAAGATTGCTAAAGTACTCCGTTTGCTTTGATATTCCCTCATTGCTATATTAACTTAATAACAAATCTTGGAAATTTACCAAAGATAAGAATTAGATCTGCTGATATGGTTGCTAGGGTTAACATTTTGGTTGCCATGGAAGGTAATGGCTATCGTGCCACTATGAGGGATGCAAACCAACTCCAAAGTCTGAAATGTTCCTACGTTGAGATGGAGATCTGCTTGTGTGGTTGTTGAGGTAACAAGAAAATTGGAGCATGTAAGAGGGCATCATGAAACATTCCCCTTTTCATTTAAGCGATTAAAAAGTAGTTACCTTAACGCTTCAATTAGAAAGAAAATAGGTCTGCTGATATGGTTGCTAAGGTAAACGGTTTGGTTTCGAAACCGATCTTATAATGTCACCAAGTCATACGAGTGATGCAAAGCAACTACAATGTCTGTGATTTTGAGTAAAAGATCTGCTGGTATGGTTGCTAATGTAAAAAAAACAACAACAGTTAAACAGTTATAAGAGACAATCAAGGCAACATAATGAAATCTCCCCCTATTCACTAAAAGTGATTGCATTTACGCATTTAGCAGATGCTTTTGTCCAAAGCATTTAGAGTAGGGGAGAGACAATATGCAATTTGTTACACTGTCAAACTCTAACTCAGTTCGCTTATAGATTAAAAACTAGTACACTTATATTTGCAATTAATTAGAAGTAGATCTGCTGATATGATTGCTAAGGTAAATAAATTGGTAGCTACTAGCTATGGAAGCATCAGTGACCTATAATAGTCCTCTAGTTGCTAAGAAAGAAACAAACCAAGCCCAACGTCAGTAATTTTCCTTAACTGAGAAATAGATCTGCTGATACAGTTGATAAGGTAAAAAAAGAAGCTACAAGGGAGGCATCATTATTACATTTTCTTGTTTTCACTATCAGTTACTCAAATATATTAAATTATTGCTACAATTAGCATAGAACGGCCTGCTGATATGGTTGCTAAGGTCAAAGGTTTGGTTTCCATGAAGAGGTCTCTTATACAATATTATACACTTATACAATTGATCACAGATCTTATCATGTTCTCCTTGTCACTATGACTGATACAAACCAACCACTGGATCTTTGTGATTTTTTTTTAAGCTGAGAAGAAGATCTGGTTGCTAGGGTAAACAATTTGGTCACAAAAGAGAATAAAAGTTAATCAAATAATGTTTCCCTAATAATGTACTTGTGTAAGTGATCAGAACAAGTTATCATATTCCCACAAGTTTATTAAACTGATAAATGCTTTTAGTTGCTATGGAAATGTCAGAGACACAAACCATGTCTATGTGATTTTCGTTAAGCTTAGAAGATATGCAAATAGTGTTGCTAAGATAATCATAGCCAATGTTTGAATCGTCCATTGGTTTTACAATACAATGTTACTTAGTTTTAAATAAATGCCAAAACCTGATCAATTTGACCTGCACTGCAGCAGGTTAACTATCTATGGTTAAAGTAACTAGAACCAGAAAAAGGCTGCACGGAATACATAACAAAAAAACTCAACTTATTATTATCTCGAGGAGAGTTGAAGAAGTCATGTTAAAGTCACATTAACGTCATTCTGGGAGAGTTGTGAAACGAGTTAACATCACGGGAAGTCTGTCCAGAAAGCTCTACAGAGATTGTTCAACGCGAACTTCAGCCAGCAGAGACGTATAGAGATAAAGGTTAAAGCTTACAGCCGAGCCGCGTCGTCGAGCGATTATCTCGGGGCCGTTAGCGAGAATGATTTAGACAGGTTTCGGTTTCGGGTGTGCTGGGACGAGCCGATAACGAGAGCGATTAGAGAATAGTATATATAGTCAGTATTTGCGGTCATTCTGGAAGAGTTGTGCAACGAGTTAACATCACGGGAAGTCTGTCCAGAAAGCTCTACAGAGATTGTTCAACGCGAACTTCAGCCAGCAGAGACGTCTAGAGATAAAGGTTAAAGCTTACAGCCGAGCCGCATCGTCGAGCGATTATCTCGCGGCCGTTAGCGAGAGTGATTTAGACAGGTTTCGGGTGTGCTAGGACGAGCCGATAACGATCGCTCAGCTGCTGCGGATAGTGTAGGACCTATAAAGTAGTGCAGGGTTGATGTCGCGGAAGCGTCAGCAGAAGCGTTCAGCCTCCTCGCGTGAAGACCAATAGCGTAAAGACGTTCAACTCTACCTGCGCGACTCCACCGAGCAACGCCAGAGTCGACGACCAGTAAGCTATATTCTTGTATCTGTTTCTCTTTTATTCTTATACTTTTTTCCCTTGCTACTTTCTTCATACGTCTGCTACCATGTGCTTCCAGTACATTCCAGTCATTCTCTCAGCTGCATGTCGATCCGCCCGTCCTCGCGGAACACACTCCAACTCTTCAAACCTTCGCTCACTTCATCTTGCCTCACCAGAACCCTGCTCTCTCTCTGTGGGACTTTGGAACTGTCAGTCTGCTGTCAACAAAGCTGACTTCATCCCTGCTTTTGCGCTTCAGTCTTTACTGGACATTGTCGGCCTGACTGAGACATGGATCCGCCCAGAGGACACCGCAACACCTGCAGCCCTCTCCAACAACTTTCACCTCTCCCACACTTCTCGCGAGGCGGGACGAGGTGGGGGTGTTGGACTTCTCATCTCTCAGACCTTCAGATTCTCTACCTTCAAATCTTTTGGTAAGACATGCTCATTTGAATATCATGCTCCCACTATCACTTCCCCTCTTGTCATGCACATCCTCACCATATACTGCCCACCTGGAGAACAGCTCTCCACTTTCCTGCAGGAGCTTGGTGGTCTGCTCTCCTCTTTTCCAGAAGATGATAGCAGCCCACTCATTGTATTTGGGGACTTTAATATACATCTTCACAAACAAAATGCTACCGACTTCCACTCACTCATGTCCTCATTTGACATGACTCTTGTCCCTACCACAGCCACACACAAATCAGGAAATCAGCTAGATCTCATTTACACACGCAGCTGCTCTCCTGATCATCTCACAGTTACTCCTCTGCACACATCTGATCACTTCTTCATCACCTTCAAACTCACACTGCCTACAAGCTCACACTCAACACCACCCCCTGTCACCTTCCGACGTAACCTTAAAGCCCTTGATTCCTCTCTCTTTTCTTCAGCTGTGTCCTCTTCTCTTTTAACACCTGGAAACTTTTCCTCTTTAAACACTCACGATGCAACTAACCGTTTCTGCTCCACACTCGCTACATGCCTCGATCAATTATGCCCTCTCTCTTCCAGGCCAGCCAGAATAACACCATCAAACCCTTGGCTGTCGCACGCTCTCCGGGAACAGAGGTCCACCCTCAGATCGGCAGAGCGCAAATGGAAGAAATCAAAGAGCATGGTAGATCTCGAAGAGTACCAAACTGCACTCTCAACCTTCTCAAGCAAGGTACAAGACGCGAAGACGACATACTACCACGACAAGATTGAACATGCCAAGGACAGCTGAAAGCTCTTCAGGACTTTCAACTCACTCCTCTGTCCACCCCAACCTCCCCCAGCGACCTCTCTCACTGCAGATGACTTCGCTGATCACTTCATAGACAAAACCCTCACCATCAGCCGGCAGTTTGCACCACCTTGCACCCAAATTCAGCCACAATCTCCGACACCTTTCATGTCCGCATTCACTCCACTCACAGAAGATCAGGTGTCCAAACTCCTTCTCTCAGCGCATCCAACCACCTGCCCCCTCGATCCCATCCCCTCTCACCTTCTACAAACCATCTCACCTACGATCACGCCTGCCCTCACTCACATCATCAACTCCTACATCACTACCGGCATTTTCCCCAACACCTTCAAGGTGGCCAGAGTCACCCCGCTTCTCAAGAAACCCACACTCGACACATCACTGGTGGAAAATTACAGACCTGTCTCTTTGCTGCCCTACACTGCAAAACTCATCGAGCGTGTCGTCTTCAATCAACTCTCTACCTTCCTGACTCAGAACAACAAACTTGATGACAATCAATCAGGCTTCAAGAACGGACACTCAACTGAAACAGATTTGTTGTCTGTAACGGAAGCGCTACGAGGGGCCAGGGCTAACCACAGATCATCTGCCCTCATCCTACTAGACCTCTCTGCAGCGTTTGACACAGTCAACCATCAGATCCTTCTCTCCACTCTTTCTGCGATGGGCATCACTGGAACTGTTCTCGATTGGCTTGAGTCCTATCTCACTGGTAGATCTTTCAGTGTCGGGTGGAGGTCTCAAACACTCATAACCTACTCACCGGGGTTCCCCAGGGTTCAGTCCTTGGCCCCGTTCTCTTCTCCATCATCTACACCACCTCCCTGGGCCCTATCATCCTCAGACACGGATTCTCCTACCACTGCTACGCTGACGTTCCCCCCTGATGACCTGTCAGTAACTACCCACATAACTGACTGCCTGAACGACATATCTACTTGGATGAAGAACCATCACCTACAGCTCAACATGGCCAAGACAGAACTTTTGGTAATCCCAGCTCATCCCTCTGTGCATCACGACCTCACCATCCAGCTGCAATCCTCTACAGTCACCCTTTCTCCTACAGTCAGAAATCTTGGAGTGATTTTGGATGAACAGCTGTCCTTCAAAGACCACATCACAAAGACAACTCGAGCGTGTAGATTTGCACTGCACAACATTCGAAAGATCAGGCCCTTCTTAACTGAGCATGCAACTCAACTCCTGGTTCAGGCTCTGGTCCTCTCACGTCTGGACTACTGCAACGCTCTCCTAGCAGGACTTCCATTGAATACGCTCAAACCTCTGCAGATGATCCAGAATTCTGCAGCTCGTCTTATCTTCAAGGAACCAAAACGAGCTCATGTTACTCCCCTCTTCATCACTCTTCTTCATTGGCTCCCCATTGTAGCTCGGGTTAAATTCAAATCGTTAATGCTGGCATACAAAACTATCTCCAGATCAGCCCCTGTCTACCTCCATGAGCTCATACACTCCTACATGCGTTCCAGAAGCCTGCGCTCAGAGAAGGAACGGCGACTTGTGGTTCCATCCCACAAGGGCGGAAGATCTCTCAGCAGAACCTTCTCTTTCACTGTCCCTGGTTGGTGGAACAAACTCCCTGATCCAGTCAGGAAAGCAGCAACACTAACAGCTTTCAAAAAGCAACTGAAAACTCTTCTCTTCAGAGAACACCTACTATTAAAAAAAACTAAAAAAAAAACTACTACCTTCTTTTTCCCTCCTCTGTCTTTACCTTCTTCCCCTACTGCTTTGGTTTTTTGATCAGTTGATACAATTTCTATTATGAGAAGCTGAGATAGACTTTGATGGTGTAACAAATTGCATATTGTCTCTCCCCTAATGTAAGTCGCTTTGGACAAAAGCGTCTGCCAAATGCATAAATGTAATGTAATGTCAGCATTTTTAATACAGTGTTACAAAACGTAACTCGATTTCACACGTCCCTCGGTCGTTTATTACACGTTTACAGATAGTGAATCAACAGATTTGTAGGTAGTAACGTACACAAACCTCTACACCAGTGTACATATAATACTGCTACAAAAACACCCCATACAGTAAAGTTAGGTGAGTATTGATTTCTATATTAACCTTGTAACCACATCTCCTGTAATAGTCCTCTTCTTCCTTTCTCGCAAGTTCTGCTCGCTTAAAGTATTTCTTCGACTCCTGAAAAACAGAACAGAAGTTTACATAAACCAGGGTATTCATGAAAATACAAATGAGTTACAAAATATTAACGTTACAATAAAACCCCACAAACATTCGAGAAGATTCGCTAACGTTACTTACATCAACGAGTTCTTTATCCTCTATAAGCTTTCTTTTTCTCGCGATTTCTGCTTTAAGGATATCCATGCCGTGTAAAAAAACACACAAAATATACACGTTTTGAATGTAAAACGTGGCACAAACCCTATAAATAAACCACTCTTTATGTAAACAACGACAGTGAGGAGAAGTACAGACAACACTTCCGTTCGCTTACTGCTTCTCTCGTTACTCGCTGGTGGAAAGAGTTCAGTTTGGATCATTACTGCCCCCTCGTGGGCGTGTGTTTCAATTTTATTCAATTGTTTCTTTTTTTTCATATAAAGTCAACTTTTTCCACCACCTGAAAGTTTTTTTTAAATAATATATATATATATATTTTTTTACTTTTGGTTTTCATTTATTGTAATGTTTTTTAATTTAACAATTTAAAATACAATGCAAAAAAATCAAAAACATGTATTCAACTTATATAATACAAAACATTTGAAATTGGTATCAAACCTGGATGACATTTGTTGTGTCTTTTGTCAGTTCAGGCTACATGAAAGAACGTAAAGCAAGTTTAAAATAAATAAATGAGATACCAGGATAGCAGCAACTGTTTGTGTAAAGCAGATAATTTTATGAGAACTTTTTATGATGTCATAGTAGCAAGTTAATAAAATTTTAACCACCTTAACTGGAAAAAAACATATAGGAGTGCAGAACCAGGTTAAATTTTGCAACACGTATACCGCAGCCTCACAATGAAAATGCAATCATGTGTGTCCTAACTGAGAATGTAAATGCATTCAGGACAAACAGCATTTGAACGCTCATTTTGCTACTACATATTTTTGCGATTACATGTTACAATTGTCATTACATTTTGTCATTTACAATTTAATTTTGAAACATATAAAGCATTAAAATGTTTATGCTACATTCTAAGACTACAGCTGTAAAAGGCAATTGCATATTATATATTTTAATTTTCATTGTAATTTTGCAACAAATTTAGCACACGTGTAATGTGAAATGCAAATGTAATTACAGAAAGACGTTTTTATTTTGCATATTACATCGCCATATTGCATATTACCTTTCAAAATGCATTTTTCTACTCCTATGCTTCCATAATAGTCTAGAGGGGTCAAATATTTATTATAACGGGGGCATGATATGGCACTTTTAAAATGCTGAGGTTAAAGAAATTTTAGCCACTCTCTCAACAGTTTTCTTCAGGACAGATTTTTTAATCAAGTGATTTTCCAACCAAAATTATTGTGAAACATCACATATACAACAAATATATATTGACCCTAGCATACGCCTCCATTGGCTTGTTCAATGATTATGTGCTTCCAAAAAGATCTCAGTTTGAAATAGTTGAAATTAGCCACTGTAACAGTTTCTTTATTATATCAGAACGATGTCGTCTTTACGAGATGATTATGCCATATTTACAAGATAATTATGTTGCAAAAATTCCATAAGCAGCTCGTAATAAATTACATGTTGTATTAAGAATATCTTTTCTCAGTAAAACGACATAATTACGTTGTTTTTATGAAATAATATTTAGTTTTTATGAATAAAAAGATCTCGTTATTACGACATAATTGAGTGGGGGGGGGGGGTAATTTCTGAGTAACCATAGCAACCTGCCTGAGTAACTATAGCAACAGATATTGCGCACCAAAGAAAATGGCCGACCGACAAGTTTAACCAAAACGAATTAAACTCCTCACACTGTCAATATTTACTTTTTGCTTAAAAATACAAACGCTTTGAACATCAATACCTCAAAACCCATCTGCGTAAAGATTAATCAATACAATAAACGGTAATCTCTTTCTTAAACAAGCGACTTAAGGTATTAACGAATTTCTTCATATATATATTAATGTTGCATGCTCAGAATAAGTAAGTCGTTGGAAAAGTTGTGCGCTTCAGAGACATTAGCGACCATCAGGTGGCGCAACGGAATAGGCGTAATGAATTCTGAAGGAATTAAAAGCGTTATTTATTTACATCATAAACGAGCGACCCCGCAGGACGCCAGAACCGTGTGCCGTTCCGGTCAGAAGCATCGGAGTCGTTATCGCTCGACAGCTGCGCTTCATTAGCCCCTGATTGACGCTCCGGAGCAGCGGCGCGCACCTCACCCGCTCTCCCCGGAAGATGGAGCTTGTGGAGAGGAAGAGGAGCAGGAAATCTCCGAGCTTTAAACTGCTCAGGGAAGCAGGTAAGCTGCGGAGACACGCGTGACGGCGGACAATAGAGCCGCGGCGGCGTTACGTCATCACTTAACAGCGCACCTGTCTCGCATTCTCTCGCTCTTCAGCTCATGTTCACAAATATGATGTTGCGTTATCATGGCGTGTTTGTCGACTGTGATCGTGCTCTTCTTCGGACGATGAAAGCTCTTGGCAGTCGCAGCTACAGGTGGCTAGTAGAAATACTTTGTCACATCTGCACATCGCACGTCACCATTCCAGCTGTTTTTTTTTTAAGAGCATGACTTTGTAGAGATCTTTCGGGGTTCAGAAGACGCTCAAATATTAGAGAGGGGAATATCTAAAATAAGTCATTTTTAAAAGTTATATTTTGAGACTGATTTCGTTCAAAATAAAACTAGAAGCATGCTCGAAATAACTGCATCACTTAAATAATTAATGAAGTAAAAATTTGGACAGTTGGCATTTTGGACTAGCTGCTTTTTTTTTTTTGTTCGCTTGAGAAATTCGCTCCATAACAACCAGACCATAGCGATCAAAGGTTTATATATCAGGTTAGAGAAAGAGTTAAGACACAGACGTTGGTTTATATATGACTTATATTGACAATTATATAAATAATAGAAAGTTGACAACCCCTCCACAGCAACCAAAAGGTTTACCATAGCAACCATTTTCAAAGTTCTATATCTCAGTTTAAGAAAAGGGTTAAGACATGGGGGTTGATTTTTAAGACTTAAATTACCAAGAGGAGCATTATGTAATGACACTGACTTCTCCCTAGCAATTATAGTGTATACCTTAGCAAAGGGTGTCCAACATCGGTCCTGGAGGGCCACTGTCCTGCACATTTTAGTTGCAACCCTGCTGTAGTATGCATACTACTCTACTTCAGCCAATCAGAGGACCATAATTAGTGGCACAGGTGTGTTTCATGATGGTTGAACCAAAAATGTGCAGGACTCCGGCTCTCCACGAACGACGTTGGACACCCCTGCCTTAGCATTATTGTTTACAAAAGTCTATCTCTTAGTAATAACATGGTGGTTTATGTCTTATGTAGCGTCAAACTTTTAAAATAATTTTTATACTGATTCAAGCTTTAAGATTTGAACTTTTCCCAACTGGCTACTCTTTCAAGCCAACATAAAGTTTGCTATCCAGTTATTCAGAGTTTGTAACTTAACCACAGTAAGTTAGCTTCTGTCATGTTCATAATGGTTTTTAGCACTCTAAAGAGGGTTAATCTTTTTTTTATTGCAGAAATGTTAAGCATAGAAGCACGAAGCCATCATTATTACAATATAGTGTTACAACATGTGTAAAGAAATCTAAATCAGCTTCCATCTGGCTTCAGAGCATGACCGTACAGAGATCAGATCTCAGTGCAGCCTTCGATACGATAGATCACAGGATCCTCGTAGAGAGAGAAGAGAACGATGCAGGCATCCAGGGCCAGGCTCTAAGACGGTTTAACTCGTACTTCTCTAACCGGAGTTTGTTCATGTAAATGGAGACTCATCAGACACAATAGCAGTAGAGTATGGAGTTCCTCAAATATCTGTTCTAGGATCCACCCTATTCTCAATCTACATGCTGCCACTGGGTAAAATTATTATTTCATGGTGTTAGCTTCCATTGCTATGGAGATGACACTATAGCTCAGCAAAACCCTTTAAAGCTAAATAGCTAAAAAAAAGTCTTACAATGTGTCGCTGATATCATTGATTGGACAAATAAAAATTTCCTAATTCTGAATCCTGATAAAAGAGAAATATTACTTGTTGGCTCTAAAAATCAATTACAGAATCTCTTTGTTTTAAATATAGAACGGGGGACACAGACTGTTAATTCTTCTCCTACAGTTAAAAATCTCAGTGTTATTATAGATAGTGCCTGCGTGTGTGTTTTCAATCATGTTTTTACATCATTACATGAAAATAGTGCTTTGGTTGCTTAATTTCAGCAGAAAATTGGTTGAAAGCAAGCTTTTTTAAATAAGTTAGTGATTACTGACCAGTTTAAGTCAACATTTTCCTCCTACTAATAAACATTACAATCCCTAAGGCACCAGTATATGGTGAATCTATTTCTACTTCATATAATTATCTTAAAGAAATTCTTATCTAACTCCTTAGGCCTTTGTAAAGCTGCTTTAAAATGCCTGCTGAAAAAATCCCTATAAAACATCTTGATTTATTGAATGATTAATGGATGGATTGTTTTTTTCCTGTTTTCTGCAGCGACAGCAGAGCAAAATGTGCATTGAAAGAAACAAACCTAATGATTTCAATCGTTCACTTAGATTTTAACCCTGTGATGAACGATGCCGAGGAGAACGACGCAGACAGAGAGTCCTTGGACGCTTCAGAGAGTGAAGGTGGCTTTCACTTCTTCTCGATGAGGTGGAGGCTGCGTGTGCTCACTGTGTCTCTGTCTGTTAGCTGACGAAGGGATGGAGATCAAGAAGCAGATAACTGGAATGATGCGCTTGCTGACTGACAAGTCAGGACGGGTTTACCAGAGGATGGAGAGAGACCCAGAGGGCATCAAACAGGAGCCTCAAGAGCAGGAGCTCCGTCCCCCTGTGGGCCAGATCCCGCCCCCTGATCATCTGATGTGGAGCTCGCCTGTCAATCACAGCCAGTACAGCACACGCTCCCGAACTCAGAGGATGCTGAACCACTGCAGGCAAAAAGGTGCTGCTTGTCCCTATACACCTCACAAGCACACGTCCTCTGCTGTAGTCTTCAGGAGCAGCGAGGAAATATGTAGTTTAATTCGGATACTAAAGGTCTAGTTCTTGCTCATTCTGAAATTAATTACAGGTTATGAGTTATTTAAAGAGTGTCACGGTGGCGCAGTGGGTAGCACGGTCATCTCACAGCAAGAAGGTCGCTGGTTCGAGCCTCGGCTGGGTCGTTTGGCATTTCTGTGTGGAGTTCTCATGTTCTCCCCGTGATCGCTCCGGTTTCCCCACAAGTCCAAAGACATGCGGAATAAGTGAATTGAGTAAGAACGATTGTCCGTATTGTTAAAGTGTGAATGAGTGTGTGTGAATGTTTCCCAGCGATGGGTTGCGGCTGGAAGGGTATCCGCCGCATAAAACATGTGCCAGAAGAGTTGGCGGTTCATTCTGCTGTGCCGACCCCGAAAGGGAAGAAATCGATATGAAAATGGATGGATGGATGGAGTTATTTAAACTTCTTCTTCCTCTTTTTTTCTTCTCCTTTCTCTTTCATCCTGTTCCTCGTTCTTCTTCCTATTCCTCTGCCTTGCCTTCTCTCTTTCCCCTTTTTGTCTTTTTTTTATTTTCTCCTTTTTACTCAGTTTTTCCTTATTTCCTTCAATTACCTTCTTTCTCTTCCCCTCCAATCTTTCCTCCTCTTTTTTCTGTTTCTCTTCTTTCCTTCCTGTTTCTCCCTTTCTCCATCATCTCTCTTTTCCTCTTTTTTCTGTCTTTTCTTCTCGTTCCTTCTTCCCATTTCTTATATTTCTTTTTCTTGTTCTCATCCGTCTTGTTTTTTTCTTATTATTTGATCCTCTTATCCTTATCCTCTTTTCTTCTCCTTCATCTTTCCTTTCGTCATAAGTCTTTTACGTTATTGTTAATATTTTCTCTCATTGCTCTGTTCTTTCTTATTTCTTTCATCTTTCTTGCTCTTTCTGTTTCTTTCTCTTTGTTTTCATCCTTTTCCTCTTCCTCATTTTTGTCTTATCCTGCTTTCTTCCCATTCTTTATTTACCTTTTTCCTATTGTTCTCATCATTTTTTTTACATTTTTGCTAGTTTTGTCTGTCTTTGTACCTTCATCTCCTCCCTCCCTCTCTCTCTCGTCTTAAGTCTTCTTCTTCCTTGTTCATCTGTCTTTTCTTATTTCTTTCCTCTTCCTCCTCCTTCTTATTCCTCTTCATTCTTTCCTCCTCATTTGTCCTTCCCCTTTTCTCATTCTTCTCTTCGTCTTCCTTCATCTTTTCCTGATTTCTGATTTATTTCTTCTACATTTCTTTATTGTTCATCTTCTTCCTAATGTTCCGCTTCTCTCATTTTTTTTCTCCTTCGTCTTCCTCTCTTTTCTCACTCTTGTCATTGTTCTTCTTCTTCTTCTTCCTCCTTACCCTATTACTATTTTCATATATTCCCTCTTCCTTTTTGCTCTTTTTCTTGTTCTTTTATTCATCACTTTCTTTCTGTGTCTTTCTTCTTCTTGTTTCTCTTTCATTCTTGTTCTTTTCCTAATAGTTTCTTCTTTACTTTTTAAATTTTCCTTATCTTTGTTCCGTTCTCATTCATCTAATTTTTCCGTACTATTTGCTCTTCCTCTTTCTCTTCATCTTGTTCTTGTTTTTGTCTGTTTTTATCCTCTCCTCTTTTTCGCATTCCATTTTCATTATTTCTTGTTTTTTTCTGCTTATTTCTTCACTAATCTTTGCTTTCTTTTATCAACTTTATTTTTATTCCTCTTGCTGTTATCTTTGTTTCATTAAAGAGCTTACATTTTTCTGTTGTAAGAGGAAAACAAAACAAAACTAGAGAAAATGGAGTAAATAAAAAAACATCTACAGCAGTGGACTCAAACTTAATTCCTGGAGAGCCGCAGCTCCTGCAGGTTTTTGCTCCAACCCTGTTTCAGGAGACAAACCAGTAGCTTCAACCAAACTCAGAGGAGCTTAATCAGTGGAATCAGGTGTGTTCAGGTAAGGTTGAAGAAAAACTATGTAGAGCTGCGGTTCTCCAGGAATCGAGATGGAGACCTCTGGTATAAAGTAAAGAATATAAACCCATAATTTTTAACAATCGACAAGACATAATAAGTGCTGACTTGTACCTCAAAAACAGAAGAGTCAGAGATCAAGGAGAGTTCCTGAATAGAGAACGTGAGGAGACAATAAAATTAGATAAACTAGAATGCAAGGTGGGACGGAGTGTTTCATAATCAGAAAACAAGAAGGAAGGAGTCCAGATGCTCGACAGGAGAGCACATGTCACAAAAAAGTGACCTCTGATCTACACATAAGCAGAATCTTCTACGGTGTTCTTTCTTCATTCTATACCACTCCTTAATTTTTCCTTATTCTTAAAAGAAACATTACATTGTTTTTGATTTATAGTAGGAAGAAAAACATCCTTCTTTACACGTGATCATATTTAAATGTTTAGCGGCATAGTCGAATAGTGAATATCGTGTCTTTTCCAGCCTGGTTAAAATTGCTTGATTTGTTGAAACCACAACATTTTTGAAAGACTATTTAAGCATTGTGAACCCTTTCACCTCCCGAAAAATGACACCAGAAAGATGCTAATTGTGATTTTTTTTCCCCCCCGAGAAAGTCATGTTCATTGAGTCAGATGCACAGACTGGCAGAGCGGAAGGGCATGTCTAGACGGCTAGCCAGGCTGGAGTCAGACATCATACGTGTCTGCACCTGAAGCCTGCAGCGTCAGTGATGCTGCTGTGTTGCTGATGCGCGTGTGTTTTTCTTATTCAGACACAACATTTCCTTCAGCGCCTGCTGCCATGACAACGGAGTCTAGCTGCTGTATGTGCAACTGCAAGAGCACACTGCAGGCCATTCTGCTAGAGCTGCGCACCATGAGGAAACTGCTTCAAACCCAGAGAGGTACCTGGTCAAAAACCTGATTGTAATACCTCATAGCGGAGCCGTGCAGAGACCCTCTGAGGGGCAGGTGCTCAAATATAAAAAGAGCCACATAAAATATTTGGCCATTTTTGTTAAGTATTGTGACTTAGAGACACTAGAGACTTTATGTACTCATAGTGCAAGCTATATTTTGAAATTTAGTTTAACAATAATAAAATTTAACAAGCTCTATCACACTATGCTTTCAATAACCGCACTAATTAAAAAAATCAATTGAATGAAAATTTCTATTTACAAAAACAGCATACAGTGAACTGAAAATCTTAAAAAAAAACTTTTATCATGTTGATGATGTTTTATAGCCCTCTCAAGAGTATAATATATTAAAAATATATTTTAAAAACCTACATATTTTATATTTATGCATGTTAATTAAAGCCATCATGTAAGATATGTGCTCAATTGTTGGGTATACTTTAAGCAAACAATCTGGCTAATAAAAAAGGCAAGTTACTGTAAACAGTTTTCTGCTGATGTGTGCTAATTTAATGCAGGGAAATGTACACATTTAAGCATAAGAGAAATTTGTATTGTTAATAAGAGTTTATATTTTTACATTCAGAAGGGTGTCTTACAATAATACAGTGTACTTCATTCAGCTCTCTTTCTTGTTGCTACCTAAATATCTTTGGACATCATTTATGGCACTTCCAATCGGTGTACTATTTCCTTTTAAAGTGCATGTTGGTATACCTGTATATCTGTCCAGTAGTTTTTTTTTTAGGAAAAATTTTGAAAAGACGTGTCCTCATCGTGCACATGGCCTACATTTCCCAGCAAGCTCAGTGTCAGGTGACTGAAAATCTTTACGGCTTAGAGACTACAAAATTCAGAATTGCTTGCAAATGATGTGACGAAAACTCTGTATTGCAAAATAATTTTATAATATGTTGTTATAACAATTATATTCTATATAAGGTGGAAAGTTGGCACAGTGGTGGAGTTGGTCATTCTGTAACTGGAAGTTTGGTGGTTCGATCCCCGCCAGGTCCACTCTGCCGTTGTGAACCCGTGTTACCTGTATGGATGTGTGGACCGGTGGGGGGTGTTTGGTGGATGTGAGTGACCGGTGGGGGGTGTTTGGTGGATGTGAGTGACCGGTGGGGGGTGTTTGGTGGATGTGAGTGACCGGTGGGGGGGTGTTTGGTGGATGTGAGTGACCGGTGGGGGGTGTTTGGTGGATGTAAGTGACCGGTGGGGGGGTGTTTGGTGGATGTGAGTGACCGGTGGGGGTGTGTTTGGTGAATGTGAGTGACCGGTGGGGGGTGTTTGGTGGATGTGAGTGACCGGTGGGGGGTGTTTGGTGGATGTGAGTGACCGGTGGGGGGTGTTTGGTGGATGTGAGTGACCGGTGGGGGGTGTTTGGTGGATGTGAGTGACCGGTGGGGGATGTTTGGTGGATGTGAGTGACCGGTGGGGGGTGTTTGGTGGATGTGAGTGACCGGTGGGGGATGTTTGGTGGATGTGAGTGACCGGTGGGGGGTGTTTGGTGGATGTGAGTGACCGGTGGGGGTTGTTTTGTGGATGTGAGTGACCGGTGGGGGGTGTTTGGTGGATGTGAGTGACCGGTGGGGGGTGTTTGGTGGATGTGAGTGACCGGTGGGGGGTGTTTGGTGGATGTGAGTGACTGGTGTAGTGTGTTTGGTGGATGTGAGTGACCGGTGGGGGGTGTTTGGTGGATGTGAGTGACTGGTGGGGGGGTGTTTGGTGGATGTGTGTGACTGGTGGGGGGTGTTTGGTGGTGTTCAGGAGACCGTAGGCAAAGAATGGCAGCCACGTCCTGTCAAAATGCCCCAGAGCAGCTGAGGGCTACCAAAGTAGCTAATCAGCACAAGAGTGTGAATGTGGAGTGAAAGAATAATGCTCTTTGAATTTTTTTGGACCAAAAAACTATTTAGTTCTTCATTTGGCTCTTCTCCATTAAACTCTTGTTTTCTACTCGCACATCTTCCGGAAAGCTTTAATTTCCGAGTGCACTGTATATGTCACAACCAGAATTATCAGTTGAGTAAAGGTAGGTTCAATCGTGTAAAACTTTAGCACAATACCTATCTCCGGGAAGAAAAGGCTACATTAGGCTCAGTTCTAGAAAGAAATGAAATGTAGTGAGAGGGGGGCTACATTCCCATGCCACGTTGCAGTTAAGCCCGACTTAGTGAAGTAAAAATAAAACTATTAAAGTTGCTACCATGTGGGTACATTACTGCTATTGTTGTCATTGAAAATAGTGAACAACCTTTAGAAATACCAAAGTTCTAAAAAAGTCTGAGTCTCTAACTGCAGCTTTGCTGTGTTCTCAGCGACCCAGGAGAAATCATGTTCCTGTGTTTCATTAACCCCATGCCGAAGCTCCATTTCCAGAAGGAGCGGTCAGAAGAAGATGTGTGACAGAGGGGCAGCTCCATCCCAACGCACTAAAAAAACAGCTAGACCTCCGTCTACAAACATGAAAGCAGGTGGTTTCGATGAATGTGATCAGTCCTGTGAACACACACCCTCCACAGTGGCTCCAGACGTATATGCAAGTGAGAAGACTCTGTCCTCTAACTGCAGCTCAGAGGTGAATGTGAAAGTCTGTCATTTCAAAACTTGTTTCCCAATGTCAGGTGCTAAATAAAAAAAGAGTGCAAAAACATCCAGTAATACTTGCTGAAATTCGAATCGTATCGCATTGTGATGCAATAATGGGATCAGTTGAAAACAGATTGGGATTTGCACCCCCATTTAAGATTTACTGAACCCATTTTCAACTCTGTATTTCAAAACTGTTCAAAGCTTTATAAAGTCTCACTTTGCCATCACAACTGCCATCTGATGCTTGGTGTGCGATGGAAACAGTCAGCAGGACTCTGAGACACACAATGACAAGACGGTTTGGCAAAAAGAAACTATTTTAAATTTAGCTGCTCAGAAGCAAAATTTCTCACGAAACAACACCAACAAAAGTCTCCCGTCTGTTGTGTAAAATAAGGACGACTACTAATTTGCTGGCGAATTGACGACATCATCACGTCTGGAACACTCGAACCAATCGGTGGCCTAACTGAATACCAAGATGCACAATAAAACAAAACAAAGAAAATACAAACGATAACAGAGAGAAGCAGAGAGGATAGGAGCAGACCTCTTCTGAGTGAATGCTTTGAAAGGTCGCAAATAGAAGTATTACGTAATGCTAGGAATAACAGCTAGAGTTCAATAGGAAAGTGTACAGTATTTCCTTGTGCTCTGGTTTATTGAATAGTAGGGGAAACACTGCCAACTGTTGGACAAAATTACTCCTGAAGTAAAAAATGCAGTGTGGCTATTGGCAAGGCAATTTTATTTTTACAGCACATTTTCGTACACATTGGCAATTCAAAGTGCTTTTCAGAAGAATAAACGCGATCATAGTTAAAATGGACAATAAAACAGAAAAAATAAAAACAAAAGTACATAAGTGCGGCGCCGTTCAAACAGCTGTTCTCAGTCCGTAAACGCACATTTAAATAGATGCGGTTTTATTCTGGATTTAAATGTGACAATAGTTTCAGCTCCTCTAATCTCTTCCGGAAGTTAGTTCCAACTGCGGGCAGCATAGTAACCGAAAGAGGCATAATACATGCTAATACAAAGTGTAGGTTAACTGGTAAGATTCATTTTGCACTCGACCAATCTCATTAACTTCAAATAAGCCTAGAGGAGCTTAATTAGGTAAGGTTGGCCTCAAACTATAAGGAGTGTAGCCTTCCAGGATTTGAACTTAAGACCCTGGGTCTAGGGTCTCTGTTTTTGTGATTTTAAACATCAAATCTGTCCCCGGGAGATCGCTACTGTACTGTAAGTGGATGAGTGTGTTTGGATATCTTGTAGTAATACTCTTCTGTCTCCGGCAGCCAGAGGTGCAGTTGGCTGAGAATTTTAAGGTGTTCATTCCACAAGCCCAGTTGGACTCCATCCTGCTGAACTACACCCGCTCTGGAAGTTTACTCTTCAGGAAGCTGGTCTGTGCTTTCTTTGATGATGCAACGCTGGCAAACTCTCTACCCAATGGCAAGAGGAAGAGAGGCCTGAACGACAACCGCAAAGGACTAGATCAGGACGTAGTTGGAGCCATTAAAGGTAAGATCTGAGCATTGCAGCATATCAGTTTTTATAGTAAAAATCGAATTACAAAAAATCTGAGCATTTTTTGTGGCCTCTGCTTTAGTCGGGACATGAGTTGAGATGTAGTTTGGTTAAGATGGTTAAGGTTTACTACTCGAGAAAGTAAATGAAAAGTTATAGATATATATTAATGTTTTATGATGGACTGCTTTAAAACTCTCTGTAGAATCACATAATAAACAATGTCTCAATAGTGAAAAACAAAGTTTTAGCCACGTTTTGATTGAAGATTGTCCATATGCCCAAATTACTTAATGTTAAACACATCAGCTTACTATTAACGTTAGTAACCTTAGTTATGTTTCTTGCTTAAAGTACTAAGCAACACTGATTACGTTGTGAGTTCCAAATGTATTAATATTTTATATTTAATGTTAAATAAACCAAAGTGTCTTACCTTGATGAGCAAGATTTTAACCATCTGTGAGCTGCTCTGAAATCTGACTGATGGATCTGATTGGTGACGACATATAATTAACACAGGTAATGTGCGATGGGATCAACACTGTGACGTTACACGCCCCACAGAGCTCATCTATCCCAAGCAGCGATGAAACCACACCCACTTTACCTCAAATCAACTACACTACACTGTGTGACACTCAAAATTATGCTGTGTAGGAAGCTCCTGATTTGTTGAGAGGTTCGTGAATATCCCCCAATCAAATATTTTAACTTCAATAGCATTATCTGCAAAAATACATTGCAAAGTTTTCCATTAAACTAAAGACCTCAGATGAAAATCAAAATTTTCTAACTGTTTGGACAGAAGTCTCCGAAAAAAAAGGAAATGTCCAGCTCACTGGCATGGGTGCGAATCCCCCTTAAAATGATAACAATCCATTCAAGGGGTTTATTTTAATAACAGGGAGAGGCCCTAGGAAAGAATCGTAGTACTTCTTGGCAGGCTGGTGCCAGTCTTAGCAGGGCGTTCTGCTTCATTTTGAATGTTGGGGAAAAAATTAAGAAATATAAGTAATGTACAGACTTATCTTTTGTTATGGATACATAAAGCAGTTATACATCTTTAAGTTAATTCAGGTTAAAGTTTTGCTGGATAGTGATGTAGATAATGGAGTCTAGTCCATTAATCTTAGGATCATTTTAAAGCTTGTGATTGTGCTAAATGTAAATTGTACTATTTTTTTTTGTTTGTCTCTCTCTCTTTGTGTGTGACTAGCATTCACCGAAACGTATTGCAAAACCCATGGAATCGAGAAGCTTCCGGGGCCGAGAGACTGGGTCCAGATTCTTCAAGATCAGATCAAGCTCGCTCGCCGACGTTTAAAAAGAGGTGAGAATTACAATTAAAAAAAGTAACGTGTACATCCCTAGCAGCACAAGGCATTCATCTAACTACACTAGAAAAAAAACTAATAAAAAGGTAATTGACTGAAAAACTTTCAATAAAAAGTGTATAAAAATTACATTTACAGGGAACAGTGTCTATGGGTATGGAATGAGATTTGTGCCAAATGTTTTACATTCACGTTTTAAAAATGTAACAAAAATAAATTGAGAAAGTGAAATTCAGTTTTTTTTAATAAAAAAGGAAAAAATTACACACAAAAATTACATAACCACGTTAAATTAGTTCCAGTTGTCTACAACATTCTTTCAATTCATTCTTTTTTATGTAATTTATTTTTTCCCCTTTTTGTTTTCCCCTTTAAATTTTGAGTTTAACTTCTGGCACAAACCTCTAAGGGGGGGCTGGGCTTAACTTATCTGTCTCCTAATTGGTTGGTAGTGTCACAGTAATGCATCTGTATTGGTCAACTTTACACCCAACATGGGGCACCCGCGTCACTCCCCTTTTTTGTGATTTGTGCCAGAAGTTAAACAAAAAAAACTGAAACTGAAAAAAAAGAAAACTGAAATGGGGAAAATAAATAAATACAATTTCTATAAATATATTTTATTGTCTGAATATAAAGACTTGAAGTGCAGGGAAAATAACTCTCTGGGTAATAAGACTTTAACTTCACCTGTGTAAATGTTTTTTGGAAGTTGGGCTGAGACGGATTTGCATTCAGTTTCTACTTTTCTGACCAATCCAAAAAAAAACAAAAAAAACACAAAAACCCTGGTAAAACGCACTGAAGTATTGTTCATGTGACTCAAAACAGTAGAAGCTAAAATCAAGTGACTAGGTAATTTTGAATCAGGAGTCGAATGAATGTTTCCAATAGTCTGAGCTTGGAGGTCTTGGCACAATGGAATCAGGTGTGTTGCACGGGAATTTGTGCACGACTGTTGTCCTCCTTGTCCACCACTGCTCTATAATCAATATAATTTGGTGTGCTTCTGGGATAATATATTCAGATCAACTTTTTCTTCTGCTTGTGCTGGTATTTATTTGATTCATCTACCTTTTTAAATGTATTTGTTTATTATTTCCAGCAGAAGCATCTCCAGACACTCGACTCAAAACAGGTACTTTGTAGAATCTCTTTAATAGACAGATTAATATCCAGAAGCTACTCTCAGAGAACAGAATACATTGAGACAGAGTATACATAGATGTGGTTTCTCTTATTTTTCAGAGAAACCTCTGGAAACTGTGGATAAAGATCAAACTGTGACAAAGAATGGTAGAGCGGCACTGAACATCATTTTGCCAATTGCTCTGAAGTGACTCTTTTTTCAGAGTTGGTTGGTGTTGCCAACCTAAAAACAAACTGTCTAGTTGCTATGGACACTGACTAGGACTAAATGCATCCTTCGAGTCACTTGGAGATACTTTGTCCGTCTCAACTGTGGTAGATGAGAAGATGAAGGCTTTGAAACACAGTGGTACCTCGAGATACAAAATTAATCCGTTACCGGGGTGGCCTATGTATCCTAGATTTTTCGTATGTTAAAGAAAGTTTTACATGTAAAATGCATAATCCATTCTAAGCTGCACAAGACTAAATATTTTAAATAACATGGAAAACCAGATAAAAGTAAATTAGGATTCTTCAATCCTTAAAAGCTCATATTATAAATCTAATAAATAATAGTAAAACTATGAAAACAGAATGACATGGATAAAAAATACTAAACCTTACCTTTCGAGTGAGACGGTGTGGTGAAGTGTCGGAGGAGGAGGTAGAGGAGGAGAACGGATGCTAGCGGAGGAGAGCCATGGTCATAAAAATACACTTAGCAACATGAAAATATTAATGAAAGTAAGACACCAACACGAAACCAACTACACATTAACGAAAGCTTGCATGAAGAGATGGGGAGTGCTTCTGGGAAGGCATCATGGGTATGATCTGACCAATAGGAGAGCAGGATGCTACACACGGACACACAGCATCGGGGCAGGAACTGGCCAATAGGAGAGCAGAACTGTTGGTGGCAAGTTGAATGCAGTCACATGATGGCCAGCGAATTTCAAATGTCGAATATGTACATGTATTGTATCTTGTCATTTTTTTCCCTATCATGGAACAAAATATTCTTTGAGTGACCTTTTGTATCTTGGATTTTTTGTAATGTGAAGCATTCGTATCTCGAGGTATCTGTGTATCTCTTTCTTTTTCTTCTGGAATGAAATAGGAACATTTCTTTGTTGTGAGTTTGTGGCAGTTAAATGTGGATTGCTCACATGTCGTTGGTTGTTTTCTATGTATACCTGAAAGTCTTTGTGGTATATCTATTCTGGTTAAAAGCACCCCCTGCCACTGCATTTAATTTTCTACAGAAGGTCTTGAACTGAGCCATTGAGCTGAATTTTCTTCACTAAGATTTTTACCGGGTCAGTCAGCGAAAAGCGGGAGCGAAGACATGCACAAAGTTGGATTTATGGCCAGTCTGGTGGAAGAGACGGAAGTGTTCAAAGCCTTTCGGTTAGTTGAAACAACTCTTCATTACATCGACACATTAAAATAGGAGAAGCAACAATATTTATTACATTTTGTTTGTTGCAAAGATGTCATGACCTTAGGCCGACGGGGTTTGAAAAAAGTCAAAACAGTTTGGTTCTGTCAGATCGATCGGCTTGTTTTTTTTTTTTTCAAGGAGAACGATCAATTAAAGCTGGTTCTTGAGTGAGACATAAAAGACACACTCACGCGTTGATCTCATGACAGGAAACAGCAACAAAGAACAACGTGATGAAGAGAAGAAATCACGTAAGAGGAGAATTTAAATACTCAGAAGCTCGTCTTGTTGCTGTTCCACCATTAAGAGTGGTTCTAAAAAAGCCCACAAAGATTATAAAACATTCGGCATGTGGCTGTTGTCCCCTGAGTAGTGATGTGAATCTCAACTTGGAAAGAGTCCTTAAGTGAATCTCAACTTGGAAAGAGTCCCGAAGTGACTCTCACGTTGGAAAGAGTCCCGAAGTGAATCTCACGTTGGAAGGAGTCCCGAAGTGAATCTCAACTTGGAAAGAGTCCTTAAGTGAATCTCAACTTGGAAAGAGTCCCGAAGTGACTCTCACGTTGGAAAGAGTCCCGAAGTGAATCTCACGTTGGAAAGAGTCCCGAAGTGAATCTCACGTTGGAAAGAGTCCCGAAGTGAATCTCACGTTGCAAAGAGTCCCGAAGTGAATCTCACGTTGGAAAGAGTCCCGAAGTGAATCTCACGTTGGAAAGAGTCCCGAAGTGAATCTCACGTTGGAAAGAGTCCCGAAGTGAATCTCACGTTGGAAAGAGTCTCGAAGTGAATCTCACGTTGGAAAGAGTCCCGAAGTGAATCTCACGTTGGAAAGAGTCCCGAAGTGAATCTCACGTTGGAAAGAGTCCCGAAGTGAATCTCACGTTGGAAAGAGTCCCGAAGTGAATCTCACGTTGGAAAGAGTCTCGAAGTGAATCTCACGTTGGAAAGAGTCCCGAAGTGAATCTCACGTTGGAAAGAGTCCCGAAGTGAATCTCACGTTGGAAAGAGTCTCGAAGTGAATCTCACGTTGGAAAGAGTCCCGAAGTGAATCTCACGTTGGAAAGAGTCTCGAAGTGAATCTCACGTTGGAAAGAAGTCCCGAAGTGAATTCTCACGTTGGAAATGAAAGAGTCTCGAAGTGAATCTCACGTTGGAAAGAGTCCCGAAGGTGAATCTCACGTTGGAAAGAGTCTCGAAGTGAATTCTCACGTTGGAAAGAGTCCTCGAAGTGAATCTCACGTTTGGAAAGAGTCCTCGAAGTGAATCTCACGTTGGAAGAGTTCCGAAGTGAATCTCACGTTGGAAGGCAGTCCCGAACGTGAATCTCACGTTGGAAGGAGTCCCGAAGTGAATCTCACGTTGGAAGGAGGTCCCGAAGTGAATCTCACGTTGGAAGAGAGGTCCCGAATGTGAATCTCACGTTGGAAGGAGTCCCGAAGTGAATCTCACGTTGGAAGGAGTCCCGAAGTGAATCTCACGTTGGAAGGAAGTCCCGAAGTGAATCTCATCTCACGTTGGAAGGAGTCCCGAAGTGAATCTCACGTTGGAAGGAGTCCCGAAGTGAATCTCACGTTGGAAGGAGTCCCGAAGTGACTCTCACGTTGGAAGGAGTCCCTAAGTGACTCTCACGTTGGAAGGAGTCCCGAAGGGACTCTCACGTTGGAAGGAGTCCCGAAGTGACTCTCACGTTGGAAGGAGTCCCGAAGTGAATCTCACGTTGGAAGGAGTCCCGAAGTGAATCTCAGTTTGGAAAGAGTCCCGAAGTGAATCTCATCTTGGAAAGAGTCCCGAAGTGAATCTCATCTTGGAAAGAGTCCCGAAGTGAATCTCACGTTGGAAGGAGTCCCGAAGTGAATCTCACGTTGGAAGGAGTCCCGAAGTGAATCTCACGTTGGAAGGAGTCCCGAAGTGAATCTCACGTTGGAAAGAGTCTCGAAGTGAATCTCACGTTGGAAAGAGTCCCGAAGTGAATCTCACGTTGGAAAGAGTCTCGAAGTGAATCTCACGTTGGAAGGAGTCCCGAAGTGAATCTCACGTTGGAAGGAGTCCCGAAGTGAATCTCACGTTGGAAGGAGTCCCGAAGTGAATCTCACGTTGGAAGGAGTCCCGAAGTGACTCTCACGTTGGAAGGAGTCCCGAAGTGACTCTCACGTTGGAAGGAGTCCCGAAGTGACTCTCACGTTGGAAGGAGTCCCGAAGTGACTCTCACGTTGGAAGGAGTCCCGAAGTGACTCTCACGTTGGAAGGAGTCCCGAAGTGAATCTCACGTTGGAAGGAGTCCCGAAGTGAATCTCAGTTTGGAAAGAGTCCCGAAGTGAATCTCAGTTTGGAAAGAGTCCCGAAGTGAATCTCATCTTGGAAAGAGTCCCGAAGTGAATCTCATCTTGGAAAGAGTCCCGAAGTGAATCTCATCTTGGAAAGAGTCCCGAAGTGAATCTCATCTTGGAAAGAGTCCCGAAGTGAATCTCATCTTGGAAAGAGTCCTGAAGTGCTTTTTTTACAAAACTGAAGTAGTATACATCCTTTCTCTAGAGCCCTAACACTTAATCCAAACAACAATTGGGACACCCCTACCCTCAAGTGAACATGCAAAATGGAGGGTTAGGGGTTTTAATGATTATATAGAAGGAATAGTATTTTAAATTAGGAATTTGTGCTGGTCTGCTAGGTGTGCACCATGACTCGAATATTATGTTCAGTGGCTTCAGCTTGTTCGAGAACCTTGAGTCTTGGCTACAGAATTGTAAATGATGAGGAATGCTAGCCTCGTGAAAGCTCAGGGTGTATATTACAGACATCCTTTGGGTCAAGCATTACTTCACTGTTGCCAATTGTTGTATGTCTTTTAAAGTTTGCCTCACGAACGCCACACTCTGTACACTTGTTTACTACTCATGCAACTTTCATAAATCTTTATTTTCCTGGCAGATCCAATCGTGTTATACGTTGGCAGAATGCCCTCCTCCAGGAAGAAAACTAAACTCAGCAGCTCAGTTCTAGACCCTCTGTATAAAACGAAATGCTCTGGGATGAGCTGGTTTGAGACATGCTATTTTCTTAACAGGCTCAAAAATGAGAAAATGAGGAAGAAGAGAGAGAGAGAGAGAGAGAGCGAGAGAGAGAGAGAGAGAGAGAGAGAGCGCGAGAGCGAGAGAGAGAGAGAGAGATAGAGAGAGAGAGAGAGAGAGAGAGAGAGAGAGGAGAGAGAGCTAGATCTATCTCTTCTCCTCTACTCTCTCTCTCTCTCTCTCTCTCTCTCTCTCTCTCTCTCTCTCTCTCAGCAACAAAATGCAAAGCTTTCTTTCCCATTTTGAAATACTTATTCCTTTTCTTATTTTTAAAAGTGCCAAGTCGTGCCCCTTTAAAATAATTTTGACGCTCTTGACTATCACTGCGCCCTAAATAACCTTCAAACGTCTAACTGCATTTGAATCATTTTACATGGATGTACTCTGCAAAATGAGCAGTGTACCTCCTCTTCCTCCACCACTCCCCCTGCTGGGTTTTGCTTGTTGGCGCATAAAAAATTCACCCATTTCCCACAATGGCCTAAACGCACTTTCTTTTTATTTTGTTTACTTTTCTTTTATTGTTTATCTGATAAGAGGAAGGGAGTCCTCGTTGAGATGAGCTGCATTACTGCAGTGCTCCAGCAAATTGTTGTCGCTAAAGTCATCGAGCTGTTTTGAGCTCTTCGATTTAACATGATACAGCACCTTTAAGCACTTCAATTTGCAGAAAGAGAGGACTGGTTGCTAATCTATTTTAGGAAATGGATTTGAAAACAATAGCCAAAAGGATTTTAAATCGCAGAATTGAGAGTTTGATGAAAAAAAAATTGTTAAAAAGAGGTGACAAAAAATATCTCTGTGTTAACACGTCTGCAAGTCAAGTCTTAGAATTATGTGTAGAGATGAGTTGGCAAAGAAAACTCTATGTTCCATAAAAAATTGTCTGTTTTGTCTCTGTTGGAAGCACTTAATGGCACCTCACACAATCTAACCAGTGTATCGCTAGTGGCTTTTATAAGGTTGACAAATCTACAACACACAGTTACCCACTAAATAGTAGTTGAAGTATTTTTTTCCAATATTTATTTTTCTATTACTAAATGTTTTTAAATGGGGTTAATCATCTGACTAACATAGGTACGGGAGGAGCTTGGCTGGTGATTGACAATCAATTATTGTCCCACCTACCCTTTTCATCTACTGTATATAAGAGATGACCAAGAGCTAACATCTACATCGTTCAAGCTATCCTTCCTTCCACCCCTTCACCACTCACAGGACACGTTCACCTTGTCTCATTTAAGAAAAACGAACTAAACACTAATAGCACATGGGGGGTGTTCTCCAGGCCCTGGTGGCTCAACGGTCCCGGACCACCACATGGACAACTCGCCTGGTACACTTCTCCATTGCTCGCCAACTACGCTTGCAATACTAGGCAATTACAAGTAAGAGCGAACACGATAGAATGCTTACTGACCATTCCTAAACCCTTTAGA
Organism: Danionella dracula; assembly: GCA_900490495.1. NCBI lineage: Eukaryota > Metazoa > Chordata > Actinopteri > Cypriniformes > Danionidae > Danionella > Danionella dracula. Next base: position 11,214,050 of record UELW01000556.1, read on the forward strand.
GGGAATTTTCTCTGCCTGGAAATGAAAGGCATATGATTAGCATCCACATATGTAAATGGCCAAAGATGTAGCATGTGATGACACCTCAGCAGTCATGAAGAGTGGGGATTCCCCACTCAAGGAGATACTTTCTTCTGTTCCTTGCAAGAGAGATTATTTATTGTAATGTCGGTGAATACAGGCAGGAAGGTCTTATTAAGTTACACAATTATGTACTATATATTCACTTCCAATATGTGCTGCAATGTTTAGTTTACAGTTGTATGAAGCTAGAGATCTGACTAAACAAACTTGACAATTGAAATGGAATAAAATTGATTATTATATGCCATTAAATTTGATTTTCGTTACTTGAATATTGAATTTCTGACATTTAAAACATGATCACGGAGCAGTCGTTGAAATTATAAGAGTGCTAGTGATTTGTTAATAAATGCTAGTGACTTTCTGCTCATGCTACTAATATGATGCCTTACAGAGAAGAATGGTGCTTATATCGAGTTTGATGTTTTGAATGTCTTCATCTTGAAACTTTAAGTTATATTTTTATAAACTGCATAACTGGAATCTACAAAGTCACAAAAAAAAAACACTTCACAAAAAAAATTTGAAGTTTGAAAATATGTCTATATTTAATTCTGCCTGAATTATGAATGTGAAAGTGAAGTGACCAATTGTAGTATGTGTATATATATATATATATATATATATATATATATATATATATATATATATATATATATATATATATATATATATATATATTATGTCAGATGTTCAATGTTTCAAGTTAAGAAATTGAAATTCAAAACATGCTTTTACTGGTTATCCAAGGTTTTGAGGTTTGTACTGATTGTTTTGAGAAATGTATTAACTGTTGTGCAAATGTAAATACTGATGGGAGAAACACACCTTAACGATTGAGGAAAAACTAACTGCAACAAGAACGATAGGAACGTTATAGCCAATTAGTAGTCACCAATTGTAAATTATAGTTATTAAAATTAATAATTAAAATTTAAAAGGCATCGAATTACCCCCGTTAACCAGTATGTCTGACATAAAGACAGTTTTCTGTCATGTTTGTAAATGTTTTTCTTATAGATAAGGCCACAAAGTTGAGAAGATCACAGAAAGTTTAAAGGTACATAATACAGCGGGGCATTTTTTGTTGCCACACTCCATTTTCCTTTAAAGGGGAGTAGGGGACGTCGGGCGGGAAAGGAGGACCCTTCTGGAACTTTTTTGCTATTAGTTCGTTTACCGTTTATAACCATATTTAGCTTCAACCAGCGCCTGGAAGTGATTAACAATGAAATTAAACATAAAAATAAATCCTTCCATGACACGACAAACAATTGTGACGCCAAGAAACGTGTCTTTGAGTCCTGCCTGATTTTCTTCAGGCAGATTTTCCGGGCGCCCTTTCTGCGCGCGGTGCATTGTGGTAGCGTCGAGTCTCCTGAACCGAGCATCACCGGTAAGCGCGAACTGAACATCACAATTAAAGGGGAAATGGGACACTAATAGAACTGTGCCAGGGTGCTTTAAGTGCGAGAGGAGCTGTCTTAGTTACTCAAGTAGAAGACATGTGCTGTAAAATCTGTGTAAAGAGCATTAACTAATTTTAATTATGCATCATTGCTCTGTTGTGCACACTGCAATCATGGCGCGGGCGCTTTAAGGGTTAAATTTTCCACCGCCGACATTTTTATAAAACCTTCACTTTAGCATTTTCACTGCTGCTAGGGCGTTTGGTTACATGTGCTAACGTTCTGTTGTTAGCATGGATAAGCTAAACTGTACAGTAGGGGATGTGTGTACGTTTTTATAAGGCGTTTCATTGAATCTACGCGTGCAGCTGTTTTGAGAATCACTTGCGAGTCGAACGAATCGTTTCAATGACTCGCTCGTGTCTTTTTTTCAAATAACCGTTAAAGGCTCCAATTGTTATTAATTTACATTATACTGTAAAACAGTTGTAATTATCCTTCTGTAGCATACGTAACATGAGTAGAAAAGGCATTCTCTGGGCGTAGTCACACAATGAATGTTGTACTAATGTCAATATGTGTTGTTTTGGTTATTGTGAATATTTTCTGTCTGAATGACTGTTTTAAGGTGGCATTAGAAGTTTATTTACTTCATAAACTAAGCAGAAATCGTTGGAAATGATCGTTCGCTTCAGTTTAAAAAAATAACCAAATCTTGCTGATTTGTTTAAAATTGAGTTCGAGCGAATCGACTCACTGATTAGATTCAAATTTGAACCCAATATGCGCGCCATATATCTATAGTCAATCCAGAACAACAGTTTCATACAATGTTATGTACTTCACACATTTCACATTTACGTGACACATGATTTTTGTTATTAATTAATTTATTTTTCAAATCAATAATATCAGTAAACTAGAGGAAAAACCTTGAGAGGCATCCTGTGAAGCAGTTGAAGTGATATTTTCATCAAGAAATTACTCTTTAATGTGAACACCAGAGTTGCCATGTGATTGATACTGAACATTGGTGCAATATATAGTTAAATGGTTAAAAGTGCTCGATAAATTTTTTAACCTAATTATGTTGTTCCTATTTTGTTCCCAGATTGCCTGGACCTTGAAGGAAGGTGTGTTGCGTGTCGTGAGTGCCATTGACGTTTTGTGTTTTAAAGATGTCAGTTCGGGAATCTTTTAATCCAGAGAGTTATGAACTGGACAAGAACTTCAGACTAACACGCTTCACAGAGCTCAAGGGCACAGGCTGCAAGGTTCCTCAAGATGTTCTTCAGAAACTTCTAGAATCGCTGCAGGAGAACCATTATCAGGAGGATGATCAGTTCCTCGGGGCCGTCATGCCTAGATTAGGTAAATATAACCGACACACATACAGTAAGACTATTTACATTTGATTTACTCAAAGTTGAAAGAGGTGAACCTTTTCTTACTATTGGTTGTATATGGTTACTATTGGTTTTATAAACCACTATCTCAAAAAGCTCTGAATTATTTATGCTGTTGTATTTTAACTAAATCTACAAAAATGACTTGATGAATTGAAACCACTCAAACATGAGCAAGTTCACATCATTTTTGCACGATTGCCAAAGTTTGAGATTATTCCGAAGCTTCATTGCCAATTGTCATATTATTTGCCCTTAAACTCAATATGTTTGAATGTGTGTGGAAACAGGCATTGGGATGGACACCTGTGTGATTCCATTGAGGCATGGTGGCTTGTCACTTGTTCAGACTACAGACTACATATACCCCATCGTGGACGATCCTTATATGATGGTAAACGAAATTAAACGAACTCCTCAAATTATTTCGAAGAAGTCCTCTTGATGGGTTTCCTCTGGTTTCTCTTTGTTTGCAGGGAAGAATAGCTTGTGCCAATGTTCTGAGTGACCTGTATGCCATGGGGGTCACTGAATGCGACAACATGTTGATGCTCCTCGGTGTCAGCAACAAACTCACAGAGAAGGTCAAGCAGTGTAAACCCTTTAGTTATAATGCTGTTAGTGTGTGTTGGAAATGTACTGTAGATGTTATGGTACTGATCTAAAATATGCTTAGCTCACATTTCGACCTGTGAGTGGTAGATGGATTTGGAGTTCTCTCAATTAATGAGGTCATGTTTTTTAACTCCTAACCAAATCTGAGATGAAAACTCTTCAGAATGACTAGAACATTTGATTTTATTGCTACATGACGAGTGATGGGAATAACGTTGCTATAAATAAATAGTGTTAACAATGGCGCTACTTTTCTCAGTAACATTTAATCAAACCAATTACTGTTTTCCCCATTAAAACAGCAGTACCGCTACGGTTTTTAAAACGAACATTACGACAGCAGCATATATTTGAGAACACAAAGTTTTGATGCTAGCTGATAAACAGACCATTCATATCTTTACATATTTACATTTATTCTTCTTCTTCTCTTCCTGTCTCGTCTTCTTCTTCTCTTCCTGTCTCGTCTTCATCTTCTCTTCTTGTCTCGTCTTCATCTTCTCTTCCTGTCTCGTCTTCTTCTCTTCCTGTCTTCCTGCCTCGTCTTTTTTTCTTCCTGCCTCGTCTTCTTACCTTCCTGTCTCCTCTTCACTTCCTGGCTTGTCTTCTTCCCTTTATGCCTCTTCTTCTCTTCCTGGTTTTTCTTCACTTCCTGCTTTGTTGTCTTCATTTCCTGGCTCGTCTTCTTCCCTTTCTGCCTCTTCTTCTCTTCCTGAATTTCTCTTTCTTGGAGAATTTACTTACAAAGAAATCGGAATGGTCATAAGAATTTTTCTCTCATAGTGCATTGAAGATAACCTGTTTTACAAAAGTCATCTCCGTTAAAAACGAAGACTAGCCCGGATTAGAACGCAGTATTTTAAAATGTGTTTTGACATCCCAATTTTTGTGCTTGTTTTCTAGGAGCGTGATAAGGTCATGCCGCTGGTTATCCAGGGATTTAAGGATGCATCCGAGGAGGCAGGAACCTCCATCACCGGGGGTCAAACTGTCGTCAATCCCTGGATAGTTCTGGGGGGCGTGGCCACCACAGTCTGCCAACCGAACGAGTTCATAATGTAAGAAGTTAAATCAATTTAACTTATGGTAACTTTTCAATTGGGTGGTTTTTGGTTCAACTGTATTTTTCTAGAATTGTTTTTAGAACAAAAAAAGCATTTTTTTTAAAACCATAACTTTTTACTGTAAACAATCTCTTTAAATCCCCTCAAATAGTTGCACTCCAAAAACAAGATTCAGATTAATTTACTTTTTTCAAATGAAATAATAAATGTAAAATACAAATTTCACTTTTGGAACAGAATTATTGCTATAGAAGGATCTAATGGTATTCTAGTTAAAGTCGCTTTGGACAAAAGCGTCTGCCAAATGCATAAATGTAAATGTAGACATAACCTCATTGGAGATGTCACAGCCTTCTATACTGGATGCGAAATAAATCCATAAGATCGAAGTTGGTTCCACCTCCAGTCAGTGGGCCTCTTGTTTCAGAGAAATAACGGATTTGTTCTTGTTTTCACTCTAATTTATTGTTTTGCTTGATTCAACCAAGCAAAGCATACTCACAAGCAACCTGAATAATCATAATGTAAAAAATATTACATAAACATGGCCTGATGTCATGTCTTTGTATATTCTAGGCCAGATAATGCTGTACCAGGCGACGTTCTGGTTCTCACCAAGCCTCTCGGAACACAAGTAGCAGTTGCAGTGCACCAGTGGCTAGACATTGTGAGTGTTTTTAAGCTATACAATCGGCCTCCGATGTGGTGTTTGTAGTGTGGATTGAGTCTCGTTTTCTCTTTTCCATGACAGCCAGAGAAATGGAATAAGATAAAGCTAGTCGTTACGCAGGAGGATGTGGAACTGGCTTATCAGGAGGCCATGTTGAATATGGCACGACTCAACAGAACAGGTGAATTTTTGAAAAGTGGCAGACTCAGCATTTTGGGGTCCAAGGCAGACTTTTCTGAAACTTTTTCATTAGAATCCAACAAATAACTTGCTTCTGAATCTTAACAAATTCTGAAACGATGCAGCAATCCAGATTTCTAAACCAGTTTCTGGAGGAAGAAAGTTCTGCATGCTTATTTCACAGTTTACATGACAAAAAATGCCTTCTGTATGGAGTATTTAAAAACTAGTTTAGGTAAAGTTGTAGCAAACTTCTTTAAAATCCACTCAGAAAGCTTTTGTAAGTTTGCCAAATTAGTTATGAAGAACTATTACAACTATGAAGGCAAAATAACAAGCTAAAAACACAATTACAAATACAAAAAAAAAACTAAATAAAAATCCAAAAAACACTCCAGCAAATAAGAAAACAAATGAACAATTCAGAAAACACAAAAACATTTACACGAAAATGGAAAGGGATTGTACCATTTGAGAACTGACAACATGGTGCTGTTTGAAAGAGATCTCTGTCAATAGTTACAAGCGCTTTATACAAACTTTTTTTATTTATTATTTCTGTTTTTACTAAAAATAAGGCTATAATAATGCTGGATCTATACTTCTGTGTCAACTCTACAAATTGTTCGTTATGGAGGCTCCGCGTGCACTCATTTGTCAACAAAGCATTTATAGCGATCTGTCTGCACTGTCTTTGCTCTGATCAGGATTGCTGTGATAAGAATGACAACGGCTAGCAAACTAAAACACAGATGCTAAAAAAAGACAGGTTTTATTTACCTTATTATAAATGGTATAAATAAAAAAATTTCATCCATCCGCTGCTGCTGTAGAAGCACTGTCTCTAAACTGATCAATATCACAACGTGGTACGATGAGCATGCTAATTTCTAGCTTGCTAAAACTCAGCACAGATAACAAAGAAAGGTTATATACTTATCTTTAAAGTTTTACTTCATTATCATGCGTTTAACACGGAGCGCAAGCCAAGAAAGAGTGAAAAACTTGCTCTGCTCCACTTTTGCCCAATCATGGAGCTCGCACTCTGCGAAGCATTGACGCAAAGTTACAAAATTTCAGAGGCGCATGTCGAGCTTCGCAGAGTCAGCGCGAGGTTACGTAAGCACACAGCCCGAGCAATTCATGCAGAAGTTGTCAAGGAAATTTCCCTTAAACACGTGTAAAACACATCAGAAAGAACACACCAGAGAGAAGGTCGACATACTTTTCTTTCGTGAGGGCAGGATCAGCACTTACACAAAGCTAGCTCTGAGCAAACAGCTATTCCTGTGGTGTCCCTCCCTGGTGCTGGCCTGCCTCACTCTTTTTATTCAGAATCATAGAAGAGATAAGCAATGGATTTACGTACACATGGCATGATTACATGTTTTCTTGTTTCTTGAGTCAATACCAGACGTTCTTTCAGATTACACGGTCCAGCTAGTACAGCAAGTACGTTACGTAATATTTTAGCTTCATCCTTAACCTCATTTAGCTTCATCAAATATAGTACAATGATTAACTGAGATACATGACGTTTATAACATAATGATAATTTAAATGAATATAACTCTCCTGACAGAAGTATAAATCAGGCTTCAGTAATTGTGAGGCAAGACTCCTCTGCAGTGATTGTGAAAATGTTGTTACTTTTAATAAATTGCTTCACCTAAGCTGTGCCTTCTCTAGTGCCTTTGCATACATAAAAGCTAAAGCAGCTTATGTTTTAATGACAGAAGTAGCATCCAATCAGCGTCAAGCATCAAGGTGTCAGTTCTTGTCAGCATTGATGGCATAGCTACAGGGGTTCTGATCCAGTGATAGTCTTTTTCCGATCCTTTTTCCCTGATCTCTCTCCCAAATATTCTTCCTGTCTCCTCTCTGAACTGTTCTATCTAATAAAGGGATTACAACGCCCCAAAAATGTATTGGAAAAAAAAAAGATGTCAGTTCGTAAATTAGTAAAATCACTTTCCGTTTTGCAGAAAACAAATAAAAATTTCAGAAAACGGAAAGGGAAATGTAGCTGTGAGCGAACCAGGGGTAACCAGCCCATTAAGGGGAGACTGAATATACATGCTGAATCAAAGCTGTTGTTTAAAACGTAAATCAAAACACACCAGTTACGTGAGACAACAGGGGGCACATGACTAGTGAATGAAAAGGAAACGAACACCATTAACCAGTCTTGTGACTACCGTAGACCACATGACTAGTGAAGGTAAGACATAACAAGTAGTGGTTGTTAGAAATAAAAGAAGCACTCGATCAGTGCGATCCAACTTGAAATACAGGAAAATACTGAGCAGTGAGGGACTGTGGTAGTTCTGTCACAAACAATTCCAAGCCATTCCCGGCTAAGAGCCTGAAACTGCAATGGTACAGAAAGCTGTGGTCCAAGATTTATTAGGATATTAGAAGTCAATAATGTAATAAGTCTTTATTAGTTTAAGTTTAGAACTGTAGGTCCTATAAGCCTGAGCAATCCTCTGTTTCTTCATGTAGCGGCGGGGTTGATGCACACCTTCAATGCCCACGCAGCGACTGATATCACTGGCTTTGGCATCCTGGGTCATGCTCAAAATCTGGCACGACAGCAGCGATCAGAAGTTTCTTTCGTCATCCACAACCTCCCCGTGCTGGCCAAGATGGCTGCTGTCAGCAAAGCCTGCGGGAACATGTTCGGCCTGATGCACGGCACCTGCCCAGAGACGTCAGGTACAGTACGAGTTTTGTGTGTGTGTGTGTGTGTGTGTGTGTGCTTGAAAAGATGTCTGAAAATCTAAATCAATAGCAAAATTTGGAAAAGTGTCAACTTTATATAAACACTTTAGATATGGGTAGTTCGGACTGCATGACAGAAAGCATCGGCACATCCTTCTGCTCTTAAAAGGTGCATCAAAGAGCAAACCAGACACAGCCGTCATGCTCAATGCTGAAAAACATAAAAGTGATGGTTTGGGTAACACAAAAAACATGAAAATGGTGATGTTTTTTGTTTCAGAAAAGAAACAAATTAGTTGTTCATTTTAAGAGACCTGTATTATTTTATATTGCATATTTAATATTGTTCTTTAATTAAGCGAATTAGCTTTTATCCAATTGCTCGTTAAATAAGTGATATGTTCTGTAGAATACTCGAGTACTAATATATTCAATAGCTGCAACTAATGAAAATACTAAAATCAGCATCTCTGTAAATTTTAGTTTTACTTGAGACCAATGCAAGGAAAGGATTTTTAGAATTGTTGAAAGCCATGTCTTGCAAACATCTCCGCGTGGTGGTTCTTGAAGTGCGACTGAGTCCAGCTGCAGTCTACTCTTTGTGAATTGCTTCCACACTTTTTTTTTTCCCCTACCACAAAATTTTCCTTCCCTTCAACTCTCTATGAATGTACTTCAACAGAGGGCTCTGTGAACAGCCAGTCTCTTTAGACATGACCTTTTGTGTCTCAGCCTCTTTGTGCAATGTGTCGGTGCTGATCTTTTTGGCAACTGTCCGTTCATAACCTTGAGGAAGGCTGCTGATATGAGAGACATTTTTAAAGGCCTTTGCAGATGTTTTGAGTTGATTAAATGATAAGTGAATGCTACCAGGTGTTTTCCACATTGACTGTTTCACAATATTCAAATTTTCAGAGAAACATTATTTTTATTAGTCGTCAGTAATTATCATCAAACTGAAAGGAAATAAATGTTTGAAATATCAGTCTATGTGTAGTGAATGCATATAATATACAGGTTTCACTTTCTGAAATGGAATTACTGACATAAATGAACTTGTTTGATATTATAATTATAATACCAGCACCTGAACACAAGATTTAACACCCTGAATGTGTATTTGTGTATGTATATACAGTGGTGTGAAAAACTATTTGCCCCCTTCCTGACTTTTTATTCTTTTGCATGTTTGTCACACAAAATGTTTCTGATCATCGAACACATTTTAATATTAGTGAAAGATAACACAAGTTAACAAAAAATGCAGTTTTTAAATGAATGTTTTTATTATTTAGGGAGAAAAAAAATCCAAACCCACAAAAAAGTAATTGCCCCTGTACCTAATAACTGGTTGGGCCACCCTTAGAAGCAATAACTGCAATCAAATGTTTGCGATAACTTGCAACAAGTCTTTTACAGCACTCTGGAGGAATTTTGGCCCACTCATCTTTGCAGAATTGTTGTATTTCAGCTTTATTTGAGGGTTTTCTAACATGAACCGCCTTCTTAAGGTCATGCCACAGCATCTCAATGCGATTAAGGTCAGGACTTTGACTAGGCCACTCCAAAGTCTTCATTTAGTTTTTTTTCAGCCATTCAGAGGTGGATTTGCTGGTGTGTTTTGGGTCATTGTCCTGCTGCAGCAACCAAGATCGTTTTAGCTTAAGTTGATGAACAGATGGCCGGACATTCTCCTTCAGCATTTTTTGGTAGACAGTAGAATTCATGCTTCCATCTATCACAGCAAGCCTTCCAAGTCCTGAAGCAGCAAAACAACCCCAGACCATCACACTACCACCACCATATTTTACTGTTGGTATGATGTTCTTTTTGTGAAACGCTGTGTTACTTTTACGCCAGATGTAACGGGACACGCACCTTCCAAAAAGTTTTGTCTCGTCAGTCCACAAGATATTTTCCCAAAAGTCTTGGCAGTCATCGAGATGTTTTTTAGCAAAATTAAGACGAGCCTTAATGTTCTTTTTGCTTAATAGTGGTTTGCGTCTTGGAACTCTGCCATGCAGGCCGTTTTTGCCCAGTCTCTTTCTTATGGTGGAGTCGTGAACACTGACCTTAATAGAGGTAAGTGAGGCCTGCAGTTCTTTGGATGTTGCCCTGGGATCTTTTGTGACCTCTCGGATGAGTTGTCTCTGCGCTCTTGGGGTAATTTTGGGCGGCCGGCCACTCCTGGGAAGATTCACCACTGTTCCATGTTTTTGCCATTTGTGGATAATGGCTCTCACTGTGGTTCGCTGGAGTCCCAAAGCTTTAGAAATGGCTTTATAACCTTTACCAGACTGATAGATCTCAATTACTTTTTCTCTCATTTCTTCCTGAATTTCTTTGGATCTTGGCATGATGTCTAGCTTTTGAGGTGCTTTTGGTCTACTTCTCTGTGTCAGGTAGCTTCTGTTTAAGTGATTTCTTGATTGAAACAGGTGTGCCAGTAATCAGGCCTGAGGGTGGCTACAGAAATTGAACTCAGGTGTGTTAAACCACAGTTAGTTTATTTTTTAACAAGGGGGCAATCACTTTTTCACACAGGGCTATGTGGGTTTGGATTTTTTTTCTCCCTAAATAATAAACACATTCATTTAAAAACTGCATTTTGTGTTTACTTGTTTTATCTTTGACTAATATTAAAATGTGTTCGATGATAAGAAACATTTTGTGTGACAAACATGCAAAAGAATAAAAAGTCAGGAAGGGGGCAAATAGTTTTTCACACCACTGTATATATATATATATATATATATATATTTACACATACACATATAAATAACACACTATTGTGTCCTACTTTTCTTTTTCTTTCTAAAGGAGGTCTGTTGATCTGTCTTCCACGCGAGCAAGCTGCACGCTTCTGCGCCGAGATCAAATCTCCCAAGTACGGCGAGGGTCACCAAGCATGGATCATCGGCATCGTAGAGAAGGGTAACCGCACTGCACGCATTATCGACAAACCCCGCATCATCGAAGTAGCACCGCAGGTGGCCACGCAGAACGTCAACACCACCCCGGGAGCCACATCTTAAATCTCAGAGCTCATCTGGTAATGATGTACAAACAAAGCTCCTCCGGGCAGTTTCACGGACACGGTTCTAATGCGGAGAACATTTCACGAAGATAATTGCCTTTTTAAGTCTAGTTTTTTGTTACCCTAACTGAAATTGTACCAGATTGTGAAGGCAGCTTCCATGTAGATTGTGCATCGGATACGGTTGATTCAGAAATCCTTCTGCAGATTCAGACCTAGTCGTGAGCCTTTTTTAGGTTTTCCTTAGTATGTACTCGTAGCTCACGTCATCGTTGCCTTGAGTGAGCTGTGAGAGAGAAGGAAGAGAGCGGCAATCATTTTACTTTTCTGTCATCCCGCATGGTTCGGTGGTACTGAAGGTAAATCCTCAACAAATCACGTCCTCGAATTCAGAGAAACAACACTGTCTTTGACGCTGGTGGTTGATTCTCGACAAATGTGCTTAATAGTGCAAAAGCGGTTTATATTGTACAATAGTTGTCATCTTTAATTCTGTTTTGTGGTGGGGCTGTTTTTATATTCTGTATAAAGGTTATTCTTTCTCCTCTTTTTTTGCTAATTGCGTATATGCCTTGAAACCCTTCCAATAAACTCAGATCTTTTTTATTATCTGTGATGTTTACGCTATATAAATTCTCTTCGTTTTTTTAGATTTTTTTTTTCAGGGCAACTGTATAATTTGTTTAAGGTGAACTCTCAGAATGCACTTCCAGTATGCAGCAGAGGTGGAGAGAGTAGCTGAAAGCCATATTTGAGTAAAAGTACAGACTCAACTATAAGTTACGAGTCACCAACTGCAAAAAGACTTGAGTGAAATTGTTAAAGTATCTGATTTTAGAAGAACTAGTATATTACTTGTATTGAATGTAGGCTCAACTTCAAGAGTTGAGAAAATGGAATATGTTGATTTGTGGTTTTACCTGATAAATAATAATAATCAGAAATTGAAAATTGGGTACATAGAATACATTTCTTTAAGAGTAGCGTAACAAATGACACTAAATGTTCTACATTCATCAATGTCTGCCTTATCAACGATTAAAACACTCTCAATAAACCAAAACTGCATTTTATGTAAAACATAGACTGTTAAAAAAGAAAGAAGAAGATTTTTTTTTACAAATAAAAACCTTTAAGCTCTCCTTTAGGGTATGCTAACATTTTTAGCATAAGTCTATTGCGTTTTACAGTCAAATCGTTAGCCTTTCAGCTAGCAGCCTCTTACTGCGAAAAAAATACTTTCATTCACAGCTGAAGCAAAATGCATTTAAAGTTCTTCACCCTCAGGCACTAGTGGTCAGTTGAGGATTGGCAGTTTTAATCATATTCATTTTAGACAACTAAACAGGCTTTCTGCTGGGTATTAAAAAGCAAAATTAAAAAAAAGTTTTTAATACCTCAAAAAGTCTTCAAATCTGACTTCAAATAATTTTTATACATGTTTTATTTTTTCAATATCGATGCGAAGCTCATGTGAGTTCTGTTTTTGTTGTTGCTTGGTTGATTTCGTGGTGGTGCAGTGTTTTGCAGCTGTATTTCAACTACTAATGAGCCCAAAATGCAAAAGTGTGTTAGCTTTCTGTTATCGGTTCCTGGGATCGTAAAGTCTCCACAGACATGCATTAGCTCTGGGAAAGTACAGGTTTAGCTTAACACTTGACTCGAACAAATTGTATATAAGGCTTGGTTGATGCCAGTTCCAAAGAATGTACTTGAAGGATAAAACTGTATTTTTGTTCATAATGATTTCATTTTCACAGTAAGAGACTGCTAGCCTAGAAGCTAATGATTTGACTGCAAAACACCATAGACTTATGCTAAAGTGTTAGCATAACTTAAACATGTTCTTTAATGCCATTGATAATATCACAAATAAACACCTTTGTCATATTGTAGAGGTTTATACATGTGTGTATTGTCTGCATGGAAGTGTAATGACAACCCTGCCTTCTAATGATGGCACCCAGGGGTAGCAAGTACAAGGAGAAGTTGGTGAGCTCAACACCACCGCAGCTGTCGCTTTGCCTTGCACTTCTTAGTGTAAGGCTTGAACGCAGCTGCTTGGGAATGGAAATCCATTCCATGAAGTTCTCTGTGCAGTTTGTGAGTCAATTTGAAGACCACATTAAGTTAAGAAGTCTGCATAGTTACTGATTTCAGAAGGTTGGAGAGTGAGAGATTACGTGGCTTGTTACTTTGATGGAACTCTCTGAAAAGTCAATTTCTAATTATATGTCTCCTTTTTAAAATGGTAGCAAACACTGTAGAATGTGTTTGCTACCATTTACAGAGACCTTATGAGTAAACAAATGCACAAGAAACCTAACACACATTTAATCCCTGATCTGACTCATTAAAAATGCAAACTGGAAGGCTTTGAAAATCTTGAGGGTTGGACTGAAGTCCTGACCAATCAGAGCAGGCTCTGGTACGTTTACATCTGAAGCCCCGCTCACGCTGAAGATATTCCTGCTGAGAAGGCAGCAGAGGAGCAGGACCACGCAGGCATCAAGAGCATGAGGTGACATTCCTGAAAGTTTCGTCCAAAACAAGTGAGTTCAGGTATTGTTTTGAAAGCTAAATTTGTTGTAATTTAAAAAAAAATGTGTTGAATAATGGATTATTGTGAAACCTTCTGTTTAATGTATTGCTTTTTTGTTTTTCTTGACAAAGTAATATTCCTATATAGTATTTGCTATGTAGGGTCCTAAAAACCCTACACATTTTGTAAGCTAATATTCGATGTTTTTATGGGCATTTATTCACATTTCCAGAAATGTCAAGCAGCCTATAATTATTGTTTACTTTAAATGTTGATCATTAGATAAACAGAAGTAAGCCTTGTGTTCCCAGCACTAATATGTGATAAGACTGTCATGTAGCTGATTTTATTTTGTTAGAATTCTTGGATTGGAATCAACAGGAAGCTTTTTGTTACAAGCTTCATAAATGAGTGTCCATCGAGTGTGATTTAAAAGCTTTCTGAAGGCTCTTGAGGTTTGGTAAGGTTTTCCTGGAAGCTCGTGCATTAAGGTTTGTGATCAATCACTAGCTGTTAGAAAAGATTGTGATCTTTAAAAATAAAAAAAAAATAGTTCTATTTATTAGTGGAATCCACCCTCGCTTAACTTGCATGCAAATCTATAAATCCGTGCTTTTTTAATCATTTTTAGTTTTTTATATTATTAACTTATTTTCTAAAAATACATTTATGTAACAAATTGAGGTTCAGCTGTGGCGTACAGAGAATATGTAATTTATTTTTATGATAATTGTCTAGATTTTTACATTTTATGGTAAGGTAAAGTAAATAAATAACAAATAGCACCAACATGTTTTTTTTTTTTTTTTTTTTTTGCGCCGAAGTTGGGCATTTTTAACATCGGAGTGAATGGGAATTTGCTCCCTTCTGGCCTCTTAGCCGGGTTCCAGAGCCGGATGAAATTTTGCGACACATATCCCGGGGCCTCGCGATGAAAATGCAATCCTGCGTTTCCTAACCGAAAATGTAAATGCATTCAGGACAAACAGCATCTGAACATGTTACGCCTGTCATTCAATCTTGCTAATGTATTCTCAATTTAATTTTGAATCTTATAAAGCATTAAAATTTCTATGCAATTCATATTCTAAAACTACAGCAGTAATTGGCAAATGTATGTTATGTATTTTCAATTTGCAACAAATGTAGCACACATGTTAAATGAAAATGCAAATGTAATTACAGAAATGCATTTTCATTTAACATATTACATCGCCTTATTGCATATTACGTTTCAAAATGCATTTTGCTACTCTTATGCTTCCATGGGGTTGCCCCTTGGTGCACATGCACACGTGGCAATCAACATCTTTCAACTTCTGATCTGTTATATGGCTTCCTTCTCTTCTAGAGCAGATCTGGATCGTAGAGATGAACAGCAATACGGTGTTAACCCCTGACAGCACAGTATACCGTTGTGCTTTAAAAGAAGATTTCAAGTACATTCTTCTCCCGGTGAGCTACTCTCTCGTGTTCCTGATCGGTCTGGGATTAAACATCACCGCCATGTACGTGATCCTGTTCCGAACCAAAAACTGGAAGCCTAGCACCATCTACATGATCAACCTCAACATCTGCGACACCTTGTACATCCTCACGCTCCCCTTCCTCATATACTACTATGCTGACGAGAACGACTGGCCGTTCGGGGAGGCCATGTGCAAGCTCATCCGCTTCCTCTTCTACACAAACCTCTACGGAAGCATCCTCTTCCTCAGCTGCATCAGTCTGCACAGATTTGTGGGCGTCTGCCATCCCATGCGCTCTTTATTTTGGATGGATAGTCATCGAGCTCAACTGATCTCCATGGGAGTTTGGATGGTTGTTCTTCTCTTGCAATCTCCAATTCTTTATTTTTCCAGAACGAGACACAATGGCATTGTTCTTGTGTGTCATGACACCACCATCAAGGAGCTCTTCAACACCTTCCTGGTGTACAGCTCTGTGGTGATGATCCTGCTCTTCCTCCTTCCGTTTGGAGTTGTGCTGGTTTGCAATGCGGTGATGGTAAAGAAACTTCGAGAGCCAGGTGTTGGTGATGGAACGATATCTCAGAAGTCCAAGCAGAAGTCTGTGAAGATGATCATCATCGTGTTTCTGATGTTCCTTCTGTGCTTCTTGCCTTTCCATCTCAACCGGACTGTGAGCTACATCGTCCGCTACTTTGACCAATCAGACTGTGACATACTTCAACTCACCAATGCTGCCTACAAGGCGACGAGGCCTTTGGTCAGCCTGAACTGCTGCATCGACCCCATCCTCTACTTCATGGCTGGACAGAGCTTCAGAAGGTTCTTCAGAAAAACGAAAGCTCAGGCTCTCGGTGAAAATCGAGTAATTGTATGTTGTTAAAGAATTATTCTCAACTCTATTTATTTTCCTTATTTGTTCACACTTTTATTGTTTATAAAAAGTCAAAAACGAGGGCATGGCAAGAAAAGGCAAAGCAAAGAACGAGATGAAAGCAAAGAAAGAAGATGACGAAAGAAAAACAAAAAACAGGGTAAGGGAACTCTCGTTACAAGCCATGAATGACACAAGAGCAGGAACAAGGAAAACAAAGGCTAGAGAAGTCATGTGGAGAATCAAGGCAACTTGTAAATCCAAGCCATTGAAAAGGTCAGCACAGGGCAAGATAAATAACAAAAAATAAAAAATAAAGCAAATCACGCCTTATACTGAGCAATGCCAGAGTTAAGAAAACTCACCGCAGAGAAAATGTTTGAGCAAGGGACAGAAAAGTCGTACAGGGTAAGTGCAAGATAAAGACAATAACAAGATCAAAGCGAATCAAGCAATGTGGACATTTTGTGGGAAGACAACACAGCAGTAGTCGAGTTATTCATTATAGCAAAAAAATATGAGCAAGTTACAGAAAGACAATGAACAAGGTAAATGCAAAGACAATAGTAACAAGATCAAAGCAAATCAAACTATGTGGAAGTTTGAGGCTAGGCAACACAGCATGAGTTATGCTTTGTAGTGGAAAACCTGAGCAAGACACAGTACAGCCATGAGCAAGGTCACGGCAAGGCAAGACGAAGATAACAAGATCGAAGCAAATCAAGCCTCGAGGAAGTTTGAGAAAAGGCAATGCAAAACAGTTTGCAAAGCCACAGCAGGGAAAAAGTCAGAGTAAGGCACAGAAAAGTCACGAACAAGGTGAGTGCAAGGCGAGATATGTGGAAGACGAATAAAAGATAACCGAGAAGTGCAAAATCAAGGACCAAAAATAGATCAAGCAAGTCATGAACAAGAGACAGGAAAGATGAAGACAAGACCAAACAAGTGGTAAGAGAGCCAAAGCATAGCAGGACAAAGCTTCAGGAAGTTTTTAAACAAGACAAGGCAACCAAGCAATCTTCTTTAAAATGGAAACGATAGAAAGTTAATAAACAGCAAACAGCATTCTCTTATGTTTGTCTGACAGAGCGCTCGGATGTTCACTTAATAACATGTTATTAGATGAAAGTGAATTTTACATCAAATACAAGCATCAGACTTGAGCTGCGTCACATCAGCTGCGTTATATAACAACCTCGCGCTCCAAAAGCAAATATTGTAGTTTGTGAAGATGCTGAAAACCTGTTTGCCGTGAGCAAATCAACTCGTGGCATGCAGCTCCTGTTTTTGTGTTTGCTCAGACTGCGTTTAGCAGGTGATCCTACAGAATATATTTAAAGAGTTTATGTTCAGCTCACGAAAGAAGTTTTCTCCTGTATGTTATAGCACGCATTAGATTTCCTAAAAATGATTAGCGGAGCTGTTTGTTGACGTGAAGATAATATGTGGAGATTGGTAGCTTCACAGCAGCATTAGCTCCTAAATGAACACTGCATAGAGTGAACACATATAAACATTTACCCAGAGTTAAAAGCAACACTGTGAAAATTACATTTCAATATAGATATTACACAATGTTTAGAGAGATATATATATATATATATATATATATATATATATATATATATATATATATATATATATATATATATATATATATATAGATATATCTATTTATAGATATATCTGTGTATATATATACACGGTACGTCTAAATTGTAAAATAAAAACAGATCCGTTATCAAAAGCACAAACAATGTAAGATTTAAGCAGGGTTGCCAAATATGAGCGACAGTTAATAACCCAAACGAAAAAGAATAGACATAGCCTGATGAAGAGCATGTAATTATAAACAGTTTTATAAATTAAACACAGAAAATTGCACAATTAAGATTCCTTTCAATACGGAAGAAAAGTAAATAAAAGTATATGTGAGTCTTAAAAAATAGTATACAGAAGAGAAAATTCACATGTCAAACATTGTTTTATATAATTATATATTTTTTATAAAAAAGTAAAATGCATTTACATTTATGCATTTGACAGATGCTTTTGTCCAAAGCGACTTACATCAGGGGAGAGATCATTTAAAAGTGGCCAAAGTAAATGCCTTTCTAAATGCTTTTCTAAACATGTTTTTTCTATAATTTAGCTGAATATACTTAAATGCATGGAAAATGGTTACTGTAGGTTTCATGAAGACAAACGAAAGATTATTTAAGGCCTTTTGAAGACTGTTACGCAACCCTTACAATCACATTTACCCTTTTTCACTTATGATTTCAATTTCAATATCTGGCAGCACTAATAAACACTTAAGATTTAGAGTGTTTTGTGTTCACAAGCTTTTTCTCAAACTCCTACAACAACCCTAATCGTGACTTTTATGTTTTTGATAATTTCTACATTTTGAGTTGCATTAAGGGGTTTTTTCTCAATCTCTGGCAACCCAAGCAACAAAAAAACAAACACATATCAAATGAGCTTTACATTAACACCAGAAAAATAAGAGCTGTGAAAATAATTGTAAGTCTTTTTTAAAGCCTAAAACTTTTACATCGTAGACTATTTTAGACACAGCTGAAACCCAGTGAAATATATTTATAACTATATATTTCGATCTCTGCTTCTTTCTTAAACTTTATATTTAAAAAATGTGTGTAATAATATATACCTTCATATCTTAAAAACAACTTTTATTAATAAATAAAGTGTATTCCTTTTTTCATTTAATTAAGCCAATTAATGAAGCACAGGCCAGTTTTCAGCATGGTTGAATTTATTCATAACAAAACAACGTCTGCAAACAAAACTGTACATAATAAGCAACCTGTCTAAAACGCAATACTAAATGATAAAACACTTAAAAAACAACAGGAGTTCGTTTATAATACTATATACTGGCCCGAGTAAAATATTACAGAAAAGAGCGAACTCCAGATTTCACCGCTTTCTTCGGTCACCTTACTCTCTAAAAAAAACAACTCATGAAATGTTGACTTGGCGTAAAAAAGTTGTCTACATTTTTTCTGAAGATGTAATTCAACCAATTAATAGTTTTTATTTGGCTCAATTTTTGTTGAGTTGTTGACTGAATGAATATTTTCTGATCGAGTTGCTATGTATTAAAATAAATCGTGCCATTAATTTGAATATTTTCTGATCGAGTTTCTATGTACTAAATGAACAGGTGCCATTAAATCCCTAACCCCTGCCGGCTATCACTTCTTCACTAAAAACCCCGATTAAATTAAAAGTTTCTGTCTAAGTGGTGTCTGTGTTGAGTTCGTAAACCTGCTGGCTTCAGTCTGATGCTTTGTTTATTCTCGTAATGGAATAAGCTCAGGTCAAAAAACAATTCAAAGTACAGTTAAAAACAATATACCGGGTTTTTAACCTGTTCCTATGTAAAAAATAAATGTTTTTTACTGTATTCAACTTAGTTTTGATTGCTTGTATATTTTTAAACCTTTTTAATAACTGAGAGTCATGATAGATGACTAAAATAAACAGTATTATTGTTAAGACTTTATGCTTACGGCTCTTTTGGTTTTAGCATTCAAATGATATAATGATAATTACCTTCCTCGATTCTCTCCAAGTTTTTTCTTCTCCAAAATCTTTTTAAAGGCCAAATTTTTTACAAAAACTATGTCTTACAAAAATATGCCATACATAGATATCAGTGAATCCTATACGGTTCCTTGGGAGATAAATGGAGAAGATAAATGATTTAAACAGCTTTACATCAAATGTAATGGAGCAAATCCTGCCTCCATTACGCAGAAAACGCCGGGAAAAAATCACCACCATTTCTTTTCTATAGCATCTGATGCAGCGGACACCACTCTGGTACGTCTACCGCTCCGGGTTGAGCCAATTAAAAACTATTAATTTACTCCATTTATCACACTAAATATGATTTTTTGCTAAACAACTGTACCTTGAGTCAGCATTTTTTTTTAAGAGTGTAACAAACCATTTTGGCTCGTTTTAAGTTTGTGATTCCAGGGAAAGTGTCTCTGAGGAGAGCTTTGTAATGATGTGAAAGCTGCTGAGGAACGGTTCGCTTTTGGCTGAACCTTTACTTTGAAGAGACTTGAATCGTACGGTTGTTTCCTGCTCGTGCACTAGAGGGCGCACAGAGAGAGCGAGAGATAGATTGACTCCTCCCTCTCTCCTCAGAGAAAGCAGATCTCTTTGAGCTTCTGCTGAAATCGTTCAAGAAGGTTCACCCAAAAGCTGAAGCTTCTCTTCTCAGGAGCTGCTTTCTCCAGAACTCCTGAGGACAATCTTTCCCTTCTGTCCGAACATCAGCTTCCAGTTCTTTAACTCCTTCAGACCTGGACTTTTTTCTACGTGTCCTCCCACTTCAAGAATAATTATTACATTTCAGCGAAGATCAGCTACAAATGGATGTCATTCTAAAAAAAAAAAATAACTAAAAAAATTGATGTATATGTGCAAACATAGCAACACATAAAAACAAAACCATTGAATATGTTTGATTTTGTGTTTTTAGAGTCTTGGTTAACTCCTCCAGATTACATGCTTTCCTGAGATTTTACTGCATAAAAACAGTTTAATGCCCGGAAAACATACTGATGCTGAATTTAATCAACAACCGATGAAATAGAGTTTCTCTGGAATGAACGCAGGGTCTGAAGGGGTTCAAATATCTTGTTTCGCTTTCAAACAGTCAACAAATCTTAAGTGTTCATCTTTGTTAATTAGATAACTACAGTTTCTTCTAAATATTAGTTGTTTTAGTATCATCAATGATGGTTCGTTGCTCTTTTGTGCGTTTCTTAAACTGACCTAAACATGTAACTGTAAATCTATTTGACTTAAAAATACGTACAAATAATAAATAAATACTTCAATAAATAGCACGCATTACTCGGACAGCGAGTCTGCAAACACATTTCCTTTTGTGCTCGACTGGTTTAGAGTAATTGAATGAGAGGAAAAATAATAAAAATGTAATTTCTAAAAACCTATTTTAAAAGATCCTCGTGTCCTGTGTAGTGTAGAGCTCTCTCTTCTCTTTTTTTCTCTTACTCCTCACTCTCTCAATTTCGCTCGCTCACTCAGTCTCACTCTCTCTCTCCCGCTCTTTCACACTGTCTCGCTCACTCACACTCTCACTCTTGCACTCTCTCTCTCGCTCTCTCTCTCTCTCTCTCTCAATTTCTCTCTCTCTCCCTCCCTCCCTTCCTATCTCTCTCTCTCTCACTCACTCTCTCAATTTCGCTCTCTCTCTTGCTCTCCCTCCCTCCCCTCGATATGAATTCTAAAAGCTGCAATAAATACAATGGTGTCCTAAGGTTTTGAGCTCCAATCGCCACAAGCTCCTTCATGCTGACGTCAGCATCAATCCCTGCTCTGATTGGTCAGATTCAGTTAACATCCATCCTCCACACGAAGGGTTCCTTCTGGCAATGACTGTGTGCCACCAGCCAATCAAACGCTCATCTGAGAAAAAGAATGGAAAATAGGGTCAAATATAATATTGTTTTTACTCTTGTTATATAACCTCAATATTTCACGATTCTCCTTCCCTTTAATTATTACATGTCTGCTTTGTGATGGATTTATATCACTTTATATATAGGCTACACATACAAAGGGGTGAAATAAGATTTAACAGGTTCCACTTCAACCTGTCCCTTTCATGCTGTGACCAATCACGATCCAGCTATCTGAAAAGGGCCAAAGAAAATGTTTTAATTGCGAAAATGTGCTGAATACGAGATGCCCAATATGTCCTGCTTCGCCTCATTTCTGTTATCATTAGATAAAATTTTCTTTTTTACAGATACTTTCAGAAAAGATACAAAAATATATTGTACCTATAGAACCGAGTTTACATTTGTTATAGACATCAAACAGAAAAGAGCAAATTTACAAAATACGATTCTATCTTTTCAATCAAAATCAAATTATTCATTTCTTCAATTGGTTTATTAGAAAACTCTAAATACAAGTCCCTAAATACACACTGGGAGGAAGATTGCATGTTTGGTGACTCACTTCCTGTCGGGACTTGGAGATGGGGCTTGAGGAAGAGGCCACGCCCAGCAGAGAGCGTTCCTCGGCTGGCACCGTCTGGCTGCTGTCCACCGAGTCAGTATCGCTGGACTCCTTCTCATAACACGACTTCATTTCAGGGATCTGCGCCACCTGGAACCTGAGCAGCAGACAGCAGAGATAGAGAGTGCTTTATCCAGTCATCCTACCCCTTAATCTGTCCTACCTAAGCTCAAGGCAAGAGTGCAAATACTCAAAAGTTAATTGTGCTTGATGCAAGGTGGGATGTTCTAGTTATATATGTCACCCCTATTAAACTGTGCTACTCTGAGGTGAGGTAGGATATTTCTATGATGAGTTTTAGCCCATAAAACTGTGCTGTTCTAAGGAGAGGTAATGTACTTTTATGATTATTTTCACCTCGTAAAACTGTGCTACTCTGATGGGACGTAGGATATTTCTGTGATGAGTTTCAGCCCATAAAATAGTGCTGCCGTTATGTGAGGTTAAGATGTTTAGCTGAATAGTTTCATGCCATAAACCCATGCTACTCTCACGTAAGGTAGGACGTTTCTCTGATGAGTTACACCCCCCACAACGGTGCTTCTCTGACGTGAATTTGGATGTTTTGATAATTAGTTTCACTCCACAACAATGAATGTGCTAATCAGACATGTGGTAGGAAGTTTTTATGATAATCTTCACCTCCAAAAATGTGCCATTCTGACATGATGTAGATCTTTTCAATAATGAGTTTTGCCTCCAAAAAAACGGTGCTACTCTGATGTCAGGTGGGATTAATTTATAGGTTTCACCCTATAGACCTGTGCTACTTTGACATGAGGTAGGATGTTTCTTTAAGTTTCATTCCTTAACATTGCGATACTCTTACCTGCGGTAGGACGTTTCTATAATAAGTTTCACCCTATAAAATTGTGTTTCTCCAACGTGAGGTAGGACATTTCTTTAAAAAGTCTCAGCCTATTAAATTGAGCTACCATGAAGTGAGGTAGAACATTTCTATCTGATTGAGTTTCTCACCATTAAACTTTGCTACTCTGAGGTGAGGTAGGATGATTCTATCATAAGTTTCACCCATAAAACTGTGCTACTCTGACAAAAGAAATAACCTTTCAATGATGAGATTTACCCTAAAAAACTGCTACTCTGACATGCTTCTCAGACACGAGATAGGACGTTTCTATGAAAAGTTTCACCCCATAAAACTGATGTAAGACATTTCAACGATGAGTTTTACCTCTTAAAATAGTGCTACTCTGAAGTTAGTCAGGATTTTTGTAATAACAAGTTTCTCCCCATAAGACTAGACTACCCTGACGTGAGGTAGCATAAACGCGGAGATGTCACTGTGATATCATTGTGATATAATCTTCGATTATAAATTTGACCCCTGAAACAAAACTTTAGCAACCCCATAGCAACCACACATCCCCTCACCTTCCCACGGAGAGGACGTTAACCTCGGGGGCTTTGGTCTGGCTGGAGGGGCTCTTGAGAGCTTGAGGGGGCAGGAGGAGCTCAGGCCACTTCCTCTGACTGCACCGAGAGCAGCTCAGGCCTGAGCGAGACGCCAGCCCACTGATGGTGTGCAGGTGATGCTGGTGAGAGCAGAGCCGTGGAATAGCACGGAAGGGAGGGAAGAGAGGGAGAGCCGGGAATCTGAAAGAGAACCAAAGAAGATATTTACTCAGCAACGGGTCTATTTCTCCTGGTTTTAAGGGTCATTGACTTCACGTGGAGATGTTATGGTAAACCGATGATGTGTGGAACACTAATTAACAGACCGACTCAGCTTCAGCTCTTCTTTCACTGCCCTGATTCCTCTCTCACATGAGGGTTATCTGAGCAAATGGAAATATGCTCAGGGGAATATGTTTAGAGATCCAATCAACAGATGAACCTTCATTAATTTCATTATCGCTGAAGACTACTGTTTGAGCAGTGACGATCCCATGCAGAACACTGACTCTTAAGGTCGGGCCACATTGGACCAATTTCTATTCATTGGTGTCTTTGCATTCCTGAACCGCAGGGTTTGCCCAGGTCGATTGAAATATAGACAGTAATTCTGCTTGCTGTTTGATGGCACCAGGGAGTTACGGAAAGTCTTCGACCTCATGATGGTGCTACAGAGCTCTGTACAATTGCATTTTACCACAGAGGAAGAAGGTGTTCGCAATATATTTTGCTGTATCCATGCATTTTGAAAACAAACCATTGATTCTTTGAATTTTTTCTTCTCTTCCTGGCTCTTCTTCTTCTCTCCCCATTTCATTTTCTTCCTTTTCTGGCTCTTCTTCTTTTCCTGGCTCATCTTCTTCCATTCCCGGAATTTCGTCTTTTCTTCCCAGCTCATCTTCATCTCTTCCAGTCTCGCCATCTTCTTTTCCTGGCTTGTTTTTACCAGCTTGTCTTTTTCTCTTTCTGGCTTGTCTTCTTCTTCTTTGTTCTTTTCTCCGACCATCAAGAGTTGCTCGTCAATGCTGGGAAGTTTCATTTTGGTGATCATTTCAACTATTCATTTTCACTGCTCACCCAGAAAAAAATCTGATCTACTTCCAAACTGTTTACCTGCATCTTCTGAATATGAACCGCGTTATCCACATCCACCAAAGAAAACAATTCACTTCCCCAAACAAAAGAGTTATTACGTATGAGTCATTTTTGAAGATTCATTCTTTTCACAAACGACTCATCACTACATCTCGTGCGTCATCCAAGGGCCAGGAGCATCACTGCATCAACATTAAACAGCAGAGACGTGAAAGACCCCACAGAGAAGCTATTCGAGTTAGCGAGCAAATCTCAATTTGTTAGAGGCGTGAAGACACTGAAAAACATAGATTAATAAAATGTATTAACAGTGTTATTTGGTGTTCGCTGGAATAGTCCTCCTATACCCTTTTGATGGTGTTGTAATAGGTTTGCTCCAGGCGTACCCTGGCTGAGTCTTCTTTATAGTGGAACTGCAAATGAATTTCAGGCATGAACGCAAATGCTTCCCTCTGTGCTCTTACTTGATTGAGGAGCTCTTGTTGAGGGCCATCTGTTTATCTTCATATTCCTGCAGAAGTTCTTCTAGAGCAGCTGCGTTTTCTGCAAAGCACCCACAGGTCAGAGCTTATCAAGCAGTTTTAAAAAAGTCACACATTCTCTAACTGTGCTCTAAAATACACAATTTCTACATCATAAATTTTAAAGCTCTACAATGGATGATGGTTAGCTAAATTTCACGCATCGAAACACCCCCACATCCACTCAAGACCAGGTTTTCTGAAGCCCCACACACAAATAAACTCATGACGTTAATCTGTATGGTTTAAGCTCCAGTCCAACTCAAGCTCAAGTCCCATAATGCACAGCTAGAAGTGGAAGTAGTCCCTAGCGCACCTTTCTTCTCTGTGATGAGACGCACCAGGATACTAATGGTGTCTTCATTTGGATCGTCAGCGATGTATGGACAAGGGCTTCCTGAGACAAAAAAAGAAATCATTATTTTGTACAAGCTCTGCTGTGATTTATAATATTAACAGATAGACAGCTAGTCTAAGAGTCAGGAGCAGATGTTTTTTTAGGACTGCAGTGACAGAAAAAACACCTTTATTATCAATTAATAACAGCAGATTTTTCAAATGCCCACTTTGACTTTCCCAAAGTAAAGTTCCGTGAACGCAATTTGGGGAGGAGGGATCAGATAATTAGCAAAAAATCTACAGGTGTTTCCAATCCATTCCCTCCCCCACCCCTGTGGGGGGTTCTCGGGCCCGGATCGCTTCTCGCCTCGAGGCCTTCCCGTGGACAGCTCGCCCAGTATGCTTATCTTAATCTCGCCACATATGCTTGCGTTTTCTGGGCTAATTCTATGTAAGCGAACTTGTGAAATATATTTTGAGTAGAACCAGTGAGTCAACAGGGATGGATGAGATGAATCTGGTGTCAGTAGAGTATTTTAGAGTGAAGTTTTGGCCGCTTATGAAGTACTATTTTTGGGGTTGCCACTTTGCAGATGTCCCCTTGTCACATTGAGATCAATACATTTCAGCATAAGTAGTGGAGGGCTTATTTAGTCTAAAACAGCTTTGTAGCTTGCTATCTATATTAAACAGATTATTAAAAAGAGGTAATATAATCAAAACATTTAGATTTCAAGTTAGTCAAGAAACGCAAATATCTTAGTCTGCTCCAAACTACTGAATTAGGACTGGCGATGCATACACTTGGAGATCAAATGAATAAATATAACAATATCTAGGTTAAGATAAATTGTTGTGCAGGTAAAGCTGTTTGCAAACGGTCTGTTTGATGGTTGGTTTTATCAGCCACTCTAACAACTTGCCAAGCCACCACTAACACTGTGCTCTAACATTCATCCTACCATAATAGATTTTTCTTCAAATAGCACAAAGCGATCATCACACTTCTCTGCACCGAAGCCTTTCTCGAATCAATCATTCCTTACACAAAACACAGCAGACAGAGCAGCAGGGATTTATGGGTTATAGCACACAAGGGAGTGCAGGATGAATTCAAAGGTAGGATGAATTTACAGGTAGGCTGGATTGGGGGAACCCTGACAGATGCTCACCTCGGTGCTGAGAAACCAAAACAGCCCCTCTGTTGAGAGTGGAGTGGAAAACACTGCAACTGCAGAATCTCGCACAGTCTTACTCAAAACAATTAGAGTGAAGAAGTTTCTTTTTATCTTCAATAACATTTGTTCTGCAGCGTCCCGGTGGCGCACTGGGTAGCATGGTCGTCTCACAGCAAGAAGGTTGCTGGTTCGAGCCTCGGCTGGGTCGGTTGGCATTTCTGTGTGGAGTTTGCATGTTCTCCCCGTGATCGCGTGGGTTTTCTCCGGGTGCTCCGGTTTTCCCCACAAGTCCAAAGACATTGAGAAAAAACAATTGTCCATAGAGTATGAGTGTGAATGAGTGTTTGTGTGAATGTTTCCAAGCGATGGGTTGCGGCTGGAAATATGCCAGAGAGTTGGCGGTTCATTCCGCTGTGGCGACCCCGAAAGGGGAGAAAGCCGACATGAAGATGGATGGATGGATAGAACATTTGTTCTGGATGTCTCTCAAGGTGATATGCTAAGCATGCTCACCAATGGGGTCAAAACTTTCTCCAACCATCAGGTTCTCTGCGTCGGTTAAGAAACCAGAGTAGGAAACTAGTAATCGATGACTGCTATATGTCAGGTTTGAATCAGATAGACATCACGTCAGAGCAAGCTTCCTCAGAGTAGGAAGTAGAAAACAACCTGAATTATTGATCTTAAGAAACAGGATACAGACAGAGTTGTGCTCAAAGACAGATGAAGGAAGCACAAACATTTTATCATAACACTGTAACTGTTTTAAACACACTCACAATACTAAAACCCATTTATATTCATTGTGTCCTGTTGATATTAAGGATGTTCCTTTCATCGTTGTTGTTAGCGATCCTAACTTAGTTTGCTCAGCCAGACTCCTCGGGTCAATCCGAGTCACCAGTTAACCTGAATACTTTTGAATTGACTGTGGAAGGAAACCTAAGAATCAGAGTCTGCACCTTCTCGTCTTGTCTTCATGTTATAAGTGTCAGAGTCCTGACAGTCTATGTCTATTATTTTTCCCTTGTTTTTTTTTTTGTGTAATTTCTTGTAATTTCTGCTGTCTTTGTTCTAGTTTTTCTTTCCATGTTGTCTTTTCTTTCTCGGAATGATTACCTGCTATTTTTTTTCTTTCTACCAGTTATGTGATCACGGTCACATGGCTGTTGGTAGTCTATCTTGTTTTATATTATTATTTGAAGCACAGGGCTTCTTATGCTCACCCTCTTGCTATCTTGTGTGCTATCGATTCTCTTCACTTGCGTCTATTTGGTTCAGTGTTTATAAGAACACCCTTTATAAAGACTAATTTTCTTTTTGAGTCACTCTGCCTGTTCTTATCTGCATTTTCACCCTGTGAGCTCCTACTTGGACACATTGTTTTCTTTGTACCAGTCGCATAATCTCTAACTGTCCCATGGCTGGTGGCAGTCTTTATCTTTTTTTATTTTGAGCACATAACTTCTTATGCCATGTCTTCACTGCCTCACTTGTGTTCCTGACCCTCTTGCTGTGTTGTCTGCTGTCGATTACATTCACTTGTGTTTTTCTTGTTTCGTTTTTATTTATTCCTTTTAATAACACTTTTACCTAAGTTATACAATACTGAATCGCTTATACAATACACTTTTTTTTAAAGAAACACGGTAAACAGTAAACCTGCTAATCCCATAACACATGTCTGTGGAGACTTTGCAATCCCAGAGAGACTCTCACCAATTACAGAAAGACGTTGCATGTTGGTATAATTTGTAGTCATAATATAGCAAATTATGTTTGGACTAGAAAAACAAAAAACTACACCACCACAATCAACCAAGCAACAACAAAAACAGAATTCAAATGAGCTTTACGTTGACATAACCTTAAAAAATCTGATCTTTTAAAATTATTTAAGACCTAGAACAGCAACACTTTTTAAAGCCAAAAAATTGGGTTTTAACATTTAAAATTAAAAGCTTTTTTTAACATATTTTAAAGACCCAGACGAAACCCTGTTATAAACTAATAAAATGCTCCCAATCATCCAACAATCAGCATTTCTATATAGAAGAGTAATAGTTCCCATATAAACAATCTTTATCGCACTTTTAGGTATGCTAATATTTTTAGCATAAGTCTATGAGTTTTTGTATTGAAATTGTTAGCTTCTCCGCTAGAGAAGCAGAATCTTTTGCCATAAGAAAATCTCAATATATAGTGTTACTCACCAAAGAGTGAAAGCCTGTTAACGCTTAAAATAGCTGTATACAGTAGTTTCAAAACAAGATTAATTAGGTAAAGGTAAAATAGACTGTAGTCATTACAGAGTCTATCCCATGACTTTGTGTTGTTGCTAAGCACTAAAGTAGCAGATGTTGATATATAAAAGTATATCTGATTGGTTGGGTTAGATCTCCGCTGATAGAGTACTGATCTTAACAAGAGTAGAGAGTAAGAGATTACTGATCCTTTCCAGCCTTAGTAACAAAAAACTTATTTATAAAACTTGTAAAAATCATAGTTTTTTTTTCCACCATAGAACTACTTTACTCCTTTCCAAACACATCAACTTCAGTGAATATCTGAACCACGCCTGCTTTGAAAAACTTGATTGCAGCTCAAGCACGAGTGTTCTCGCTCATCTCAAGCGCTGGGGAGCCACCCACTGACTCACTGGAACACACACTTGCTCTTATTGTACTCACAGATTCTAGTTTCACCCCGAGGACAGAGGATTATGTGGAAGAATGGAGCCTCTGTTCTTATTCATATTAGAATTTAAAATCCGGTCGAGTGAGTTTAGACGGTTGCGTCTCAGGATCACGTGCATGGGCGTGGCCTTGAATCCCGAGGAGACGTGACTCACCCTCTTTCTGTGGCGTGCCAGATTCAGCGTGTCCTCCATCTTTTTCAGCGTTACACCTGAAGCCTTTTTTCTTGAGCAGGTTACAGATGAGGATTCCCAGCAGGCCCATCACACAGAAGACAGGCACCAGGGCGAAGACAGCGTACTCAGTGCCCTTCTCCTTCTCTTCTGGACTCAGCAGGCTGGTGGCGTTGGCACCGGGTGCTCCGGATCTGTTGGGGGCGCCACTGGTGTTCCTGTTAACATTTCGCCTTCGACGAGGGAAAGGTTCTGAGAGGTCAAAACACATGACAGGAGTTATTTTACTGATAAACATGAAAACCGCCACAACTGTTCACCAGTGTAAAAAACTACTTTATATTTGGTGACTTTTGGGGAATTAAAAATGTTCAACGTTCAAACTGTTTTACAAATAAAAACGTATAAAGCATTATAGATGTACTTAATGAAACTTCGAGGAAGATTTTGTAGCACTTTAAAAAATGCTATCTTTGTTTACAGGAAGAAGAAAAGTATTTGATCCCCGCTAATTTTGTACCCATGAAAAAGTTCATATAATATAATTTCATTAATGAGAAACCGAATAATAACAAAAAACAAATGTATAGCTGCTGGACATGAGGATTTGGTCTGCGCAAGCATTTAATGCAAAATGTTTAAGATGAAATGATTGCATCCTATGAGGCAGTAGTAAAATTAAACTTTTTCAGTTATTAACAAGATAAATTATCAGTTTACGCAACAACATGCTGAGCAGGGTGAAAAAGTATTTGACCTCTGGGCTCTAGAAAGGGGAAAAGGTCACCATTTACTTAAAAATGCCATTGAAAATGAATGTATCAAACAGCCTCAAGCTTTGAATTTTTGCTAACTGCCTAAGGCTTTCTCAAGTCAACATAAAGTTTGCAGTCCAAAATGTAAAATTTAGCTTATGCTTATATCAATTCATAATATCCCCTTTACAAGGCCAACTTAAAACATGTGCTTTGTTAAAATGATCATTTATACTTGAGAATAAACTCACAATTGTTAAATATTTTCCCACATATTCTTAAAAACAATGTCATATAACTTTATTTTGTTAGAGCGTTTTGAAAAAGCACAAATCTACTTTTCTCAAAACATAAAAATCCTGTGAATACACTCACTCCTGACGCAGGCCTGGACGCTGGAGGATGGAGACGATCCAGCAGAAAGGAGGAACCTAAAAACAGCAGTTCATAGATAAACTCTCACTTTAACTACGTGATGAGAAAGCCATGAGGTAAGTGTAGAAAGCATCTGATGTTTTGGTACCCAGGCAGGCATCCTCCACACTCTGAGTCGGAGAGAGAGGTAGGAGCGGCAATCATCCAGCGGTTAAGCTTCCTACAGGAAGTATGCGTGTGACAGGGCTCCGAGTCAGGGATGGGAGAGAAGCTTCCAGAGGGGCAGTCTCGACATGAAACATTCTCACCTGCTGCACCGCAGGACTGAGAGAAATACAAACACAAACGCAACTATTAGAGGAGAATGATAGGAGACACAGCAGTCTGATACACAGACTTGTAGAGTACTAAGCAAACATTTTAGGATGGATGTGCGCTGTGTAGCTATGAGGAGAGCTCTTCCCTAAACAATAAAAAGCACGCAAAGCAGTAAATGTGCTGTAGCCACCTTCATAGGTGTGTAAAGGCCTTGAGAAATGTGTGTCGCACTGAATGTGGAGAAAAGAAAGAAGTGTCCCGATGTTTGTATATAAATGTGTGGGTGTCTATCATTTACATTACATTCGCATTTATGAATTTTGCAGACGCTTTTGTCCAAAGCAGCTTACAGAAGGGGAGAGACAATATGTAATTTGTTACACACTCAAAATCTATCTCTGCTTGCGATTTCAACTGATCAATAAAACATAACAGGAAAAAAATAAAGACAGAGGAAATTTTTTTTATAGTAGGTGTTCCCTGAAAAGAAGAGTTTTCAGCCAATCAGTCAATCAATTAAAACTTTTATGTTTAAATAAAATGAATATAGTGCAATTATAATCCAGAAGATACAGGAATCTAGCAAATGAGAAATCATGCTGTTGAAATATGGTGATGATATTTCAATTTGAACAAATAAGGGAAAATGTAAAAAAAAAGAAAAAAACAAAAGCTCCCATGCTCCATGTTCTGGAACAGATTGTATTTAAGTAGTGTTGATTCTCTCACCAGTGAGGCAGGTTCCTGTCCAGCTGGACAGAGGGGACACACACACCCGTCCTCCCTCCGACACTGCGCTGTTACTGTCCCCCAGAACCCCAGCAGCTACACACACATGCACGCACACACACACACGAGAGACGAAGAGTTAACAGCTAATAAACAGCTAATAAAAATACATTCATCTTAATCCCTCAGTGTTGTTCGGGGTATATTTATCCACTCTGAGGTCATTTTGAGTTTTAATTTGGCCATAACCTTCTTAATGTTTCAGCAAATGGATTCTTGGTTACAAATAATTTTTTTTATAGGTATTTTAGGAAAATTATTATTATTACTTTTTATAAAACTTAATTGTACTCTATGGGTGGGCACACTGACTACTTTTGTTTTATTAGCATTAGGGGAATATATATATATATATATATATATATATATATATATATATATATATATATATATATATATATATATATATATATATATATATATATATATATATATATATATATATATATATATATATATATAAATCAGATATATATAAACCCATCCGAGATCATATCACTCTAACTCTTCTTCATTTGGCGCTGGCATACAGTATGTTGGTCAAACATGGTCAAAGTCTGAAATTAGTGGCAAATTAATCTGGAAGAAAAGATACAGACAAGATATTAAATGTAAGGCTTATGTGGCTGAAGCCTGGGCCAGTCATGGGCCAAGCGTGGCCCATCTTTAGTCTGGAATAAAACCGGTCTAGTCATTAAAAATAATTTAATATAACAACCTGATTGAGCCAGAGCTGGGCCAAGCAAAAGTGGTAAAGTTCTGCTTAATGTCTTCTAGCGAAGCAGTTTCTAAATGACCTTGTGACAGTGAGATGACGCAGTGACCTCGGTGCTAGAAAAGATTGAATGAGAGAACAAGACAGTACGTACGATCGGAAAGACAGCAGCGGAGCAGTAAAGGGGGTTCTTCATCTTCTTCCAAATATTCTTCTATATTCATGTAATCTGAAAAACACAAACACGCTCACAACATAAACAACAGCATCATCACAGCCGCAGCAGCAACCACCAAACCCTCACGAGGCAGGTAAACATCACTTAACGATTGTTTTCTACAGTGCATACTGTAGTGTACAGAAATGCTCCGTAAGCTGCAGTCAGCTATAAATAGTCAGCTGGTCTGAAGTGGAGCTTGTGGTTTTGGGCAGCAAGGCTTTTCTTAAGACTATTTTTAGACTAAATATTCCCAGTCAGGACAAAAATCGCTTACTGGGTGTGCTGGAGTGAGAGCGAGAGAGAGAGAGAGAATACTTAGCGTTGAAGAACATAAAGAGATAAAGTGTAACATAACGTCAGTAAAGTTGAATACATATTCAAAGATTTGTTCAATAACATATCATCTAAAAGTTTTAATCTGTGGCGTGTAGGCAATAAAACTTATTTGATCTGACACCTTTCCCAGTGATGGGTTGCGGCTGGAAGGGCATCCGCCGCGTAAAACATATGCCAGAGAGTTGGCGGTTCATTCCGCTGTGGCGACCCCGAAAGGGAAGAAAGCCGACATGAAGATGAATGAATGAATGAATGATCTGACACCTAGAGGTTCCACTTCCTCTCTTGATTGATTGGCTAGAGGAAGACCTGTCAATCAGTACTAATGGGCCAATATGACGCTAGAGTCAGCCTTCATTTACATAAAACTCAAGTTAATAGACATTTCTTTTAACCATGAGAAATAAGAAAAAAATTAACACAAGCAAAAAATTGCTTGTACACACCCACACACACATATAAATATATATATATAAATCTATATAGCTTTGCATACAATATTTGAGCTCAAAAAGCAACAAAACTGACTGAAAACTGACATAATCCACTTAAAAATAAACTTTAAAAATGTAATCAACAACATAATGTGAAGTTAACTCAAGCAAACAACTGCTGATTACATAAACACATGAAAGCATCACTCTTAAGACAACCAGGCACCTGTGCTGCTTTGATCTGGTTTCTACGGTAACGGAACACAGGTAGACAGAGGACAGACATCCAGACTTACCCCAGAGCAGCGATGTGTTCTGTTGCCGTAGTAACTGCTGAGGATGCTCTGCTCTACGCTGTACCTGCAGCTCTCTTCCCTTATACTGCCTCTCAGAACCACAGCTCCTCCCACTAACCCGAGAGGCTCCGCCCACTTCACCACAACTCTACAATCACGGGACTTGAACTCTGTGTTGACATTTTTAAGTGAGTGTTTTCTAAAGCCAAGAGAGGTAAATGCATGCTCTGAATAGAAAATATTATATTTTGATTCCAGTACTGTATTTAGATTTTTTTTTCACTCATATATTTACATTTTCACTAATGCATTTGGCAAATTCCAAAGTAGCTTTATTTTCAACAAAGGAACACTTTCGATCAGTAAACAAAAAAGATATTTGATCCGTTTTTGAAGTTAAAAAGCTATTCAAAAGCACTTAAAGCCATACAGTGCCCCTTAGAATACTACCTGACATCTTTGTCCAAATGAAATATGTTGATCTTATTTACATTATCCATCCATCCCTCTTCTTGTCAGCTTTGTCTCTTTAATTTTTCAGGGGTCCCCACTGCGGAATAAACCACCAACTCATCTAGCATTTGTTTTACGCAGCAGATGACCTTCTAGCTGCAACCCACCACCGGGAAACATCCATCCATTCACACACACACACGCACGCACGCACACACACACACACACACACACGCACACACATATTCACTTGCATACACTATGGACAATTGTGTTTACCCAATTCACCTGTAACGCTGATAGGTGAAACCGGAGCACCCGGAGAAAACCCACGCGATCACGAGGAGAACATGAGAACTCCACACAGAAATGCCAACCGACCCAGCCGAGGCTCGAACCAGCGATCTTCTTGCTGTGAGACGACCGTGCTACCCACTGCACCACCGTGACGCCCTGTTTACATTATGTTATGTGTTTTGTAAAGTTATTATTAACATGTTTTAATCTTTTATTTAAAACAAAACTATTTCCTATTATTTCCTTTATCAAATTCAAACTCAAACTGGAAATTATAAAGTTATATCTTCAAGCAATCGTAAATCCAGACTACAAATATTTGAGGTAAATCAAACATCTTTAGCTTAGTGTTGTAGTGACATTTTCACATTCGTGAACATGACACTATGTGAAGCGAAATGGGATTGGTTGTTTGACATGCCGGTCAAATGGCATCCTGGGTGGGTCTTAGCCAAGGAGGCTACCAAACACACCAGACCTTCTCTACGCGTTTGAGTTGGAGACCAAAATCCAAAACTCACAATCCTAACCAGGACTAAATGGTTAAAGAAAATGAAAGAAGATTGTCCGCTCTCCCACAGATCACAGAGAAATGTTTCTCGAGCGAGTCCGTCTAGCATTGAGGGAGCTCTTTCATTAAAAAGCACTGAAGTGATCGGTAATTACAGCTTTTATGCTCCACCTCCGAATTTTACGCTCCGGCTCCAAAGGTTCATCTTCTTTTTGGGTGACTTTGGAAGGGAATGGAAACAGCAGCAAAAGCAACTCGTTTCATAACATCCTCTACAATTATCTATTTGAGGATTTGAGCTGTTTCTAATTTGGGAGAGATGAAGAAGCTGACCCCAAATGACATGCATTGATCTACATCTAAGCAGAATCAAGTCTTTGAGTCTGAAATAAATGACTGCATTTTTCCAGGCGAAATACATTTTATTACAGCTATATTTGAATATTTGACTACTGGCAATGGAATTAATCTTTCCTGATTAAGCCCACAGAGGTGCAAAAAGTTTGCTGTCTGGTTCTTTGAAGAAGAAAATTAAATTAACAGCACAAGAAAGTTTATCACTCCTCTTGTGCTAATAAAATAATACTTTCAAACAGTCACCAGTTTCATAACATTGCACTTTTGTTTTACCATAATTGTAAAATGCTCAAAAAACTTGTATGGAACTGTTTATGCATTCCACGTCTTCACTAAAAACCTGTGATTTTAATTCAAGCCAATATGTAGATATACTCTAAAATTCCACAATACAAACATTTCTGCTGATCAGCGTGCTGAACAGAGGAAAACAAAAACAAACTGGAAAAGAATATCCTTGTACTTTGTAATGTAAAATAATATATATAAATGTATAATTTAATACACATTTAAAAAGTATACATTCTATGTCCAATTTTTGGCTCGTTAAAGTGCTCCTATTGTGATTTTGAAAGGTTTATTTTTTGGTTTTGGGATTTTGAAATACACTGTCGTTGTCTCATAATACACATTTATTTTACCACGCTTTACAACAACCCTTAAAAAGATTTAATTAAAGATTACTTCAGACGAAACTCTGCATTTGCATGATTCGTTCTTTGTGGTAATTTGACCCCAAGCCCGCTGTGATTAGATATTACGTGAAGGAAACCGACCGGCTAAATTCTCAGTAGCTGTTTCATGAATATATATATATATATATTTATATATATATTTATATATATAGAAGAGGGGTCAGGTGCTGAAGAGACTAAGCATAACTGGAGCAGGATCCTTCTCTATGGTAAATTTTGGTAATAGGACGTGTGCTACAAAGATATTAAACGGACATGCGATTATCTTTTACACGCACATACTTAGGTTCCAGTTTGGAAAATGCATTAAAATGCCAAGCGGCGCGGTTTGGCCTGACTTACGCAGTCAATGTTACGCAAAATACACTTATTTTGACCGTAGTCTTGAAGTCTTTAGGATATTACATAATTGAAGCTAACTAAATAAACAATTTTAATTACTGAACCAGTGCATGCCTCGTCTCTTGATATGAGTGATGTCCCATTGTCTGGAGGAGAAGAAGGGGGTTATGGTGCTCCTCCATATTTTTTTGATTGCTGTCCCATATTTGACCAAAATTCTAGGGATGCACAAAAAAAATCTGGTAGCAAACACACCTGTGAAAGCACAAACATCAATAATCTTATTTTTGGTTTATTTATGTTTTTAAGTGGCAAAGTTTGTTAGAGTTGACCATGTTTATCAGTCACTCTCCAAACATGAAATAAACAACAAACAAACAAACCTAAATACAGCCTCAGTTTTACACTTGATACACAATCATGTATTTAATGGTGAAAGCAGCTATGATTATACTCTCTGTAGCGGTTATGAACAGCATATAATGGGCATTCTGTTGTCATTGGTCACAAATGCCAGCGGCCAACAGCAATTTAGCTTCTGTATGGCATCATCAGGTTTATTTTAAACAGGTTTAGGTCTCTGCTAAGAGAATAACAGCTCTTTTCTCTGTTGTTCAGCGTAAGAGCCGCAACAGTTAAGCTTCGTTGTTTGTGTGTAACAGTAAACAAGAGACAACACTTCATTTAAAGGTGTCATATTGGGCCCCTTTCAAAATAAATATTATTATTATATTATTATTATTATAAATACCATAAATAATAAATAACCTTCAAAAGACAGTATTTTTGCAAGCAATGTCTTTGAATCATCTCAAAGGGTTGTGCATTTTTAAAACAGCTGGAAAAATTATTCATTTTTTAGAGAAGTATCCTCGTCTTTACTATAGTAAACACAAGCTGAGGCTGAGAATGTAACAGACACAGAGAGCACGAATGCCAGTGGTGTTAAATTCCACTCGTTTGATTGACAGCATGACATCAGCAGCTATTAAAGGAACAGAGTCCATGCCTGCTTGCCAAACATTTCAGTGTTCGCATAGGAAAGCTAATATTGGTTTTTAATTCATTTAAAACGTTGTTTCATTCATCTAGGCTGTAGAAGCGGCTGGTAAACAGCTAGGGAGGACTGAGCGGCACATGAAGTGAACGTATTTTATTCTTAATCATTGCAAACTCAACATCATAATTCTGTGCATTCTGTTAAATAGACTTTAAAATTGCCGGCTGCGAGTCAATTTCAACAAAAACATTTAACTGTGTTTTGGTTGGTTGATTGAGATGTAATGAATTGCAATTATCACATGTTAAGTTGAGAATGCGAGCCTTTTATGACCATGATAATTTATTTATAAAGCACATATTAAAAACAACTTCAGTTGAAGACAGTGCTTAACAACTGTGAGAAAACACAGTGCCAAAACAAAGGACAAACAGACATAATTGCTATAAAACACAGTAAAAGCTAGGTAGGGTAAGATAGCTAAAGCACATAAAAGACAAAAAATGTCAAATGAGACTGAATAAAATCCTTGACAAAAGAAATAAGATTTACAGACCATAAGCTTGGGAGAACAGCAGAGTTTTTAGCTGGGATTTAAAAACTAAATTTGAGGGGCAGAAAGTCCAAGGGTTTGGAAGCAGATGCGGAGAAAGCACTCACCTCAACCGTGACCTGAGAACTGCCAATAGATTCAGTGATCTGGATGATTTGTGAAAGGTGAAACGTTCTGACAGGTACAGTGGAGCTAAGCCATTTGTAGACCAAGCCAATGAAGATATTTTAAAACTAGAGAAATGTGATCTCGCTTTTGAGACCCTGTTAAAAACCTTGCTGCTGCATTCTGGGCTAATTGCAGATGAGATAGAGTTGATTGGCCAATCCCAACATATAGCGCGTTACAATAGTGTAGTGTTGAAAAAATGAAAGAAAAGGTTTAGCTTTGGTTAAAAGTCTTAGATGGGAGAACACGATTTGACCACAGAGTTTATCTGCCAATCAAACTTAAAAGCATCGTCAAAGATAAAACAAAATTTCTTTATCCAGGATTTCAGTGAGGAGGACAAACAACCCAGATTAACTGAAGGGACAGTGGAGGAGGAAGAAGAAGGGCCAAAAATAATTATTTAGCCTCACTGAACTTGAGAACATTAGATGTGAGACAGTCCTTAACATCTGAGGAGATTTTCTTAGCTGACTGTGTTGCGGTTGAGAGGCAGATAGATCTGAGTGTCATCAGCATAGATGTGCAATGACAGACCTTGTTACCTGATAATGGAACGGAGTGGCATCATATATGGTGAAAAGAAAGGGGGTCAGAACTGAACCTTGAGGTACACCACATGACAATAATACAGAACTGGAAGTAGCCTTGACCAATTTACACCAGAGAGAATTGAAGAATGTTTATGAATGGGAAGCAATGGTACTTCCGTTGCGTAGCCTTTTGCCTTCCATTAATATCTGTAGAGTCCGATAACACAATATTTATTGAAAACAATACACTCAACTGGCAAGTATGAACAATTAAAACCAAATTATAATACTTAATTAACTTATTATTAATGAACACGAGACAGTAATGAGAAGGGTGAACATAAGATTTAGTATAATTGCTGTTGGGACGTCAGAGCAGTTTTTTAGCACGCTTCCTGTTGGCGTAGTTAGTTTCACTTAACATATAATCTCTTTAACTAGACAACCATCTCTTAACATAATTGGCTCATTTTTCAAAAACGATGTGACTGCCACCTTTCCTACAAGTGGCGGATCTCACTGCTGTGTAAGGGTGGGGGTCTTTAAATACTTTACGATTCGATGCGATCCGATTCTAAGATCCACAATCCGATTCCAAAACGATTCGTCATATAATTTACATTGCAAATAAATAGTTTCTATGTTTTTTTTGTTGACAATTAGAATGTGTTTGACAGTATTTTAATCTTAAAAATGATAAAGTTAACTCCTCACTTTGCAATTTCACTGAAATAACATTGTGAGGGCATGTAATCCCTGGTTCAAGCACCTGTAACATTATGCGAAACCCTTGGTAATCCACTACATATCTTTTCTCAATTGTGTGGCCGAAAAACAACAACACTCGCTTCTCCCGGAAATCCAGACAAATTCAACCAATATGATCATGACTTCAGGATTCTTGAAGTATCCATCATAAAAAAGCACCAAACCCATCAGACCTTTGTCAACGTTCCATGGACGTGAGGTCCGAGGCTGAGATGAAGTGGATTAGAATATAGCTGACACTATGTGCTGAAATGAGGAATTAAATGTTTTATTATAATACTGAACCAGTGTAGTGCCAGACTTTGGGCATGCCTGGCCTTTAGCCATTGAATCAACTTTGGATCTTTGCATGTAAAAACTAGAGTTTAAAATTCTCTTGTAAAGCCACAAAGATGATAAAATATCAACAACAACAAAAAAAAAATCAATAATGGAGAAAACACCTTGAGGGCAAAAACAGATTCAGATGAGATGCCAGCTCATTTCTGGCCAGGAAAACAGCAGGAGGGAGCATTGTATGAGAAGTGTATCGCATGATGTCATTGAGGTCTCATTGAGTAAAAGACCAAGTCCAACAAACTAGTTATTACCACCAAGTCTCATAAAACAGGTTTTAGTGCAGCACCTCAGTAGGTGAGCGCATTTTGCAATGTTTGGATTGCTCTATTATAAGTTGTATTTCATTTTGTTTCCAAAAAAGTTTGATTTTAGGTACATTTGTGTTACGCGGCAACATCTGCAGCAAAGCTAATGGAGAGCGCCGTGAGGGGATTTCCACCTTCTCACTGCTTTAAAAGCAGGAATTTTAAATACAGCCATATGCTACGAGTATGCAATTAGCTTTTTTCTTTGTTAACACTTCCATGGAATCAACAGGCTTCAGAGGAAGCAACCTTGAGCAAATTCATTCCTTGAATCTTTGACTGCGCAGTCAGGAATGACACGTAGCCTCCAATGCATTGGCTAATAATGGACGCTCGGCTTTCCTGAGGGTGCAGGTTAGGGTCATGTGTGCTGGAATCAGAAAGAGAGCTACTTTCGGTCACATGTTCCCCTGTACCATACCAAACATGGCCCCTGGAACTCAGTGCTGGTTCATCATAACATGAAAAACTACATTGTTGATGTTTGAGGCCATGTTTAGTGTAAAAGCATTCCTGTAGCTCAGCATGCTGTGAGTGATGCTAGGATGATGAGCTTGACTTGAACTAGCTTTGGAGTTTAAACAAAGCATAGTTTACCATCAATCAATCAATCAATGTGTATAGAGCTTCTTACGGTTTGTAATGATGATGTTGCAACATATGCACATGTTTTTTTGCAACAGACGCATGTTCTGGAATACGTAGCTTCTTAAGTTATGCGAGTGGATTAGCCACTTTGCTGATTGGCTCCTGATAAACGAGGAAAATTCCTTCCTGAAAAGGTTCTCTTTATGCAAATACAACACAAAGGAAAAGGATTATGGCCTTTTAGGTGAAAACACATTTAGTTGTAATCAATTATAAGAAATAATTCATAACAACGAATAAATAAATACATTTGAACACCAGATTTTGAACAAATTTGACATACATTTTCTCTTGCCAAAATATTGACAGACATTATTATTTTTGATCTCGTCTCAGCTGTATAGATCTCTAGAGTTCTCTCAGCTAGTTCTAGTAAAAGTTTATAATGTTAAATATTTGTTTACATAAAAGTTTAACTAATGTTTTTCTTTACCAGCCAGTAATGGTAGCCTTTTTCCTTTTTGGTTTCTTATTAAAGTACGGACACTTGCGCATACATCTTCTTGTTATGGAGATTGTTAGCTTATTATTGTTCTGTTTGATGGACATAATTTAAAAAGCCAGCATTATGACTCCTTGAAACTACATTTTCATTTTGTGGATAACTTAGCTGTAAGTCTGAGGAACCTCCAGTTTGAGATTTATTGATGAAAAGTATTTTGTGTCAAGTTATCCTCTTTAAAAAGAAAGAGCCGACTCAGATTCGCTGAAACGCAGCAGCAGTAAACCCTTTGACCTGGAGTACACACTGTTCTGTGGATGCTGTGTGGAATCACCTACTGGAGACCTTGTGAGCAGAACATGCAAATATGGGGCTTGTCACCACGATGAGCAATAAATCAGTTAATCACTAAATTAAAACGAGCTTGGTTGGCTGCTCATAATAATTAGCATGCTCTCTTTCTCTCAGCACCATATCATAAAATGAGTGAAGACATCTGAGCTTTGCTGTTAAATGGGTGTGCAAGC
This sequence comes from Danionella dracula, assembly GCA_900490495.1. Classification (NCBI taxonomy): domain Eukaryota; kingdom Metazoa; phylum Chordata; class Actinopteri; order Cypriniformes; family Danionidae; genus Danionella; species Danionella dracula. The sequence goes on from UELW01000556.1 coordinate 11,255,811, forward strand.
ACACTCGTACCACAGGAGAGAGAGTCTGTTCTGCTGCTGCTGCTTCCAAGTTACTGAAAATAAAAATATCAGAAATTGGTTCAAACAAAATACAAAAATGTGTTTATGACACAATCGGTGTCCAAGAGGCTGGAGAGGATCACGGAGGATTTGCTCCAACAAGTCATTCATAAAATAACTCACTTGACCAGAAACGATCTGTTCACAAAGAAGGTGTTAACTCAACAGCCTGACCTGTAGCCAAAAGAGATCCACTCAGTGAAGTTAGGAGTTAAAATTACACTGACGCATTGTGTTAACAGTGTTTGACGGAATCATCTTGAATCAACAAGTCACTTGACTCACTGAACCGAAACCGATCCATTCATAAAACAGACTGAATCGCTCTGAAGTGTTATTGAGTCAACAGCCCGCTGACTCACTGAGTCGAAGATAAGCATGAAACCACTCAAATAAGGCAATCCTTCTATTGCTTCATTACGCAGAGAACAATTGATTTGGATGCTGAATCACATGGAGAATGAGGTCTTGTTCAAAATTCTGGCTACTATTAATTTGGAGCTCAAACAATTCTGTTTTTAGGTCACAGGACCACATTTACGGGAGTAAGAGACTTAGACAGACAAGAAATAAAGTGTAGAGGATTCAATATTCAATGTGTTGCAAGTTCCTTCACTATATTACCTTACAGAATGATGTTTTTTAATTCTACAGAAGTTAGATAGATTTCAGGAGATTTCTTTTACTTTTATGAAAATGCAGTAGAAAATACAATGGGTTAAAGCATTATTGGTTATTTAAATAGGCGATGCTTTCTTTGAGGCTCCAGTCTTCCATTTAATCCCTGTTCTGTCCCAGTCACATATTAAACAAAATGTTATTTATGCTCATGATCCGTCAACTGCAAGTAGGTTTTACAAACCAAAAGTGATTAATAATAATATGAATGTGTTCAATTTATATATTTTCCAGAACTCAAAGATGCTTTACAATGTTTAGAACATTATTAATTCACTCCACTGTTTCACTTTCTGGTGGTCATAAGCTACCTCGGTAGCCTTCAGCTGCTCTGGGGCAGTCTGACAGAACGTGGCTGCAATTCTGCGCCTACGGCCTCCTGCCCACCACCAAACACACCCCAGCAGTCAGTCACATCCATACGGGGCAATGGCAGAATGGACCAAGCGGGGATTGAACCGCCAACCCTCCGGTTACAGGACGACCAACTCTACCGCAACCGATACTTTTATTGTTTATTTTTATTAAACAAACCTTAAATTTGCAATAATTTTAATCCATAATGTTTTGTAATAGATCAAATCGATTAACTGTTTCAGCCATAGTTACATTTTTTCAAGAGCTCTAATGTGTTTAATGAAGTCAATTTTAGCAGAAGTATGTTTCCATTCCAATTAAAAAAATCAGCCATTGCTACCAAGATTTTAAAATCTCAACATCGATCAGATAATTGCTTTAAAAAAGTCATTCATATATCAATACTTTTTTCTTCTGAGCTTTGGTGTTTCCATGCAGAACTGCCTCGCTTGGAGAGCAGAGTCACACGAACAGAATCTGAACGCTCGAGTACGCTCCATCAAAGCGATTGATGCAGCCATGTGAAAAATGCTCAGAGAGGCCGTCACGCTAACATGCGAATCTAATTGTTATGTAAACACAGTGAGGGTTTTAATGCAGAGGGTTTCTCTATGATTATATTATGATGATGTACTGCAGAGATAACAGCGGCATGGATCTCAGGTCTCATGCATTGAACAGGTGACATACGCATTTTGTTGCTCACACTTCTGATTCCTCATTCACAAAATTAATGATAATGCGCACCACGAGCATAAGCACCAACTTTAAAACATATGGACAACTAAGGGTTGGCAATATCGGCCTTAAATAATATCAGAATAAATTTTGGGACGTATTCCGATAACAATATGAAATTATATTTTGGATGAAAAGTTTTCCATAAAAAAATATTTCATCAATTTCAAGAACATACAATCGTACACAAAAACTGACATAACTTTATTTGCAAAATACACACAATGGACCTTGAACTATAGACCATACCAAAATAAAAAAAAAAGATTCCCTTCAAATATTCAGTTAAATATCAAATCATTATCTTCGCAATGAAATTATGTATTTTTCTATCTGTGTAATGTGATAGGAAAAATGTAATCATTACAGTTCTAGATATTAATATATTATATATACATATAATATTGCATATACATTCTAAATATTAATGTTTATCGAGTGATTGTCAGGGCTGCTAGATTGCGTGTTGGATACTGAGTGGGCGAGTGAGAGAAAGAGAGGGATGGAACACCCGCGGAACTGACGTAGTAGGCCCGCACTACCTGAAAGGACAAAAAAAAAAAGCTCCTGACGAGAAAAAGAAGCTGTGAAAGCCCCTGACACCGATCGCTCATGCAATATGAACACTTCAGCGACTGGAAGTCTTCCACTAAAGACTTGTTAGAGTCATCAGGAGCTTGGCATGCTGCTCTCAGGGTTGTGACTGCTTCCCAAAGAGATTCTGCATAACTTTTAAACGATCTTATCAGGCCTGATTGATTTCAATTGATATATAAATTAGGTCAAGCTTTGAGTTTGTGCCCAGTCTCTTATTTGTTGCACTTTTTGAGGCAACTGTAACACTCATGTTCAAAGCTGTCATAAATGTAAAATATTTTACCAACTAATATTTACTTAGTCTGTGTATATTTTTAGATTTTTCTATTTCAATGCACAATAGCTTTCATCAGAAGAACATTTAATGTCATTTTCGTCAATTAAATGACCTCATCAACAATATTTTAAAATGTTTTGTGTGTTGGTTTGAAGAAATGATCCTGTTATTCAAACCAAGTAGCCCTCCTATTAAATCTCAACTCTTTCATCGCTTCTCCGGTTTCCGGTTGTAACACAAATACTCTCACACAAGAGAGAACTAGAAAGATTTCATGTTGTCTGTGCTCACAGGTGCACTTCAGAAAAAATGGCCCATAAAAGCTTAAAAAACAATCACGAATTAGACAGAAAAAGCGCCTGGCTCAGGTTTACGGCTGATCAACTGGTGCATCCCTTGAGTTTTAACCAAAATTATGCATTATGACATTGTTTCTATTATTGTCATGTACCCTGTTATAGGAAAACCTTCAGAGTGTGACCTATTCAAGGAAACTTGTGAATAACGTTCTAAATTTTGTTCTCATTCATTCAAAGTGTCTCTTTGTCAGCAAAGCTGGGAACACCTACACCTCTGAGCACATCACCATGCCATCATTCCCAGTGGAAAACACAAGCGCAGAATGAAGTAAGAGCTTGCTAGCAACTCTACCACGTTTTAGCCGATATAAGAAATTTTGCTAAACAGCAACACTTACAAACAAATGTGTCTTACACGCTTTCCAGACAGTATGAACAAGTTTAAACCAAAGGCATCGAGATATTTCCAGACGCAGCCTCACCTGTTCAGTTTCAGAAGAGTGGTAGCTTGTATCATTGTATCGCTAGAAACAAACCTTTCCCTAACCCCAATCTTTTTACTCACAAACGTCCCTATGAGCTTTTTTTTTTCTCAAATTAATTGCTAGACAATGTTTGACTTCAACAACACCTTATTCCAACTAATTCAACGTTCCTTTAACACCCGGTTCATGATTTAACTCCTCCCACAGCTCTATTGCTTATGGTCTTACAGTGTGCTCACACCAAAAAGCAAATAAACTGCAAGTTATGTGCCAATGTGGAAGCAAAAAAACAGCCCAGACAACAATAAACTTTCACCTCCTTCAGACTCCTCTTTACACATGAAAGTGGCACAATGCTAGCTTAGTGGCTTTTGTTTTGCTTAATGGCATTTTATTCTGGTGCGCCTTATATAAAGAACAATTCTATGTCATATACATATGCATTGATAGTGCACATTATAAGTCGGTGTGTTTTATAGTGCGCAAAATATGCTACTTATAGTTCAATGCGAGTAGAAAACTTGAAACGCACCAGATTCCTCTTAACTGATTCTCCTTTGAGCAAGATCCCTTTGAGTCTGGTTTCTGTAAAAGGCTTGTGTGCTGCAGTCTTACTGCGACTTTAAGTTTCTCCAAGTATTTTTCAGTTGACAATTTCCTCCAGATAAAACGCATCCCTGGTCTAGGGCAAGCTGATTGGTTAGCGAACCAGTTAGGGTGTTTTTTTTGCCACCGCAACATTTCCATGCACCGCTAGAAAGCATGCTCCATGCTGCAGGAACTCATTATCTGTACTGCTTTTTCCACGTGATCACATTCTCTCGTTGACTTAACTTGGAAAATCAAACTTTCCTGTTTGTTGGTGTGAACACAGTTAAAAACTGGCAAGTCTGCGGCTGGATGCTATTGAATGTGTCAGAAGTGTACAACAGAAGCCAGTCTGTGTCATTGAAAAAACACTGAAAGCTTGTGTTTCTTCATGCAGACCTTAATGCATTTATTCAAAACCTGCTTCTACAGTTATTGCACGTAAAGGAAATTAACTCCAAAGACATGCTGATTACATCCCGCTTTAATAAGCAGTGCCAGAGCAGTGCATCACCGTTATAATCACCAGAGCCATACAAAAGGTGTTCGTAGAGAAGAGAAGGGTGGTGCTGCGATAGTGTTGATTAGTCAGAAACATTGGCAACGAATGAGTCTCTAAAGTTTGAAACATGTGCTGTGCAGCTATAAATTACACATGCAGCAGAAAGATGTTTCCAGTCGCCACAGTGTGTGCCAAAGTCTGGTGTCTGGTGGAGCCAAAACATTATGCAGACTGATATTGGACACGCTTGCTGATTTCTCTTTGTTAGGTGAGTTCCACTAATGGAATGAATGGGTGATGACAACATGACACCAGGAAAAAAAATTATGACCTCAATATGGTTATAATAAGTGACAGAGCTGCACAACTCTGGAAATGTTTTTTTTTTTTTTATTATGATTTTTTTTTTGCCACTAATGAAAATCACAATTATTTAGGACTCTACATCATAGCTATATTTCTTTAGGACACCTTGATTCTCCTTAGTATTTCACATTATTGGTAATCTAAAGATATTGTTGTTTTATTTAAAAAGGATTTAAAATGTTTTTGATAAAATAATAATCAGAGTTTTAGCGCCTTTTACAGTGACATCACATATGTTTTATTAAATTACTCGACTAAATTGTCAGTATAATACACGATTACTAAAATTTTTGACAGCTTTACCTACAGTTGCACATCTTTCAGGGAGAAACAATTCAAAGTGCATCTAGATGCAGGTCACTATTCGACTCAAAAGCGATATCCTTTTGTTATAGACCAATCCAATTAAAATGGATTCGATTCAAAAGAAATTCGATTAATTGTAAGAAGAATTCATATTCATCAGAAATAAATACAACAATTCTATGACCGTTTCTGTTTAATATTTTGTTCTTATATGCCCCATCCTCAAACAGGCATTTTGGAAAAAGAAATAAAAATAAAACATAAAAAACTTCAGAGGGGCAGGACGAAACAACTATCTGAACATGCACAAGTTTACAAGCCTAACGATACTTCAAGATGCTCTATGCTGATGCTCTCGTCAACCATCCCTTTATTCTTGTAAAACCAAAAGTGGTACAAACTTTGTGGTACAAACTTTTTTTAAACTTTTTTAGCACTGAAAATCTACCTTGGAGAATCATCTCCATCGCAAAGCAAAAAATGTGGTTGATGTTAAAGGACGCACTGAGATTTTATTTATATATATATATATATATATATATATATATATATATATATATATATATATATATATATTATAATATATATATATATTATATATATATATAAATATATATATATATAGTATATATATATATATCTATATCTATCTAATATATATCTATCTATCATATATATATATATATTATATTAACTATATATAATATATATATCTATATCTATATATATATATATATATATATATATATAGTTTTGAAATTAAAGTGCACATTAAAATGATGCCTAACCTGGAGTTCAGACTGTAAACAAGTATGTAAGCCAGCTGGAATGATAAGCAAGCTTAAAGTCTATGTTATATTTAAAATAAATATACCCAGTATCTTCACAAGCGTTGAAAAAGATTAACGAGAAATCTCAGAGTCTTGTGATCATGCAAAATTGAAATTGCTCACAGAGGAAATACAAATCCATCTGAAACTGAAGAGCCAAGGACAAATTGCTGGTGCTGTGGACTGCGTGTAGAAAAATTCATGAAGTCTTATGTGTTCCAGAGAAAACACCAGTTGTAAACTAACCTTGAGAACTCCTCCAGTGGATTCACTCCAGATGCTTGAGCATGTTTTAAAGATGCTCTAAGTGCTTAGACACATCACACATTGCAAATGTTAATTAGCAGTGTTAAAAAAAGAACCATTTTGCTCATACGGGGAACAAGCAAGCATGCAATGACCACTCTAGAGCTGAAATTACTTCCAAAAGCACTTCTGCACTTCACCTTGAAATTAAATATTCAACATCAGTGGAGGAAGGTGTGAATTAGAACATAAACCAGGTCCAGCGTTGCCAGCACCACACAGATGCCTCAGATATGTTTTTCTGTGGAACAGCTCAAAATTAGATTGGATGCTCATCTGCTGAGAAATCTGACCACATTAACAATTAGCTCTTTACATAATCACTGCTTTATATTTAATACCTCACCTCGCTAGGTTCATATCATTATAGAGACAATGCTTGGCAAAGGGAAGGGATGTCATACATCAGCACTTTTACATACGAACGAAAGTGCTTTTTTCACACTCTGCTAAACACTCTTAAAGATTTTAGTTTTTTCTAAAGGCTAGTTGTGTTGTGGGCAGAATATTTTTGGGACAAAAAAAAGCTGGTACCCACAGAGTTATCAAAGTTGGGATAGGGTGCTAATGGTAGATATACAAAATGTTGACACTCTTGAACTTGCCAACTGGACAGTCTGTTAGGTTTAATACTGTGTTTAACTGTGGTCAAACAGCGATGTCATGTATACTGTAAAGCACAGGTCTTTTCTGCTGCCCTCGATTCCTGAAGGCCCTCCAGCCCTACACAGTTTTGCTCCAACCTTAACCCTTGTGTGGGTGTTGATATTATTGTTACTCAGGCGGTGTTTGAGTCACCCTTGTGTGGTGTTCATATTATTGTTACTCAGGCGGTGTTTGAGTAACCCTTGTGTGGTGTTCATATTATTGTTACTCAGGTGGTTTGAGTAACCCTTGTGTGGTGTTCATATTATTGTTACTCAGGCGTGTTTGAGTAACCCTTGTGTGGTGTTCATATTATTGTTACTCAGGCGGTGTTTGAGTAACCCTTGTGTGGTGTTCATATTATTGTTACTCAGGTGGTGTATGAGTAACCCTTGTGTGGTGTTCATATTATTGTTACTCAGGCGGTGTTTGAGTAACCCTTGTGTGGTGTTCATATTATTGTTACTCAGCGGTGTTTGAGTAACCCTTGTGTGGTGTTCATATTATGTTACTCAGGTGTTTGAGAACCCTGTGTGGTGTTCATATTATTGTTACTCAGGCGGGGGTTTGCAGGTCTCGTGGACCCATTGCCTTTTGCAGATTTTAATTCACCCAATCAAAACATTTTGTTAAAACTTAAAAAATATTTCCTTTAGCCAAGAAAGAAGTGATATAAACAGCAAATATACTTTATTTATTGTTCTTTAACCTGATTTCTTCACGTTTAGAATTTGAACCATGTGTGGTGTTCTCATTATTGTTACTTTGGCAGGGTTGGTGGATCTGCTGGATCTATTTTGGCGCTTTTAATGCACACTATCACACAATTTTATTCTAAAATGTAAAATGTTATGTTTATGTGTGATTTATGTTTGTGTGGGAAGACAGAATTAAGGTAAAGAATCTACCATTTTCACACTTTAACATGCCCCGGGTCCAGTAGACCCGAACAGCTTGTGTGTAATATAAATGTGTAGGGGGGCGTACGTGTGGGGTCATAAAAAATCTGTTCTGATAAATGTTTTTCAAATAATAAATGCTTGTTTAATTTTTCATTTGATGAAAACTGAAGATGGGTCCCACAGACCCGAACACCATACATGGGTTAAAGTATATTCAGATGTAATAGGAAGAGGTTACGCAGCAACAAGTTCTAAAAATGTCAAACTTAATCCTTGAAAACACTTATTTAAAGGTCATGCGCACACAAAAAAAACATAAGAGAATTAATTGACAGATAGCCCACCTTATTCATAGCAAAGCGAACATACACTATTATGGCTACAGAACAACTGATCAGCAGCACTAGGCTTGAGTTATAACAAACAAAACAGAACTGTCTACAGTTAATATTTCAGATTCTAAATAAAATCAACAAACGCAACTCGACAGAACACGTTTTCAACGAGTCCCGGGCGCACCATCTGAAGCTAGCTTGCTTTTACTGTAAAAATACCGGTTGAAACGTCAGCATCCGCAAAGAAACTGTCGCACAACTCGCGTTCACACAGATAATAAAGTGGATTTCTTACTTGCTTTAGCGTGAAATCATACGTTTTCTTTAGTCGTCATCATATGGGGATGTGGAATGAGTAATTAGGAAGGGAGAAAAGGAAAGAAAGAACCGCAAAGAAGAGAAAAGGATCAACATTTGAACAGAGTGAGGAGACTCAGGAACACGTCACTGCGAGAGAGTCGTTGAAACCCGAGCGTGGCCCCGCCTCTCTGTCTCTTTCTCTCTCTCTCTGTCTCTCTCTCTTTCTCTCTCTCTCTGTCTCTTTCTCTCTGTCTCTTTCTCTCTCTCTCTGTTCTCTCTCTCTTTCTCTCTCTCTCCTTCTCTCTCTCTCTTTCTCTCTGTCTTCTTTCTATCGCGCGCGAGAGGCGTAGAGACGAGAGCGAGCGCGCGCGAGGGCGCGGCGGGCTCGCGCGCGAACCCCACCGAGGCGGGCGACCCCTCCCCCCCCTCCCTCCAGCACGCGCCCACCCCCCCCGGCGAGAGAGGCGCCCCCGACCCGACCCCGCAGTCGCGCGCGCGAGGGCGGTGCGCCGCCGCGAGCGCGGGCGCGCGCGGCGCTGCGCGGGCGCGCGCGCGAGCAGCGCGCGCGACCCCGCGAGCGCGGGCGCGGAGCCCCACGCGCGCGCGCCCGCAGCCGAGCGCGCGGTCGCGGCGGCGTACCCCGCGAGCGCGGGCGCGCGGGACCCCGCGAGCGCTGGCGCGCCCCCCCGCTGAGCGCGCGCGACCCAGAGCCCGACCCCGGAGGCGCGAGGCCGGCGCCAGCCGCGAGAGCGGGGCGCGAGGGCGCGCCCGCCGCGAGAGCGGGCGCGCGCGGAGCGCGCCAGACCGCGAGCGAGGCGCGCGCGCGCGGCGAGGCGAGCGGGCGCGCGCGCGAGCGCGCGCGCGACACCGCGATGCGAGGACCCCCCCCAAACAAAAAGCAAAACAAAAAACAAAAGAAAGTAACAAGGTATACACAAGAGGAGAGAGAGCGGACCCGCCGAGGAGAGAGCGGCAGCGCACGAACGCGCGAGAGAGAGAGAAAGGGCAGGGCGAACCGAAGAGAGAGAGGGACGAGAAGAGGGAGCGCCAGAACAAGACGAGAGATGAGGGAGACGGAAAAAACGAGGCGAGAGCGCAGAAAGCAGCGAGCGAGGGCGATGAAAAAACAGACGAGAGCGAGAAAGACGCGAGAGCGGGAGCAGAGAGGAGCAGAGAAGAAGCAGAGCGAGGGCGAAGACTCTCTCTCCCTCGAGCGAGGGAGGGAGAAGAGACCTCTTACTAGACCCCAGATCTTCTCCCTCCCTCTCTCTCTTTCTCCCCCATTCTTTCTCCTCCTCTATCTCTTTCTCCTCCCTATCTCTCTTTCCCCTCCTCCTATCTTCCCCTCCTTATCTCTTTCTCCCCCTCTCTCCCCAGATAGACAAGCAAGCCCTTTCGGGCCACATCCGTCTGAAAGGCTCTGTGATCTGGCTGTGCTCTTACAACTGGTTTAAACCAGACTTGCCAGATAACAGCCACATGTGAAGTCCACTATTTAAATACGGGACTTTATCTGTTCTCCAAATGGCCCAGACATGGGCCAAACCAGATCCAGACTCCAGCGGGTACATTCGGCTAAAACAAAAAAAATTACTCTTTGTCCGAACGCGCCGAAAAACTTGAGATGGCTTGTTCCAAATAAGATCATGGGGGTGATTATAATTTAAAAAGCAAAATTAGCACTAATACCAGCATTTTTGTTTTATTTCATCCAGTTAAAATATACTACCTTACATTAGATTGTATTAAATAAGATTGTATTTTTGAACATTGTATTTCAACTTTTTCATGTCACAGTTGGCACGTTTAAAAAATGGTTTCTCCCACTGCTGGAAGACGTTACACCTCAAGTGTAGATTTACTACAATTGGAATGCTTGACCAACGTTATATTGGTAAGTACGGGTTTTCGTTTTACATGTCAAATTATTTTGATTATGTATTTTGATTAACTATTACTCAGATACATGACCTTTTGATAGAAGTTGCCAATTTGCTGCGATACCGAGGCTACACTCCCTGCCTCGCATGCTTTGTGTTGATAGACATTTGGTTTGAATGAAAAGTGTCAACGGTAAAAGTTCCGTTTGATACAGAAAAGTAAGCCACTGGTGTTCACTAGATGACGGTTTTTAATAACCCCACTTGTAAAAGGGGCAGCATTGATAGTTTCTTTGAACGGCTGGTGACAGGAGCTGCAGACCGGTGTAGCATCTGATTTTGCGCCCCATTGGAATGTACGTTCCCCAGTAACTGCGCATGTGCAGAGAAGCTCAGCTGGAGCGACGGCGAACCAAACAGGACACATTTCCTTTCGGTTCATTCAAATGTCGACGTTGAGCTGCGATAAAGTCCTTAAAAGAAACTTGTTTGTTATTCGTTTTCACAGTTGTGTTTGTCTTAAACGTTTGCATAGCTTAACATTTTATCTTGTGTTAGGTTAGAGTTTAATAGAAAAACATTAAAAACGGACTAAGAAAACATTAAAAGGGAACATATAAATATGTTCCTCCACAAATGCACAATCCCATGCACACAATAATAATAATAATACTAATAATGTTTGAGTGGTATCAATAAACCCTAAACCCTAAAAGTTGGAACAAACACTTAACTTGTGCGATAAATATGATAAAATAAGTAAGGGTAACATAAAATATGCCATATATTACAAAGTAAACCAATGCTTACAAACCTGCTCTAAAACACTTGAACTCCTTTTGATTATTTTAAAATCAACATTTCAACAAATGAATATTTAAAATACAAGTAAAAAAGAAATGCTGACTTCATATTTTAATATAGATTTTTATTAACAGCGTGAACCTTTTTGAACATTCTCCGTACACTCAGCTGTGATTTGGGCGGATTCTAAGCGATTCACAAACTAAAAGTACGTACGGTTGCTTAGCAACTCTGCCCGATCTTTGTTGTTGTTGCGTAAAGGGAACGGAAATTCCGGAGGGGTACCCGATCGGATGCGACACCGGCTCAGGCGCGTGCCTGACCGAAATCAGACCGACGGCTGTTTTTTTTCCCGCCCCGAGCCCCAACCGCAATGAAATGTGATTTTTGTGAATTTGACTACGCTACAAACAAACGAAATGTCGAACACACGTCGATTCCATTATTTTCAGGTGTGAAACGTAACATTTGGCGAATTAAACGTCACTTTCACTGTACGTAGCAAAAATGATGTGTTTTTCATAGCGTGCATGCCATATATCTACTCACAAGCAAATATCGTACTCTACGTTTTTCAAGTGTACGAGTTAAAATCAAATAACGTTTAAAACATTTACAATGCTTTCTACTATTGGCCGATTTAAAGGGAAACTGGCGTACTTAATGACAGAAGTATTTGGCGGCCTATCATAATTCTCATTCAGCCTCAAACGTATTCAGTTAAGAGCCAATCATTGATTCTACATCTGTATCGCGTTATTATATAAAATAAATAACCACTTTCCACTTGTTGACTTAGTAATATTTAAAATGCTTGGTTAGTCAAGAACTAATTCATTACTAATTCAACATACTTTTAACAATTACCTCTGTTTCCCCCTAAAGGAATACTTGTGAAGATCAATCTCTGAAGGTAATTCTGCATATGTTTTTGTACTGGTCCATGTTGTTTTGCTTTTAATCCATGAAAATTGATGATTTTGATTCTTATTATTCCTATAATTCCTTTTTTTAAATTATTACTTAAAGCAACAATATGTTAACCGTTGTTTAGATAATAACCAGTCAACATCACCAGATACACCACAAATACTTTTTTATTGTGTTTGTATCTTCAACATTACACTTACTGTAGAAAAAATATGTTCAGTATATAACAGTTTTTTAAATAAATGGTTATTGAAATGAATACAATATACTCTCCGCTGGAAAGCTAAAATTCAAACTGTTTAATGGCTCTAAATACTTTTTTTTTCACATTATACTCATGTTGTCCACAACATCTACATCACAGGTACTACAGAAAGACTTCATTAAACTTGAAATATGAACAGATGCAATGGACCTGTGTCTGACTCAGCTCTGAGAAGGAGAGCTAGAGCAGACGTGACTCGAATGCTTCAGGATATTGAGGAAGAAATGTGTTTAGTTGATTCCATTCCTGCAGAAAGTTTTTTTATTGCTTGATCTAGGAAGAGTTTAACTTCATTTGAGGTTTTTTCGTGTTCCAAGAGTGCGTTTTTTTGCAGTGTTTTAAGTTTTGCCGAAATTTTATGAAAAATCTTAATTGTGTGCCCTAAAGAGAAGTCATAGATGAACACAAAACAATGTTTTTTTTATTTTTAGTAATTTTGTTCGAATGTAATTGAAAAAGAAAAAATTCTTACCAAAAAGGTATGTAACTTTTAAGACGGTTCTTATATATGTGACTATCAAACTAAATCAGATACGATCGGATCAGATCAGCAACTCAAAATTTCTTCTATTCAACTTTAGTCTTCCAAAGTCAAAATGATAACTTTCTAAATCAAAACTTTGACTTTCAAAGACAAAAGTGGAAATGGGCTTTCTCCAGGATAAAACATTGACAAGTTTAGCGCCCCCCGCTGACCTAGATTGCATTTGTGAAAAATTGTATGCGTTGTAATTGTTGAAGATTACTGGGACAAAATTTACTGGAACGAGTGTGGGAAAATGATTCAAGATTTTAACAAATGTTAACAAAATTACCTAACAAAACCTTTTGGTTTAATGAAAAGATGAATAATCACATGCATTTTTAGCTATACTTCACATTTTTTGTGGTCAGATTTTTAGCAAACATTCATCTGCTCTGCTAAAAAATAATGCAAGAACAACAAACAAACACGTATTACAATCCAATGTACAATGCGTCATTGTACATGTTGGTACCCCTCCTGCTGGGATATAGCTCTGCTGCGAGTTATAACCAAACAATACATTATATATAATATATTTCAAAATTATTTCTCATATTGATTAATTGATTATTTAAGAAATGATTGTTACTCTTTATATCGAACCAGTTACTTTCTTTATTCACTGCTTTTTTGTCATATTTTTGGTTAGGCGCTTCAAATGAAAGTACTTTTAAACACTTTATGTGATCCTTACTACTACATCTATAGGCTACATTAATTAAGTTGTGTCTTATAAATAGATCAGATCATCAAGTCCTCATGAGGAATCAATACTTATAGATGTTTCTCTCCCTGATTTCCCCGAGGACACGTCATCTGTGTCCTGAACGAAAGTATCTTGTTTAGGCTGCATGTATTTCTTGAAAAATATTAAATCACTGTAACAGTTTCTGGAATAAGAACAGTACACCTAATGGAGCTTACTTGTGTGCAGCATGTGTCCGAATAAACTAAATAAGTGACTAAATGATAGGCTTCTTTCGATCTGAGCGACTTCAGGCCATCAGACAGGGAACTGCTTGTGAGAGCACAATGAGAGCTCTCCAGAAGAGTCTCGGAATGAACATTCGGAGCCTGTTCCTGCAGTTCATGTTCGTCTGACAAAGATCTGCTTTAATTCTGACGCACGATTCAGCTCCGTCTGTGATCGAGAAATTAAAGGTTATCAGGTTACAAACAGCAGAACTAGGCATTCCATTAAAGATTTAAAGCATTTTAAGAGTCTATTAAAGCTCAGGAAAATTGGAACTTTCAAACATTTTAATTTGATTTACCATGCACAACATTTTCTGTGAAGCCACTACCTCCATAAAAGTATTTGTAACTTGTGCAATGTAGGTCAAATGCTGACTACACTAAAAAATATTGACTTTTCCAATCTTATGATATTGTGGCTTTTTCAGATTTTTTTCACAATGAGAGGGCCGGGCGTTTCAGCTTTGGTTTTTGCTATTGGCCAACATATTTTAATATTAAGAGTTGTATTACATTTACATTTATGCATTTGGCAGACGCTTTTGTCCAAAGCGACTTACATTAGGGGAGAGACAATATGCAATTTGTTACACCGTCAAAGTCTATCTCAGCTTCTCATAATAGAAATTATATGCTCATAATATGCACAAATGGGTATATAAACTTAATAAAAAGGTTATAGTTTTAATGTGTTGTGGAGGGTGGCTGATTGGTCCAACCATTGAAAGCTGGTACTTAAAAGCTGTGCTACCAGAGGAGTTTTGGACATCCTTCAGGAAGAAAATAAGTTCTCTTGGTCGCTAGGGCGGCTTGTGCATGTCAATGTTGCAGTGACGTTCTTGTCCTTGAATGGCGCTCATGGGACAACAGTGACACGCCTGGCCATGTTATACATTCTTTGATAGGTTCAGTTCTTTGACTGTATGTAAAATTGAAGTAGCATGCATTTAGCTTGATTGGCAAAGCAGGCTAAAAATGGGCGGAGCCAGTCATCACCACCAAGCACCACCAAGTAACCAAAAATGGGTCCAGAGAGGCAAGACATGTGCGTAGCGAAGACTCTTGATTTTAAACAAACTTATTTCAAAATAATTTGTTTTTTGGTGCCAAAAACTATTTTGAACCAGGACATCTAAAAATACACTTTGTTTTTATTGTTTATTGACGTCTACTTGGTTACACTTCTGGGTCAGTCAGCTCCTACATTCCTCATTGAGACGTTTCAGCGGTTAATCTGAACGGTTGGTGGGCGGTGCTATGGCCAGTGGGTGTGGCTAATGGCCATCCAGCCATTTTGAGCTCCAAGAAAAAGAAATTAAGATAGCACAAACATGAATGAACCAACCTGAATATGATTAGAGGCATGTTTTTTTTGTTGCTGAAACATGCAATAAATGTCTGAAAAATCGAGTTTACACAATAGAGCAGGTTTATTTGAAAGGCATTTTCTTTTGTCTCCTAACGGCTCCACCTTGTCAAAGTCATTTAGGAGCTGAATTATGCCTTAGTGCGATCTGTTCGAGAAGACCTAGCTATTTGCATTAAAAACAGGAACCAAAAGGACTCCCACTTTTTCACACGCATAATGGACCAAATGAGCAGAATGAACCAAATCTTCATGTTATGTTTATGCAATTTAAATAAAAGGAGCAGTTCTTTTTGACAGAGTCGAGAAATTTTTCACAGCTCGGCTCAGATATTTGGAGAACAAAAACATAGAGCCAAGAAACCTGTTCTGAATGTCAGACTGATATGAACATCACTGTTTTACCGAATCTACATGAGAGTGTATTTGACTAACAAAGGTCCACAAGACAAACCCGAAACAGTTAGTCTCTCTCGAAAAGCCAATAAGACAATTTTTCTCAGAGAGCCAATCACGTACACTTTACATCTCTAATGATCCCAAAAGCTCTGACAGATGCCCTCTGATTCATATTCCTGTTTAGGTCACTCCTCTCTCGAAGGAGACTTGTCTGAAGAAGTGTTCAAAGACTGAGCCAGAGCTCATGGCTCTTTTGTCTCTGAATCAGCCCATACGTGGAAAACCACTACAGTTCGCTCGTCTGCCCAGCCACGCAAAGCCCCTGAACCCGACACCAAACAGGATCACATCAATCTTTCCTCCAATAGTCCGCTTACAGGAAGCTCAGTTTCAGGACAATCACTTGACAGTTGGATATTGACCACACAGTACGTACATTACTTGGGCAGCTAAGCTGTGGATACTCAATCATTGCAGCCTCCTTGATTTCATGTCTCTCGAGATCAATACCTTTTAATAAACCAAGGCAAGTGCAGTGGGTGCTCATGCAGCTGCCCCTTTGGCCCTTAATGCCCCAAGGTGTTCTTATGAATCGTGTTTTTAAAATTAATAAAATTACTGTATTTTACCCCAAATCTGCATTAAACTGTTATAATGTGTCAAATTATATAACGCTGGGGGTAAAACCATAGTATTAACAAGCTTTTTGAAAATGCCTGCAAACATGCAGCATTCTCTCAATATGTGAAAGGAAGCTGAAACTGCAGTTCCTAGACCGGCCACTTGAGGCTGGTAAAAGAGGGTGGAACTTTTCCCTGTTACTTGCTGGAATCCTAAATAGATGCACACTAGATTTTTCTAGTGCATGAATTTATTGCAAGATCTTATTTTATTTTAACATTTTCCTTATTTTAACAATTTAATTGCACCAATATCCCGAATGTACTAATATCAAAATATTAAAGTATTTCACATAAAATTTCCCAAAATTTAGATTTCAAGGATGCATTTAACCTGAAATGTATTTAATTTAAAAATATAAAAACACAGTTTATTTTCCACTGGGTAAGCCATTAGATACATAAAAATGTCTATTTTTCCTTGGGCCCTAAAATGATTAAAGCCCCAACTGAATCAGACTTCTATCCGATTCGTATTGAAGATAAATTATTTCAAACAGTGAATAAAAGAAGAATCAGATTCTGGCATCAGTGAAATGTTTAATTACAAAGAAACCCACAAGTGACAAACATAACAGAGTGAAACAGGCCGGGCGGGTCCTCGTCTTGTACAACACGTTAACAGATTTAATTTAAATGAGCGAGACACGACACAGAAATACTTAGAAAAATATGCCATTCGATTCATATCAACAATCGCAGACTGTGAGCGCTTTATGTACAGAGAAGGCAATATATACCAATATTTACAATAATAAGGAGCGATGGTTTCTTGCACTGGATGATTCTCACAACAGTTTGACACCACTGGTTTCACTGAGTTGACAGCTTAAATGCAGATTTGTTCACGACATCCCAAGCTTGCGTTTAAAAGTATAGCTTGCACAATTCTGAAATTGCTGTTTTATGCATTTATTTCTCCTAGTGGTATCCAGTGGTAGTGCTTCCTCTAGCATTCATCAGCGGAGGTGTGTGGCGCCCTTACAAGCTGCCCCTCTGCAATGAAGATAAGTGCGACCCCTGCAGTCAGACTAGGTAGAATGCAAATGAAAACGGCATCATAATTGTTAGTTAATAAAATAAATTGTGCAGAGTGTGGTAAAAACTTAGTAAGTTTATATTTAACAAAGTTATTGGATGTGTAACCAATCGAAGGTATTTTTATGGACTTGCAACCAATCAACAGCTGCTCCCCGCTCCTTCAATGCCAAGAGCAAGTGGAAAGTCAAGAGAGACACCACCGTACGTTCCCTTTATCTAATGTTGCTTCAGTCTGTCCCTACTGTGTTCAACCCTCTGAAAATTTTAAAAGGATTTTTGTTTTTGCTATCTTAAATTCAGATTAAAAGAATGTTAGCCGAGAAGCTAATGATTTGAATGTAAACTTAAGCATAGACTTAAGATAAAAAAACTAGCGTACTGTATTCATGTGTTTATATACGAAATAATATTTTTATGCCCATTGTGTCATAAATGTTGTTTTATATATCTTAGTTTGAATGGGAGTGTTTAAACGGTTTATAATTCAGATGAGGAAGCTGCATTTATTACTGACAACTAAGGCTGTGAACCAAGGGGAAACAATAATTCGTTGTCATTTCTTTTCTATATATTCATTCCTTTATATATATTCATCCACGTTTGAGCCTTCTGATTTTACTTTTAAAGCCTGTTGGGTGGTAAAGCAAAAAATTGAATTACTGTTATTACTGAATTACTGTAGTTGAATTACTATTGAATTACTGTTATTCAAGGTGCTTAACTCACTGATTTATTATTCAAAATTGTGAGAAAATTTGTGTTTTTTTTTATTGTGTAACCATCTTTCACTCAATGTGAACCAGAGCACTTAACCCATTTCAGGGGTCTATAACTTCAGCTCTGGAAAACCACAAATTTACATTTAGATTTATTTGGCAGACGCTTTTGTCCAAAGGGAGTTACATTAGGGGAGAGATATTTGTTACACCGTCAAAGTCTATCTCAGCTTCTCATAATAGAAATTTATCAACTGATCAATAAACCAAAGCAGACAGGAAATAAACGAAGAAGATAAAGACAGAGGAGGAAAAAAAAGAATGTTTTTTTTTTTTTAATAGCAGGTGTTCCCTGCTACAAACTAGTTGCAACCCTGGTCTAATCATACAACTCTCTCAGCATACAAGATGAGACTACCTTAATTAGTGCAAATATATGTTTCATGATGGCTGAACCAAAAATCTGCAGGTCTCCGGATTTGGTGACCCTTGACCTATTGGCTTAATATCCTATATGTTAAAAGGCAAACTTATGGGAACTACTATTTGGAAGAATTGCTTCGATAAATCATTTTAAAGAAGTAATTCGTTTATTTACTTTTATTATCCCTGTTCAGTGTATAACAGACCTTTCCGCCTACGTAAACTTGAGGACTTAAGCTCAAGGCTCCTTTCAAGAGGGACACAATAGCTATTTTTTTCACTTTTTTAAACAAAATCTCAGTTTGTTTATTTATTTATTTTTCATGAAATTGAATTCAGGTACCTAATCTGCTGTTTTATTCTACATTTGAGAGGCTAACGCTCGTGGACTTTTATTTTGAAAAAAAAAAAACTTTAATTAAAACAAAATTCCTCCCAAACATTTCTATATAAACAAACAATTTGGGTAAATTGATGTTTTTGAATTTTGTTTACAAAGGAAAAAAATATTTTATTTTTTATTATTATTCAGTTTGTAACCCATCTTTCTCTCTATGTGAACCCGGGTCCTTAACCTATAGGCTACATTAATAAACAAAATCCTACATTTTATAAAACAAATGTGAGGGGAGTTTTATTTTGACAAATTAGACAGCTTATTGGGAAACCTGCAATTTTCCTTTTTTGGTCCACATGTGGCGCAAACCCTCCCTCGCGAGAGGCTAACAAAAACACGTAAAAAAAAAAAAAAAATTTAGAATAAAATGTCAGGCTTTTACATATGAGCATATGAGGGTGCTGTATAAGCTGGATGTTTCCTTCTTTTGTATTCTATTCAAGATCTCACAAAAGTGACCCTGCTGCAGCTGGGCGCCATAACCTTTCACCGACAAAAACAAAAGCAAACAAAAAAAGTCAGACTGCCAATTTATTATAAATTAAGTGCTATAAAAAGGCTTAACTACAAATGAAAAAAACATAAATACTGTACAGTACGATTGGTCACAATCCCTAGATACGGAATGTCACTGCTGCTCTTTTACACAACAAAGTGTGAGTCTTTCCTCACACAAACACAGGATTCAGAAAGAGCGGTGAGGTGAAGAAACGCAGGCGAGGAATCAGGGAGAATTCACAAAAATCCTAAACCCAGTCATCATTTGCTCACTTCTCAACCCTTTGTAAACTTTCCATCCAGAAGAGATCAAACACAGCTCACCAGTTGGCAGAAAAACGTGAGTAACTCATGACAAGTGTAGTTTTTAGGTGAATTATACCTGTAAAGCATGTTTTTTTTTTGTAGATATAGTCTTATATTGCACATTGGTTATGTTAGAACCTCTCATCCTCTTCCACCCACAATCATATCAGTCTTTCAAGCCCACTCTCATGGAATTTGGAGGGACTTTTATTATGAAATTACCAATCAACACCCATTGAGTTCTCATTGACGTCATCACTCAGTTCCTGTCTCTTCCATGTGATAAAATTGTTCGGCTTTTTAAGGATCACTCAATGTGACGCGAGCGCTCGAACGAGAAGCTGTTTCACCACGAAGCATCACAAGCGAAAACACAACGTAGCACGTTTGTTAGATTGCATCTTGAAATAAACATGTCCAGAACTCTTTACCCTAGAGTTGAAATTGATGTCAACACAACATCGGTTTTTGTGACTCATGTGCTTCAACCTTCACTACATCAATGTAATGCTTTTGTGTGCTATACAATATTTTATCTTTAATCAAACCACTGATCAAACTGAGTGCATGCCACGATTGCTTCAATGCTCTGGAAATCTAGAGAGGGGTAACTGGCATCTTGTCGTTGATTCATTTAGGGTTGAACCCCTGGAGTCAAGAGGACTAACTACATATTTGGACAAAAACCTCAGAAAACGTTGAAACAACAGTCACATCTATCGAAGCCAACAAGGGGAAGCTTCAGCTTTCAGACAACCTTTTACAAAATAAAAGGTCTACCAGATGGAATGGCTCAATGATTTCAGGCCAATTCTGTAGAATGAAAACAACGGTGTCAGAGGAAAAGGGGTTTCCACTGCCAACCAAAAGGATAGCGTCATTTTTAAGAAACAAAGTGGACTTGAAATTATTTCAAGGTATTTCTGCAGAATGGAAACAATGTGGATGCATCCATATGTCAGAGGAAAGGTTAAAAACTAAACCCTCAGAAAATTGTAGTTTAAACTGAACCAAAAGCATCGGTCACTTTTATAAAACAAAGTGGACCAACACAATGATTTTATGGTATTTATGCAGCATTGAATGAACGTAGACATCCGGCACTTTCAAAAGAAAGGTCTTTTGGCTATTAAAAAATAAATTCAGCCCACTTGATGGAATTCAGGTTGAACCACTGGAGTCATGTGGCTTGACTCAATGTTTTCCAGGCCTTTAAGCATCTTTTAACCAACCACGACATGCACAGAGGTCAACTGAGGGGTCAAAATCACTTCCATCGGAAAACATTCAAATGTTGTCTAGTACATTGAAATTCTGGTTGAACCACTGTAGCCACGTGAACAGATCGATGTTTTAGAGGCCTTTCAGTAGCACAGACACGCACAAATGTCAACAGAGAGCTCTAAAACAGTAACCTGTTCTGTTTTCTTGGCTACTGAAAAAGACGTCCAGTACCTTTGATTAATTTAGGGTTGAACACCAAAAGTGGACTGACTGAATGTTTTCAACTGTAAACAATGGTCACGCATACAGAAGGATACAAGGGGCAGAAAACTTTCATTTAACTCCAGTTGTCAGTCAAATTTGATAAAATAAGACCACTGGAGCCAAGTGGAAAAACTTAAGTAAAGTTAAAAAGGGTATAAAAAAAATAAAAATAAAAAACTCCAGTACAAAATGTAGTTTACAACCTGAACCGAAAGTATTTCAGTCACTTTTATGAAACGAAACGGACTGGCTCTAATTTTGCATCTTTTGGGTGGACACATAGACATGGATGTCATAGATATGATGGATTTGACAGATATGAATGTCAAAAACATAAATCGTATCTGTTTATCTTTTAGCAGCTTTATTTAGCAGCCGTCAGATGCGTGTCAATTGAGGGGTCAAAAACATTTTTTTATTGGAAGTCAGGAAGATGTAAAAATTATGGTTGAACCACTGGAGTGACATGGAAAGACTTTTTTTTTTATTATTATTATTTTGGAACTCAAATCTCTTTTTTTTTCAACAGAGAGCTCAAAACAAAAATCTTTTTTTTGGCATCTACAAAAAGTCCAGTCCGTTTGACTCATTTAAGGTTGAACCACTAGAGACAAGTTGACAAAGTAAATATTTTCCAACAATTTTAACAACAGTCAAACATACTGAAACGAAATTAACTTAACGTCAGCTTTCAGTTCAGTTTATAAAAACATCAACCACTGGAGTCGAGTGGAAGAACTAAATGATTTTACAATAGAACAACAATGTGGATGCATCCAGATGTCAAAGGAAAGTATGTGGTTAAAAAAAATGTTTTTATGTAGTTTCCGAACCAAAAGTATTTCAGTCACTTCGTATAAAACAAAGTGGACCAACAAAGATTTCTGCAGCATTGAATGAAAGTTGACATCTGCCAATACCAAAAGATTTTTTGGCAAGTCAAAAAGGAAATTTGTCCCTTTGATTCATTTAGGCTTGAACCACCGGTCTACTGTGGACTTGACTCCACAGATTTGAGCCAATAGCGACACGCACAGACGCCAACAGAGGGATCAAAAGCACCTAGTAACTTTTGTTTTTGTTCCATACAAAATGTAATCTATAATTGTCATTTTTTTAAAGCTCAGGTTGAACCACACAAGTCACATGGTCTGATATAGATTATTTCTATTATTTAAATTCAAATTAACCTAATTTTATGTTTTGAGGAGGAACATGACGGTGAACAATCGTGGACATTTTTACATTAGGCTGAACTTTCCCTTTAAGACCTCACAGGAAGGGGCGGTGCTTGGACAGGAAGTGGCTCAGACGCGCCAGAGCAGCAGGTGATTGGTGCTGTCGTCTCTGCCCACCGTCTCACTGCTGTTGGTCAGATGGAAGTCCTCGTAGCCGTCGCCGCCACTGATCACCAGAAGAGAGGATTTGGCGGAGAGAAGGGCAGAGGAGGGCCGTCGCCGGGTCGAGTCATGCCTCTGGAGGCCTCCGCTGCTCTCTGAACTGTTCTGCTCTGAGAGCACAAACCCACAACAGATGTGTTATTCGTAAACTGGATCACAAGGAACCCGGAGAACCAGGAAAAATAAACATTCTGTTTTTATTCTGGAGTATTTCCGCTTCACACTCAAACTTTAGGAATAAAAGGCAGGGGTTAGGGTTTCTTAAAAAGGCAAATTCATAAAGGTCACATATGTTCCCCATCAAAAACAAAAACAATGATCTGGAATGGCATGCATAGTGTTCTAAGATGTACATTTAACCTCTCTCTCTTTTTCTCACACACACTAGCTCTCTTTCGCTCTCTCTCTCTAATGCTCAGTCTCATGCACGGTCTCTGTCTCACGCTCGCACTTTCTCTCTCGCTCTCTGAAGCTTGCTCTCTCTCATCATTTTGCACTCCCTCTCGATTTCTTGCTCTTCCACTCCTGTTTGCTCTGTCTGTCTGGCACTCTGCCCCTCTAAATCTCTCTCTCTCGCTCTCTCACTACCTTTTACACTCTCCTCACCTCTTGCGCTACATCTCCATCTTGCTCTTGCATTCCCTCTCGTGCTCCCTCTCACATTCTCAATTTGTCTCTGCCTCTAGCACCCCCCCTATCTCTCTTGCTTTCTGGTGTTCACTCTGTCGATATATCTCTGGCTCGCTCGCTCTCAACATCCCTCTCGATCTGTCTCTCTCTGTCGGTCTGCCTCTCTTTTTCGCTCTCTACATCTCCCGCTAGCTCACTCTCTCTCTCTCTCTCACTGACCTGTTTCAGTCGCCGAGGGGAAGGCAACATCGAAGCCGTGTGGCAGCTCGATGCTGGTGAGAAACCGCACGTGCCCGGTGTGCCCATGTGCAGAGCCCATAGGAATCAGAGGGGCACGCGGTGACCCTGTCCCAGAACCTGATGATGTCACAGGAGGAGCAGGGAGTGTAAGGAGCACCCCTGCACTGGTGCCGATCCACAACAGGTCCTTACAGGCCAGAAGAGCCGTGATCCGCAGACAAGCTGCCTTGTGCTGCCGGATGATGGCATCCGAGCCTACCACACAACAGAGATGCGCTGAAGACTTTCTGCTTGAGAACTCAGCAGTAACATGCACAATTAAAGTCAAAGTCATGTGGCTGATCTCTTAAACGAGTTGGATTCTAAGCCCACAAAGTTCAGACTTAAGATTTTAAAGCTCAAAATCCATGATTACATATGAATATATAGAATTTATGAGTATTGAATGACACTCTGTTAGCTTTAGCCGCTAACCTAGCATTTTACTGTTGAAGAACTTCTGTAATTGTAGTTGAAGTGTGCTAAAAAAAAAAGGTGCCAAACACAGAGAGAGACTTATTTGAAGGAGAGGAGAACGGAGACAGAAGCCCCTCCTCTATGCTCCACCTGTTATGACGCTTTATATGAGAAGATTTTTGGTAGAAGATCAAAACTGGAGGTTCTACGGTCATCTCAGTGCAAGACATGCAGATGCTCTGCTTTTCAGCGTGCACACACATAGCATGAAAAAGCATCAAGTTATGATATCACAGACATAAAAAACTGCTTAACTGGTATTCTCGTATATACATACTTATCTAGATTTAGCATTGAATTATAACCCAGATCTAGCTCGATTATTTATTTTTATTTTAGTTTGTTACCTGCAAGCATCTTATGGACAGCAGGAGCCACGTCGACCTCAGCTAGGCTCTCGAATGTGAGGGAGTGATAGAGTCGAACCAGAGCGCTGCCTTGAAGAGCCACCCACACACCCCTGCCAGAACACACCATACTGGAAACACAGCGCCCACTGTCCTGACCCACAGCGAACCAGTGCTGCTCCAGAGACACAGAAACAGACATGAAGTTGTGGTTCCCCCAAAACCCAATGCAAGAAGCATGGATGCACACACATGCAACATATTTAAAGGGGTCATGAAAACATGTTTTTAGGTTATGTGTTAACCTAAAAACATTGTTATTTGTAAAATAAACCTACTGACCACTTCAGGTCAAAAACTATTGATACAGAATTAGTGAAACAGATAAATAATCAGTGACAGAAGGCACTGACAAAATCCAGAGTTAAATTGTGCCTTAGTGAAGTGTTGTTAAATTGAAAATAGCAAAAACTTTCCGTTTTCTCAGTTCATGATCCCTATAACCACATTTTTTAGTTTGAAAATAACCTGTTAGTTAATTTCATATATGATTTTAGCATTATTTAAAAGCTTGGTGCAGCAGAAAAAAAGTTTTTAAACTAAGAGACCACATAAACGGCAAACTATAGGGGCCTGTGTTGTAGAGGCACCGGAATACAATCTTTCTTTAATTGCTAGTAAATTCAGTTTAGTTAGTGTGATGTCTTACATTGTTCGCCTCATCATTGTGAAGGATATAGGCCACATGGCTGCTATGAGGATATGCCATAGCACAGTTCCCTCATCATTATGGGTGATACGAACCAAAACATTGTCTTTGGAATTTTTGCTACACTGAGACAGCGTTCTGCTGTTAGGTTGCTAAGGTAAACAATTTGGTTGCTAGGTAATAAGCGACACTATGTAATGTCCCCATCTCTCTATAATTTACTATAAGTCACATTGTATACGTCTCTGATCAGTATGAGTGAAATCAACCAAACCTCATCTCTTTGCAGTTTTTCTTAAGCTGAGATAAAGATCTGAAGACATGATAGCTAAGGTAAACCGTCTAATTGATAGAGAGTGGTAAGTGACACTGTATTAACTATAGTTATATAAACCAACCCTCTCTGAGGTTACCTTAATCAGAGACAATTTTGTTTGCCAAGTTAAAAAAGGTGAGCATGACTATATTTTCCTCAAGCCCCCATGAGGGCTGTAAACCAAATTACTTGTCTCTGCAGACTCTTAAGCTAAAACAGATATTTGCTAATACAGTTGCTAGGGTAAACAGTCTGGTTGCTAGGGAGAGGTGATCAAGCTTAATTTTTCCTCAAGTCACTATTAGTTATATAAACAAACTTTCTTGTCTTTGCAATTTTCTTATGCCAAGAAAGATAACTGCATACAAGGTTACTAATGTAAACAGTCTAGTTGCTAGGGAAGGCGAATTAGTGATTTTTTTTTTTAGCCATTAGAAGTGATGTACACCAACTCCAATGTCTTATGTGTTTCCTTACGCTGAGACGGAGTTCTGTAGACATGGGTGCTACGGCAAATAACCTGGTTGTTGGTGAAGGGTAAGTGACATTATACATTTCTCAAACCCCTATAAGCTATATAATCCCCACCCTTATGTCTTTGAAAATGTTTACGCTGAGACAGATATCTGCTGATGAAGTTGCTAAGGTAAACAGTTTTGTTGCTTGCATGGGTGGGCGTTTAAGTGACTATATATTTATCAAACCATATCATTGTAGATCATTGCAGGACCAGCAATATTGTATCTTTCTTTATCCACTAAAAGAAAACCACCCTCCCATGTTTTTGTGGTTTCCTTACGATGAGACAGGGACTTGCTGATATGGCTCCTAAGGTAAACAGTTCTGGTTGCTAAGGAGGGATAAGGAACATATCTTGCGATACTCACTATGAGTGGTATAAACAAATCCCCACATCTCTAATGTTACCTTAAACCAACATGAAGATCTGCAGATTGGTTGCTAAGGTAGACATTCTAGTTGCTAGGGAAGAGGTCACTGACATTTTTTTGATCACAATGAATAATACAAAGCAACAGCATTTCTTTGAGGTTTTCCTAAGCAGTCACAGATTTCTCTAATGGAAAAAGTCAGTTATACATTAAGTGCCTCATCATTACGAGTGATTTCTCTCATTTAAAAAGCTGCCATGTCTTACCATTTAATCACTTTTGATTTACACTATCATTTGGATAAAAAGTTGTATGTTTCAAAATATTTATTTTTTAGATCTATTTATCAAACCTCTTGTGCTAAAGTGCTGGTGTTGATGACGAAGATGCGGTTTTGACAGCCACACCACAGTTTTCCACCCACAGGAACCATTTTGGTGACCGGGGCCCTTGGAGAGCCGAGAGACAGCGTCTGAGAGCTCTGAGGATCCCAAAAACTTCCTATCACAAGAAAAAAACAGAACATAAATTAACAAATCAATTATAAATTCAGGGCACATCCATGCTTAGCAACACAAAATATGCTGGAGATAATTTCATTCACTATTTTTTGGTGGGCAATTTAGAGCAACTCAACTCTAATAGTTTTTGTTTGTAGGAGGAAACCAAAACAACTCCTTAAACTCCGTCAAACCGATGACGGAATTTACGAGCTATTTTCCAAACATTTGCGAAACTGAAAGTCCAGGATTTGTGTTAGCACCATCAAGCTACATCTATTCTTTGCTCAGAGTGTTAACAACAAAATCAGACCATGTCAGAGTTTAATCCCTATTAAAACTCTTTTGAACAAAACGTCAAACTTCTTTCATTAAGTATTAAAAATTAATCTAAGAAGAAAGCAAGAAGAAATAAATCATCAGTTTCTGAAAGCTGCCTTTATACTGATTGGTTAAGTATGTCCTGTGAGGCCAAGGGCCAATCAGGGGCTGGTATATGAATCATAGTCTCAGAAATCATTTCACTTCAGGTCAGTGGGGAAACATTTACATTTCTACATTTTAAATTAAGAATATAAGATTAATTTTAGATTTTATATAATCAATCATAGCTATTTCAGTTTTTAGAAAATAATGTAATTATTTGGTTGTTAAAATCTGAAATAAAACATAATTGAATGTAAACTTTCAAGTAAACAAAATAACCTAAAAAAATACATTTTATTTCACACCAGACAAAGCATTTAAAGGTGTACAACTGTATTTTGGTCTTCTTTATTAAAAAAATGTTGTTCTTATTGCAATCTATGTGAATGGAGAGAGCTTTTCAATTAAAGACAATTATGATAAAACAGGCTGAAAACTATGATTCTAACCATAAAAAAATCCAATAGAGTTAAAATAATTTTGGGTACCACCAGGATGCGTCTCACCTGCTTCTCGCTGATAAACAATCACCTCTCCGTTCGCCAGAGACACAAACACTTTGTTATCCAGATACCTGCAATCAATGACGAGGAGTTTTAATTTTAAACAATGCCGCTAGTAAAAGCAGTGTACGATTCATCAGCTCACAGTATGCAGAGAACAGCAGCAGAGTGCTGCATCTTCATGCTGTTCTTGCGGTTTCTGATGTTGTCCGATGACTGGTACACATGGATGCTGAAACGGAAAGTAAAAGGTAATGCTGTATGATAGACCCTTAAATTACAGTGTTCTTGAAGGAACGAGATCTGACGCAGCAGAGGGAATCAACCCACCAGCCGTCCTCTGTGCCCAGCCAGACAGAGCTCTGATAGGCCTCGGGGTCGATGCTCAGCAGATCCTCCAGGCTGGCACGGGTGAAGGAGCCACGACTGGAGCGTCTCATGGCACGGCCGTCTACGGGACTGTCTGCACTGAGACGGCGGGGCGGCACGGGGAACTCTGGCTCCTCCTCGGAGCTGGTGCTCTCTGGAGCCAGCTCCTTCGACACCACCGCCTCCTCATCTAGAGGGAACAAGCACATGTTCGGGTGAAATGTTTCTCTGCTCAGGCATAAGGCTACACTTGCATTGCATGCAATGTATCTGGAGAGTGTTAATATTCATAGTTTCATAGTTGTTAAAGTTCTTTGAGTTCTGCAGAGTTCCTGAAGTTTCGGAATTGGTTTTGGTAGTTGTGATCAGTTCCTCTGAATTCCTGGAGGGCCCCGCCCTGCACATTTTTGCTTCAACTTTAACTAAACACACCTGACTCTACTAATTAAGTGGCTCTTGGGTTGCTTGAAGTTACTGATAGGGTTTTGCTCCAACCTTGTTTCAAGAGACACATGTGGCCCTCCATGAATTAAGTTTGAGGCCCCTACTATACACTTTCCAGGCAAAATGGGAAAAAATTAACTACTAACTATCCCGGTGGATGGAATTGGATGATGGTTTGCACCTGGAACTACCAATAAGAACTCCAGTGAAGATCCTGTTTGCAGGGAGTTGGATAACTTGTCTTCAGCAAATTCTTGAATTGTGTTTGCTTGACTTTTGCTAGTCTCTATGTTTATGCTAACAAGCAGAAAAGCATGATTGACAGATGTTTTACATGTTAAGTCAATGAGAGATGAAATGATGTGTGAAAAGCAGAAAAGGCGGAGCAGAGAATGTTTTTTGGGTGCAGGATAATGCATTGTTGTGGTGGTGTAAAAAGTTGAAAATCAATCAAGCCTGTGAGTTTCATTTACATAACCCCGCACTGAACCCCATCACAAGCCTCTCGAAAATCTTAACTATACCTCAAAGCTTTACAGACAGCAAACTCTGATTGGTTGATGTTGCACAGATCAAGTGCCTTAACACTCTTTTCTGGCTTGCGCTTCATGTTAAATACTAAATGATGGGTTAAACATTTGGCGATAAAGTAAATATGAACTGTTTGTTGTTTTCTGTGTTGTTTTTTAGGTAAGCTAAAAAACAACACAGTTGGCGTTCTGGTGAGTTTCAAGTTTTCTACCCACATAGTAGGGGTGGGCTCTAAACCGGTATGAACGTGAATACCGGTACTGTGTTGTGCTATGATAGGGATTTTGCAATATTGTGGACACTGTTACACATTCAGAAATTTCATGAATTCATCTTGATGTTTTACTTGCACACGCTCAATTTATTTGATGTTTAGATGAGGAGATGATGGAGATGATGTGACGTGAAGCGAGCGCTTGTTCCGAGAGCAGAGGAGGAAGCTAGTCAGGTACAGAGATTGCATCAGCTGCTGCTCCGTCTGAAATCCAGTCAGCGAAAACAAAGTAAGTTGCTAAAAGTCGCCAGGAACAGCAGAAAATGTCGCTAGATTTGTCACTATCCATTGGATTATTAAAAAGTTGCTAGGCGCTAAATCTAGCGACATAGTCGCTAAGTTGGCAACGTTGTGAGGACGGCTGCCTCCTTTATATATATATATATATATATATATAAATATATTATATCTTTAACTGTG
The DNA here is from genome assembly GCA_900490495.1 of Danionella dracula. Classification (NCBI taxonomy): domain Eukaryota; kingdom Metazoa; phylum Chordata; class Actinopteri; order Cypriniformes; family Danionidae; genus Danionella; species Danionella dracula. The sequence goes on from UELW01000556.1 coordinate 11,285,591, forward strand.
GAAAAAACAGTTTTCAGTTCTCTGTCTAATCTTGCACGTTAAATAAGGTTAAAATGCACATTTTGCCTCTAATGTTATTAAGGTCTACTAAAATGTCCAATTCGAAATATAATACGATACCGTTCAGACAGTGGAAAATATCGCGACATGATTTTTAAGCTAAATCGCCAACCACATTGAGCAAAAAATAATAACACTCCGTTAGCTTTAAATGAATGCTCAGTTAGCCACTAAGCTAGCATTGTGCCGCTTACAACTTGGTGAATTTGTAGCAAAGAAGTGAAAGATACTGAGGGAGACTTATTTGTAGGAGAGGATAAAGAAGACTGAAGCCCTTCCTCCACACATCCGTGTATGTAGTTGCACATTCCTGGCAGATTTATTGTATTTAATGTAGCCCCTGGACGGATGGATGGTCCTTTAGAGATCCATCTTATTGTTTGTGAAAAATGTGAGGATTAGAAAAAGAGATGTAAGGATGAGGACTGACTGTTGAAGCTGGAGGAGATGGTGGAGTGTGAAGCCTGGCTCTGCAGAGTAGATGAAGGGCTGGGCGAGTCTTCATCATCGCTGTCGTCGCTGTCGAAGGGCACCAGCTCTGCAGGGGGCACCGCAGGCGCCTCGCTGCGCTCCAGAGATGAGCCAGAGATGCTGATGTGGAGCTGAGGCTGAGCAGGCACCACGGGGGTCGAGTCTGATGGGGCTGATGGCAGGGAGACAGACACTCGCTCTCTGAGGGACCAAAACAAAGACAAACCAGCATTAATGCAAACTCTGACTGGCGCTACTAATATTCTACTATTGCAGCATATTTCCAGCAGAATGTAAACACAAGATATAATTAAACTGCTCAAGATCTAATCATCCTCAGTCCAAATACTGATATCACCGTCCTGAAATAATATTTGTATTTGAAAAGAGTGTGTGTGAACTTTAGTTTTTTGACCGACGTGCTCTGAACTGAGAGCATATTAGAAATATGAGACGAAGCGCTTGTTTTCACCTAAATGCTTGTCTTGTGTTGCCAGAGGCGAATGTGTTTGGAAGTGTACAAGTTTTTGACCGAAAACTACCCTAATCTCGTAAGAACTTTTGGATTAAATTTTCTTATAGCCTATATTTTAAGTTAAAATCTGACAGTAGTAAATACTTGTGAATAAAACAAAACAAGAACTAAACCAAATTTGATTCTTGAAGGGAACTAGGGAAACTAGCTTGAATGATTTTATCCTCTCATAATCTCCTCCTGTGCTTGCTCACCTGTTCTTGAGTCCCGGGACGGCAGCGATGCAGATGATGCGTGCGGAGCAGACAGCGATGCAAGCCTCCACCGTAGGCTCGTCCCGAATGTTGAGCAAGCACACCTGACCCACGTATCCGTCGCTGTTGCACACCCACACCTCGCTGCAGCTGCTCTCCGGAGAGCTGAGGCTCGGGGAGGCGCAGGAGAACTGCATCCCGCTGCGAGTCTTCATGATCGGGATGGCCTTCACAAACTCCGGCTCCCACTGGTCCTTGCTAAGTGCTGGGGAGAGGGAGCATGGGATGTTAGTTCTACATCACTGCAGGAGCCATGTGAAGCTGGCCACTAGGTGGCAGCATCATATGCACTAAACTGGTGATGTCAAAGTCAAACATCACAGAATGCCAAAGAAACAAATTAGCTACAAGAGGCGGGCCGGAATGGTTCAGTGTTCATTAAAACATATTAAAATGATCGCACATAGCCTGCTGAATCAAGACCTAATATTATGATGTCAATTATTTAATGATGATGACAGAAAAAAAGTAAATGCCTTTAAAAAACAAAATGTTTCATAACTTCAAGATAAATGCAAAAATGAAATTGAATCCATTATAAACTGAAAAAGCATCATTGTGCTGCTCTACGATCCAACCAATCACTGTTTTTTTCTCATTTTATTATTTAAAGACAAACAAAATCAAATCAGTTGTATTTTTTTGTTTGCTGCTGCATTATGGGTAATGTAGTGTTTGTGTGTTCATAGTATTTAAATATCACCCCTGGGGGCCATATATAAGATATTTACAGGCCGGGTTTGGCCCTCAGTCTTAATTATAATAATAATATTCAATTTATATAGTGCTTTTCTAGACACTCAAAGACGCTTTACAATTATCAGAGCATTATTAGTCCTCAGCTGTCCTGGGGCCTCCTGCCCACCACCAAACACACCCCCCATCAGTCACTCACATCCATTCTGGGCAATGTGGGAGAAGTGGCTTCCCCAGAGCCACAACGGCAGAATGGCCCTAGCGGGGATCGAATCGCCAACCTTCCAGCTAGAGAACAACCAACTCTACGACTGCATCTTGACTTTGATGTATGTGGACTAAACTAAGGGTCTCCTTTCCTGGAGAGCTGTGCGCCTGCTGGTTTTTGTTCCGTGTTGTCCTCATTCTGAGACATACCAGTAGATTCAAACAAACCAAAGAAACTTAAGTGGAATCAGGTGTATTTCAGGTTTGAGATGAGACTTTGCAGGGTTGCAGGAATTGTCTTTGAGACCCCTGCGCTAAACAGTTTTGACTACACTAAAGAGAGTCTGTGTGTGAACAAGAAAACAACTCAAGGCAAGTGTTCGGGAGCATAATTAGTTGCTCTATAAAACATTTATTCAGAGAAATCTTTTTTTTATTGTAAAGGAAATGTTTCCCTTGGGTTTTTAGATCCTTAAAATTCATGCATTTAACGCAATCATTTTCTCAGGAGGCCAGCTTCAAGGCTAAAACTATTGTTCCAGAAATTTCAACTTTTACCCAAAAAATTCTCGTCAGGTCCCTGAAAAAGCTAAATATTTAGGCATTTAACCTGAAATATGACAAAATATTGCTTCGGAACGCTCCAGGAAATGCAAATTTATTGTTTACAAAAGCATTGCAGCTAAATTTCTGAAACTTCTTAGGAGGCCATGCTCCGGGACCCTCCTAAAACCTGGAACAGTTGGAACCTGGAACAAATCCATGGAACAGTTGACACACATTGGTCTGGTGTTCTGTGAAGAGCACAGTTCCCCAACTAAGATCTGAGCCCCCTAAAGTTATGATGCTAGAATCTTCTCAGGCTAAAACATGCACGTGCCTCTCAATGTTTAAAACTCCCATTTCAGTCTCTGCTGAGCTTGTAATTTTTAATAGTTCAATACTTTTTAAATCCGTTCAGCAAAAAAATGCAAAAGTGTAAAAATGTAAACATCATCTCTTAAAAATTAGAACTCCAACAGCGGCCAATCTATGGTGTTATTAATATGTGCCAATGGTGTGAAAGTCATATTTCGAGAGCGCAAAAAAACATTTTGCACATCCAAGGAATAGAGTACTGCGAATAAAATGTTCTTTTTGCAAAGAAAGAGAGCAAAAATCATCGCTCACAATCGTTTACTCGAAACAAACCATGCTTACAAACTACCACAATTCTAGCCAATCAGAGAGGAGTCTTCTATATTCTGATTGGCTGGCCTGAAAGCCATTTTTATGCTCAGAATTGTGATGCAATAACAACCCCATAGCAATGTACCACATTTTACACAGTGAAAAGGTCAATTGGGGTTAGCACAGTGCTTGATCACGATTGGCTGAAAAGTAGGTTCAGATATAACTCTCAAAGACAAACACCCCCTGGACCTGCCTCTCACCGAGCTTCCTCTTGGCATCATCGAAGGCCTGTTCGAAGCTGCAGCGAGCGTCGGGGCTGCTGAACTCGAAGCTGAAGCTGCCGTCCCCGCTGCTGTGGTTCAGCTCCAGGCGGGTGGGCAGCAGGCTCATGCTGAAGGCCACACACTGCTTCTCCGCCAGTTCACGGTGCACCGAGGCCATCAGCTCCTTGATCACCTCGTCCAGACTCTGAAGAGAGAGAGAGAGAGAGAGAGACAGAGAGAGAGAGAGAGAGAGAGAGAGAGAGAGAGAGAGAGAGAGAGAGAGAGAGAGAGAGAGAGAGAGAGAGAGAGAGAGAGAGCGTCTGAGCATGCTTCAGGAGCTGCAGCTGGACGCGAGGAGATGAACAGACCTGATGAGGGAAGCTGAGCGTCTCCGACAGTTTGCTGATCTGTCCGAGCGTGCTCAGATCTTCATCCAGGCGGCTGATGCTCTTCTGGATGGTTTCTTTGTTAGTTGTTTGATTGGAACCTGTGCAAAAAACAATGAAATGTAAAGAGCTCTGGTTTCATCCTTGATAGCGGCCTCAAATTAAAAAAAGCAAAGGAATACGGTCGTCAGAAAAACCTTTTTTCAGTTGTGCTTTTTTTACCCCAAAAATACTGGAGCAAGTAACTCATAGATTTTTTTTATATGTTTGGACTATTGTAGTGTTCTGTATTAACTATTTTAAGTCTCTTTCAAAAGTGTTTTTTTTTTATCAAAGCTTTTAGCATCACTTGACTTAAAAGCTTTTGTTTTAGTAGTTCCGTCTATCGTTCCACTCGTTTGTATTTTCCGTAACAATGTTTCTCTTATAATGTGTGAACTCTCGACAACTTATTGACGACTATATTTTGTGTGTTCTTGTCGCTGTAAAAACATTTATATAATTATATTAATGAATGAGTATAATAATAATTATTATTACTATAAAATAAATGTAAAAAAAATCTAAAATTAAATTATAAAACAACGTTGACTATTAATAACAATGATTAATATGTACTGTAGTTATAAAATAATAGTAATATTAACAATCTAAAAAATCTAAATTAAAAATCTACGCAATAATATATACACAAATATCAAATAACATAAAATCTAAATCATAACTAAATATTATACTAAGTAGTAAACATATTAGTATTCATACATTACTGCCATACTTTCTATAATATAATAAAAATATATAATCAGATAAATACATTAATTGCATTACAATTATAAAACACACATAATACAAATATAAATACATATATGTTTAATATGTTTTTATGCATGTATTATTTTATAAAGATAAAGTATGCAACAAAAGATAACCAAACAAACAATAACATAGTACTATAATATGACTATTCATGTTAATATATACATTTCTTAATAAAGAATATTTATATAAAAAAATGCACGAATGAAAAATAAATAACAGTGTTGATAGAATAAAATACTATAAAAACTAATTAAAACCAAATTAGTGAAAGCATAATGTTTTATAAAATATAATAAATAATGTAACAATAAAAGTGATGAGGATTAAAAATTGTAAACAATATGAATGAAAAAGACTTAAAAGTAAATACAAACATGAAAAACACATACAATGAAACGTCTTAAATAAAAAAAATACACAAATAAGACACATCTCTTTATAACATCTCTCATGTAGTCATTTTTCATCTTTATGTTTTAGATACTTTCTTTAGTTGTACACAGATAAGCAAATATTTTAGCTACTCTGTTTTTTTGACCTTATGAAAGGGTGCGTACCTTTGACTACCTCCATTTCTTCTAAAGGCAGTTTCCACAGGAACTTATATTTACTGGAGGTGTCGATCACACTAGCAGCAGAATATCTGTAAGAGACACAAAAAAAGGATCAACAAAATTATTTATTTCGACTTTATATTTGTCTGTTCCTTATTAACCCATTGAGACCAAGCATCACATTTTCACTGCTCTCCAATTTCACTATTCTTTTGTTTTTTGTATGTTTTTAAGTTTTAAACGGTCAGAAAATCATGCATGCGCATGAAAAGAAACTTTACTCTTCTACAAAAAAATGTTTTTTTAAACAATCAATGTACTTCAAAATGTTTTCAAGTAAATCTAATGTCCCAATTTATTTTAAACACAACCCCCAAAAAAATTATTTTTACCTGTTTTTATTATTTGATTATGCGAGTCTTGAAAGTAAAACAATTTCTTCCACATTTTACTGATTCAAGCAAGAAAACAATATGGCTCTGAATGGGTTAAAGCTGTTGTTTTAATTTATTCCATGATGCAGATTAATCCTGCTTATGAAGAAATGGTTCAAACCAGCTTAAAAATGGAGGGAGAAAATGCCTCCAGTTACATAATTTTTTTAAAAAGCTGTCTTTAACAGAAATATTTTATGGTGACAAGTCTATGGTTAATGTCCTTGAACACGGAGCTCTGAGCAGCCAGCCTTATTTGCAGTGACCTTTCATGTTGTACCCTCCTTGTGCATGGCGTCAATGCTTCTCTTTCGGCAACTGTCAAGTCAGCAGTCTTCCATATGTTTGTGCATTCAACAGAACTAGACTTTTTAAATGCCATGTGGTGAAAAAAAAAAGGAATATAATAGTTTCCCTTTTCACATGCAATTACTGAAATAATAAACGTTTTTGTGATATTCACATTTTTTTATCAGCACTTGTTGTTTGGTGTCTCAGTGCTTGCCTTCAATGACATTTCCATCTAACACAAAAGTTTATTTTGTTGAATTTTTGAAAGACTCTCTCACAGGCTCATTGAGCTGCGACGCAGGGACCCGGACTTCCTCTTGAGAGTTGTGCAGATCAGCAGGTCACTGAAGAGGAACAGAGAGCGCTCTTTCTTCCCTCCCACCGATTTCTACAGCAAACAAATGGGATTGGGATGATCAGATGTTTGATTATAAACATTTTTTAGAGTGAAGAGTCGTGTGTTTACCGCTTCCACCACCATCTCCTGTCTCAGGAACTTCCTCTGAGGGTTCAGGATCTGACAGAGACACAAATCAAATTAGAGAGAAAATCTAATGCTGCCTACACACAAAGCGCAAGTGATGCGGTAAGAGCGTCTGATTTCAATCAAAGTCTATGTAAAGACGTGATAAGGCCCCACGCGGTGCGAAGGGTCCGCAGGGGACCCGAATGCCGCGAGAGACGAGGCGCGAGAAACAAAGTGCGGCAAACCGGACTTATCGCGGGAGTAGCAATATTTTCTACTCATCCGAAAGTTCGTTTGCGCGGCAACCAATCAGGACTTGCTCTTGTAGTCACATGGTTGTTCTGTGAAGCGGGAACATGCGCAGCAACAACAGAGGAGACAAATATCACAGTTTGTGGCCAGCCAGAATTAATATCTTGTATTATTATCCATGTGGAAACAAAAGCGACCTTGCATGGAATTAAACGGATGCTGAGGTGGCTGAATCTGGTAAGTTACACATTTTTAATTAATCAACCTGATATAAATGGATATTGTGCTGATGTTAGCTAAAGCTAAGCATGATAATTTATCAGAGGGAGAGTGCAGGAAGAAGTTGAGAGGGTTGAGGGACACTTTTTGAAGGAGAGGAGAAAGAAATAGGAGAGAAAGAGAGGGTCAGCAGCAGGTATGCTCCAGTCTCGTCATCGCCACGCCTCTCCCGGCGAGCTCGTGCTTAGTAGCACGCCGTTCTCGGAGCGGACGTCCTCACGCGAGTGCACCCCGGGTTTGAAAGCGGTCAGATAGGCGCGGGAGACACGTTCTGTCCGCGGGTGTTTAGCACTTGGTCTGAACACCCTGTAAAAGCCTTTTAAATAGTGGACAACATTTGATGATGACATGGAAATACTGATATCAAAAGGCTTGAAAAATATTTAATAGACTTAAGAGTCCCTAGCCCTAAGTCTGTATGGTGCGCTGACTCTTAAATATGAGCATACTGTAATGGTTTGGTTGATATGGTGTTTTATATTACTCGACACGGTTTGGTTGCTATGGTGTTATGCTAGGTACATTTCAAATCCACAGGTCAATACATGTGATAAAAACCCAAATCACACTGCCATTAAGATTTTCACAATCAGGTTTTTTCAATTGGTTGCTAAGCTAAAATATTTGGTTGCTATGATAAAATCAGTGATGCTATATTAAAAGCGCTTTCATTACACAAATGTACCTTATGTATCCATGTTGTTTCGTTGTTGGTTGCTAGGGGTTACTGTATATTTGCCAGCTGATTTGGTTGCTAGGGTACAATGTTTGGTTGTTATGGTGTTATGTGAAGCATATTTCAGTTCCCCATGTCAGTACAGTTTTTATCACTCAAACTAAGCTTCTCTCAAGATTTTCACAAGCAGGTTCTTTCAAATGGTTGCTACGGTACAATATTTAGTTGCTATGGTAAAATTTGTGATTAAATGCTATGTGTATTTGTATATAAACTTATATATTTGTTACTATGTTGTGTTAAGTAATGCCCTGTTAAGTAGGACTTCTACAGCAATTAATGTCAAAAATTTCTGAAGTGGAGATATAGGTCTGTTAATATGGTTGCTAGGGTATACTGTTTGGTTGCTATGGTGTTCAGTGATGTCATTTTCAGTTCCCCACATCTTCGTGACTGGTAAAAACCCACCCTTGTGACGCTAAGCTTCGCTGAAGTAGAGTTCAATATCTTTTGAAAAGGATGCTGGGGTACATTTTTTTGGTTGCTATGGTAAACCCAGTGATGACATATTTGTTGTCATGCAGTGGTACAGTAGGTAAAGCAAAGTTGGATGACAAGGATGACATTTCTTAATGAGAATTATAAAGCGACCTATTTGATGATGCTCGGATATATCTGTTAATACAACATATAAACACATTTTTTAAGTTCATGTACATATGTTACAAAATGGTTGCTAGGGTAAAATGCTTTGATATTAGATCCATGCCCCTCACATGCTCCAGTCCCTCTATGTGTGCCTCAATCTCCTGCAGGATCCGAGTGTCTCTCTCCAGCTCTTCAGCGCTGCGGCGGCCAGTGTTAATCCGCTCGGCCAGACTCTTCAGACTCCGCTGAGCCTCCAGCAGACACAGACGGTCTGGATGATCCTCCGTTGTGTGCTTCAGAAGGTCCTATTACACAAAATGACCAAAACACATTATAAAACACTAAATAATTAAAAATGTGTCTAAAACATACTGCAAATGGAACCAGTCTATGAACCAGTTTGACTATCATCTGGCTCCTCAATTAATGATTTTTCCATGCTTCTGCATGAAGAGGTTTTAAAAATAAAAAATCTACAAACTAAACAGAAGCGTGCAGGTGCATATGGTGCTGAGGACTGCATCATACCTTGACCAGCAGCTCGTATCTGGGAATCCTCTGCACAGGTTTGATCATCAAATCCGCCAGAGCCTGCTTCTCTTTATTCTCTCGCATGCTTTGCTGCAAAAACAGATGAGAATGCATGGCTTACTCTTCTTTCATTTTCAAGAATGAGATGAGTGCGATCTTCAGACTGAACACAAGGGGGCACCAACTAGGCACATGAAGAGTTCAAATTGAAAAAGCATGTCTGCTTTTCTTTCATTTTAATGTATTCACAATTTTATTCTAGGAGATGCTTGTTGAGAGATATGAGTGAGAGCCAAAACAGATCAATTTAACTATAAAACATTCTTTTAATGTTCTGTAATGTTTAACTAAATATAATATCTTGACTAAGCCACTGGAAGTCATAAGTTACCTTTTTAGTTTTATGAAAACATGTAACTATAAGACATTTTTCAAAAGATCCAACAAATTACACAACTAAGAGCCCAAAAGTATAAGTGCAGCTGAAAATTCACATCAGAACATGATGTAGCAATGTTGCATTTATAATATTTTAAAGTAAATTTAAAACCAATAAATCTTCCTCAGTTCCTCGATCACTAGTCTTGAATTAAGACTTAAGTCTCTCGTTAAGCACAATTTCTCCTAATGAGAGTTCTAAAGCAACCTATATTAAAACTAGTTTCTGATGATGACATATATCTGCGAAAATGGTTACAAAATATTAAGTCATGTTTAATTTTTTATAAAAGTAAACCTCAAATTCCTCAAAAAATTTATAAATGCAATAAAATACATGTAATTGGTTTGTTTGTACAAGCCAATGAATTCACAGGTGGCTGAAATACTGAAATTAAGTGGATCCTAAGCAGTATTTCAAAGGAAAGTTCTTCCATTTTATTTATCTGCTGTTTATAGTGAGCTTATCAGTTGCTATGGTGTTCATTAACATAATTTCTCATCTTCATAGCCGAGAATCCTTGAATTAAGACTTTAGTATCTGGCATCCAATGTGCCAGGATCTGCTTTCTGGAACGTCTGAATTCTTAAAAATATTATGTAATGAATAACTGTAATGTTTGTTTGTTTGTTGGTTGGTTGGTTTATAGCCAAGACAACATCATTGGTTATTTCATGGCTATTTAAGTAATTTCCATATAGGTATTCTCTTATAAAATGTTTTAAAATATGCATTTTCTAGTTTATTAAAACTATAACTGTAATATACCGAGCCGCAGTGTACCTCCAAAAACTTGAGGAAGGCTGGCTTGGCTTCCTTGGCCGTTCTCACTGCATCTTTGGCATTCATGAAGTTGTCGATGTACGCCGAGTAAATGTTGGCCAGCGTCTCTTTGGAAAACTGAGGAAGAACGGGGTTGAAGTTTAATAAAATCAGGCACAACACAACATTTATCAGGAGAAACGCTTTCTAGCGGTAAACCAACCCTTCAGGCAAGAGTGTGGAAACGTTTCTGCTGACGGATGGTCAGCCCCGAATGCAAAATCCAAAGGCTGACGTACTTTTGGATAATATAAATCGTGTTGATAACTGACTAACTGAATACAACGAGGACATCAGAGCATCTCTGAAATGACAACCGCAAAATATTTCCAAACTTATGAATAAAATTGGCCAAAAAGAGAACTTGTTTAAAAGTCCAACATACTTGGCATGGAAAACCAGATCATTTACAGTTTCAGTCGGATTGAATGATTTTAACACCAATTAGCATACAGGTAAATGAAATGATGTTAACATGTATTAGCTAGCGTAGCCAGCTGTCTTTTAAAATGTGGCATTTTTTAATCGGTAAGGAATTTAAGGCAGTTGTGGTCTGGTGGATAAAGAGATTGATTTGTGATCTGAAGGTCGCAGGTTCGATCCTCAGATCCCCCGAGTTAGTGTGAGTGAAGAAACACTTGCTCTCTCCATCTTCAACAAGCACAGCTGTGGAGCCCTCGAGCGAGCACCAGTTCCCCGACTGCTCCCCGGGCAGCCATGGTGAATTTTGAAGATGATTAATAGATACAGAAGGAATAGTCTTATGGAATGCCTTTAAAATAAATACTTCAGAATGGCACGCAATATTTGCTCACCGACTGAATCAGCACGTGTCCGATGGTCTGTTGGTCATGCCACTGGTTGATTGAGTCCATCAGTTGCTCCAGGAAGATCTCGTGATGCTCCAGGATCTCTGGGATCTGGTAGAAGATCTCGTCCACCAGCGACGGGTCAACCAGAGGAGAGTTCTCCGGCTGCTTCAGAGGCTTCATGTAGCCCTGAGAGTGTGAACATCTACATTACTAGATTTCAACTCTTAAGTTTTAATACTGTTACCTCCACATTTCATAAGACGATGAATCTTTCTATAATTACACACAAAACATAGTAAATCTGTGTCAAAATGAAAGGATTCTTCAACCTGTCAACAGACAATATAACGTAACACACAGCCAGAGAAATCAATGCAATCCAAAAGAAGACAAGAAAAGAAAAGAGAAGATAAGCCAATACCAGGTAACACAAGACAAAACAAGTATGACCACACAATTTGAAACAAAAATAACAGATAAGACAACATGAATAAAGTACACAAGACAACACACAGCAACACAAGACGCCAAGAGAAGTCAAGACCAATAAGACTATACAAGACAATAAGACAAAATAATAAAACAGGGTAATAACAACCAGAGAAGGCAAGACATTATAAAAAAAAAGAAGACATGGGGAAGACAAGTTGCCATCAATGCAAAACCGACAAAACAATGCAAAACAAGATAATAAAACACAAGCAAGGCATTACAAAAACAAACAAGACTAAATAGAAAGAAGACAAGCCAACAAAACAAAAAAAGATGAAACAACGCAAGAAAAGTGAAGAGTGTATCAACGAAATGCAAGAGAATACAAGTCAAAACTATGGAAGACAAGATAACAGAAGGTAACAAAGTGTACAAGGTCTAATCAGACAAACCGAGACTAAAAAATTCTCTCGAAAAATATGACACAAAAGCAGCGCGAAGACATGCCAAGACAAAGCATTGCAAAAAGCAAAGACGATACAAAACAAGAGTAGATGGGACAAGAGAACTCATAACAGAATATAATACACAAGACAAAATAAGAAGACATGCTAAGACTAGAAAAAAGTACAATATAGTATAAGACAACAGAATGGAAGATAAAATTAGATAAGGTACAAGATGACAAGAACAAAAAGAGAGATGACAAGTCAAAGCAATAGAAGGCAACAAGAGAAGTGAAATAACATTAAAATATAAGACGAGACAAGAAAGGACAAGGCAAGCAATGACCAGAAGGCAGCACACAACAAGAGAATTAAAGACAAGGCAAAACAAAAGATAATTTGATCTGAGCAGACAAGCTATACAAGACACGAGAAGATAGAAGGCGAGTGAAGGCAAGCCAAGGTAAAACAAGTTAAGGGAATACAAGATAAAAGAAAAACAAGCAACAAAAGTGGACAAAATGTGAAAATGAAAAAAAACAGGGTAAGACTTGAGGAAAAAGAGACAAGCGAAAACAAGTCAAGGCAACACAACTAAAATCGGGTCAAGGCAAAACAAAAGATGAAAAGATTTGCCATACAAGACAAGAGAGTACAAGACAGAAGCAATAGAACATTTAAGTAGAGAGGACAAAATTGAAGACAAGCCAGGCCAAAACAACACAAAGCAAGACAAAATGAGAGGCCAAGGGAGGATGAGACAACAGTGTTCTGAACAGAACAAAATAATAAAATGGAAAACAAGACAAAAAACAAGTGACAAGAGTGGCCAACACATGACATAAGAAGAGATGACAAGGTAAGATTTGAGAAGAATAGACAAGAGAAGACAAGCCAAGGCAACACAAAACAAGATAGGATCAGACAAACTAGCCAAAACAATAAGACAAGTCAAAGTAAGGTAAGACCCACGAAAACAATACAAGACAACAGAACACAAGACAAGAAAAAAAACAAGACAAGGACAACAAATGAGTAGACAGACAAAAATAGACAGGACAAGATAAGAAAAAAAAGATATGTCATAGCAAATGCTAACAGTCGGTGCCACACAAGACAAGAGAGTACAAGACAGAAGCAATAGAAAGTAAAGAGGACAACATAGAAGACAACTCAGGCCAAAGCAACACAAAGCAAGACAAAATGGGAGGCCAAAAAAGGACGAGACAACAGAACAGAACAAAACAAAGTCATTTTTAAGCCGTTCGATGTTTAATGAGTTTGACCCGAACACCCGGATCAGCAGGCGGTGCAGCGTCGGATCTGCTCAGTGATCAATCAGGTCTGGATGAAGGCTGGTTATGCACTCACCTTGTCACCATGGCTACCACTGCAGCCACAGGAACAGATTGTCACGATTCAAGAGAGATTTCTGTCTGTGTTCGGATCATTAGAGTACGACCGAGGAAACGATAACATAATGCTTCTGTCCTCTTTATAGTCACGAACATCATGCACTAACTCATGCCATTGTTTTTATGGTTAAATATGATCATTAGTGCATCAATCCACACATTCCTTTTCTTCATCTTTATCTGGAGGTCCATCTCCAGCTTATGACTGGGAGGACACAACCCAGAGAGGTAGCCAAGCCATCACATGGCTCAGTAGTAAAGAATCAATCATGCTACACTTCTGATACTCAATGTTTAATAATGGTTTATCAGAAAACAAGTTTGTTACCTGAATAAGTGTTCGTAGAGACTCAACGTACGATTGCTCAGTGTCCAGCAGAGTCATCATCACATGTCTTCTCATGTCCTGCAGAAAAACCATACAATTATCATCAAATAATATATCAAATATACAAGTATGCAGAAATAACACTTGATATGTACAAACAGATATAATCTGGGTTTAATGACAAAAAAAGAACTTGAGAACAGCTTTGAAAAACAAATATTTTGACATAAAATGCCGTTTTGAGATTCTTCAAAAATGTATTTTAAAATGATAAAGCACGATAAACCTGTAGCCAATCTGATGAAGCTGTCAAATTATCAATAATGGTCCAGTAGCTTATTTTTTTTGGTGACTGAAAAGCTTAATTCCGTCCTTAAAAAAACACACAGAGTACCATTAAATCAAGTAAATTATATCCATAATCATCAACTACGGTGATTAGAAAGATTTTGTAAACAAACATCTGCATGTATTACTTACACATCATAAACACAACTAGTTTGAAATGCCAATTAAAACAGACATAAATACCACATCAGAGAGAATACACAAAACCATTAGCAACCAGCCAGAACATCCTAATAACTCGAAAATCATGAAAATATTAATCATTAAAATATCCTGGCAACCACTCAAAATAACCTTGTGATGAACCAGAACATTCCATAAACCTTTCAAACTGCATTACTATGACCTAAAACACTATTTTCCAACAGAGGACAAAAACCTAAACACCTTAGCAACCTCACAGAACATCCTAGAAACCACTAAAATTACTTCAAACCCAACAACTGCCCCACAAACAACATAATACACAAACACACTTTAACAACCATCAATAATATTGTAATTACCATTCAAACAACCTCAACAATGCAAATAATAAAATTACAATGACCAAACAATCCCTCGAAACAATGTTTCACTGAACTAGAACACCCTAGCAACCTCTGAAAATTCACTACAAAGACAACACTGAGATAAAAAAAACCTACCAAACAACACCCTTCTAGTAACCATTAAAAAACACCATCGCAACTATCGAGGAGATCCTAATAGCCACTCAAAACAACCTTGAACATTAGGGACAAAAAATACACTTTAATGACCTAAAACACCTTTAAAAACAGAGCATTCTGGCAACCAATCACAACAGCTTAGCAACAACACAGACTATTCTAGTAGCCATTAAATCAGTCAAAATACAATAAAATGGCATAAACTAGAGTTTTGCATAAATTGATCATAAAATGTGCTCTGATCAAACTCAAGGCTATAGGCACTTTTTCTTGCAACTGTATAACTTACATCAGCAAACACTCTAAATACCCTAACAACCACAAAACAAAAAGAAAAAAACAAAAACAAAAACATAGTAACCAAATAGATCTCAAAAAATACTAATCTTTACGATCACTGAAATAATCCTAGCGATGACTCACAATACAATGCATTACAATAATCTAGACCAGCCAATCAACCACTCATAATACTTTAACATGACATGAAACACCTTCCAATAAGACTGGATCATAGAAACACTTTAGATTAAAACTTAAAATCTTAACCCAGAACCGCATCACAATGAAATCACT
Organism: Danionella dracula; assembly: GCA_900490495.1. Taxonomy (NCBI): domain Eukaryota; kingdom Metazoa; phylum Chordata; class Actinopteri; order Cypriniformes; family Danionidae; genus Danionella; species Danionella dracula. The sequence continues at coordinate 11,300,878 of UELW01000556.1, forward strand.
TTAGCAACCCCCTAACATCAAAGAAAACACACAAAACACCCCTACCAACCACCCAGACCATCCTAGCAACCACACAAATACCCTGGCAACTATATAAAATATATAACCACACTGACAACCCAGCAACCACACAGCACATCAAAGAAAACGCACAAACATCTTTAAAAAAACACCCAGACCATCCTAGCAACCACACAAATACCCTGGCAACTATATAAAATATATAACCACACTGACAACCCAGCAACCACACAGCACATCAAAGAAAACGCACAAACATCTTTAAAAAAACACCCAGACCATCCTAGCAACCACACAAATACCCTGGCAACTATATAAAATATATAACCACACTGACAACCCAGCAACCACACAGCACATCAAAGAAAACGCACAAACATCTTTAAAAAACACCCAGACCATGCTAGCAACTACACAAATGCCCTGGCAACTATATAAAATATATAACCACTCTAACAACCCAGCAACCACACAGCACATCAAAGAAAACGCACAAACATCTTTAAAAAAAACACCCAGACCATCCTAGCAACTACACAAATGCCCTGGCAACTATATAAAATATATAACCACACTGACAACCCAGCAACCACACAGCACATCAAAGAAAACGCACAAACATCTTTAAAAAACACCCAGACCATGCTAGCAACTACACAAATACCCTGGCAACTATATAAAATATATAACCACACTGACAACCCAGCAACCACACAGCACATCAAAGAAAACGCACAAACATCTTTAAAAAACACCCAGACCATCCTAGCAACCACACAAATACCCTGGCAACTATATAAAATATATAACCACACTGACAACCCAGCAACCACACAGCACATCAAAGAAAACGCACAAACATCTTTAAAAAAAACACCCAGACCATCCTAGCAACCACACAAATACCCTGGCAACTATATAAAATATATAACCACACTGACAACCCAGCAACCACACAGCACATCAAAGAAAACGCACAAACATCTTTAAAAAACACCCAGACCATGCTAGCAACTACACAAATACCCTGGCAACTATATAAAATATATAACCACACTGACAACCCAGCAACCACACAGCACATCAAAGAAAACGCACAAACATCTTTAAAAAAAACACCCAGACCATCCTAGGAACCACACAAATACCCTGGCAACTATATAAAATATATAACCACACTGACAACCCAGCAACCACACAGCACATCAAAGAAAACGCACAAACATCTTTAAAAAAAACACCCAGACCATCCTAGCAACTACACAAATACCCTGGCAACTATATAAAATATATAACCACACTGACAACACAGCACATCAAAGAAAACGCACAAACATCTTTAAAAAAAAAAACACCCAGACCATCCTAGGAACTACACAAATACCCTGGCAACTATATAAAATATATAACCACTCTAACAACCCAGCAACCACACAGCACATCAAAGAAAACGCACAAACATCTTAAAAAAAAAAACACCCAGACCATCCTAGGAACCACACAAATACCCTGGCAACTATATAAAATATATAACCACTCTAACAACCCAGCAACCACACAGCACATCAAAGAAAACGCACAAACATCTTTAAAAAAAAAACACCCAGACCATCCTAGGAACCACACAAATACCCTGGCAACTATATAAAATATATAACCACACTGACAACCCAGCAACCACACAGCACATCAAAGAAAACGCACAAACATCTTTAAAAAAAACACCCAGACCATCCTAGCAACCACACAAATACCCTGGCAACTATATAAAATATATAACCACACTGACAACCCAGCAACCACACAGCACATCAAAGAAAACGCACAAACATCTTAAAAAAAAACACCCAGACCATCCTAGCAACCACACAAATACCCTGGCAACTATATAAAATATATAACCACTCTAACAACCCAGCAACCACACAGCACATCAAAGAAAACGCACAAACATCTTTAAAAACACCCAGACCATCCTAGCAACTACACAAATGCCCTGGCAACTATATAAAATATATAACCACACTGACAACCCAGCAACCACACAGCACATCAAAGAAAACGCACAAACATCTTTAAAAAAAACACCCAGACCATCCTAGCAACTACACAAATGCCCTGGCAACTATATAAAATATATAACCACTCTAACAACCCAGCAACCACACAGCACATCAAAGAAAACGCACAAACATCTTTAAAAAACACCCAGACCATCCTAGCAACTACACAAATGCCCTAGCAACTACAAATAAACCACTCTAATTATACCATCAACCACAAAAAACACTAGCAACCACTACCATTACAAATCACAAAGGGCATATGACTATTTGAAATACCTTCGCAACCACCCAAACACTATACACAACTCATACAGTAAAAACCAAAACATCGTGGGAACAATACAAATATCCTAGCAACCATGTTAACCACATTGGAAACCATACAATACATTTACATTTAAAAATACAACATACCAGAGAACAAAACAATATCATGGCAATCTACATTTCGGGTAATAAAAAAAAGGCAGTCAATGCCATGTTTTCCTTCCAAGGAACACATTTTGTTCTGTATTTTGTGACAGTTTCAGAAAAAAACACAAAGAGTGACTCGCACTAAATGATGGGTTACAAAAAACACAAAGGATTTGCTGTAGAAGTCATAAACATGGGTTATTCTGTCTCTAAAATGTGCAATAAGGAAAAGATAACGGTTGTGAATCGGCACTGACCCCAGACACATCTGATTGAGACGATGTGAAAGATGTGCGGAGGTTCAAGTGTGTTATTCAACATCCGGTCTAATGTAACAGAGAGGAGCACTGGCTCAAACACACTGACAAGGACAGGTGACAACCGTCTGGATTAAAACACAAACCTTTTTATATAAAGGCAAGTTTAATCATAAAACAGTACACCAATTTCATTTTTGACCAAAAAAAAAATTCCACAAAAAAATAAAAGGTATTTAGCTTTCTTCATGTAATCCCCGTGATGTTTTATATATTCATTATAAAGTTTTAATATATGAATAAAATATGATGGTAATAATAATAATAATAATAACATCAAAACCCACTAAATATTTTAAAAAGCAGACCAAATTTTACAGACCCACCCCAATGCCAATTTTCCTCACCCAACACAACATAAATTAGCCAAATTGAGTGGAAAATTGCTTATTCTGGCAACACAGAATCCTAGAATCAGTATGGTGGCCAAGAAATGCTAAATAAATTGAGAACAATATAATTCAAAAAGCCTTTGATTTTTATACTTTCACTTTTTAAAGTATCTTTCCAAGATGTGGTTTTGCAAAATCTACATACACTAAAGCAGATTATTCTTCTTTTACTTTAGTAATTTCTATTATTAGGAAAGAACTTCTCTGCCTTTAAAACCGTTTTGCTTATTCTAACAATAACATGCCAACTAGTTCCAAAATATTTCTACACAGAGTGGGAGTGTCTCTAGAATCTAGCTTCTTCCATCTTTTTTTAATTCATTTAAACATGTAGTACTAGTAAAAAAATATAAACATCATAAATATAAAAACACTTCACTTGCCTAGTTGATTCTACATCGGGTTCCAGCCCAAAACACGTACAATTTTTTGAAGTAACTTAGTCATGTTAAGCAGGCTAATAACTAGAAGCAACAAAACATTAACACACATCCTAAAACTGGCCCTACAAAAAAATTAATCATGAGTTTAATTACACATTCACTCACAAGTGAATGGATTCGACTTGAAATTGAACAACAAAAATCTCAGGAGACTTGCCTTCAACCCAAAATTGAATACAGTACTTAACCTGAAAAGTCCCCATTTCACCAATACATAACCAAGCATACAGTTAGTGACTGTTAGATAACTAACAAATTAATGTTAGTTAGATGTTACAAATATAAACATTCACTGAGCTTTTCTCTAAGCAATGCCTTCTGGTTAAACATTTAGAAGCTCACATTTCACGAACTCATCCAGCACTTTCACACTGAAAGAGACTTGCTTATTAGGAACTACTTTCTGAGGTTACAGCCTAAAACAACTCCTCATGCATGATATCCAATGTGCATTTGGAGTCTCATTGTGAACAGTACAGAGCGCCTGGCTCAATACAAGTGTGTGTGTTCAGGAAAAGCCAAAACGCTGGAGTTCCAGTGGATTTTTCACATAAACACACAGTAGATGTTGTGGAAAGGTTAAAAATGTTGAAATGTACAGAGAAAGAACAGCTGTGATTAAAATCTTCATACATTTACTGGAAATTGGAGCCCAGAGCTTCCATACAACTGCATTAACAGAAAATACAAATATTTTGACTGAAACTACAACATAAAGTACATTTCAGAAAATGTGAACTTCACTAAAAGACAGCCAATATTTTTGGGTGTCATGAGTTACAAATCTACAATCAGAAATGATCCTGGTTTATATGAGTAGTATGGCCAGCAAACAAAAACAAAAGACTACTACATGTTAAAAATGGTCAATGGAAAAAAATTTAAGCAGGAAATCTAAATGCCCCAATTATTAAAATACAAAAAGGTATGTACAATCGTGTAAAATAACCCATAAAATGACAATGAATTAAGAAGGTGTCACTCAACAAAAGGCCAGAACAAGCTTCGTTTTACATAATGTCAAAAGCTACCTGGTGTTTATGGATATATATGGCTATAGCGGCTCCATGGTTATACAATTACATTATAAATGCAGGAGCCTTCAAATACATTTCTTGGAAGCGGTGGTGGAAGCACAGAATTGAGAGAGCCATGAAGCTCACAGGGGAAAAGTATTTTTTTCCTCTAATAAGCAAATGTTTATGAAAGACCATGGGCTGGGAATAAACATAAAATGAGGAGGAAGAAAGGATAATCATCTGATCAGGAGTCAGTAGCTAGTCAAACAACTAAATTGTGATGCGCACATCTAATACTTTATAGGTTATTTCTGTTCACACTAGACTTTAGATGGACACTAAAAAACCTTTTGTTTCCTTCATTTATCTAACCAGACTTCTAATCAACCAGCTGACCAAAGAACAAACCACCCAAACAGCAGGGCAAGCAACCAAACAACTAACTTGTCAACCAAATCAAAAACAAACATAGCACCTAACAACCAAAAAACTAAAAGGAATCAATTCAGCAAACGACTAAAGCCCCAACAAACCACCAACTAAACCTCCAAACAATTAGTCAATCAAAACTTTAATCAAGTAACAAAATCACTAAGCAACCAAACAATCATTAAAGCAATCTGCCAATAAACCAAACCACCAACCAACTAATCAAATCCTTAACGATTCAAACTGGCAAGCAACATCACCACCAAGAAGCCAAACAGCCATGCAATGAAGTAACAAAAACCCAAAGTATCCAGTTTGCCAAGTACTCAAACCACCAAGTAAATAATCAAACCCCATCCAACCAAACTGCAAAGTAACTGAACCGCCAAGTAGATAAACCACCAACAAATCAAATAACAAAACTACCAGAAAACAACCCACAAGCAACCAACCAAACCAACAAACTATATCTTCAACCAACAGCAATGTAACCAGACAATAATTAAATAAAATCACCAATATACCAAACCGCCAACAAATCACTCAAACCCTAACCAACCCACCACCAAGTAACCCTACAACAGGGAATCAAGCAACTAATCTACCACGCAATCAAATGACAAAGAACCCAAAACAATCAGAATCAGCTTTATTGCAGTGTGTGTGTGTGCACACAAGGAATTTCCTGTGGTACAATGGAGCCGTCAGTGCAAACAACATAAGTATAATACAAACAACATAAGTACAGTAAAGTGTAACACAACTAAAAAGCAATTAACATAAGGCTATGAGGTAGAATATTTTGAAGGATTAATAAAATGTTATTAGTTGAACAAAAGTCTATAAAGTGTAGTGTACTTAAGTGCAAAATGCAAGGAGATGCAAATACAAGAGTCCAGGTGCAGGTAACAGATAACAGAGTGGGATGGTGGGGAGCTATGGAGTTCAAAATAAAAAAAAAAAACATCAGGATTATCAAACAAACCACCAAGCAACCACACCAATAACCAATCAAGTGACCAAGCCACAAAACCTCCTATCAACCAATCTGCTAAATAACCAAACCTCCAAATAACCAAATCAGCAAGCCATCTTACAACCAAACCTCCAAATAGCCAAACCATCGAGCCATCTTACAAAACAAACTCCAAGAAACCAAACCAGCCATCTTACAACCAAACCCCCAAGTAACCAAATCAGCAAGCCATCTTACAAACAAACCTCCAAGTAACCAAATCAGCAAGCCATCTTACAACCAAACCTCCAAGAAACCAAACCAGCAAGCCATCTTACAACCAAACCTCCAAGTAACCAAACCAGCAAGCCATCTTACAACCAAACTTCCAAATAACCAAACCACCAAGCCATCTTACAACCAAACCTCCAAGTAACCAAATCAGCAAGCCATCTTACAGACAAACCTCCAAGTAACCAAATCAGCAAGCCATCTTACAACCAAACCTCCAAGTAACCAAACCACCAAGCCATCTTACAACCAAACTTCCAAATAACCAAACCACCAAGCCATCTTACAACCAAACCCCCAAGTAACCAAATCAGCAAGCCATCTTACAACCAAACCTCCAAGTAACCAAATCAGCAAGCCATCTTACAACCAAACCTCCAAGAAACCAAACCAGCAAGCCATCTTACAACCAAACCTCCAAGTAACCAAACCAGCAAGCCATCTTACAACCAAACTTCCAAATAACCAAACCACCAAGCCATCTTACAACCAAACCTCCAAGTAACCAAATCAGCAAGCCATCTTACAACCAAACCTCCAAGTAACCAAATCAGCAAGCCATATTACAACCAAACTCACAAGAAACCAAACCAGCAAGCCATCGAATAACCAAAATGGCAAGTAATAAAACCAAATCAGCAAGCAATGAAACCAGGAAGTAACCAAACCAGCAAGCAACCAAATCAGAAACTAACCAAACCACCAAGTAACCAAAATAGTGAGCTACCAAACCAACAAGTCACCTAACCAACAAGTAACCAAAACAGAAAGCATCCAAATCAACGAGTAACCAAACTATACCACGACACAATCACACAGTTCAAATAAACTGCTACAGACCAACCCCCAACTAACCAAATCACCAAGTAATCAGCAAACAACCAAACATCCACCTAAGCGCCATATCACCCCCACAAATAAAGCAAACAACACTTGAAACCCTAATGACATAATTTTTCAAACCAAAGATTATATATTATATACAGTAAAGCAGTTCAATCAGCAGATGGGGTTACAAAGGTAAATCTCTTGAGAAACAGTTGATGTCTTTTGAGGAGCAAGTTGAGGTCACGACTGGACCTCATTTTATTCTAAAGCAACATGTTCTTCAGTCAAACCAGGTATTTCTGTTATCCCCTGCACAGTGAACACATCAGAAGAATGTGCAACCAACCTCGCAGACCAATCAAACGCCTGTCTCTTTGATCTGATCAGAAATGGTTACTGGTCGCTAACCACCAAGAGCAGACTCTGCACTCAAATCAAGAGAGAGTTCGCAGAACGTTCAAGCATTAAAGGGAGACACGTCTGCTGGAAGCATATCAAACAGGTTATCAAGGTGGGATGTAAAGCAGAGGGACCTGGTTTAATTGGGACATGACACACTAGTAAACAGCATGAAAACGTTCAAGGCAGGCATAAAAGGTTTGAAATTTTCCATATTTTATGGCCAAAGTTTTCAGTAAATTGTGACCAAAGTAAAGTTGTCAAAGTATCATTAAAGTAACATCAATTTCTTAAACACTTGCACTTCTGGGAATAGGAACATATATAGTTCTGTAAAGATTAAGCAATTTTTTAAGAAAGCCTATTCTACAGTATGGTGCAGATTAAACTATATTCATTCAAACAACTGGTCAATCATCAATTTTCAGAAACGTAGTCTTTTCCCATTCCAAACAAAGTGCTTGTGAACCTGAGATCTTGTTGCCTAGCAGCAGACATCAGTACTCAGACCTCTTTCTCTCCTCAGTCACACTCTCACATACTCTGAGGATTTGTGCTTTCGTCATCCCTGCCACTAACGTCCTTAACAACTCTACAAGAGCTGGATTCACAGTGCTTTCCTGTTGCTCAGAGAAAGAGTGGGTCGAAAGACATGCATCAGAAGAGAATGAGGATGCAGGTCGTAGGGTGATCCGGCACAATTGATTCCAAAAACATTGATTTTAACGCTACTTTATTTAACACAAGCATCTTTAAATTGTTGATGTTTGGAATTGTTGTGAATAAATCTCAATAACCGTGCACTCTATGCCGGGCCTGTCTGGCTTTTATGAACACAGGTCATGTGATCAATGCCAGCAGCTATTTCTGTCTGCTGTTGGTCACTTACATCAATAAACACAGAAAACAAGCACCAGAGGCAGAAACGGGGTCAAAAAAAGCAATGCAAGTTCTTCCAACGCTGATGATCCATCAAGTGCTACCAACGCTTTTGGATACTGTTTTCATTGGAAGAGGTTTTAGTTTCTTTTGTTATAGATCATCAACATTGTCTGTATTTAACAAGCCTGATGAAGTCATTGTAATTGGCTACAGTGAAATAGAGAAGGAGCCAATCGTCTAACTGACACATATCGGTATTAGCATGTGCCATATGTGAGGTGTAAGACAGTCTTAAGACTGACACACAGAGGGTCACTGCAGACAGGTAAATCCCTGTCACACTAAGACACACTAATCTAGAGCAAGAGAGAAAGCGGGGGAGAGAGGTACTCTCCATCGCACCATAAACAAGTTCAGAGAACGCTGGTGCTCGGTCTCTCACAAAGAGACACATTCTGGCAACTGTAATTCAGCCCCAACTTACACAAACCATAAAAGTGATGAGCACATACTGTACAAACAAAACCAAACAAATCAACAGGTTAGAGAGCACTGTTGATTTAATTGTTAGCACCAGTCAATAGTGACGTGAGCTATGCAACATCTAGCAATCAATCTGTACATGACAATACAGACAAGTTCAACCACAGCAAAGTGAAAAACACTCGCATATGACACTCATGTTACATAACACCTCATTTGCATTTAGAATTTTTTTTTACCTAGCTTAGAAAAGAACTAAGCTCAAAAGGACCCAGTTAAATCTTCAGCCACACTGCCTGAAATTACCATACTTAATTGCATATAAAAAACATTAGTCTATCAAGCAAATTACTCTTTTTGCAACTAGTGAACGGTTTTGCAACTTATAATCTCCCAACATTGTTGACAAATTTGTCATTTTTCCTTCATTGATTCCCAGGATTTTAAGCTTTTACTGTTTTTATTTTATTTTAAAGCAGTTAACTTCCTAGGCTCGTTCTATCCATTTCTCTTAAACCCCTGTCGCCCAAAGTCACTCCACATTTAAGATCAACTCAAATAATGCTGGCGTATCATATTATGGTATTTATTGTATCCTTCGTGTTTTAGTTTTCTTGTCAAATTTTTGTATTTTGATTCTGCAAGCTATTAAGAGCTCTAAAAACAATGTTTGATATGATCTGAAAAAGAGAAACAATTTTTATGACGATTTATAAAGATTACAATTTATTTTTAAAGCGCAGATTAATAAAAACCTTGGTTAGACAATTTGCTAAACAAAAATGGAAGAACACTCCAGGATAAAACAGAGAGGAGTGTTTAAAAAAGCAGTAAAACGGAAGAAATCAATACTAAAATTAAATAAAAGTCAGTTAAATATGTAAAATGTCATTTACACACTGCTACATTTTGGACCAAATATAGATGAGACTGAACTGAATGGCCAACACACAACATAAAAAGAGTTACAGTAGTATAACATGGAAAAAATAAAAGCATCACTTACTTTAGGTTTTTAAAAGAAAGAAAGGTTTAACCTTCATTATGAGTCTTAGCTGGAAGAAACATTTGTTATAGAATGAACAAGGCACAATTTGATGCTGGATTTTGTTGGAAACTGCTTTAGATATATATTTCTAACCTCTTTCACAGTTTGATTATTATCTCTATTTTTAGCAAGAGCAATCTTTATCTACATTTGCAGTAAGTAGGAGTTTTTACATGAAAACAACAAACAAATATGACAAAGACTAACAATTGTTTGCATGGAACTTTACTTTGCCAACCTCTGCTTTATAACACGAGAGAGGTGATCGCCTAAGTTTTGATCTCTTAAGAATAAAGACAGTGCATTGATTTTAATGTGCAAAGTGTCCTCGAGGAAGATCATTTACTGTACATTCATATTTCACTGCCAAACATGGCTTTCTATCTGTTTGTTTCCTTTGAATCTTCCGATTTGTTGTGAACGAGTCTAGGTATACTAAAGAGTTGGCCAATGAGAAAGCAGCAGACTGTTACCAATGCACAACCAGCAAGTAAAAAGATGTCATCCGTACACAACATACACAGAGAGGGTTCCCCCTACTGAGAGCTACTGTATCTGTGGCGCTCTAACCAATCAATCGATTCCACACAAAACAAAAAAACAAACCAACAAAAAAACAATGGAAAACCACAACAACCAACACCTCGCGACAAAAACACACAAACTAAACCAGAACACCAATACGTTTGGATAACAACACTCGGCTTTTAGTCTCGTACCTCAGCACTGGTCTGATGGGCTCCGCTGACCCCCCCCCACCCCGTTCCCATTGGGCTCAGCACTGACAGACCTGTCCAGCTCCTCTCCCCCTCCTCCATCATCTGTGGTACTCTCTCCACTCTCCTGCATCTCATCCAGGCTGATGGTGAACTGGGCGAGGGTTCGGACCATCTGCAGCATGTGGAACACCTCCCTCGCCCCTAGGCGTACTGCCGAAAGCAAAGACCAATGACACCTTCAGCCCTCCTCAAGCCAACCCCTCAAGCAACAGGCTGGAGAGAAAGATTCAGAGCCCTGACTTTGAGAAGAACCCTGTTTACATCCAAAGCTGAGGTTAGCCAACAGAGAGAGGGAGCCTTTTTAGTCATGTTTCACAAGAAGAGTGTTCGAGAGAACGATAGAGAGAGACTGCAGAGAGATGAGTGTGTACTGAGAGACAGACTGAAGCTGAACTCAGCTCACCAACAGAACTGAGGAGTTGAGCACAGAAAAACAGTTCCAGACCAGATTAATCAATCCGTGTGATGTGATTGGCTTAGACTGTTGCAAGGGGTGTGGTTGTGTATCCCTGGCAACAAGTGGGTGGTGCTAAAGTGACAGAGTTAATAGGTTTAAGTGCATGAAGATCACAGATCCTGATGGAAAGTGGAAAAACCAACACACAGACAGCGTTGTGTTAATCAATTTATTGGCACTTATAAATATGTTTTTAGGTTGAAAAAAAAAAATAATGATGTATAAGTATAAAGGAAGATATATAAAAATAGTCAGAAAAATATAAGGGAATATTAGCATGGCTATATTATGTTGTTGGTCCACATTTAAATGTATATTTAGGTTTATGTTTGAAGATGACAAAAAAAAATGTTATAATAAGAATTCTTTCAGAATAATTTAAGTATAAAAAATATAAAACAATTCTTATAAAAGAAAAATACAAATATTATTATGAAAATAATTTATTAAGTGATAGTAATCAACATTGGTCAAGAAAAAAAGACTTGTATGTTTAATGTGTACATACACATACATGCATATATATGAGCATATAGTTGACTACGGATTTTTGATTATCGCAGGTTATTATTAGAACAGAACTCACACGACAAACGAGGGATCACTGTACACAAACTTTATTTAGTGATATCTACTATTACCTTACAAATATCCAAAATTGTCTTCATGATTAGTTGTAGTTTACGAGAAACTTTTCATATTCATATCTGTAATTTTTTTTTTTTTTGTTACAGATAGTCAGGTTTAAGGTTTGAATGTAAAACAGCTCACCATATCATCTTGGTTCCTGCACGGTCTGAGCTGAAAGCAATGATCTTAATCTTAAACGATACGCCAATGAAACTGCAGCATATGTTTTCACTCTAAAAGGACAGTTTCTAAGAAAAACATATTTTATTTTATTTATTTATTTTGTTAAACTGAAACTTCACTTTTTTAAAGGTCCCTAAAGAGACCTTTAAGATTGAAATCAGTTAAAAAAACAATCAAGTACCTTCCAGAACTTTAAGTGTTTTCATTATTAACTTCTGGAGTCCTCCTCTAAAGGTCAGGAGTGAGGTTGCCATTTGGTGTCAAGGGACATATTACACGAATGACACAAAACAATATTTAAGCTTCCAAAAAACTAACTATTTAAAACTATTTAATGCTAATTATAAACTCAGTTTTTTTCCCCCCAAAACAATTGATATCAAGAACATTTTTGGATAACATTTTTTCTAAGTATCACAAGCTTGTTAGTGAATTGATGAGTACACTGAATACCTGTGGAATAGAATTTCTTTTAAAAGTAACGTGTAAACTTAACTTTTCAGACATTTCTAGCATGTTTAAGTATTGTTTCCTCATCAAAACCATTCCTCAATTCATTTTCAGACTTGTGTAATCCTGTTCTCTTTTTCTGGGAGCTCAAAACGGATCGATGGCTTTATGACTCCCATCATCCATAGTTCCACCCACTAACCAATCAGATGAGGTTTTAATGCAGCTCGTCTCAATGAAGAATGTATGCGCTGACTAACCCAGAAATTAATAAATTTATTTTCTGGGAGCGTAGCGGAAGCATGGCAGTGGGAGAAACAGAAAGTACATGACTTGTTTTACAAAGCACAACAAATTTGAGGTGATTCAAACAATACAAGGATACAAGTATTCAAACAAGGATAAATACTGCCTTTAGAAGGTTTTTAAGGATGCATTGATAGTCTAGAGGGGTCAAATATTTATTTTAAATTATTTGAAAGGGACATAATATGGCACCTTTAAATAAATATTTATTTAGACTGCCTGAGTTCTGCTGTCCAGTAGTGCTGCACTTACAAACTGCTCCGTTTATATCAAGACATGTTCGAATCAGTGTGTAATTATCTTTAATTACTGTTTTATTCTGTATAGCAGTGTGAATTTGCCAATGTGGATGAAATTTGCCATACAACAAAAATGCATTGTCTTTAACAGCATTCCCTGGGATAACCTGTTCGCTCAAGTTTTATAGGTCTCTAAGCTGCTCAGCAGCATCTCACAGTACTTTGTGAGGACCACAACAGGTCAAATAGTGTGGTTGGTCAATTAAAACAATATGCATACTTATTGTTTCAATTCATTTTCGGTCCCCCCAAATTTCCTCAAGCAGATACATAATTCCTGAATCATCGTTCACACAAAAGGACTCGTCAAAAAAGAACAAAGAGTGCAAACATCTGGTACTTCTGAGGTAAACATCCCAAAATAGCTTGTTCCACACTCTCAATTTTAGATTTCCTTGTAGGTTTTTTTTTTATAGCTGAGATGTTGTTCAGAACATTTTGCTACGGATGAAAGCATTAGCAGCTAGTGTGCTGATGTTTTATGGATGTGTGGAGAGGCCCTTTCAACGCTTGACACAACAGCAGATGCACACCTGTACACACACAACTGCTGCATCTACCCTCAACACTTACACTTACAACAGTAGGCTTCTCATGTAACTCCTGCACCATAAACAGACAAGCCAGTGAACAGCTACAAAAGATTATATTGTGTAAAGCGGGGGTTTCAAACTCAATTTCTGGAGGGCTGCAGACCATGCAGGTTTTTAATCCAACCCTATTTCAGGAGACAAACCAGTAGCTTCAACCAAACTCAGATGAATTTAAGTCAGTGGATTCAGGTTCAGGTGTTCAGTTAAAGTTGAAGAAAAACTATGCAGAGCTGCAGCCCTCCAGGAATCGCGTTTGAGACCTCTGGCATAAAGTAAAGGATATGAACCCATAATTTTTTTAACAATCAACAAGACGAAATAAGTGCTGACTTGTACCTCAAAACAGAAGAGTCAGAGATGAAGGAGAGTTCCTGAACAGAGAACACGAGGAGACAATAAAACGAGATAAACTAGGATGCAAGGTGGGGCGGAGCGTTTCATAATCAGAAAACGAGAAGGATGGGGTCCAGATGCTCGACAGGAGAGCACATGGCACAGGAAACCAGAACAAAGCCATGTGCTCAGAGATTATTTTTAATAATTTTGTTAGAATTTGCCTTCATGTATGTTTACTGAGAGAGCCGTACATATTTGAGTTCGCACTTAAGTTTCAGTCACCAACCAGAGATGTGGAGGCTGGTTTCAGATTGCATCATATCCACCTCAGTCTTTTCCAAAGGTGGAAAGTAGAGAATTACATTTACTCATACCCTATTTTTCTCATTTTCTTTTTCTTTTTAAATTTTCTACTTCACTTTTGTTTTTTCCTTCCTTCCTTCCAGTGGTTTACATGCCAGCCAATAAGAATATAGAAGACTCCTCTCTGATTAAGGCTTCTCATCTCTCTATTTTCTACTTAAAGAGAATTAAAAAAGTATTCTGTATTCTTATTGGTTGGCCTGTAAACCAATAGAAAGAAGGAAGGAAGGAAAGAAAGATAAGAAAGAGAATAAAGAAAGAGAGAAAATTGAATTAGAAAATAAAAAGAACAAAGAAAAAAATAAGGAAAGAAAGAAAAGAATGAAAAATAAACGTAAAGTGAGAGAATTGATAAAAATGGAGAAAAAATAGAGATGAAAAGAAGGATAATATGAGAAGAGAAAGAAAAGAAAAATTTGACAATAGACAATAGACAAGAGAGAGATAAGAGGAAAAAGAAAGAGCAAAAGAAATAAAAATAGAAAATTTTTCTCTTTATTTATCCTCTTTTTCATCTCTTTCTATTTTATCTCTTTCTATTTCCTACATCAAACTTCTCTGTCTTTCTTTTCGTATTATTCTTCTTTTCTCTGTCTTTTTTCATTTTTTCCCTTTATCTTGATCTAATGCTCTCTTTTTTTCAAAATGTCTCTTTCTATTTTCTCTTCATTCTTTCTTTCTATTTAAATTTTCTCTCTATTCTCTTTCTTATCTTTCTTCTCTTCACCTTTCTCTTTCTTTCTCTCTATCGCTTTCTTTCTCTTTCTGTTGTTATTGGTTTACAGGCCAGCCAATAACAATATAAAAGACTCCTCTCTGATTGGTTGGAATTTTGGCAGTTTATAACCATGGTTTGTTTTGAGTGAACGTGTAAATTACGTTTTATTCACAATACCGTACTGAATTGACTTTTGGCATTGTAGATGTAAAAAGAACCCCATATTAAACAAGCACCTGACTTTTTTTTGTATAGAGCAGGTTCCTAAATGTGAGGAGAGGCTTCCTCTGTTTGGTGTCTCCTGTATCCAGCAGCTCTTCCAGACCCTGGAATGTATGTTTTAAACTCCACTCTGAAAACTAATCTGCTTGTTCGTATTTGTTGGATTTTTTTGCTGACGGAAATTTGTGTCTGATCCAGACGAGGCATTTGATCCTGGCACCGCAATCAATCATATCTTTCTTTTGTTTTATGCATTTCAGCTGATGCCGATCAAGCATTCTTCTCTTATTGCAGGATTTTCTTATGAAAATAAGATGGTTGCATCTTGCGCGCCTCATCGGAGGATTAGATAAAAGGTCTTTTCATTGCTTTTTCACATATTGGTACATGTTTCACATACTTTTTTTATATTGCAACATAATATAGATTTACATCTACACATAAATACTTTAAATGTTTTCTGTACTTGCATTCTTATACATAGCCCCCCAGTCTTTCACATGAATACTTTCCATCTCCATAGAAACCAACTAGTTTTCTGAGCGTGATGCACTTCCTGTTAGACAAATTAGCTTATTTTCCATTCCTGACAAGATTTTTAAATCCTCAATTTAAAATTCTTGCTGCGTATTACATTACCTGACCCAGATTTTAGTTTGACGCATATTCCTGTTTATTAATTGTTCTATAATCCTCCATTTTTGCCAAATACATTCTCCACAGCCATCTCTGAATAAAAAGCCATTCTGAAGCAGTTAATTACTCTGTGAAGCATCTCGCGGAGGAACACAGCATGTTAATGAAAGATGAGGACAAGGACAGGCTCAGTAAACTCTGCAATAAAAGAGAAATTATGTTAGAGACAACCTCTGTTGGCTTCGACCTACATTCTGTGCTCTCCAGAACTCGGTCGACTCTTTCTCACATACAAACGGAAATAACAGCTCATATAAATCTGTTTAGTTGTGAGCTCAGGCCGTATGGATGAAAAACAGAGCCAGTGAGGGGTGAAAACAAGCAGTTGGTTGTGAAAGGGGGAGTTTATCACACCAGGCGCTAACACTTTCCTGTGTCTGACCTAGAGCTGCAGGATTTGGGGAATATTTCACACTGCAAATAGCATCCTCTATTCCAGTGTCAAACCCAATGCAATGGGCCATTACTGAATAAAATTTGTCAATCCTGTGGTTTGAAGGAGAAAGTGTTACGAATGCCATTGAGTAGACGGAGAATGCCCATCTGGAACTCAAAATTGATTGCTGGCTAATAATTCGATATCGATAATTATCATGATATACATTTTTTTTTATTAGAAAAGACAATAGAGAGGTCGATAGCTACCTTAACAGCGTATTTCTAACTGCACTTCATCCACTTGACCACCCTGCAGAAAATGTTTCGGTTTGAAGCATGACCATTAATAGATATGATTTAAATTGTTTGTTTGTGTGTTTAGATTTATGAAATAAAGCATGTTCCTAAAGGAAGACCCGGTGCTTTGAGTTTACGTTAAACCTCAAGTTAATAAAAGCCTTTTTGTCTATTTTGGGACTATTTTGTCTATATTTGCTATTAAATCTTTGAATAAGAAAACTTGACATTGGAAGCTGTTCTCTACGAAAGCTCACTGTTGCAACACCATACTTAATCCATAAAATGATCAGACATTTTTTTGAGACAATTCTTTTGTTTTTACAAGGATTATGCTATTTTTGCAATATAATTTTGTTTTAAAAACAACAATTATTGAATTTGTGACATTTGTATTTTATCGTTCCTGTTTTTTGGCCAGACATGGCACGTTGACTGGTTTGGGCTTCCTTTTGCCTCGGCTTAAACCAAAAAGACGCTTTATAAAGTGAAAAATGAAAGTGATCTGCAGGCCAGATATAGAGTGAGCCATACCCGGAATTTGTGCTCTGCATGTAACCCATCCCAGTGTACACACACACACAGCAGTGAACAAACACACCGTGAGCACTCACCCGGAGCAGTGGGAGCCATGGTTGCGGCGACCGGGGAGCAGTCGGGGAACTGGTGCTTGCTCGAGGATTCAACAGGGTTGTTGAAGATGGAGAACAAGTGTTTCATCACTCAAACCACCTTCGACTCAGTGAATCTGGGGATCGAACCGGCGAACTTCTGATCACAAGTCGATCTCCTTTTCCACCAGACCAAAACTGCCAATGTGATCAACATGGAGTCACATCCATGGGATTATAATTTCAAATGTTTGAGACTTCAGGATATAAAACATCCATGCTTTATGGTTGGCTTGTTCAATGACTGATGAGCCATCTCCAAAGAGCTCAGTTTGAAATGTCTGAAATTGTAACTGTACAGATGGGTTCATGTCTCAAGATGCAACAGTGTCATTTTTAGAACATAAACAACATAAGGATCTTGTAAAAACTACATCCTTTCAAGATGGAAGATGTGTTCACATCTGTATGAGAAAATTCAACCATTTCAAACACGATGTATTTGTTTTACTATTTATCGTCTAAATAGTCTTCCACTAATGTTTCCATGGTTGCAAAAAAGAGGTTTAATATCACACACAAAAAAAACACGTTTAAAAACAATACTCTGCAATTAGAACATTTTGACATAGGGTATGTTTTTCTGTATTTCTGAACTTCAAATTAGTGTTTGATAACTAAAAGCCAAAGAAACCATTTCATGCATTTTCATCTGGAAGGTAAAAATCTATTTCATGCATGGAAAATACAAACGTTAATGCTTTGTTGTTCGCAATGAATAACATTTATTCTCTCCCACCAGCAGGGGGCGCCAGTGATCTTGAAAGAAAAAAAAAAGTTATACTCTGATGTCCTCTGAAATCCATACACACAATCAAACATGATCCATGCACTTGAACATCTGGACACCAACTGTGGTGCAGAGAAGCAACCGAGGGTGCTCCTGCAGCCAAGGGCAGTGTTGCAGTATCTGGCGGCTGAAAGAAGGCATTGTTTGTGCCCGAGGGAGGAAAGAGCAGCACAGAGGATCCTGGGGCACGCTGGGAAAGAGTTTGAGAGGAACCTCAGAGATGAGTCATGTGATACTATGGGAAACTACTACATGATATTTATAGGTCATGGACGAATGACGTAGATACTTTCATAGCAGCAAATAGATGAAAAAGAAACATTAAAAAGTGAGTAATCTGGAGAAGTTGTATGCCTTTAGTGCAAAGTGTAGCCGTTTGACAATGAAAACTGATTTTTAGTGTTGCAAATTAAGCCGAGTCCACAGGGGATTTTTTTCCTGTATCAGTAACACTGTTTCTGAATGATCTCAAACACCTCCATTGTAGTGCAGATGCTTCTTCCAGGAATAAACACGTCATATTACAGCAGTGTTCCGGTTGGTTTACAGTAGTGTATCCATTTGTACTGATACAAATGGGATTTATTTCCAGCTTTGACCTCGTTTAATGTTCTCAAATGGATCTTGTGCAATAAGGCTACGTTCAGACTGCAGGCCTTAAAGCCCAGTTTGGAGTGCTTGTAATGTAAACGAACGTGCCAAAAAAAATGGATTTCACCAAACAACTTGTGCCTGCTACCTGTCTTGTATGAATGAAATGCAGCGTCGATGTGGCACGCATACGCAGAAGAGGAAACTACGTCCCACAGAATGCACTGCTAACAGATGCAAAAACTATTCTCGGGCATATTTCAGGCTTTCTGATCTGATTCAGGCAACTAAAATCTAACAATCGTGACTACTTTAAGCTTTAAACGCATCTTTGGGCTCTTCCTGAAACTATTTTAGTGCAAGAACATCTTCTACAACGACTCGTCTGTGAGAAGCGGTGTTTAAGTTGGGCTCGATGATGCAAAACAACAGAAAAATGCGACCTAGCTGTTAAGACTGAGGTGGCATGGCAAAAAATTTGGTTATGTATCAGAATCAGGACCACATATCGAAAGCGTCCTAAGTCGGACTTGAAAAAAAAATCAGAAATGAGCTGTTAGGACTGTACTGAAATTTTTAAATACAGGTTGTCTATAAGCAAAACAAAATACTTCTGTCAATATTTATACAGAAGAAGATGAGCGTTCATTGGTCTTTAAATATAAAACCAAACAATTAGTTGTCTGGCAAACAAACCATGGATAGCAGCAGCTCCACAGCACTACTTTTTTTTCCCCAATGCATGAGTGTGAAGAGGAGAGAAGAGACAAGAGAGAGCTTATCTCCTGAACGCTAGATGGACATTCAGAAATGAATGGAAATATGAACACACTTTTTCATTTTACATTTACATTTACACAACTAGAAAAAGAGCCAGTTTCTAGATATAAAGTTGTACAAACCTGATAATTAACGTTAAACAATTTTTTATTGTCAAAACAAGCCAAACTGAAACTATTTAATTAATGCTGTGATAAACAGCTATTGGCCCAGGACAAAACCTTGGAGGACACCAGTAGACAGGAGAGCGCTTTGACTGAATATGTGCAACTAAATATCTTAAACTAATAACTCCTGAAAATATTTACAAAGAAAATACAGAATATATAAATATAAGCAAATAATAATAGTAATAAATACTATTTAAATGGAATTAAACAAATAAATTGATCTATAGCAAAGATATGTCTTCTCTAAACAACACTACATTGATGAAAAATCATTGAAAACCATCCCAAACGCCTGGCTGCGTGTTTCTAGAGCCTCGAGTAATCACATGAAACCCATGGCTGAAGTTTTACAAGACATTAAAAACACTGCTCAGTAATGTCAAGCCTCACTTCATTTAATCTCAGGTTTGTCTACATCTGGAGCAGGGTGAGGGAGACCAAAGCACGCATCAAGGGTTGCATTGGTAAAAATGTGATCAGCAAAGACTTTAGTGTGGGGTTCAGTGAAAACTTCTACCAAATATGGATAAATGCAACATTTAAGTGGCAACATTCACTTTGTTCTCAATTATGGCAAAAGAGTGGTGAAAACACCAGTTAAAAAAACCTTCATATGCATGTTTTTGTGGAAACGTGAGGATGGGCAAAAAATTTTTATAATTGCAGAACAGCTTGTAGTTTGAATGAAGTTTGTTGGATGTAGTTTGTAGTCAAATTGTAGTTTGAACCAGTGTAGATGTAGATTTAATGTTATTACACCAAATTTTTTATCTTTCATGTACATGTTCCTTGTATTTTATATTGTTGCAAGACTTTTAATTTGAAATGCTAGGGTCTGATGCCAATCCTGAATTTTTCTCTCCAAGCGTGTAATAGGAATTGAGTGAATGAAGTTGTAATTCCTTGCATGACCACTTGAGTTTGGTTTTGCTAGTGAGCAGATTGACACCCATGTCAAAAAAAAAAATTACATCCAAAATAAAACATCTAATACCTGGTCATAAGAGTTTTTTTATTCACATGGCTAAGTTTGACCTTTTGGCAACTTTGGGCGATTTGTTTCTTTACATTTTTTTTATGTAAAATAATGGCTGGGGGTTCTCAACTGAGAACCACCAATCATTGAGTTGTCATTCTAGTAATTTCTGATCCATCTAATCACATTTTTTTTGCCCATTTTTGACTCGTTTGTAGTAATGCTTTACCTCAGTCCTTGTCCTGCACCCAAGAGTTTTAAAGAGACTGAAGACTGACAGGAAGTGTATTTCAGAAAGTAATCTCATCCACATTCTAAACTTAGCCGACTACTTTCACTCATCTGAGGTCTGCTTTGTTACAAAATAAAAACAGGTATTAAAACATACAGGTCAAAAACAGACCCATATTATGAAAGCAACATTTTTCTGAGTGCGTCTGATTTGAAGATAATCTGCATAAGAGCTGGGCACAGAGCTCACTGCTCTATTACCATCAACCAAGAGCCGGAAATTCCTCCTCTCTCTGAGCTATTTTTGGGAAAGGGATAAATATTGAGGAATATGGAGGGAATGTGCTCTTGTCCCTTTTCCTCTGAATTCTTTGGTTCTTTTCATCATCCCTGAGGACGCAGAAAGCAAGCACCCTGTTCTCAAAAACAAAGTCTCTCCTGCTTACAACAATGTACAACAGACACAGAGAGGTTCTGAAATCCTAATGAATTTGAGACAAGATATTTTTAAAAAGAAGAAATTATTTTAATTACTCGATATTCCAAGATGAAGTTAGTGTCGATTAAAAAAATACATTACTATTTGTCTTGGATAAAGACTAGGATGCTAGTGCTTGGCTTCTTACGTTCGGCTAATTTTGTAATTCCACTCAATATGGAAATATAATCAAATAATTCACCTTGTGAACATTCCATTAAACAACATCTGACATGTTAAAATGATAAAATTATTTCAAATATTAACATTTAGTTTTTCTGACACTTACTGTTAGCTCATGGCTTTAGATAAATTTTTATCACCTTAAAACTAATACCTTAAAAAGTTAAACAGCAAAAGCTAAATTCCTGACATAGGTTGGTAAAAGTTGAAAAAGAGAGGCTTGTTTACGCTTGTGTACATTTGAACAAACAAAACTATGGACTGTCAAACCACCAAACATCTTCAATAGTTGTAGCTTAGTGACATCAACAGAGATCACTGAGGTAATGTTAGCGCAACAATTTCAGTTTCATCAAGTTATGGTCCCTCAACACATCCGCTCAAACTGAGAGTGCCGCTTCATGAGAAAAAATGCTACTGACTCTGTTAACATTTCATAAAAGTATGGCTTTAGTGACCAAAAGAACAAGCTCCAGGAAAAAGTTGATTAAAAACAAAATGTTTTTGCTTTTGAAAGAGAGGCTTGCACATTTTGTGTTTTGTTATTGCTCTGAGAAGAGGATTTACTAAGTTGAGTTATGAAAAAATGCTAACCAAGGGTTGCTTAACTTACCAGAGGAAATAGACTTGAGAGGTGCATAGATTTAACTTAAAAATACATTTTTATGTAACATCCACTTAATTTCTATTGTTGGACCCCAATGCAGAGTACACCATGAAAAAGGCCACTTTTTTTGTTTATCTTTTGGGGATTTTTTTCCAAATCATCATCCTCTAAAATTCGAAACAGACACAGAGAGGAAGACTCAAATGTCTTGACAAATAAAAAAGCCTTTTTCAATGAAAGATTAAAAACAAAATCACTTCATGGCTGCATACTTTCCAAGCTTGTGTGGAAAACGGACACACTGATTGAACAGCCAATGGCATGAACCTGCTCGTGTCAACACTTCTTAAACACGCTGTACAGATACGAGAGCACTCAAACAGCTTTTTCCATCACAACCCTCCAGCTGCACGAACCTGGCTCAAATACCTGTCGAGAGCACACTGCAGGATCCTCACATTCCACGAGTGCAGGCACACCTACACACACGCTGCCTCACATACCGCATGAACACTGATAACAGAGACGGTTATTGTAAAGAGAAGCCATTCTCTCAATGCACAGTAATAATGGTCAGTGAAATCTAATCTAGATTTGAGACGCTGGGGAGTATTGGTGTAGGTGCAGTGATTAAAGGTAGAAGCAACCTCTACACCACTGACGATAAGCTGTTGTGTCTCTGTGTATAAGCCATGCGTTAGCACAGTGAACTGCCCCTCTCTCCGTCCACAATTAGCCTCCGCCATTTGTAAACAAAAGCACCCCCTTCAATGTCAAACCCCGTCTCTAACCCCAAAAAATCAGGATATTCTGTTCATGCTACAACGTTGTACACCGCGTCTTAAAAAACTTCACATTTGAAAATATTTTCAAACATACCCAGCTACAGAGACACCCTGCTATGTATAAGTTTGGGCCCCAAAGCATGAAAAATGTGCTTTCAAAAAAGATAAATAAAATTAAATCGGGCATGTGTAAACAAGGTTTGAGATAAAGTGCAAGACATGGCTAGCATTAACCATTCATGACTTTGAAGATGATTAGGATTTGGTTTCTATGTTACTTTATTAGATTTACCTTAAATAAAAAAAGAAAAAATCCAATTTGTGTTTTTGGTAACACTATTTTAAGGGTCAGGGGTAGTAGCTTGGAGAGAACGACTAATTACTGCAGCACTTATAATGAACTTATGAGACATTTACTGGTTATAATTGTCTCAGGCACAATGTGTTTCATGGGGTAACGATATTTCGTGGCATGATATTTGAAACAGAAAACTGCTCGGAAACGAAGCAACCCAGATGTGCGGCAGTTGTTTTAGCTTAACCCTAGTGAAGATTAGAATTTTACATGATACCAAATGTGCAGAAATCTATTAGGTCATGCCCATTTTACGACAGAAACTATCAGAAACGAAGTGACCTAAAGATGCTGAGGCTGTTTTATCTTTAGTGGAGAATAGATTTTAACAAGACAAAAGATCATAAATCACTTAACCCACGCCCACTTTCAAACTATAAGCTTCATCAAAACCAAAACACTTTTAAACATCAAACTAACTATTAAATACTATATCAAACTATAAAATATCTGCGTTTTCAAGCCAATACAAAGTTGACCATCCCAACTTTAAAATCTAATTATTATTATTACAACATTTTTATCATAATTTAAAAAATCAATTTTTTTTCTGTTTCTTCTATCTTCAGCTTAGACTATTGTGAGCTACCAGAGTTAGACTTTGACTTTGTAACATATTGTATATTGTCTTTTCCTCTAGTTCAAGTCACTCAAGGATAAAAGTATCTGCTACATGCTTAAACGTAAATGAAACTTTCTTAATCTCCCTCATCAGACCCCTTCCTTTTCACTCTAAACACTGTAGCAAAGCCATAACTCTCCAGTGTCAATACTAGCTTCTCAAACCAACAGCAGGAATGTACCATACCTGGGAGGGAGAAGGAGTAGACACCCCCTGCTCACTTCTGATAAGTCCCGCGTTCCATCCCTATCTCCTTTAATATCTTAAATGCCTTCAAAGAGAAACTTCAACACTCACTTCAAAAAGCAAAGGAATATCAAGAGCGGGAACAGATAAGCCCCAGATTCTGAGCAGAAAAGACATCAAAAGTCAACCCGGCTCAGTGGAGAGAACCCCAGAAAACGGCAATATTCTCCAGTTACCGACCAAAGTGGAGACAATCATGCCGAGTACATCCCAATGATGACTTCTGATCACAGACTTGAGGAAGCTTAAGAAGGTCAAAGATCAAAATGTGTGTTAAAAGTTCTCAAAATATAACAAAAAGCCTTTTGATCTAAAACATCTTATTTAGGATAAGCAGGAGGTTGAATTCGATCCGACTGTGAATGTGCAATAGTAATGCATTTAGGGAAGAAAGCTTTAGCTAAAAGTGATTCAGTACAGGCCAAATAGTCCTTGTGGCAGTGATGATCTTGATGCTGAGATTTGTTTTGGTTCTTCAGTGCCAACATAAATAGATCCAATATATAAATACTTATTGCATACAAATTAGTGTTACATTTAACCTAGGACGGTTCTGGGAAGGTCTGGTGTGTTTGGCAGCTCTGGACACTGTTTGACTGATGTGTCAAACAACCTACTTCATGTCATTTAGGATTGTGCCATGCTGGGGGTGTGAAAATGTCACCAAATTAGCCATTCAAAAAAGGTCACGGAAGACGAGACAACACAAAGTTACAAGAATAGAACAACAATTTTTCATAATTTATATGAAGGGGGAACACAGCTAATATAATCATACAGCGATACCTCAAGATACATAATTAATCGGTTCCGAGGAGGCTTTTGTATGTTGAATTTTTCGTATGTCAAAGCAAGTTTTACATGTAAAATGCCTAATCTGTTCGAAGCCACACAAACACCACCAAAAATTGGAAATAACATGGAAAACTAGAGAAAAATAAAGAACAATTATTTAATCCTTAAATGTACACATTATAAGTCTAATAAATAACATTAAAACAATGAAAACTTAAAAAAATAAATAAAAAATAAAAACCCTTACCAAAAAGTGAGGCGATGTGGCAAAGTATCAAGGAGGTGTTAGCGGACGAGAACGGATGATAGCGGAGGAAAGCCACAACTATAAACATACGCTTTGCCAAAAAAGCAACACGAAAATATTCACAAATTTAGGGCACCAACACGACACCGTTCATAAAGAGAAGGCATTAGGTGACAAATTAGAGAGCAAGATACTTCCACAAACACACAGCATCAGGGCTGGAACTAACCAAAAGGAGAGCATAACTTTTAGTGGCGCGTTGAATGCAGTCTCGTGATGCCCAGGGTCATCTTCCACCCCGATTTCAAATGTCGAAAATGTATTTTTCATACACGTTTTTTTTTGTATCTTTCAATTTTCTTTGTGTGGCCTTGTGTATCTTAAATTTTCCGTCACGTGAAGCATTCGTATCTTGAGGTACCACTGTATTTTACTGATCTACGGTTGAACTTACTTTCCAAGAGGAACAAAAGTAAACAAAACACTCGCTCCTCTCGTGAAAACTGTGCTTAATCTTTTTGGCATGTCTCAAGGATTAGGTTGAGACGAGATTCACAAGAATATGCCAACACTAGTTTTTAGGACTTAAAAATAAAATAAAAAGTTCTTTTGACCACATGGTGACACCAAGACCAGATCTTTTTTTTTTTTTTTGAGCACCACCAGGGCATGGAGACATTTGGGGTAAGTTTCAGAATTTGAGCTTAATGCATTTAGAAAATAAAGCAATTTTTGAGTTTTATTAAATATGGCTGACATCCAAAATGGCTGAACTGTTAAAACTGAACATGACCTGACTCGGCTTGATTTAAAAATTCGATAAAAAAAGTGTAGCGATAAAATTGAACCAAACCAATCAAACATATAACCAACATGTTACTCACGTCAAGAACGTTTTTGTTCAGGGATACTTCGAAAATTCATACATTTAAACAAACTATTTTGTGAACACAAAGCTGACCTAACTAATAATAGAATCTCTTAGAATCGTCCTGAGGCTAAATGATGAGAATGGACTGCGCTCTCTATAATCGGGATGTCATGATTAGCGTTTCCTGGGGCTGAGCGATAAATTAATCTAGTCCAAATTCTCTGTCCAAGTTTCCTTGAACACACACAAAGGCACGTTCTGGACCCTACGCCTCCCCTCCAGATGAGTGGTCCTTGGAAGAACGGCTCACAGAGTTAAATAGCACCCAGTACCTGAATCTCCTAGATTTTTAAAGATGTTTGGTGGTTTGACAGTCCAGCTATAGCAGAGTTTAGATTTGTGTTCATGCGTACATGTTGGTGGTGGATTAAGAAGCGCTTTGAGTGTCTAGAAAAGCGCTATAGAAATATCACGAACATCACATCTGAATTCAGACCTTGCTTGGGTGTTACAGGGCTAGGTTCAACTCCTTTAATAAAATAAGCAAAATCTCTTATGAATGAAATATTTCTTGTGTTAAACTCTTCACAGTGGAAGAATTGTGTTTTCTTGCCGTTGGCGACTCAGGTTAATCTTAAACCCATGTTCAGTACAGGTCAGCGAGGGGGAGGGCTAGATTATTTTCATCAGTCTCCAGTTCAGGCTGAGTGGGGTCTTCAAAACAGCTCTGCATGGGGGAGTTTCAAGTACTTTATAACCGAAACAAACCAGAGCTTGATCTGCTGTGCTCATGAGGGTGCTGGACTCAATATATTAAACATTAATGACTACAATAGTATATTAAAGATGATCTGGACTGAAACTAAGTACATTTTTCCCTAAAGTTCTGCTAGTGTTTTTTCTTCGAGCACTTGTTTCCAAATGTCAATTTTGGCAAACTATTTTAACTTTAGACAACAAAAACAAGTCGTCTAACGTCATTAAAAAAAGACTTTATTCTCTCTCTCTCTCTCTTCCTTATGTTCTCCAATTCATCCCTTTCCAACTCCCAACTTTCGTGTTCTCCCTCTTTTTCTCTCTCTCGGTTTCCCCTTTTCCAACACCTTACTTTCTTTCTCTCGCTCTCGCTCCACACTTTCTTTTGTCGCTGTCTACCACCATCTTTCTCCCCCTCTCTCTTTCGTTCTCATTCTTCTTCTCTCATGCATGACTCTTAGTTGTTCAGTAACTTGGGCCAAGGAGCATTCTGGGAAACTGGTTTGGCTGTTAGTGAAGAACAACATGGCATCACCAAAGGTTTAAAGTTTATTAATTAGTAATTATATTTATATCCAAAAATATTAGAAGTATTAATTACTATAATAATACATTAATTGCTCAGATTACTGGAACATTATGCCGTTATATTATTGATGTACTAAAATATAGTAATAACGTGAATAAAAGAAATAGAACTGCAGCAGTATTGCAATACAAGCGTTTAGAAGGAAATAGGTACAAGGTCAAACCATTGCAGGTAACTTCAGATGTTCTCATAACCAATCAGACAACACTAGAGAGCAATGAAGAGAAAGAGAGAAAGAAAGAAAGAACAAACTATAAAAAAACTGATCATCAGTGTCATACAGGAAAATAAAATGAAAAAAAAAAACAGAATATAATGATTTTTAAATAGTTGGCGTGCTATTTTATTCCGCACCACGTACATACACAATGAGAAACTACCATTTGGTGATTTAATGTAAATGAAGAGTATCTGTTCGGTAACTTTTAACCATTCAAATCCGCTGTGTGAGTGAAACAAGCAGTGCACCCAGAGCGCTTTAACAGCAGAGCCATCACAAACAGAGCTCTTTGATTTCACCATGAAGCTCATAAAGCACAGGAGCGCTCAGAGCCGAGGGGTAATGATATCTGTCAAAAAAATCTCTGGCCTCATTTAGCACAGCTCTGCTCTTTAGCGCACATAAAGCTGTCTGATGACATCACTACTGCATGACATCATCAGCAGGCCGCTGCCGGAGCCACTCTGACTGAGAAGCAACATGCTCTCACCCTCACTCCCTCCCTCCCTCCCTCCCTCCCTCACTCATAACTAAATAGATTGACTCAAAGGAAATCTTAAATGAATAAACTGTGTTATTTAAATGTTCTCTATAGCTGAGATTGTGTTCATAAATCATGTCTCATGAGTATTAATATTTCCATAACACATCCTAGTTGTATCTTGCTATGTGTTTGACACACAGGTTTCATGTCTTCTGATTGCCAAACTTTGCTTATATTTGTTTCTACTTTGAGTAACTCTGAATTATGACTTTTTGCATGTTTCACTGTTTGTGAACTCTTGAGAAAAGCAAAAACATATTACTTGAGAAGCGATTCATCCGTTCTTTGTTAGCAGACCAGTTTTTCTGATTAGCCACACAAAACTCAGCATCCAATAGAGTATTTGTTTGTCAAAACACCTCCCAGATGATTGGTCAAATAATCCAGTGTACATCAAAAATTATATTTTATTTGCCAGATAACCCTTAAACTGGGACTAATAAATGGAATTAAGGTCATCGCACACAAAAACATGTTTGGTCTGAATTTTTGTGTGTGAACACACCTCGATCGGAAACAATGGGCCACAACGACAACACAGATCTGGCTGGCTTCAAACAAAGGTTTGGTTCTTCCATATCAGGTGTTTTTCGCAAGGAGAACACCCCATGAAAGCTGGCCCTCGAGGGGGACGTAAAAGAGCGGGTCGATACACACACTCATCCATCCCACAAGGAGCTGCAACAAAAAGCACGATACAAAGAAGAAATTGCGAAAAAAGAGAATATGAACATTCCAAAACTCATCTTGTTAGTGTTCGACCATCAAGAGCTGTTCAACATTCCACTCAGAGATAATAAAATGGCCGGGGATGTAATTTAATTTTGGTGGTTCGTTCTTTTGACTTTTGTTCATTTAAAAGAATGATTCATTTGAACGATTCATTTATATCGCTCTTCTGGATGAAAATCTTATCAATTTTAATCCACAAGCACCAAAGAAACCAATTCACACCCAAAAAAATATGAATTCTTTTATGTATCATGTAAACTCGACTTCTCAGACATTTCTTGCATGTTTTAGCATTGTTCCCTCATCAAAAACATGCCTCGAGTCATATTCAGATCAGTTCGTACACGCTTGTGCAGTCCCAATTTCTTTTTCTGGGAGTTTAAAACGTCTCTGACTTCAGCCACATCCACTGGCAATGGCACAATAGCAAATATTAGTTATAAATGATTTAAAAGGGGCATGCTACGGCACTGCTTAAATGATTGCGCATGTGTGATGTACTGTGTTCTGTGGAAGCCATGGGTTGTTTTTCTGTTCTGATCTTAAATCCCTGAACAGAAAAATAAGAAAGTGACAGAATGATACAGCACTAGGATGAATATTATTGCAGCTTTGCCACTGTTGGATTAGTAAGCACACATTTTTCTGTAATATCTTCTGCATTTAAACTCATATTTAAAAGTCATAGACTTCTGTTTAGGCACACGCATGAAGTTACTCCATTGCTTTATGACAGTATGACTGTTATTGACTGACACCACCGGTCTTTGATTGTAGAGGGAGTTAGCGAGCAAATATGTCACGTTAAATAGCATCGCAGTAAAAGCTGAAGATACAGAGCACAATTGAGCAAGAACTCTCTTTTTTCTCTCTCTTGCTCTCTCCTAATATGGCAGGCTTCTCCCTGCCTCTGATCCATACGGGCTCTGGCCTAAAAACAGCAGTTCCTGGAGTGTGATTAGATCTCTCCTCTCTCTGTCTCTATGATTGAGTTATACATATAAATAATAAACGCACATGAATGGTGTGGAAAGAGTTTTCTGACAATTTCTAATTTAAAGACAAGTGTGTGATGATTCTTCAGATGGTTAACAAGTTTAATTTTGGGGGGGGGCGATTTGCACAGTTTTCCTCTAAAAACTCACTAAACCGTGTTGATTCAAGCAGCTTTTTTTCTAAATCTGCAAAATAAAACAAAAGCATCTTCAGTTGCAGGAGGATGAAAACAGGAGTATTCACATCATTCACGGTTAATCGTTGAAACGGACATTGAATGTCAGCCGAGAGTCTCAGAATATATGAGTATCATTACTCAAATCCATTTTAAGTTCTTTAGTATTTTTTTTAATATATAAATATATATATATATATATATATATATATATATATATATATATATATTTTAATGATTTGACCAAATTCTACTTTTTAGTCAAACTAACAATAAAAACACATGTCAAGCTTTTTACTACCTTTTGATTCTTTTCAACCTTTTTATATAATCACTGGCCACTTTATTAGGTACGCTTGGCCTCCTTAATGCAAATTTAGAATCAGCAAATCACCAGGCAGCAACGGACTGCATGTATTAATATAGACATGTTCAAGATGGTCGGCTGCAGCTCAAACTGAACATCATATATTTCAGCTACTAAACTAAAGATTATTTTGATAACCGATTAGTTCACAATTACTTTTTCGATTAACCCTAGTATGGTGTTCGGGTCTGTGGGACCCATTTTCAGTTTTCATCAAAAGAAAAATTAAACAAGCATTTATTATTTGAAGCTGAGATTCACTGGGCTTGGCTCATTTCCTGTGAAAAACATTTATCAGAACAGATTTTTTATGACCCCACACGTACCCCCCTACACATTTATATTACACACAAGGTGTTCGGGTCTACTGGACCCGGGGCATGTTAAAGTGTGAAAATGTGTAGATTCTTTACCTCAATTCTCTCTTCCCACACAAACATAAATCACACATAAACGTAACATTTTACATTTTAGAATAAAATTGTGTGATTGAGTGAATTAAAAGCGCCAAAATGCAATGGGTCCAGCAGAGCCACCAACCCTGCCAAAGTAACAATAATGAGAACACCACACTTGGTTCAAATTCTAAACGTGAAGAAATCAGGTTAAAGAACATTAAATAAAGTATATTTGCTGTTTATATTACTTGTTTCTTGGCTAAAGGAAATATTGTTTAAGTTTTTAACATAAAATGTTTTGATTGGGTGAATTAAAATCTGCAAAAGGCAATAGGTCCACGAGACCCGCAAACACCGCCTGAGTAACAATAATATGAACACCACACAAGGGTTACTCAAACGCCGCCTGAGTAACAATAATATGAACACCACACAAGGGTTTACTCAAACACCGCCTGAGTAACAATAATATGAAGACCGCACAAGGGTTACTCAAACACCGCCTGAGTAACAATAATATGAACACCACAAGGGTTACTCAAACACCGCCTGAGTACCAATAATATGAACACCACACAAGGGTTACTCAAACACGCCTGAGTAACAATAATATGAACACCACACAAGGGTTACTCAACACGCCTGAGTAACAATAATATGAACACCACACAAGGGTTACTCAAACACCGCCTGAGTAACAATAATATGAACAACACACAAGGTTACTCAAACATCGCCTGAGTAACAATAATATGAACACCACACAGGGTTACTCAAACACCACCTGAGTAACAATAATATGAACACCACACAAGGGTTACTCAAACACGCCTGAGTAACAATAATATGAACACCACACAAGGGTTACTCAAACACCGCCTGAGTAACAATAATATGAACAACACACAAGGGTTACTCAAACATCGCCTGAGTAACAATAATATGAACACCACACAGGGGTTACTCAAACACCACCTGAGTAACAATAATATGAACACCACACAAGGGTTACACAAACACCGCCTGAGTAACAATAATATGAACACCAACAAGGGTTACTCAAACACCGCCTGAGTAACAATAATATGAACACCACACAAGGGTTACTCAAACACCGCTGAGTAACAATAATATGAACACCACACAAGGGTTACTCAAACACCGTCTGAGTAAATAATATGAACACCACACAAGGGTTACTCAAACACGCCTGAGTAACAATAATATGAACACCACACAAGGGTTACTCAAACACCGCCTGAGTACCAATAATATGAACACCACACAAGGGTTACTCAAACACCACCTGAGTAACAATAATATGAACACCACACAAGGGTTACTCAAACACCGCCTGAACAATAATATGAACACCACACAAGGGTTACTCAAACACGCCTGAGTAACAATAATATGAACACCACACAAGGGTTACTCAAACACCGCCTGAGTAACAATAATATGAACACCACACAAGGGTTACTCAAACACCGCCTGAGTAACAATAATATGAACACCACACAAGGGTTACTCAAACACCGTCTGAGTAACAATAATATGAACACCACACAAGGGTTACTCAAACACCGCCTGAGTAACAATAATATGAACACCACACAAGGGTTACTCAAACACCGCCTGAGTACCAATAATATGAACACCACACAAGGGTTACTCAAACACCGCCTGAGTAACAATAATCTGAACACCACACAAAGGTTACTCAAACACCGCCTGAGTAACAATAATCTGAACACCACACAAGGGTTAATAGAATAATTAGATCAAAACTAAAGACTTCTTTAATTTGATGTTCTACTAAAACCTACATAAAACCACAAATAAGGGAATAATTCATGTATAAAAGTAACCAACATATAGAGTTTAGCGATCTTTAGCCATGATGTTTTAAATCTTAAATGAAAGATCAAGTTTGTTTTTAACTGTAAACCTTCTCTGATTATCAGAATAATTCGGAATAAGTGACCGGAAGGCACTTAATTGTAACTGGAAACAGTGTTTTCTAAACTTGAATAAGGAAAACAAAATGTAAAACCAAATAAATAGATCTTCACTGTCTGTTGGCAGCGTTTCCACAACACAAATATATAATGTAGCTACGATAGCAAGATCAAGCATCAAAATCAGTCACCCTCACATCCATCAACCACCTGCGCAGTGACGAAATGCATTCATGGCGAGTCATTTTTGGGTGAAATTTACATGCACTGAATTGAGGAAATAGCAGTTAGAATCCCCCCTTTCTTCTCTCAGCCAGGCATCAGCCTGTAACACAAGAGTCCTGACCATTCCTGGTTTAAAGAGAGCAGGGGTGGGAGTGTGTGGCGCATCACCCCTCCCCCTCACACCCTCTTCCCAGAAGGTTTTGGCTGGCTCCCAGAGAGCTGGAATGAAATGCTGGAATCCAGGTAGAAAATGAATTCAGAGATCCACGCACGCACATGCACACAGGGGAGCTGAGAAGAACAGCTTGTTCTTGATGGTGGGTCCTTGGTAGGTTTTAGAACATTGGTGCGTAGAACATATCCTTTGTGAAGCTTTACGCATGTAAAGTCTCTTGTACCGAGGACCCCCGTGCACACTGAAACTTCTAAAACGCACGGAAACAAGAACCACTGGAACTCTACAACACACTGAAAGTTCTGGCGTGAACAAGTATTATTAGATTAAATGTAAAAAACAAAATCAGTAGAGAAACTTAGGGTCTGTGATGAGGTCTGACGACTTCATCCTACCTGTAAATCTGTCCTACTTTTAACGAACTGTCAGTTAATTCAGAGCAAGTGACTGTGTGGCTATTTATCGTAAGAGGAATCATAGTGTAAACTTAACCAAAGAAAATAAAATGTAAAATATCATCAGAGAAAGGAAGGGCTGATGTTCTAAGATTCCATCCTATCCGTTAATCTGTCCTACTTTACACGCGTTATGTTTGAAATGCTGGAAAATACCTAATTTGTAAGTAGGAAAAATATTTTTTTAAACTTAAACAAGAGTAAAACATCACTGGAAAAACTCAGGGTCAGTGTTCTAAGATTTCATCCAACCTGTTAATCCGTCCTACTTTTCACGAACTTCCAGTTAAGTCGACTGGACGGCACTTGATTGTACCGAGAAACAGTGTTTTCTAAACTTGAATAAGGGCAACTAAATGTAAAATATCACTGGAGAAACTCAGGGTACCTGGTCTAAGATTTTATCCTACCCATTAATCCATCCTACTTTAACTCATCAAGGTCAAAATGACGGATTGTAAGACACTTCATTGCAACCGGAAACACTGTGTTTTGTAAACATAAATTATGGAAGTAAAATAAAAAATATCACAAGTCAGTGACACAAAGGCACTTTGATGTAACCAAAAAAAAAACTGAATAATTTTATTTAAGTTAGATAATGAAAATACAACGCAACCAGAAACACAATGATTTGTAAACTTAAATTATGGAAATACAACATAAAATATCAGCAGAGAAACTCAGGCCTAGGGTCTAAGATTCATCCAACAAAAGCCCATAAATCCATCCTTCTCTCGTGGTAGACTGCATTAAGTGTGAGGTATCATTTTTCCTTTTGCAATGTACCTCTGCTAGAAAAAACTAAAACTAAATTAAATCTTTTCTTGAAATAATAACTCACATTGTCATTACAAAATAGTATTATATTAAGAAGAACTCAGAAAAGCCTTCAATAACAGCTTTAAGTCTACAGAAATCAGTGATAAACTAGATCTGGTTTCATTTGGCTCCTATGTGGCCCAAACTTTGAGCTAACCCTGACGGCAAAGATTCTTTGGCCAAATGAGGACTATCTGCTATGGCTGAACAGATCTGGACCATATAGTCCCCACATGTGTTTTGCCATGTTTAAAATGCCGAAATGTCAATTTTGAGGTCCATACACCAGCAGCTTGTGTATTATGCGTTTGAGGCAGAGGAGCATTATCGTAGCCCATCATCCCCGCTCAACTAAACAAACCAAGAAACGTTTTATCATCTGGCCTCCCCACACCCTCATCGGATGCCTCTACCCCTTCCTGTCCTTTTTTTTTATTCAACAAACTGCTGTTCTCACAGACAGAGGGAGAGGGAGAAGGGGAGAGGGAGAAGGAGAGAGGGGAGAGAGAGAGAGAGGGGGTGGGGGGATGGGGGGGGGGGGGTCACGGGCTGTTGGTTGGATAGATGATTCCCATGGCCACAGAACTAAATATAGCCTAACAAGAGTTCTTCCAAAAAATGTTCAGTTTCCTCGGGAGGCTGGATGTGATCGCTATGACGACAGACAATCGCTAAATTGGGAGGACGACAAGTTTACATTTGAGAGAGAAGAAGAAGGTGGAAAAGGCTGAGAAGAGGAAGAGAAGGAGAAGATAAAATATAAGAGGATAAAATAAAAGAGGAAAAGGAGAGGATAAAGGGAAGTGTCTGATGAGTAGAAAAACATACCCGGGTATGTGTGTATGGTCCATATTGGGATAAATTGGGAGAATCGCTAAAGGATGATTAAAAAAACAACATGACAAGCACATCAATAAGATTTGACAGCAGGTAGTATAAGGTTTAGATTTGGGTACCAGAAGGTTTAAGGAAATGAAAGGGAGAAGGGGGAGAGGAAACAAAAGCAAAGGAAAGGAAAAGAGGACAGAAAACAAAAGAAAATAAAGTGGGAAAAAAAACCTAAAGTGAGGAAAAAGACAAAAAAATTAAAAATGGGAAAGAGGAAAGTAAAAAAGAATAGAAAAAAGAAAAGAGAAAGGGAAAAAAGAAAGAGGAAAATAATTAAATTAAAAAAGGAAAATGAAAGAAAGGAAAAGGGAAATGAAAAAGAAAAGAAAAAAGGGAAAAAAGAAAAAGAGAGAGAGTAAAAGAAAAGCAAATTACGATAGGCAATCACCAACTTGGGAGGAGAAAAAGTTGACATTTGAGAGAGGATGAGAAGGCAGATGATGGGGAAAGAAGAGGTGGAAAGGCTAAAAAAGAAGAGAGGAAGAAATTAAGAGGAAGAGGGGATGGAGAAATTAAGAGGAAGAGGGGATGGAGAAATTAAGAGGAAGAGGGGATGGAGAAATTAAGAAGAGGAGGGGATGGAGAAATTAAGAGGAAGAGGGGATGGAGAAATTAAGAAGAGGAGGGGATGGAGAAATTAAGAGGAAGAGGGGATGGAGAAATTAAGAGGAAGAGAAGGGGATAGGGAAATTAAGAGGAAGAGGAGGAGGGGATAGAGAAATTAAGAGGAAGAGGAGGAGGGGATGGAGAAGAGAGAAATTAAGAGGAAGAGGGGATGGAGAAATTAAGAGGAAGAGAAGGGGATAGGGAAATTAAGAGGAGGAGGGGATGGAGAAATTAAGAGGAAGAGGAGGAGGGGATAGAGAAATTAAGAGGAGGAGGGGATGGAGAAATTAAGAGGAAGAGGAGGAGGGGATAGGGAAATTAAGAGGAGGAGGGGATGGAGAAATTAAGAGGAAGAGGAGGAGGGGATAGAGAAATTAGGAGGAAGAGGAGGAGGGGATGGAGAAATTAGGAGGAAGAGAGGAGGGGAGGGGATGGAGAAATTAGGAGGAAGAGGAGGAGGGGATGGAGAAATTAGGAGGAAGAGGAGGAGGGGATAGGGAAATTAAGAGGAGGAGGGGATGGAGAAATTAAGAGGAAGAAGAGGAGGGGATGGAGAAATTAAGAGGAGGAGGGGATGGAGAAATTAAGAGGAAGAGAAGGGGATAGGGAAATTAAGAGGAAGAGGGGATGGAGAAATTAAGAGGAAGAGAAGGGGATAGGGAAATTAAGAGGAAGAGGGGATGGAGAAATTAAGAGGAAGAGGAGGAGGGGATAGGGAAATTAAGAGGAAGAGGAGGAGGGGATAGGGAAATTAAGAGGAAGAGGAGGAGGGGATGGAGAAATTAAGAGGAAGAGGGGATGGAGAAATTAAGAGGAAGAGAAGGGGATAGGGAAATTAAGAGGAGGAGGGGATGGAGAAATTAAGAGGGAAGAGGAGGAGGGGATAGAGAAATTAAGAGGAGGAGGGGATGGAGAAATTAAGAGGAAGAGGAGGAGGGGATAGGGATGGAGAAATTAAGAGGAAGAGGAGGAGGGGATGGAGAAATTAAGAGGAAGAGGAGGAGGGGATAGGGATGGAGAAATTAAGAGGAAGAGGAGGAGGGGATAGAGAAATTAGGAGGAAGAGGAGGAGGGGATGGAGAAATTAAGAGGAAGAGGAGGAGGGGATAGGGAAATTAAGAGGAGGAGGGGATGGAGAAATTAAGAGGAAGAGGAGGAGGGGATAGGGAAATTAAGAGGAAGAGGAGGAGGGGATGGAGAAATTAAGAGGAGGAGGGGATGGAGAAATTAAGAGGAAGAGGAGGAGGGGATGGAGAAATTAAGAGGAAGAGGAGGGGAGGAGAGAAATTAAGAGGAAGAGGAGGAGGGGAGGGGATAGGGATGGAGAAATTAAGAGGAAGAGGAGGAGGGGATAGGGATGGAGAAATTAAGAGGAAGAGGAGGAGGGGATAGGGATGGAGAGAATTAAGAGGAAGAAGAGGAGGGGATAGGGAAATTAAGAGGAGGAGGGGATGGAGAAATTAAGAGGAAGAGGAGGAGGGGATAGAGATGGAGAAATTAAGAGGAAGAGGAGGAGGGGATAGAAGAGTGGAGGAAGAGGAGGAGGGGATGGAGAAATTAGGAGGAAGAGGAGGAGGGGATGGAGAGAAATTAGGAGGAAGAGGAGGAGGGGATGGAGAAATTAGGAGGAAGAGGAGGAGGGGATGGAGAAATTAAGAGGAAAAGGGGATGGAGAAATTAAGAGGAAGAGGAGGAGGGGATAGAGATGGAGAAATTAAGAGGAAGAGGAGGAGGGGATAGAGGAATTAGGAGGAAGAGGAGGAGGGGATGGAGAAATTAGAGAAGAGGAGGAGGAGGGAGGGGATGGAGAAATTAGGAGGAAGAGGAGGAGGGGATGGAGAAATTAGGAGGAAGAGGGAGGGGGGATGAAGGAAGGTGAAAGGAGCAGGCAGTGAAAACTGCATCGCATCACTCTGACCAAAACGTCTGTATGTTGTTTGTTTGTTTTGAGGTCACTTGTTCAGAAACCTGTACTTCCACAGCTCCTGGGCTCGGAAGCTCGGGGAAACCAAACAGTGACAGCAGAGAGAGGTCAGAGGTCACGGGGGGTCAGCGTGTCCACGGTGACCAGAGCTTCTGGAGGATTACTGGTCAGCTGAGCGCTCCCCTGCAGCACTCCGAAGCTTTGGAGAGAGATGAGAGAGAGATAGAGAGAAGAGAGAGAGAGAGAGAGAGAGGAGAGAGAGAGAGAGAGATTCCAGCCACATCAAACAGAGTCGAACCGTGCTCTTCAGTCGCGTCCATGCACACGAGCGTTTCAGCCACAGCTCCGATAGAAACATCCCGGTCGACTTCAGAGGATGAAAGAACAAGCCCCTTGTTCATTTTGTCCTCTAGACACGGAGCTAAAATTAGGCTCAGAAAAGTCAAGACATTGATCTTTCTAACAAAAGCCAAAAGCAAATAAATCAAGGAGAGAGAGAGAGAGAAGGAGAGGAAGAGAGAGAACAATGTTTTTGCAGCTGCTTCTGTAATTCTGAAGATGTACGAAATCTGTAAATCTCTCAAGAACAAGGATATACAGCAAAGTAATAATAGTTTTGTAGATTATGATGATTACGTTCTCCTGGAAATGATGACATTACAAAAAATCAAAAACAAACGCAAAAACAAACACTAAATGCAACAAGCTGCAGTGTACTCCATTTCTAAAGCTCCGGTTTTGGTTGATTCAGCTCAGATTCAGTTCTTTCATATCATAAAGAGTGTCAGCTATTATGTAGAGAAAGTAAAGTTGAGCTGAAAGTTAAAAAAATTATGACAAACAAAAACAGAATTATGAATACAAATAATAATTGGTAATGACAATAAACAGTGGTACCTTCACGTTACGGGAAATTCAACATACAAAGAATATTTTGTTTCATTATACGAAAAAAAATTTAGAGACATGAAAAACGCGAGAAATGCATATTCAACATTTGAAACTTTGCGGAAGACAACACCGGTCATCATGTGACAGCATTCAACATGCCACCAAATGTTCTGCTCTCCTATTGGTCAGTTCCTGCCCTGATGTGTGTTCCTGCTCTCCTATTGGTCACCTGACTTCCCATGACGTCTTCCCAGTAGAGCTCTCCCCGTCTTCACACACGCGTTCGATTTCATGTTTGTGTCTTAAATTCATGAATACTTTCATGTTGCTTTTTTGGCCAAGCGTATTTTTAAGGTGGAGGCTCTCCTCCGCTAGCTCCTCCTCCTCCAACACTTCCCCACAGCGCCTCACTCGAAAGGTAAGGGTTCATATTTTTCATTTATTTTATTCTGTTTTCATTGTTTATTATTAGTTATTAGATTTATAATGTGTACTTTTTAGGATTGTAGAATCATAGTTTATTTTTCTCTGGTTTTTCGTGTGATTTTACAATTTTTGGTATTGTTTCAGTGCGGCTTGGAACAGATTAAGCATTTTACATGTAAAACTTGCTTCGACGAACAAAATAAATTCAGCATACTAAGGCCATCCCGGAACGGATTAAATTTCATATCTTGAGGAATCCGTGTACAAATAAAGTCTTACTCATTGTCTGATATTTGTGCTATGATTGCCCATTATGAATACAATTCAAATTTATCTGAAACTGGCTCCAAATCAAATAAAAGGAATTTCCCCTCATTAAAAAAATATATTTAATTGTAATGATTTTAATGATACAATATTACCTTAAACGGTTCACTTTTAGAAAATGTTTGCTTTGTTAGGACATAATTTGTTTTCGAAAACCTCTTTTCACTCCAGCGCAATAATCTGCTTTTATTTGTACCAAAAATAAACATCTGACAATATTGTGTCATTTATCGATATCGACTGATGTGAAAAAAATGTTTGCGATCCATTTTTTGGGCCAAATAGCCTCTCCCTACTTACATGACAATGATTTCATGAACATGATCACAAAGGTGCAGGATTTGTGAAAAGTTCATTCTGAATCTGTCCATAACGTTCAGGAGGACACACATCCTCCTCCTCCTCCTCCTCCTCCTCCTCCTCCTCCTCCTCCTCCTCCTCCTCCTCCTCCTCCTCACAGGTACGCAGGCTCCGGTTACTGTCTCTGGCAGCACAGACTCCTCATTGACAGGAGCTCAGTCCAGAGATAATAGCAGGATTTACTCATATCTGCTGCACCTTCCTCTCCCTCTCTCAGATACTCTTCAATCAGCTCTCATTACCATTACCCCAATCATCATTAGGGGGTAATAATCAGGGCTATTATAACTGATGGACATTTCTGAGCTAGCAGCTGAAGACATGGTCCACTAGAGTCCGGTCACTCTCAGCCAACATTCTCATCACTCTGATGTTTTGAGCTGTAGCAGAAACACCTGATAAATACATTCTCCTATTAGCGCTGCTTCTATTACACATTTGCACAAAAATGTATCCCATTTCTAGAAGTTTCAATTAAATCATAATTATGCGTTCAAACACAAACCAACTCCCTTGATAAGTCAGTCATTCAAAAACATGGCTACTGATGTGAACCAAGCTTAATTTACAGCAAATATTTTCACATTTAAGCCAGAGCCTTGGTGCTCATCATTATGAGTCAAAGGTAAGGTCATTTTACTCAGGCCATGGAGCAGCAAGATTCTTATTTGAGGGAGCAGCTTCGAATGAAGCGATTTTGAGAAATAGTGGTTGGTGATTTTACAGAGTAGCAAAGGATCCAAAAGTTCTGCATGACATGCTTAAAGGTCCTATGTTGGGCCCTTATTATAGCACTTAGAATCAATATTACTAGTGCGGCAATGGAATTTTTTTCCTGCAAAATGCACTGTTTACACCGGTCCCTCCCACAGACGAGCTTTCGGCACGCCGCTACTGACCAACGCTCTCCTGTTAGTCTGGTTTGAGCAAAAACAAATAAAACAAGTGAAGTGTTAAACACGTGTTATAGTTTAAAACATTATTAAGCAACAGACAACGGCTATGCGTGATGTAACCACGCCTTACATTTGTGACCCGGAATTTGAGTCGACAGAATAAACCAGCAACTACAGAAAAAGGGATCCTCGGCTACGAGTTCACAAGGTAAATCTGAGCACTTACTCTTACACTGAATGATTTCTAATGTCGGCGTACTGTTTTATGAATGACTTATTTTGTTCTAGGTGTAGTTGTGACATATGCAGTAAAATGCCAATAGAAGATCTGGTTGCAATCTTTACTTTTTGACCCGAGAGTCTGACACTATAAGGTGAGACGTTAGGACCATCCTGTAGTGTGTGTATGTTTAGCATTTGAGGGAAGATAAAATACAGAGTCTCTATGTGTGAGCTGAAACCAGATTTCCTTATAGGATTATAAAAGTCATGGAGTGTGCGCTCTGCTTGATGTATGAAGAGTTAAAATTGCATATTTCATTATTCATATTTCAATAATGTATTTAAGCCTAGCACAGGTTAAAAAATAAATTTAAAAAACGTACTGCATGGACCTCCAAATCAATGAATATCATGAGTCATCGCATCAATAGATATGTGAACACCCTCTGCAGAGAAGCTGGTGTGCAATTTACATTCACATAGGTGTGTGGTGTCCTTTAACTGGATGGCGCTCGGAGCTAGTGATGTGTTGTTTTAGAAAAAAAAGAGCGATCTTTCCAAATGACTCACGTGAAAACTCTTTGGGAGGTGAAACGTTTTCATTGGTGTGTGTGAATTACACTGCTACTAATCAAGAGACACAGGTGAGAGAGCAAAATACACAAATCTGGGTAAATGAAC
The DNA here is from genome assembly GCA_900490495.1 of Danionella dracula. Taxonomy (NCBI): domain Eukaryota; kingdom Metazoa; phylum Chordata; class Actinopteri; order Cypriniformes; family Danionidae; genus Danionella; species Danionella dracula. Next base: position 11,342,606 of record UELW01000556.1, read on the forward strand.
TCAATTTGTGGGTCTTTGTCATAACAGTATGTAAGTAGCTCGACATTTTCCAGATGACTATATAAATGAATCAAATAATTCATTCTTTTAATGAACGAGTTGAAAGAACTTGAACAACAGTGACACGCCCAGCCATTTTATAATCTCTGTGAAATTTGGATGGTCGAACATGAAAAAGACGAGCTTCTTAAGGATCACAATGAGCTCTTCCGTGGTATCTTTTTTGGTTCTTCTTCATGTTGTCCATCACCCTTTCTGGTCATGAAGTCGACCTGAGTGTTTGTATCGAACGGCACCTGGCTGCTCTTTTATGTCCCAACAGCACTCACCTCACATCTTCATGGGTCAACCACCAGATTTCTTCGTGCAGTAGAGGATGGCGAGATGGAATCGTTCAGCTTGATGTGTGAGTTTCTGTCGGGACCATTTGAGTAAACATTTGGCTAGATGTGTGATGCCCTTAATAGTGAACAGACTGGAACTGAAATAATAATGGATAATAATGCTATAGCTGTGATCAGAACTCTCTATTCGAGTTCATATATATGTCTGAACAAAGTAGTATTAGGACTTAACCCTTTACAAACAGACAAACAACTCGAGATAATTTCTCTCAAGGTAGGATCATGATGGGATAATAAAACCATCTCTAGTTACTCCACAGAGTATCTATTACATTCCATATTCTAAAAAAGCAAGAGTTCTGAACTAACCTCATGTTAAACACCGCAAATCAGACACCACCCCCCAAAAAATCACACTTTCAAACCATTATAATGAAAGATCTGATGTGCTTTTTGAACTGAAACTAACTTGGCATGTCCAGGAGACCCATAGCATTGAGATCACATCATATAAAAAGAGCACAATGGAAGCCCTTTAAAGGTTGGAGTCTTTCAAGCAGCTACAGCCCACATTTAGCTACACCCATGCACTGCAGAAGGAATCAGTAAAACCCTTCAGCCCCCTAATGAAAACAATGAGGTGTGCATGGCCTCAAACGCCCTGTTTCTGGCACTCCTCTGCAGTTCAGTAGAGGACGACCCACAAGGACACGACCCACACTCTGCCAGCCTCTCCAGCGCTTCATTCCACTAATTTAGAAGCTAATGCTGTGGCTTCTTTGTCTACTTTGTCTACTTATTATAAGCTTCTTTCCCTTCTCCTGCAGCGCAAGAGAGAGTGCAGAAGCTTAAGGAGAAAAAACAATTCTGGGAGTTTATTTCGAGACGGTCAAAACATCCCAGAAATCAGTTCCGGACCACCCTCCACCTAGCCTCAAAGCCAAGCACTGATTGTTACGCCAGTTAGCAGAGCTCGCTAATGGTTTCTGAGGGCTTGCATTAGCCTCCAGGTGTGCTAACGTTCCTAGCGTGTGACGTTATGTTGCGTGCTGAAACTCTAGCCATCATTTGCTCTGCCTCAGCTCGAACCAAAGTCGGCTTCTTCACTTAAACACAGATTCAAGCTTGGTGTGTTTCTATTGGTGGCTTTCTAGTGTTCTGTGTCGCTTATGGATTTCACTTGATTCCAACTCTCTTTCAAAGGGTTCCTCTATGATTAGAGTCAGATTTGATGCTATATAGAACCATTTTGTAGAGTGTAGGAACACTTAAAACAGTGTTTTTTTAAAACACATTTTATGCACAACAGCTGGTTCCTCTCCACACTGCCTAAACTCTAAAGCAGAGCCAAAGAAATATGAATTCTAGACCACATCACATAGATGAGCGTGGCTTTCCGAGTTTATAAATGCAGAGTCACTACACAGAGCAGATAAAGGACTGAAATACACTGTAATCCAGCACTGCGCTCATAAATCATCCCTTTGTCTCTTCTCACTTTAAAAAAAAGCACACTCCAGGACTTGAACGGGATTAGAAATGCTGATGATTTTTAAAACTCAAAATCAGCAAACACAGCACTGTAATTACAGAGGATGGAGTGAGAGAGTGGGAGGAGGAGAGAAAGCTGATATAGTGACTTTTAAATAATACTTTGTGGTTCAAAGATGCAATCGTGGTAGTCACAACGATGCAGTCGCTATTATTACTGCTCAAACTTCAGATTGGGTCTATGTGTTCAATCTCAAACACCAAGTTGATGATTAAAGCAACACTGTGTACCTTTCGATCGCTGGATTTAGCTATGGGCCAAGTAGGTGTTTACCAAGGACTGCATCGTTGATTTGAGGGAGAAGAGACATTAGCATTTTTGGAAGTGGAAGTCTGACATATCTTAAAAGGTTAAGGGAGATGAGAGAAAAGAAAAACAATCTTAAGAGGAAGACACAATATGTGCTAAAATTCAATAAATGTATGCTATAGTTCAATGGCGGGTGTAGGCACAGGGTCGTTGTCACCTAAGCAGTCCTGAGCACACAGGCTGCCAAGCGAAATTGCAAGGATTGTAGGCAAAATTCCTTCAATTATTATCTTTCTCTCTCCTTCTCACTCCACTCTGTTAATTAATCACACGCAATATATTCATAGACGGTTATTTTTTTATACTTGTTTAGGTTCATCTATCTTCATTAACTATTCTTTTTTATTCTTGTTTAATATAAATATTTAGCTACACAATTTATGCCAATGAAGTAAACCTTGAACTGTGTGTGAGGGAGAAAGAGAGCAGTACGCAGATAGACGTTCGAGAGAAGAGGAGAGAGAGAGAGAAGAGAGAGAGATGAGAAGAGAGCCGAGGGGGGCAGAGGGGAGAGAGAGAGATTAGAGAGAGATGGGGGGAGAGAGAGAGAGAGAGAGAGAGAGAGAGAGAGAGAGAGAGAGAGAGAGAGAGAGAAAGTGTAAGAGGAAAGAGTGAGTGAATCAGAGCAAGAGTGAGAAAATGAGAGAGGCGGAGCGAGACAGAGTGCAGGGGGAGAGCAAGAAGCAAGAGAGAGAGAGAGAGCGTGGTGAGCAGGAAGAACCAAAAGAGACCAGAGAGAGTTAGAGAGCTTGAGAAACAGACAAACATAGAGTGCAAGAAAGTACGTGAGATACAGAGAGGGATAGGCAGAGAAAGAGAGAGAGAGAAAAGAGAGAAAAGAGAGGGGGAAAGAAAGAGGGACCAAGAGAAAGTACAACAGAGGGCAAGAGTTAGAGGAAAAATAATAATCCAGAAAACTAGAGATGGAGCAAGAGAGAGCCGGATGGGGGAGGGGGAGAGGAGAGGTTTCAAGATAGATTGAGTGATGGAGAGATCAAGAAGGGGAGACAGCAAAAGAGAGAGAGAAAAGAGAAGCGAGTTGAGGGAGATGGTTAGACCGACAGTTAGTGAGATTAATAAAGTAATAAGGGTCCCTGAATTAAACAGCCAGCTTCTGTATTGAAACCCTAAACATGGATGTAGTGTAGATGTCATTCATAGGTTTCTGATCAAGGTAAAAGATGCTCCAAGCGTAGTCAGCCATCGCCTTCGTGAAAGCGCGTCACCTCCGAGTAATCATGGAGCAACCGGATGAGTTTGTCAGAAGAAATAAGCTGACAACACACAATAAGAGACACCAAAAGACTCACGCAACAAAACTGCCACTCAAGAAACCACACCTTTAATTATGCATAACTTTGAGGGGGGTGAATTGTTTTTAAACTAATTTGTTCAAGATATTTACATCCTTAGTGTTCATGAAGGTTTAAACTAGCCTCCAAATCCAAAAACCTCATGGTGTCGGGATGTAAACTAGTTTTTTTAACATTCGAGTGATTGAGTACATGCCTCAAGTGGTCGCTCAAGGAACTGCAGTTCAATCACTTCCTATTACGCATCAACAGAGAAAGCAGGAGGTTGTTGTTTCATTAAAAAGCACGTCAGATGCCATCACAGGCCCAGAGAAACACATTTCAATTCTGGAAAGAACATGCTCCTTGTCACTAGCTCCATTAAAACCAAAGTTCATGTTATCCAGTTCATCTCCCATATTTCTATAATGCCTTACGGTCCAAACTACAGTGAGGCAGCTAAACAACACCAGAGGCCAAATCGCAGCTTGAGTGTTTGTTTTGAAGGTGTGCAAGCTTCTCAACTATTTCAGAAGATGAGAACACTACTCCCTCTGGGTCAGACGAGAGCGTGTCCCTTCTGAGACTACAGACAGCACAGCAAACACATGCCCTCGCTGCAACTGAGCCTTTAATCCAAGCGCAGACGGTGAGCAGCAGCTATAGTCCGAGCAGCATCAAAGCATAGACGAGTCATGCACACTCTCCTTTCCTGACTGCGCCGTCTCACGCTTGGCAAACAGCCGCTCCAGCGCATTCCAGACCCTGCAGCTCATCAAACATATTAGGAACCACAACAACTTCCTGTTTCTGTTCCGAGCTTCCTGTCTGCGCAGGATCACTCCACACTGAGGCCGATAAAGGAGAGGAGACTCTTTTTAATGCAAACAAACGCACAATGCCTGGAACACGGTCACAAAAACAGATGTCCGCTTCACTTTTTTGGAAGACAAAAAGTCTTCGACACTTGCAGTATGTTATGCTTAAGGTGAACAAATCTGTGAGTCTTAATTTTTATCCTAAAAATGCCAGTAAACTTTCAAGACAGAAAGACACTTTAGGGCAAGCTTAACCCACATTTTTCTGTGACAGTTTCTTTAAATTAGTCAAAAAGATGCTTTCTTGCAGTTTTTTGCAACACGTCTCCGATATATTAGAACTTGGAGGTGGATGGGTGTTCTGAACAAGTAGCAACCCATTACTTTGCCTCAGGAGTGTAATATGAAGTGACTAGTTGTAATTATTCAACTGACCACTTGAGTCTGGTTTCAGAAGTTAGCAAATTACCATTAACACTCATGTTAAAAGTTAGAATGAGAAATTAGCACATCTAACGTCTAGTCACAAACATTTTTTAAATTCACATCGCCAATTTTGATTAGGACAAATCTGAGGGGTTTTAAAATCAACCATTTATTGAAGTTTTATTAAAATGTAAAGTTTTACAGGTGAGGTTGCAAGCCCTAAACCCGCATTACCACGTGGGTAATTTATAAAGGATTAAAATATTGCTTGAAATTCGTCTCCTTTATTCCGTTGTGTTTCAAACTGTATTTGGTTTGTTCATTCTAAAAACGTTTAATTGTGTGCAGGTACTTTAGAAACAACTTGCTTGTAAAAAAAAAAAAAAAAAAAAACTAGCTAGGGCTCCAGAGCTAGCAGACAGGAAGAAGCTAGTTTCTTCAAAAATAACTGATCACTCATCATTCCAAGCTTAGTGATCGTCTAATTTAGAAGACAACTGAAATCAATGGGTAATCAAAACATTTGAAACTCTTCAGAGAATCTTCTGATCAAGCTTTGGCAACAGCGGTGTTAAAATTGTATGTCTATTATGCGCCTGCTATACACTCTAGGAAGAACCTTCCTAGAGCTAAAAGACTGTAATCTGCTCTAGCTTGGTTTGCAGATTTGCCACTTTTTTTCCATTTCAACAAAAAGGAGAAATATTTCTGAAAAGACTTCAAAGATGGTTGAATTTCAAAAATAATTCCAAAAGTAACTTGAACTTCATAAGCACTTTTAAGCTCGGTGTGGCTCAATTTATTTGCTTTTTCGGTTTGATCCAGGATTGAGCTTTGGACAAGCTTGCACATCCTTGGACTCCTGAGAGTTAACAACAGATAAAATCCAATCAAATCTGCCTTCAAAGAAAAGAGTGCAAGAACCAGTGAAAATTTAGTCTTGTCTCCTCAGTGTCAAAACCAAACTGATCAAACCGAGAGAGCAACAAGCAAATCACAAGCTCAGAGATCTCCCCTCACGATTTTGCTCCCTCATGTGTATTGATGCATGCATGTGGGATTAAACAACATGTATCCGTATCCACAAAAATAAGCCCTTAAAACCTCCTTGAGCTCTTATGGGAAAAGCTTGAGCTTGGGACTGGGAGCCATCTTGAAGCGGGTGCTTGAAAGGTTTATTTAAAATAGTAAAAAGATTAGTTTCTGCAACTCTAGGCTTGGAATCACTTTGAAATATCTGTCAAATTCCTCTTAAACCTAAATGATGCTCAGAGGTGTTTCAAGAGGGTTCTGATTCCAGTAGAGTGGACAACCTCTAGATCTCCACCACATTGAGCTGTTGTGGGAACGGCTTAAGCATAAGAAAAATTGTCTTGAGAAACAGAAAATTGTCTTGAGTGCTTAGTTCGGGAATAATTTTTTTCAATAGGTTTTGCTTTTATTTGGTAATGCTTTTTTTTCACAATAAATGAGAATAAGTGAAATTTATACATTGCTTTTCTACACTCTCATAGTGCTTTACATCTTGAGGGGGCTGCCTCTGAATACTAAACCAGTAGCATTCATCTGAATCATGTGATGCCCACCATTCTTTGTCAGACAACACCGGCTGAAAGCAATGCAGCCAATAAAAAGAAAGTTTAAAGAAAAGATTTAGGTTTATTTACTAAATCAAACGTTTCCCCACCATGTCTAAATCTCCACATTCTTTTTTGATCAGAGCCGCCAACACTCCCACGTGTTCAAGTTGTACCTAGGATTACTTAGCAGGCAGTGCTTTTACCAACTCCTCTAAACAGCCCTTTTTCTGGCTCACCACAATGTGTTCACCGTGCGGAATCCATCTCAGATTACTCCAGCATTGAGACATCTTCACAACTTACTCACAAAGAGCTTAGTGCCAGGGCGTTTCCCGCTCCAGAGCTTCTCCGTGTGTTTCTCTTCTTGCCTCTTATCAGGGACTAAGCCACTCAACCAACCATCTCTCACAAACAAGCTCACGCCACAAACCTGTATTAGACAGCCCATGTTTATGGTCTGAATCACCTCAAGCAAACCTATTCATTATCGTCCTTCTCTTAAAGTCATTCCCAATAATATGTTGTTTCTACCATACTCGTAGTACACAGAATTTCAGTTAACCAAAGTTATTTTTGAAATCTGATGCATGTCAGAGTAGGGCAACGACTGGAAAACCCTCCTAAATCAGTTAACTACAATCAGTTGGTTTAATAATAAAAGGGTCATAAACTAAGACACCAAAGAGTGGCTGAAATTTCAACAAACAAGAGCTGAAGCAACAATAAACCAACACAGAAGAGTTTAAGAAATACATTTTTATCCTTTTCATAAGAGAGCTAAGGACATCACACATTTAGACATATTTTCTCGTCTTAAGTTTCACACACGAATGCACCTTGAGCCAAAACGATGGGTGCTGACAAGCGCACATATTTAATAGTTTTAATAGTTGCACATATTTAAACATATAAAAAGTTTAGGTCTGCCATGTGGCCTTGGTTTTTCGAAAGGTGAAATCCCACAGCGGACAATCGAAAGACACTTTTTTGATGACATGTTCTGAGTGCTGTTGAGTGAACATTAAAGATCAGCTGGAGGGTGCTCGATACACATTCGGTCTAAACAAAGAAGATGAACAACGCGAAGAAGAGCCGAAGAGGGGAACACAGACATTCAGAAGCTTGTCTTGTTGGTGGCCGCCCAATAAGAATTGTTTGACAAAGCCCACAAAAATTATAAAGTGACTGGGAGCATCACTGTTATCTCCTGGGGGTCAACGTTGTCCAAGGTTAAGGAGCATCAATAAATCAACATTAAGCAGCTGAGGTGTGAAGCTAGTGAAAAAACCCCTGCAGAGAAGCTACCGAAGAGAGAGAGAGAGAGAGGCCGAATGTCAATTCGTCTAGGTATGTGGAGACCCTAAGATAGGTGGGAATTCGAATCTGTATACTCTAAGTAGATTCTTCATTTGATCAAGTAAATACTTCCCGACACATCATTCAGTAGTAAGGAGATGAAAAGCACAAATTAATTTTGAATATACTTCATCTGGCATGTGAAAATGTCACATGATAAGCGTTACCGAAAATTTAAATGCCGGCAATTGTGGTTTATTATTCATAAAAAGGGAAAAGACACTGTACAGGAATACAGGAAGTTTGATAGTCCTGTTTCATGATTTTATTCAATATGAGATAATAAAAAAACAAAAAGATCTGATATGTTTTTTTTTGCTAGACACATTCAGGAGACCAATACGATTGTTATTTAGCGATCTTTAGGAACAAGTATAGTGATGCAGACAAGGTAAGTACCACTATCAATGCTGTAAAATTAATCGAATGTTGATCACTATATCGATTTCTGGCCTTTCCGATCATAAAACCTATATAATAGAGAGAAAACGATTATGGCATGCACGTGAACTCACTGCAAAGCTCATTCAAGTTCGGCGCTCTGTCACAAGTAGGTTTATATGATGACAGCGTTAATTCTGGGAATTTGATCTACAATATTCCCACACAGCAGCAGAATAATGGTTTTAGAACACTCGTTGTTCATTTATAGGTCACCAAACATAGTAATAGCGGAGCTCTTTACAAGACATAAGCATGACTTAGCGCAGCAATGTTCTCTAGTCTAAACTGTTTTGTAATACTATGCCCTTGATTTTTCCTTCAGGATGAACCCACTGGGTCAAATAAATCCTTCTTTGTCCATTAACATTTTTTTCTGCTCAAAAGGAGAGAAAGTACCACTGTAACGCATGAAACTGCCAGACTAGCGTTAGCATTAGCTGCTAATGTTCGTGTGTCATGGTTCTGACATGATTGACCCAAACACTGTCAAGACGAAAGTCTGACTTATGGGAGAAATATAGTCTCGCTGTTTGATTTTAAAACATTGCTCCTGGTGTTAAAAATTGAGTTGTGGTCTGGTGGATAAGGAGATCAACTAGTAATCAGAAGGTTCCAGGTTCGAACCCCATATCCACCGAATTGAAGATGGTGTGAGTGATGAAACACTTGCTCTCCATCTTCAACAATCACAGCTGTGGAGCCCTCGAGCAAGCGCCATTTTCCCGACTGCTCCCCGGGCCCCGGAGCCATGGGTCCCATTGCTCCGAGTGAGTGCTCACGGTGTGTTTGTTCACTGCTGTGTGTGCGTGTGTACACTGGGGTGGGTTACATGCAGAGCCCAAATTCCAGTTATGGGTCACTCCATATCTGGCCTGCTGGTCACTTTCACAAACTAAATTATTATTCACTTAAAGCCATCAAATGTTTTCCTCTTGCATTTTGTTTATATAGACAAATTAATAGAGTGGACATTAGATCATGTTTGATTTTTAAAAATCCCTTTGGAAAACTACATAAAAAAGAATGAAAATGCAGTATACCCTTACTCGGTTTTAGATTATATATAACACTCCAACATTGAAACACATTTATCTATAGCTTAATGACACAAGTACATTCTGAGGAGATAATCTAAAAAAAAAATCACTTTTGAAAATATGAAGGAGTCGGAACCTCTAAAGAAACATCAAACAGCTTTACACTTGTAAAGAATGCGTTAGCATCTGGAAATAAGCCTGGAGCTGAGAGCTTAAGTAGAGGGACGTTTAGCTCCATTTACACTTAGTGTTTTTATTAGCCACAATACGGACGAGTGAGTGTTTATGTGTGAAAGTGAATTGGGACCAAATGAATATAATCTGAGCTGACTGACAGGTCAATGCCAACATTTACCATCAAGTACACTGCTGAGAGAGAGAGAGAGAGAGAGAGAGAGAGAGAGAGAGACAGAGACAGAGAGAGAGAGAGAGAGACAGACAGAGAGAGACAGACAGAGAGAGATAGAGACAGACAGAGAGAGATAGAGAGAGACAGAGAGAGAGAGAGGAGAGAGATGAGAGAGAGAGAGAGAGAGAGAGAGAGACAGAGAGAGACAGACAGAGAGAGATAGAGACAGACAGAGAGAGATAGAGAGAGACAGAGAGAGAGAGAGAGAGACAGAGAGAGAGAGAGAGAGAGAGAGAGAGAGAGAGAGAGAGAGACAGAGAGAGATAGAGAGAGAGAGACAGAAGACAGAGAGACAGAGAGAGACAGACAGAGAGAGATAGAGAGATAGAGAGAGACAGACAGAGAGAGAGGAGAGAGAGAGGAGACAGAGAGGAGCACCGAGGATAGCAGAGACAGCTCATGAGAGAGAGTAGAGAGAGAGATAGACATATATAGAGAGAGAGAGAGAGATAGAAAGATAGAGAGGAGAGGACAGAGAGAGAGATAGAGAGAGACAAGAGAGATAGAAGACAACAGAAGATAGAAGAATAGATGAGATAAGATAGGAGAAGATAGAGAGAGAGAGAGAGAGAGAGGAGAGAGATATAGAGAGACGAGAGAGACGAACAGACGAGGAGAGCGATGACAGAGAGAGAGAGAGAGAATTTGAAGGAATGAATTTGGAAACAACAACGGCCAATAGAATGTTCCTCCTCAACTGCACCATTTATTTAATCAGGCAATAGGAAGTCTCTCCAAACAGACTACAATACTGGAAGAACAAGCTGGCACGGTTAAACCCTCAGGAAAATACAGTACCATAAAAGGTGGACTGACAGAAACTATGAGCAAACCCTGAGCCTGAAAACAGACCAACCGTGCTACAGAAGGCACACTAAAGCCATACAGCGATCTGATCCATCACCGAGGGAATGCTAGACTTTGGAAAACATCGTGGTCCTCGAACATACGCTCCTAAGCACAACCCTCTTAAATATGAAGTATTTGGAAAGTATTTCTCGTTTGGATCAAGCTGGCAACACAAGACTTTTTGAAGGTTAATTTAGAGTATTCTACCTTTCTATACAACGGATAAACCATTAGATAAATCCACACGTAGTCAAAATATGTCAGTTAAGAATGCCGAAATATACTTTTTTTCTTCGCTGCTGCAAGTAAACAATGGAACTTTTGATGCAGACGAAGAGTGAAGCACACTACAGACATCGGGGCAATTTTAAGGTTGTTTAAGGAAAGGAAGTGGATGGTGGTCAAAATAAACATCATATGAAACAGATTAAATGCTGGGAAAAAGAAATTCCACTTCCATTTTCCACAAGAGGAGGCCTTAAAAGACTCTCACAAGAACATAAACTAGTTGAATCATTAATCTATTGCACACCAGTGGAGATCCCATCAATGGATAAACCATTGCATGAATTAAATGTATGGAATGAAATTATCATGATACTGTGGCTATTCTATTTAAAGCATTATCACAAACGTACTTTTTGAAGAAAGAAAAAAGGATGCTAGTACAGATTTTCCAGCAGAGTGTTTTAAATCAGCTCTGTCCCCCTTTACAAGTGTTTTTTTCAAAGCTGAAATCAGAATAAGACAAATTTTCCAGTCAAGAAAAATTAAGCACTTTTTGCTTTGGTGGAGAGTTAGCAGAAACAAAAACCATGTTGAGCCAAGCAAAGCCATACTAAACATGGTTGTGCCGTTACTAATATCTGATCAAAAATGGCATAGGTGAGTTATCAATGAAAGGTATCCAAGTACAGAAATAGATGTCCAGTCTGGAAATTTGGGGCAAAAACTTCAAAGGACTTCTAGTATGCTTGTGTTTAAGGCCAATTTATAATCGACTCTGAAGGCTGCACATTTACATGAACTTGCACCATAATGTTAAATGTAACTTGCAACTTCCTGCAAGGTCTATGATCGGTAAGCATGGTGAGCAACTCATTGCAGAGTATCACAACAAAAATACACAGATGGGTCAACATCATGGACTGCTGACACTAAAAGGAATGGGGGGGGGGGGTCTTCGTGATTCTATTACATTAAAATGATCTATTTGTGTTGAAATCACTAAGGTTAAATTCTGTACATGGTTATTTTTGAAATATAGGACAGATAATGAGCCACGTGCACTCACCTTAGATTAATTGACTAACTCTTTGACTTAGTTAACACAAGTTTGTGTAATTTAAAGAAGGAAAACATCATTAAACGTAAAATTTGCATGCAACTAAACTATGAATTATCCCAAAGACTAAAAACCAACAGCATGATTTTTCCCCTAAATGAAGGCAGAGGCTCGGTCGCTCTCAAATTCTCTTCAGCAAGACAAATTTAATAATTGATCTAGCGCACATAAGCTTTGCTAACATCTATTAAACTATTCAAAACCATGTGATTGAGCAGCTCGGAGTTGGAGAGAACATTTGCAATGCACAGGTAATTATTTGGCCACTTTTCAAGAAACCACAACATGAACAACCCTTCAAAATCAACAATAACAACGCAAAACTCACCACTCTTGGTTTGGCCTTCAGCGGTGCAGTGGAAAGTTCCTCACTGAACTTCCGCTCTAGGCTTGGCTCAGCAGTGGTGGCTGGAGCTAGTGGTGCGGGTGGACTTCCCTTCAATACAACCCCACTGGTGGCCATCAGGGTCTCCACAACGGCCTCTGGGGAGTTTACAGCCAAAATGTATTGCTCGGTGACGTCCTCTAAAGATGGAGTGTCTAGCTGATTGGATGGTGGAAACTCTGTGACATCAGCAAGCATTTGGAGGTCATGTGAGGCATGGGCATTTGAAGGAATGATGGGCACAAAGGTGGAAGGTTCACTGGCATGACGCACATGTTTGGATCTGGACTTTGCGATTGGAAGCTGAGGCGGAGAGGACTGCTCTTCAATGTTTTTATCCAAGAGATCCCCATCTTCGTATGACACCTGATTGGAAAAACGGTTTGTGCGTTTCTTCGAGCTTCTGTGACTGGCACGTGGAGATAAAATATGAGCTAACTTGGGGTCAAAAGGAAATGATGGCTCCCTTTGTATTCTAGTTACTCCATTTTGTCCAAGGTGCGAGGGCAAAACATTCTCAGACTGTGAACGACACCTTCTTGTTGAGCAATAAACTTGCCTTTTTTCAATACTCAATGCCCACAACTGATCTTTTTGCTCCGACAGCACAGGCTCACTGCTGCAAGGTGGTATGAGATCTTGTTCTCTGATGGTTTCATTTGAAAGCCTTTGAAAATCCAGGCCTGAATCCACCTCTTCACCACGTCTGCTAGGATCACTAAAGCTTTTTTTCTTCACAGCTTTCCCATTAGCCTTCTCATCAATTAGATTGTCCATTCCACCGGGCTCACGCACAATGCTCTGAATCACTGTACTATAGTCTCCCAGGGTGTCGCTACATACAGAAAGGTCACTGGCAGCACTTCCTGTGCATTCTGAAAGATCTGCAGCAGAGGAATCCACTCCACCCACCTTGGAGTTCAAAGAGAGTGAGCCCAACAGGTTGCTGTCCATAGAGAAGTTCTTTCCACCCTCTGAAACTGAACGATGTCTGTGAGGCATGGGATCACTCAAGGAGCGATATGTAGAGTCACCGTTCGACTCTCCATTGCTGCCATTGCTGGAGTCTGAACCGTTGTTCCCAGTCGAAGAGAATTTCCTTCTCCTCCGGACAGCACTGGGAGTGCTCGGAGACTCTAAGGCCCCCTGGTTTACATTTTTACTGATGTTAATGTCTCCTCCTAAGGCTACTCCCTCATATTCAGTCCTAACAGACGCTGCCTGAGATGAAAGAGATTCCTCTGGTGTTGTATCAGCCATTTGCTCTTCATACAACACTGACTGATTCCAAACGGTTAGGCTTTGACCCAGCAAATCTTTACTGCACGACAGGCCCCCATATGAGCAAGCCTCTGGCTCCGTGACAATACCTTCATCTGTCAAGCTAGATTCATGACCAGAGAGTTCATCCAGTGACTTATCACAGAACATGTTCTCCTCTGAATTTCCCTTCTGTAAGCATTTTCTACTATATCCATCACCCTGCCCTTCCTTGCACCCAGCTAAAACCAGGTCTTCAAGGCGTCTTATCTCCTGCTTGGCTTTATCATCATTTTCAGAGTCTACTTTAGCATCACTGTGTATTTTCTTTAGACAGTTGTCCTCATAATCATTATCATCGTTACTTTCGTTCATTTGACAAATATCTCTTATTACCTGTCTAGCTTCCTGGACATATCGATCTTGTAGAGGGACTGGCATTGGCTCATTGTATCCAAAAGTGCACCTGCAGTCATCACTTTCCACCTCTCTGTCAGCAGTCATAGTCTGTTCTCCACTACTTTCAGAGTCTAGTCTTTGCTCAGAAGAGCTTCTTAAACCTGGTTCACTATCATAATATCTCTGCTTCTCAGTCGGCTTCTCAGAATAAGTGAACGAATTAGTCCTCCTCAAAGTGGCAGTGAGGTCCTTCAGGGAAGGGCGTCCAGGGTGCAGGCGACTCGCCCTGGTGCCCATTCTGTACACAGATGTGCCTTGATCAGAGTTCTGGTTATCCTCATCATCTTGTCCCTTTTTTCTCATCCTTAGCTCTGAAAGATCTGTTTTAAGATAGCTAAGTAGTGACAGTGTTTCTGTAGCAATGTCCGGGTTGGACATTGACATCCTATTCCGTTCTTTCTCACTGTTTAAAGTGTTCTGCAAAATATTGTCTGATTTACAATCTGTTGGGTTTAGGCTGGGTATGAGCTTAGGTCGAACCCGAACTGGGCCCCGGGAAAAGTTATCTCCATGACCAAAACTAGGTGATCGGTACATTGTAGCATTTCCATGATAAGTTTTACTTTTTACAACTGAGGAGGCCCTTCCAAAGCTGTGGGTGTTCCCTGGTTGATCCTCTTCTTTTAATGTCTCTGTGCTAGAATACCTGCTGCTACTTCTCGACCCTAATGGACTGGATAAAAAGGAAGGTATGGTGACTTTTGAAACCCGCGACACCTGAGGTACGGGACTGGTAGCAACCGACCCCTCAAAATTTCTGTAAAGGTGCCTAAATCTGTCCGTAGAGATTTGCAAGCGATGCGAAGACTGGTTACGTGCCCAGGAGAGGCTTGATAAACAACCCCTGGACCGCAAACCCTCAATCCTGCGACGCACCGTTTGAGAATCACACGACTCCATCATTATAGGTTGGTTGTCACTGTCATCGGAGTCCTCATCATCTCTGCTGCAAGTGCTTTTCTTCTTTTTTCTAAGTGACCGGCGTCTAACGTCTCTGTTGTGTTGAGCTAGGGCTGCAGGGCTGTCCTCTTCACTGCCTGAGTATCTTCCTCTCAGCTGAGCCCTGATGGCATGCTTGTTTTGAGGTGAGTTACTCCCTGTGGGTCCACTCAGCTCCTCTCCTCCAGAGCTCAGTCTTTCCAGAGTGCTGGCTAGTTCAACAGAGGGCCTTGTCTGTGGTGGGGAGGAGTTATGCAAGGAATGTGAGCTATCTGCTGGCTGTGGCTGCTCTGCCCTCGGCCTCTGCTCCTGCAGCTGCCAACGGTGGGACCTTAGGTGCAACTCAGTCGTTCTGCTACCTGGCAGGGGTGCACTATTTAATATCTCACACGAATTGCATTGGGGGCTTAAAGCGTTAAAATCAAACGTGTTGTCATGATAAGAGCTGTTTGGTTGAGGGGTAAACTGTTGGTCGCTTTTAACCGAGAGGCACTCCTTGGCATTGAAATGCAGCTGCTGGTATTCAGACTTCACGGCTTCAGCATCCGAAGTTGACCGAAGATGCTTCCTTTGTCCATCCCCAAAAAGTTTTCTAATCTTAGTAACGCTTGGCCAGTTTGCATCAACATGAATGGCCTCTCCATGGGAAGGGTGATAGGAACGATGAGATTTGCTTGTTGGGGGACCTAAAACATAACATTATGAAGTTAACTCTCTTCATATAAATGCAAATGAGTTTAACACTTCACATGTATGAAACCCGCTTTAAAACGGCACACCCCTACCTGAAGCACGCTTTATTTGTTTAAAAGAGAAAAGTGAATACTGTAAAACAAATTCTTACCTGCGTTTGTGCCACTGAAAGTCTTCCACAGCTTCTGTTTCTCTCCTCTGTCCGAATCCGACTCTGACACGGACTCGTGAGCAGAGTAATATCTGTTTGTATCCTTGAGTTTCTCTGTGGAGCTCTCTGGAAACTCTCTGGAAGAGCTGCCAGTCGATTTCAAAGTCGAATCATCTCTAGTTTTGCTGTTTTTTACGCTCGCAACGTCGCCTGCTGGAGTCTGAGTCCCGGATGAGCTCAAGCCGAACTTCTCGGAGAGCTGGCGAACGGACGGAGATGTTCCAGGCGAGGCTTTCTTGAGGTCTGCGGTCGAGAGGCTGGCCGCTGAGATTTTGGAAACTTTTCTGGGTACAGTAACGGCGTGCGTCGCTAGGGACGGTGGCTGCGCGCTGAGCTCGGTGGCGTCTGGGGGAAGGGCACCGCACCTATCCAATTCCTCTCCAACAGATCTGCGCTTCTTTGCGCTCCAGCTCTCCAACTTCTTAAAAGAGACGCTTCTATAAACTGGAGCCTTTCTCTCAATCTCCCTTTCAGCCATCGCGATGCCTGTCCTCCCACTTGTCTGCTCTCTCAGTTCATTGATAAATAGTCCGCACTTTTCTTCCCCTGCACGCCTAACCCCCCTGAAAACAGCTCACAATGGGCCCATTTAACCAGGAAAGTTTCTTGCCAGTGACAGAAAACCCAGAAAACTGATGGTCGTTTACCAAAACACAGTTATGCATCCAAACCTCTGCGCGTGTTGCGTCTCTCGGTGTCCATTCGCGCATTAACAAAGGGTTCAAAGTTTGTGCAGAAAACTCCCAAGTGATTCAGTCCAACAGACACGAGTGAATAAAGCACTTTTTCCAAAGTAGATCCCATTTCCTTGGCCGACAGTCTTTCTTCTGAAGCATCTTTTCCCCCTGATTGAGTACGTGCGCTCGGGCTTATTTTGGCACAATTAAGGGTTTCCGTGACTTGTGGCTTTTTGCAAGCAGATAGTTGCTGGGATTGAGGGCGGGACTAAAGCATGGGGTCGGGGTTAGAGAGAGAGAGAGAGACCCCTGGGGAAATCAGCCTTTCCTCTTTCAGAGCCGAAAGAGATGACTATGCTGATAGTATGAGGCGGTTTGTAGACACGCAGTGGGAGAGCGCCTGAACAACAAGTCTCCTTCAGTTTCACTGTAAGCTTTCATGCAGCCAGCCTCGCAAGAAACAGCTCTGCATGTCTACAGTCATCATGCACTTACTTCATAGTAAACTTCTCCATTCCTTTGTTTGGGAAAGCGTTTTCTTTTCTTCGTCGCTCGCTTGAAATGCGCTTGACTCGAGCGGCCTCTAGTGGACATTTCCTGGTGAAGCTTTGTTTGTGGAAAAATACACATTTACACTTATTGCCTTCACTAAATAATACATTTCGATAAGTGCATCTCCGCATTATGAAATACGTATCCCATAATTATGAAATAATAAAATCATAGTTATTCGATTCTGATTCATAACGATGAAATTGTCATTCTAAATTGTGAGACGCCAAGTTATAAATGTACTTTAGGATTCCAAGACATAATTGTGAGATGCTAAGTAATATGAAATGCTAAGTTATAATGTGATATTTAAAGTCTTAATTGTGCACCTAAATATACACATTGGGTACTTAAATAAAGCATTTGCCAACTAAATTGCGAGTAGCTTCTCACAGTTATGTTTCAGCATCAGTTATGAGTTAGCATCTCACACTTATGCATTAGCAGCTCACAATTACGACATCAATTATCTCAGTTACAATTTAACATCACATTATAAACTAGCATCTCACAAATATGACTATACCTCTCACCGTTATGACTTATAGCAAGTCAATTTTGATACAGCATCTTATAATATTGACCTCTTACAATTATTAGTCAACATCTCAAAAATTATGACTTGGCATCTCAACTATGACTTATCATCTCATAACTTTATGACTTAGCATCTCATACTTATGTTATATAGTGAATTCTTCTGACTTACCATCTCATAACTATGACTAGCATATCTATTTATGACTTAGCATCTCATAACTATGACTTAGCATCTCTAATTAGAACATATCATCTCATAACTGCGGTCAGTATCTCTTATGACTTAGCATCATAACTATGATGTAGGATTTCATAACTATGACTAAACATCTCCAATTAGGACATGGCATCTCATAACTATGATTTAATTAGGTTTTAGCATATGCTGAGTCATAGTTATAGATGCTGCATCATAGTTATATCATAAGTGAGCTAATATGACTTAGCATCTCATCACTGATGTCTATTTGTGAAAGCTTTTGAATGATAATAAGGACATGTATTTTGTTTTTATGTGATACAATTATTTTGGAAATGTTTGTCATTTTTTTTATTTGATAAACATTAAAACACCATAAACCTTTTATATTACCCGTCGACACCAATCCTTGTTTTGCAGTACATTGCAAACCCTTTACTCCAACAATTTGAATGCATCTTGTAGGTGCAATTTTACTACATTTTAAGCAGACAGATACAGGTTTTTATTTTATTATTATTTTTTGCATTCCTAATGCAAGGTCACCCTGAAAATGAAACGATTAAGAGCTAATATTTCCTTCAATTATTGCATGGATAGTTAAACATAATGTTTAAATGCTTTTATACAATATAAACATTTTAGCTCCACAAAAGAAACCCAAGAGAATGTGTGGGTATGCCTTTTCTTCTCTAATGCACACAGCAGCAGAGAAAGCTGCTGGGCCTGAAAGGAAGTCTAGGCGATGGTGTCCATCCATGATGAGTATCAGTGTTGTAAGCACTGCTACCTTACATCAGGCAGCATGAAAGTTAATTTACAAACATAACTTTTCAACACATTATTATTTCATATGGAACAGCAAAAACATACTATTCAAAAGCCATCATTTATTTCACTGCTGTAATAGCAAATGCACTTTTTTCTATTGATTACTGAGAAGGGTATGAATACTTCTGGACATGACACTTTTTGTTGAAAATGAATAAAGCAGATACTTTTTTTCTACAATAATGGTTCTTGTTGTGTTATCTTTTGGGAGACACAATGTAATTTCCTGTCAAAATGATTGTATTTAAACTATTTAATCAATTATATATATATATCAGGACATGTGGAAAAAAAAGAAGAGTATGTTTCAAGTTTTTAACATTAACTATCAGTGTAGAAAGCTATTTATACTTTTCAGTAAATTGCTTTAATAGTGCAAAGTGCAGACATCGATGAATGTTTTCATTCATTCATTCATTCATCTTCATGTCGGCTTTATTCCCTTTCGGGGTCGCCACAGCGGAATGAACCGCCAACTCACTGGCATATGTTTTATGCAGCGGATGCCCTTCCCTGCCGCAACCCATCGCTGGGAAACATTCACACACACATTCACACTTTAACACTATGGGCAATTGTTCTTATTCAATTCACTTATTCCGCATGTCTTTGGACTTGTGGGGAAACTGGAGCACCCGGAGAAAACCCACGTGATCACGAGGAGAACATGAGAACTCCACACAGAAATGCCACCTGCCCCAGCCGAGCCTAGAACCAGCGACCTTCTTGCTGTGAGACGACCGTGCTACCCACTGCGCCACCGTGACGTCGAATGTTTTCATGACTGGTTAAAATATAGTTATCACTCATCAGAATACAATTATCTCTATCTTTAAATATTGTTATGGTTCACCAGTTCAATTGTAAAAACAGCGACTGTCATGTTTCACTCCTCTTGGCTCTGCCCCATCTGGAACCACAACATGCATAAAACCACTCCGTTCGTTCCTGCCCCAAAAGGAGACTTGTTAACAAGTGATTATAAAAGATCTTAAATGTTTTTTTTAACTGAAATTTCACTAAACATGATCAGGAGAGCCACAATATTAAAATCATGTCAAAATTAAATAATAGGTGACCTTTTCAGTAAACAAAAAAATAACACAGAATTCACACATCAACAGTAAAAAAAAAAAAAAATTAAACAGGGGTGTCCAAAATCGGTCATGGAGAGCCACTGTCCTGCACATTTTAGTTGCAACCCTGCTGTAGTATGCATACTACTCTACTTCAGCCAATCAGAGGACTATATTTAGTGCCACAGGTGTGTTTCATGATGGTTGAACCAAACATGTGCAGGGCTCTGGACCTCCAGGACCGACTTTGGACACCCCGGGTTTAAGGGCTTCCTCCTGCTTTCCCTCTCAATAAATACCAGGAAGTGACTAATCTGCAGTTCCCGGGGCGGCCACTTGAGGCTGACTCCAAAAGGGAGCAAGTTCTCATTCACTCCAATGTTAAAACTGACCAACTTTGAAGCAAAAAAAAACAAACACATTTTCGACCCTGGCTCCATTACGTTTGGGAGTGATCTATTTTAAAATTAGTTTGTTGAAGATATGTATAAAATTGAAACCTCTAGCCAGCCAGACGCCTTCACTACGCTCATGTCCCGCCACTGTGGACACGCTTTCATCTAGAACAATTAGCTAATATAAAGATTTTTAAAGACATTTTCCCTCACTCAATTAAATAATGTTTATTTGGAAAAGAAGAACATGTTTCCAATGTGATTCTAAACGTTTGATTGTCTTGAAAGCATCTAGGAGCAACAGTACAGTATATACAGTAAATATATATTTCACCATTCAGAGAGTGAGTTGCTGCGTCCCAATCCACACTTTCATGGGTGTGAAATGAGAAAAAAGTGCGCCAAAAACCGTAGTATTCATGAAAAAGTATCAGAGCAGTGTCCGGATGTGTACTTTTTTTGGTTAGATTCTGAAGTGCAGATTGATGAACACTGAGCCAGCTATTACCCACAATCCACTGGGTTCGGGTGGAAAGTGTTTTCTCTTGGACCCAATCAAACGAGCTCACCCTAATCCTTTTTAAAGAAGAAGCACAGAATAAATAATATCAAGATAAAGTGTCATATTTATTATTGGAATATTTTAATGAAGGAATGGGAAAAAAAGGAGTTAATGTGACTTTTTAGTGCGTCCCAGATCGTGCACACTCTCATCTTACACCCTAAAAAGTGTGTACATTGTCTTCTGATAATGAGTGTCTACTTTAAGGGTGCAGAGTAAGTGTTCAGATTGGAACGCAACAAATGTGTACTGGACAAGCTCTCGAACCATTTCATCTCAAGCAGCAACCCCCTAATAATAATACGTAATAGAAAGTGACTAAACTTGTAATTCCTCGACTGGCCACTGGGACCGGAAGTGAGCAGATTCCCATTAACACCCATGCTTAAAATGACCAACTTTACAGTTGGAAAAAAAAACATTTAAAGCCATTGTCCATTAGTTTCTTTTTTATTCCTATCACTAGTTTTCTCGTTCATGACAACTCTGAGGGGGTTTTCATTCTTTAGGTTATATTAAATTGTAAAGTTTTGCCACTTAAAAAGATTTCATTGTTGTCATTTCTGATCCACCAAATATCCTCTTTTATGCCAGTTTTTGGCTCTTTTATAGTAAAGCTTTGCTGTTAAGGAGAGAGTGGCTGATTTACCCAAACTTGAACGTGAACAGGTTCCCTTTGACAACCATGTTAAAAAACTTTAAAACTTAAAACATGTTTACACTCCAGGCTTTCATTAGGTTTTTCGATGAATATTGCTTGAGTCTACCTTCATGATCATTTTGAGAAGGTGACTTTATTTATTGCCCCACCAACGCCAGCTATATTTTCTCTCTGCTAAAACTAATGGGTGGCATTACACTTATTACAATTATGGTGTACTGTCAATGGTTCCTACACAACAAATTATGTGAAAGGGAATACAGAGAAACTAAAGAACAAACCTCTGGAAAGCCTGCCACTTCTACCACATGTTGATCATACAGAAATTGTAAACATACACAATTATCAAGACTTTTCAAAGTCATTTGCATGTTTTGAAGCAAAGAACATTTTAAAAACAAACAGCGGGGGTAATGTCAGTCAGTAAACTATATATATATATATTTTTTCAAAAACAAGGTACAATCATGTGCATACTTTTTGGTAGAAATTATACACATATTAATACTGGCCAAAACACTAACACATTCATCAAAAAATGGCAAATTAATTTCTTAAGACATTTTTTACATTTACATTTATGCATTTGCCAGACGCTTTTGTCCAAAGCGACTTACACAAGCGGAGAGAAAATATGCAATTTGTTACACAAAGTCTATCTCAGCTTGCTCATAATAGAAGTTTTATCAACTGATCAATAAACCATAGCAGGAAGAAAATAAAGACAAAGGAGGTAAAAAAATATTTTTTAAGAATAAGTGCACTAACTATATTTAAAATTGTAGGCCTGCTCGCCAAGTACCACCACTCTGTACAGTTTAGCTCCCATCTGATAACACAAATTTGGCTAGTTTGAAGTGAGAGTCCCCTGTAATAAGGCAGGGTTGGCACTTGAATGTTCAGGGCTGAGGCACTCGATGGTGAACAGTGGCTATCTATCCATACGGTAGAACTTGTTCGTACGCTTCATGCATGGACAGACAATCTTCTAGCTTCACTGAGCCCTTCATGATATTCACAGAATATACAAAAAATTAACATGAAACGCTAGTTTCTTGATCAACAATCTCTTCAAATGCCTTCCACATGTTTAGATGAAGACAAGTAAGTGAAGGAATCTAATGAGACTAAAGTGTTTAACCTATGTTCACCGCTAGGGGGCATGTGTCAGTCATCAATTCAGTTTCCTAAACCAGAGCAAGACTTTATATAGCAGTCCAAAGTTGTTATGTCAGTATCCATCTTTGATCTTGGTATTGAATACATTTCTTATATCATTAATAAATAAAAAAAAAACATAAAATATATCTAAATTTGGAATTTTAGATTAACTTACTAAATCACACTAAATGTTCCACAATTCATCAACACTTGTCTTATAAACAATTAAAACACTTCAGAACAATGAACAATATTTCTATTTAACACAAATTGACACCATTAATCGCGTGTACGATATGTTAATATTTGTAGCATAAGTCAAAGGCATTTTACATTGAAATAGTTAGCTTCTCAGCTAACAGTCTTTTACTGCGAGAAAATCTCAATATATGATCAAAAAATACTTTACTCCCAGCTGAAGCAAAAAGAGACTTGGACACAGTAGGGTTTGACTCAAATAACACTAGTTAGACGAAGGGAAAGTACAGTGGAGTCTGTCTCAGTACATTAAATTGATGATGGAAAAGCACTTTTATAAAACTACCAAACGTTTCACGACTGTCATATGACAACATAAAACAAACATAAATATTTACAACAAACGTCACATTTTCACTTTAAACCTTTTTTTTCATAGACCTTAGACCAGTGGTCCCCAGCCCCCTGGGTCAAAGACCAGTACCAGTCCTTGGGTCAACTGGTACCAGGCTGTTGAAGAAATTATTAATTATTTTTGCTACATTTATTTTCCAAGTCTGGATAATAATAAAAAAAAAACATACTCATGATATGTTGTTGAAGCAATGTTTCACAAAAGCTATTAACATGTTTATTATTATATTCAGAATATAAACAATCTATGTACCTGGTTCAAGGTAAAATTTTTATTCGTCTAGCAATCAATGCCCATTAAAAGGTTGGGGACCACTACCCTAGACGATTTGAATGTGGCCAAAAAGCAGTGGATGAGTGTTTCATACCAACTGAAACAATACAGATTTTTGACAAATTATGATTTCCACAACATGTTGTGTCCATGAACATCACAAAGTAAAACAATTGACGTTCATGAAGGCTTCTTGCTTAGGAGTGGATCTCTACTCGCCAATGCTATTTCAATTCTTCCCTTAAATCAGGACAGTGGGTCTCTACTCTCCAACGATCTTTCAATTCTTCTGTAAAATCAAGGCTTTGGATCTCCACTCCCCAACGCTCTTTCAATTCTTCCCCAAAACCAGGGCAGTGGTCACGTTTTGGGAGTTTTGTCTCTGAGCGAAGTGATCTTAAGCAGAAGGCTTTTGGTGCTGCGTCTGTACTGCGGCTGCATGAAGTAAAAGAGAATAGGGTCCAGAACACTGTTGATGCTAGCGAATGGCCGGGTACTTTTATATACCACCGCGAGCAGATTTCTGAGCTGGCAAGGAGCTGTGGGTAAAGAGCGCACAAGGAGGTACAGCGTCTTGGTCAGGTGGAATGGCAGAAAACTTATGGCGAACACCAACATCACGATGATGATCATCCGAACAGCTTTACTCTTCCTCTCCACGGCCGTGGCTTCTCTTGCTTCACCGGTTGAACAAAGAACACGTGCCATTTTACAATAAAGCACAACAATCACTAGAAATGGTACGAGGAAGCCTAGAAAGGTCAGAGCAATGCCGTAAGGGAAGTAGTCCGGTGCTCGTTTGGGTTCGCTCAGATCGTAGCACACAGTTCGATTCCGCTGGATTCCTATGGCTGCAAATTCAAACGTTGGTGCACAAAGAATTGCTACAGTCACCCAAACGCCAGCACACACCATCCATGCTGCCCTGCGCCCACCTCGTCTGGGCCAGAGTGCCAGGGTGTGGCAGATTCCCGTGTATCGCTGGAAGCTAATACAGGTGAGGAAGAAGATGCTCCCGTGTAGGTTGCTGTAGAATTGGAAGCGCACCAGGCGGCAGGCGAAGTCTCCAAAAGGCCAGTAGTCTTTGCTGGCATAGTTGTAGATTAGCAGTGGGAGTGAGCAGACATACAGGAAGTCTGCCACTGCCAGGTTTAGCATGTAGATTTGAGTTCTGGTCAGCGCCCGGCGAGAGCTCCAGATGCGTACGATGATGGTGAAATTGAGAGGGAGGCCCACAATGAAGACCAGGCTGTAGACGGAAGGGAGAAGGACACGCTTGAAGTCCTCCTGGTATGTGCAGTTTTCCAGAGACCCACTGGAATGGTTCTTCTCCGCCATTTCCAGCAATTTTGTTCACATTCTGAAAAACAGACAGACATATTATTAAGCAGAGTTAGGAAATTCACTGTTTGTCCATTGTTTCAAAGGTCTGTAACTACGTGTCAAAGCGTCGCAGAGGCAAAGTTCTGTGATTGGTCAACGTAGTACAGAGCAAGCGCTTTCACTTTCTTTCTTGGCCTGCAACCCATTTTAAACATCGATTATGACTCAAAACTTTGGTGATAAGGTAAACATAACTTGACCTGGCGCTGTTATCATTCCACATCGCAAACATAGTTCAATTCATAGTGCTTCTACGGCAACGTAGGATGTATGTATAATGTTATATTTATATATAGTCACCGATCACAGAACTATAGATGCTTTTGATGACAAATACATTTGTGTGGAGCTTTTGAAACAAGCAATTTGCAAACTTAACGCACAACTAAAAACCCAGTCTAAAAGACATTTAGAGATGTCTGCATTTCATATTGCACTATAAGAAAAGTATTTACTGAAATGCCTTAAATGACTTGCCGCACTGCCAGTAAACATTTACAACATGGAGACCAGTAATAACATTATCATTCAGAAGATGTTTAGGACTAATCATTACTTCTATTGCAGACAGGCTTGCATCCAACTATTTGATGAGCTGTAAAAAGGTCTGTATGCATCTCTTCTATTCTTCTAGCCTCAACTGCTTTTCCTTTCCTGAAACAGCCAAAAAGCTTTGTAGCCAAAACCTTTCAGACTTTCTCCTTCCATTCCCACATCAACTCTGCTGTCTGCTCATCAGTACTTTAAGATCACCACTTACTGCAGCGTCAGCTTCCACTTCAGTACCCTCACAGCTAACTTACAAAACTGATTCCTGTAACACAGTGCATTCAGACTACCAGAAGTGATCCGCAGAGTGTACATTTTTTTAAAATGCTGGTGCAAGGGTTCTGGATATCTGAATAGATACTGAACAACACTTTTTGAGTGAAAAGCAAAATGCATAAAAGACGCAAAGTATATTTAGAGACAAGTGACTATGAAAAAAAGCACATGGGAATGTTTGATTTATGTTTAAACATGACTCAAATTTGAAAAATACTGTTTGTAGAGCAGGAAAGAGTCACTTGACCTCCAGTAAAGAGAGTCACAAGATAAATATGTGAGAACACACAAAGGAATGTCAAGGACTACGTATTTTACCATTTGGCATAAATGCATGTAAAGAAGAATGTTATATGGGAAGACTCAATGTGCTCATTTTAATTTGGTTCTAAATCAGGTTCTTTTTCACATGTTGTGTTTCACTTATCATCTAATGAAGGGGTGGCCCACCTGAACCCTTTAAGCCTGGCAACCGGCTCCCAGAGAAAATTATTTATAACAATTTCTAAAATTTTATCTCCAATAAAGTAACTTCTCTATATTGCACACACTGCTCAGAGCGTTCCCTCGCTGACTGCTCAAAGGTGAGCACATGTTAGTGCTCTATCATTTGAATCTACCTTTGAATTGATCACAAAAGCCACAATGTCCATGAGGCTCTTAAGGCTGATTGTGTCTGACGATTGATTGCTTCATTATTCACGACATAAAACTCTGACTTCAATGTGAGGTTGGATTTTTTAGATTAGAGTAGAACAGTGCAATTAAACTCTTAATTGTACATGTTTACACCATTATGTTTTTTGATGCAGATTGCTTGAATGGACCTTTATAACAAAACTGAGGTAGATGAAGTATTATTAAGATTAAATGTTTTGCGTAGTTAAGTACGCGACAACTCAAGGGTAGAGTCACTTACCAGAGCTTCTGTTCTCATCACTTTAGTTTCACCAAATCTCATCTTTTCGCCCATTTTTGACTATGTTAATGATGCTTTACTGACTGATTTGTTTTCGACTAAAACCCAGGTTGCTGCATAATATATATACACTCACCTAAAGGATTATTAGGAACACCATACTAATACGGTGTTTGACCCCCTTTCACCTTCATAACTGCCTTAAGTCTATGTGGCATTGATTCAACAAGGTGCCAACATTCTTTAGAAATGTTGGCACACATTGAGAGGAGAGCATCTTACAGTTGATGGAGATTTGTGGGATGCACATCCAGGGCACGAAGCTCCCGTTCCACCACATCCCAAAGATGCTCTATTGGGTTGAGATCTGGTGACTGTGGGTGCCATTTTAGTACAGTGAACTCATTGTCATTTTCAAGAAACCAATTTGAAATGATTTGAGCTTTGTAAAAAAAATGTAAAGCAATAATATGGACTTATATGAATATTTTTTGTCCCTCTTCTAATGTTCGACATCATACTTCTTTCATCATACAGAGGCAAGGATTCAATCGGAACAGATTCACAAAATGACTCTAGATTGAACTGCATACCTCAAAGAAAAATGTTGACCATGTGACAAAAGAGAAAAAAAAGGGAGTTCACTTTCCTCTTTTCACTTCCTTAACCGACGAGTCGATTCATCAGAAAACCTTCATGGACGATGCAACTGAGGGCAAGCATTTCCACACTCTGCTCTGTGTGGAATACTTCATGCATTATCATTTTACTACAGAAGCTAACACCAACAAACGCCTCAATATTTCATCTTCAATTCTCAACAGAGTTCTTCAAATTATGTTTGATTATGGCCAGAGAACTTACAGTAATTAAGGGAATCTGGTTTATTGCATAATAAATCTTTGTGATCTTATCTCTATGAATATTTGTATATGAGCCACTGAAGATGTTCCCTGAGGTCTTTGCTCTTCAGAGACACAAATCCATTCACATTCTCACCAAAAAATCTGCATTTGAGTCACGATGAACTGAAAATGTTTTTTTTAAATAAGAGCTTCTTGTCCAAATGTTGTTTCAGGTAGAAAATCTACAGGTATCGGGCAAAGTGAAGGGGAGCAAGATTTTAAAGTGACTTCAGTAATGAAATTTGAGGTAAAAACTGGATAATTGTACATTAAAAACAGCAAACATTCAACAATCAAAACAGATGATGCATTTAGCTATTGTGTTATAGCAAAGGAGAGAGAGAGAGAGAGAGAGAGAGAGAAGGAGAGAAGAATGGGAGAAAGAGAGGGGGGAGAAGGGAGAGAAATAAGAAAGCGAGAAGGAAAGAGAACAAAGGCGAGAAAGAGAGAGAGGGGGAAGGAGAAAGGAGTGGAGAAGAAGAGGGAACAGGGAGAGAGCGAAGGAGACAGAGAGAGAAGAGAGGGTAGAGTGAAAGAAAGGGAGAAAGAGGGAGGGAGAAGGGGAAGAAATAAGAAAGGGAGAGGGAAAGAGAGCGAAGGAGAGAAAGAGAGAGAAGGAAGAGAGGGTAGATTGAAAGAAAGTGATAAGGAGGGGGAGAAAGAAAGAGGGGAGGGAAAGAGAGGGGTAGACAGAGAAAAGGGGCAGAGAGATGGGAGAAGGGAGAGAAAGAGGGAGGGAGAGACTGAGGGGGATAGAGAGGGAGCAGGTAAAGAGAGAGAATTAGAGAGAGGAGAGGGCGCGAGAGAAAAAAAGGGGGAAGGGAGTGGGAGAAAGAGAGAGAGAGAAGGAGATGCACTTGAGCTTGTATCCATGATCACTTTCAAATTTATACCAACATCATGTCTATTGTCAGGAAAAGAAAAATATCAATCAGTCATATTACAATGTATGGCCAGTCGACTGGTGCATAGCTAGTAGTAACGTTTTAGTTTTTTTCTACTGCTGCTTATTAGAGTTTGTTAACACGCGGTGGGAATCCGCAGTGTGCTTTCACAGCCCTTAAATTTTTTCCCAGAGCCTTTTTTTGTGGACTAATAGCTTTCACTTAAGGCCCAATGACCATGATGAATATATGGTACTATCAAAACGACAATGTTTACAATATAAGTGTTTATCTCTAAATTTTGGGGGAATTAATCGTATGCTAAATTGTGGTATAATGACAAACCTTCCCCCCTCCTCTTGCTTCGTCTGGTCCCAACTGTTTCTTGAGCTGATAATGTAGCATTCTGTCCCAGGTTAAGCATAGAGGTCCTGCATTTTGTATCTGAAGCCCAGAAAAGATTCTGACCAGAACCCTGATTTTAAATATAAATACCTTGAACTAACAAGTTGATTTTTACAGATCAGTGAAAAGATCAATCGCTCCTGAGGGTGATCCTACTCATCGCCAGCTGAGGGAGTTTCTTTACCTGCCTGAACAAATCCAGACTGCTGCTGTTCATTCCAGATGAAAATTCCTGATTCACTGATCTGACCGAGCAGGACTCGCAAGAATCAGAGCGTTTAGCAACAGTGTTGATGTAGCTGGCGAGGGAAATATTTAATAAGAAAATGAACAAACATGGCATCTTTAACCTCACAGTAAGGACTACATATCCATAAACACAAAGCATTTTTTACACAGTCATATAATATGAAGAGATGAAGCCATTTGAGATCTGAATTGTGCTCATTAACAAAAGTAAAAGCCTTTACACACCGGTGCGTGCCAAAAACAATAGTGTTAACATGACCTTACACATGACCGGACAGCACCTGAAAAACAAAAAACAAACAAAACAAACAAAGACAAAACAGGAACTAAGAAATGGAGAAAACGGTTAGTAAACTGTAACACAGACAACAAACAGGTGATCAGCATCAGCTGCAGGAGGAGAGATAAATGATGAGGATAGGTTAGAGAGGAACATTGAACCACATTGTTTTTCAAACAGTTTGTATGCATATGGTGCTCAGGCACCATATCTGTTTAGACAAATCAGGTTGCAGCTCAGGTTGGTTGTTTTGGAGACAAAGTCAGAGAAGCCAGATTGAGATGGTTTGGACATGTGCAGAGAAGGGATAGTAGTTATATTGGTAGAAGGATGTTGGAGATGGAGCTCCCAGGCAAGAGGGCAAGAGGAAGGCCAAAGACAAGTTATATGGGGGTGCTGAAGGAGGACATGAAGGTAATTGGTGCAAGAGTAGAGGATACTGAGGCTAGAGTTAGGTGGAAACAGATGATTTGCTGTGGCGACCCCTAAACTGGGAACAGCCGAAAGAAGAAGAAGATGGCAGTTTGGTATCTGGCAACCCAAGTTATCACTTTTATTAATTTTCGCATTTATGAGTCTAGTGAATCCTCCAAAACACAAATGTGGTTAGGATTGCCAAAGTTTTCTCAAGCTCTGGCAACCCTAACCACCCATTTTCCCTTCATGTAGTATTTTTTTTTTTCAAACTCTGGCAACCTTAAGAAAACTGCAAAAACACATATCAGATAAACTTTACATGGACATCAGACAAAATTAAGACCGGTGAAAATTATTTAAGACCTAGAACTGTAAATTCGAGACTTTTTAAGGCCTAAAATTTGGGCTTTTAAATTTTAGACTTTTTAAGACCCAGCGGAGTCCCTAACTTATTTAAGATCCGTGTTTCAAGTAATTAAGTCAATTTTATTTATAAAGTACATTTACAAACAACAGTGCTGAACATAAATAAGACAAAAATACAGAGTTAAAACGACCATATAAACCAAAAACATAACTTTAAAACTGTTAAAATTAAATGTTTTAATATACATTTACAAATACTCAACACCAGACATTTAAAACGGCTGCAAATTAAAGTGGGTCTTCAGTCTGTATTTAGAAACTTCAATACTCTGAGAATTGTGTTTTTCCAGTGGCCTACTACCGCAGATCCCCCTTTAGTCTTCAACTAAGTGTGTGGAATCACTAGCAGCTATAAATCAGAGGAACGGAGAACTCGAGAGGATTGTAAGATATATTATGGGGTTAAAACATTTAAGGCTTTAAAAAAAAAAATTCAAAATTCTGTAACCCACTGGAAACCTATGAAGTGTGGCTAAAAAAGGTATTGTATGATCAG
Organism: Danionella dracula; assembly: GCA_900490495.1. Taxonomy (NCBI): domain Eukaryota; kingdom Metazoa; phylum Chordata; class Actinopteri; order Cypriniformes; family Danionidae; genus Danionella; species Danionella dracula. The sequence goes on from UELW01000556.1 coordinate 11,373,043, forward strand.
GCTTTCTATCTCTGATCAAACACAGACATGCACCGACTCTTTTTTTGTTTGTGTTGGGGTGTGTATCAAATCATATCATATATAAAGTGTGTAAAACTGGTTTACTTTAAAAAAAAGGACAAATACTTCCTTAGAATAAGAAGTCGAATACAGACATTCAAGCAAAAGATCGGCACACATAATTTTCATGATTACAAGATAAGGGGAGAACAAAAACTATTTGATTTCTTGAGAAGTAAGAGCTGATGCTACAATAAACACCACTGAAAGTTTTAGAGCTCATAATGCTTTGATATTTGAATAAAGCTCATTTCTTACAGCTAGCAACAAAGAGTTCTGAGACTGGGTTTCATGACCTCAGTAGATCTTTATAAGACCCCCTACTAGCCCCTTAATGCTGTTTGGAGAGTTGCTAACTTTAGGAAGCTTGTGGTGCATTGAGGGAAAATTCTCAATAACAGCAAATGTACAGACTGAATACAGTTAAACTCAGCATAGGTAGCACCTAGCTAACCTTATATTAGCTGAAATAACCGAACTGTTCAAAAGTAAAAAATAAAATTAAAAAAATTCAATCCTAACTATTCCAGCTGTTCATGAGATCCCCAGCAGAAGAGTAGCAATCCCATCATTAAATTCTTCCAAACCATCACAAGTCTTCAAAAACTCAGCTCCCTGTCCTGATAGGTGTCGAGGGGGTAACAGCTTAAAGGAACTCCTCTCTTGGAATGTGCTTAAACACCTTAATACAACTTCATTCGTGCATGTCACTGTCCAAACACAGCTCTAAGCACCAGTTCAAAATATAGTCTTAGCCTTCCGAACGTGATGAAATAGTCCAGTGTGGTGATGGCAATTGTCCAAACCTACACACCTTAGTCCTGATCTCACTGTAGATCCTCAGACATAATGGAAAAAACTCATTCTAATAACAAACAATTTTCAAGCTCATATTCCATTTTGTGAGGAACACACTGTGTTGAAACAATGCAAATCTGACATGGCCCCAAAAGTTGGCTTTTTCAAAAACTTTCATAAAAGATCTGATGTGTGTTTTGAACTGAAACTTAACTTGACATGTTCTTGAGACCCATAAGATTGGTATTACAAGATGGTAAATGCCATAACACCTGACCTTTAAAGCTCTCTCTCTGCTGTTGACCGAGGACTTGCATATAAACAGACAGTCTGGCGCTTTGCAGCTGGGTTCATCATATTTACAGGAGATTATGGCTAACATCCTAACTGCATTACTGAACGAATATTTACTGAGATCCTGGAAGCTCGCTGGAACTGAGAGGGAGTGGTGCTTAAGGTTGTTGGTTTAAGCAAACAGAGACTTTTGATCAATCAGTTGTCATTCAGTAAAAAGGCATGTATACAAACTCATCACAAGTATTCAAACTTCCCTTTTTATTACCACAAGGTTTTTTTGGGGGGGGGGGGGGGGGGGGGGGGGTTTGGACGAATCTGCAAAGGCTTGTGTAGTGTCTAGACGTTTCCTTCCCTATTCTTATTATTTATCCTCTTCTGCCATCAAAGTAAAAAAAATCTGCTTGCGGGGCAAATGCTGAAATTTGGTACCCTTGTAGACCTAAGCCTGACTTGCAAACACACCAAATTTGGGGTCCCTAACTCCAACCCTCTAGTGCCACCACTAGTCCAAACTTTAACGGCTATCTGCAATAATAACACTCCAACTATTTGTCATAAAAACTAAATAAATTTATTGCCAATGCGATATTGACTTGGAACCTTTGAGGTCATTATCTACCATTTTGGTTTTTCCATTATTTAGAATTTTCCAAAAAACATACATTGGTGAACTCATCCTAGACAGCTATTCTGATCTTGATTCTGATCTTTCATACTGAGATTCCTGGACTTCAGATATTAACACAAGCTTGGTACGTCAGGTCCTAACCTTGATTTAAGGTTGCCTGAAGAGTTTCACACAGTGCCCCCTAGTGGTCTAGAGATATAGAAATAACTTATATTTTATTTTATTAATATTTTGGTCGTAACTACCTAGAGATTTGACCAAAATTAATACAATTAGTCTTGATATGTTCAGACATCATGCCGAGTCAAAACACTGGGCAGGTTTACCAAGTCAGTATTTTCGGATGTTGGCCATATTGAAAATAAAAACTCAAAACATTCTTCTATTTTCTAAACAGATTTAGCTAAAAATAAAAAAAAATCCTGTGCTCAAGCATGTTTGTCTCCATGTCCTGGCCACTGACTGCATATATCTCAAATTACTGCTAAAAAGATTAACAGTTTAAAATTACACAAATATTCAGCATAAAATCTAAGCTATAAAGAAATCGATTGGCAGATTGACAGGTTGTGGATTTGAATCCTGGGGGAAGCAACATCTGTTCATTAAGGTTTTCGCTATTGTCAGTCTTTAGTTAAAAACATGAAACATCTTATTGAAGTCTTGAAACTGTTTCTTCTGAAAGGTTTTACTTGCTTTACGCCTCAAATTTGATGGTCCTGAAGGCCAAACGTGGGACATGACATCATAACCATGACACGTCGTAACCTGGACAGCAAGACCTTATGGTGAAATCATATCATAAAAACATTTGAAATTGATAAAAAAAATTGGGTGAACCCATGTTGTTTTCTTTATTCATGAAGGGTAAGCACACTGAATCTCAGACCACTCTCAAAGTGTGCAGTCAGACGGTCATGCAGGGAGCAGCAACATGACCCCTCAAGAGTCTTAAATTAGCAATTACCTCAAATTACAAGCACTAGCATAGGCACACCAACAGACAAGCACTTAGAGAAGCATATCTTACAGGCATTGGTTATTTACGAAACCTTATCTTCCACAAGAGTCAGTACAACATTTACCTTTAAAGCCATTGCATAGTGATGTGCAAAAAAACACAGGTGCTGAGACATAAAAGTCCAAACCAAAGATTTTGGATCATTTTCATAATGAAAATAATAATGAGGTTACAGCCGTCCTATGCACAACTTGCATACATGATATTTCTGGATATATTTTGCACCATGTGACAAAAAAGAAAGACCTTATGTTCCTCCAACACAGCACTCTTATCTTGTTTCTAGAGCTACTGGATGTAAACTTTCAAGAGCCCAAAACAACAACAAAATAGCAAGTAAGGGTTATTTTTGCTTTTGCTTTTGTACTGTTTTATAGGAACAATTACCATAATATAAGCCTACATTTGGAGACAAATTTCTTGTAAAATTACAGACCAAAAACCTCTCTCTCTAAACTTCAAATTGCCACAGTCCATCTTTTTTTTTATCATGATTTTATAATTTTTTTCTGGAATACCATGAGTGGAAATTTCATTATGTCCAGAGAACCATGAGCACTAGTAAACTAGACGTTGTGCGTCTTGGAGTATTTTTCTTTTTTTCTTCCAAATTATTTGTCTAACACACGTCAATCAAGCATTTTTAAGTTTGTAAGAAGAAGAACAACCAGGCTTGTCTTTGCTCCCCAGAGCACTACATAATGAATAAAGTGTCTACATTAGTTATTTAGTAAACAATGCCACGTGACTTCTCTTGGTAAATCAATTTTTGTCACAGGATGTAAATTTTGTGAAGTACCAGCAGGTGAGAGAATGTTTAAGGTTGCAACAGCATTACAAAACTTTTTTTTTTACCTGTTTCCATTTAGGCCCAGATTTAAAACTCTAGCAGGCCAAGCTAGGTCTCAACTTTCTCAATAACAAAAATAAAGTGGGTGAATTATATATTTGATATTTGGTATGTACTACCTTCAAAAACTTTTCAATTGTTAGGATTCATTCAGCTTTAATTATCTTTTAAATTGTTGAGACTTTTGAGTCAAGGTGCAAAAGATAAGTTTTTAATGCCTTTCTGTATTTTTTGTTTTCAAAGTTTAACACTTCATTTGAATATTGTAAATATATGCTCAGTCTGATGTTACACAATAAAAAGTAATGTTTTGAATTAATTTAATTTGACAGTCAAATATTGATTACATGGAGATGATTTAACAAATTGTTGTAGTAAATAGTTAGAGAAAAGTGTGTAACCGTAAATTCATCATTTAAATGGAATATCCCTGACCTAAATTAATGGGATTGAAGCTGTGTTTTGATGTGTGATCTATTTCCAGGAGCTCCCCAGAAAATATAGACTAGGTTTATATTTATATGCTATATGTCCATTTAAATGAATGGGGAAGGGATAGTTGTAGTTTTTATTGTTTAATAGGGGAATTTATATGCATAATGTTTCATTGCACCCAAAACATAGAGTAATATTGAATTAAAACTGGTTTGTGGGGGATTTGTTTTACATACTGCAATTGGTCAATGGTTTAAAACCTTAATTTCCTCCCTGGGTCCTACGTTAGTGTGTGAGCTAGTAAAAACAATGACACAAAGTGTACACATTAAATCCATGTATTATGGTGAAATGAGGCATGGAAAATCAATTTTACTTTGGACATGCTGTAATAAACTCCCTGCTGAGAGAGAAGCGACGCTCCACAAGGCAAACGCGAGCTCCACGATGATAAGAAAATGGCCGACTACTCTAAGCAACCATAGATGATGATGTAAGTGGATAAACAAAGAACTCATGGATGGATTTATACTATATCCTTAATCCTGCAAAACCTACAACGTTGAAATTACATTTGAAATATAATAGGACATGAGCACATCTGGACATCAAAGAAAACAAATGCTTTTCATACATCGATAAAAATCCAGCGTGTGATCTGTGACGCTTCAAACGCTTATCAGCCAAGACATTTGCGATTCCGTACAAAGTACAGTAAATCAAACAGCTAAAGCTTTACAGAATAGTTTTACAGCAGCTCTTCTCTAGTTAGCTCCGTTTGCACACAGTTTTTACATAAAAATACTCTAGAGAGATTGAACACAGCTCCTGGTCTTACTGTTTTGATATGAGACAGTGCATGAAGCCTGCAAGGGTTGCCAGATATTCAACAGACAAAGACACAGTTGAGACCGTAAATGAAATGAAACGTGCTTGTGATAGTGTGAGGCTTTGGCCACTGAAATGGAAACAGACACTGCAGGTCACCCTGGCAGCGTTTATGACACGAGTCAAGTGCAAAAATAGCGCTAGAGGAGAGCCTGGCATTTCAGACATTTTCTGTCTGTATTTAATGATTGAATATAATAAACAAGTTTCAATTTTGTAATAGAATTATTTAAGTAAAAAATTGGTTCCATGATGACTAACACCTATGCATAAAACTCATCACAATACATGAAACAAGCAATCAATCAAGACTTCTCGTACCAAGGAAAATGGTACAATGAAACACATTTTTAAAAAGCGTTACATACATAATCAAATGATATAAAACCAGTAAAATAGAAACACTCAAATATTGACTCTCACACGCTCACGTTTCCCCACTGAACTGAAAAAAGCATGTTTCATTGAAGGGAAATCCTCAAATTTGCTTCGAGCTCAAACTGTCCTTGCCCATGGCATTCTCATCGTTGCTTTGAATAGAGCAAGGTCAGAAAAATCAAGATGTTTCTGATCAGCAGTGTTATTTCATTCAGCCCACGAGTTATTTCCCATCAGGAGAAATCTGTTCAAACCCAAACCAACAGGAATCCGTCCCTGAAGCATCACTGACTTACAGGAATCCACAGTTCAAACAGACTTGTTCTGTGGAGCCATGTGTTAAACCTCCATGCACAGTATGGAAGACTAAAGATGACTTGAGTGTCAATACCTCATGTTACTCAGACGCGAAGTATTTTAATTTCCTGCAAACCTTACTGATGTGAAAGACTGATAATCTTGGACTAAAAAGCAGAAGAGACACATTTCTCTCCTTTAAACACTACACTGGTCCCAAACAGGAGGTGCTTCCATGTTGAAATGTAATCTCAGACAGCTAGTTTGCTCTTAGACCACAAGCAAACTAACTATGATGTTATTAAAGTGCACGATTATTGATGTTTGTTCATTCCATGAGCTCAAATGTCTGCGGCTCTATGGTTGAAAAAAAAAAAGGACTTTAAGGGGTCATGATACCCTGAATGTAAAGGTCAGGGGATTCATTTACACAGTGGTTAAAAGTCTAAACAAACTAATGTGTTAATATAATATAATGTAATATAAAAAATTATGTGTATATTAAAGGTGAGTGCGATACCAGTGAATACCGATACTGTGTTGTGCTATGATATGGATTATGCAATATCGTGGATACCATCACATTAATAAATTTCATGAATTGAGCTCGATGTTTCGATTGCGCACGCTCAATTTATTTGCTAGACGAGGAGATGCAGGAGCTGATGTTCTGTGACGCGAGCGCTTGTTCCGAGAGCAGAGGAGGAAGCTAGTCAGGTACAGAGATTGCGTCAGCTGCGGCTTCGTCTGAAATCCAGTTAAGAATGAAGTCGCTAAAAGTCACCTGGAACAGCAGAAAATGTCGCTAGATTTGTCACTATCCATTGGATTATTAAAAAGTTGCTAGGGGGTCTGAGGAGTCGCTAAATCTAGAGACAAAATTGCTAAGTTGTCAACACTTGACGGGCAATGAGTCCTCTCTCTCTGTTAAATCACGACTCGGGTTATTGGTAAAAATGTGTAAATAAATCCTTACAGTCTGTATTTCAAGTGTTCGGGTTCAGTTACAGCAAACTGAGAGAGCGAGAAATTAAGTAAAAAACAACATTGAGTGGTGAGTAAAAACCGTGGGAGGGAAATTTGTTTATATCAAGGCGGAGAAAGTGTTAAGCAGTCATATTTGCAGTTAAGTTTAAACTCTTCTTGAGGGTTCATCATGCAAATATTCTAGCAGACTCTAGGTAGCAGATGTCACAACTAATCTACATGAGAATCAAATCTAATCTACATTTCTGATCCATCAAATAACTTCTTTTAGTCTGATGTGGCTCTTTTGAAGTGATTCTTTTTCAAGGAGGAAGTGGTTGATTTACCCAAACACTGAGCCTCATTTGCGTTCTGCTAAAACCTATGAGTGACGTCACGTTATAAGAGTCGGAGGGAAAGGCATTTAATTCTCTCATTTAATTTGTGATAGTGATCTATCTACAATGTTTTTGTCACAGTCCGGGCTGTCATTAGTGTTTTTTTCCTCTCTTCACCTGTCCCTCATTTCCCTCACACTTCTCAGGTGTCGCTGCTCGCCTGCTGATGAGGCGCTCTATATTAGCCGTCTCACTCTTCTGGTTCTTTACGGATTATTATTTGCAAAAGTGTTACGCGTTCTCACGAAGTCATGCTTGTGTTTGTCCTGTTCTGTTGAACAGTGGATTTTGTTACGTTATCATTAAAGACGTTGAAGGAGCTCCTGTGGCATCTACACAGATGAATCCAGCAGAGAAGACTCCAGTCCGAGCAGCGCTAGAGCTTCAAGGAGCCCTGCTCGGCAGACATGCAGAGGAGTTGGTGACTACCAGGCGAATCGTGGAAGCTCTGGCGACTCAGCTCAACGAGCTCACCCTACGACTCAACGAGCGAGACTGGGAACCTCCGACCACTGTTACGTCTTCGTTAAGCCTCGCGTCAACAACCCACCCTGCTACTCCGGAGAGCTGGCCAGCTGTCGACCCTTCCTAATCCAGTGTGAGGTGGTGTTTTCGCTACAACCCACGACCTACGCCACCAACCGATCTCGGGTGGCCTTCGTCCTGTCCTTGCTCAAGGACCGAGCGCGGAGCTGGGGTACCGCTCTGTGGGAAGCAGAGGCGGCCTGTTGCTCCACCTATGCGGGCTTCAATGCTGAGATGCTTAAGGTCTTTGACCGGTCGATGCTGGGACGAGAGGCTTCACAGCAGCTGGCTAACATCCGCCAGGGATCTCGAGCAGTCGCCGATTTCGCCATCGAGTTCCGCACCCTCTCCGCCACAGCGGGCTGGAATGACGCCGCGCTGACTGCTTGCTTCCTGGAGGGTCTCACGCCACAGCTCAGGGACGAGCTCCTCTCCACAGAGCTGCCAGAGGGCTTCGATGGAGTGGTTGAGCTTGTGCTGCGCATGGAGAGGCGCACTTCCTTGCGCTCCTGCTCGTGCTCAACAGGTTCGAGAGAGGAGGCGGGACCGCCAGCAGTGATCGCGAACCAAATCCAGTAGCCCATGCAGATGGGGCGGATTCGCCTCACACCGGAGGAGAGGCAACGACGAATCACCAACCGCCTGTGCCTCTGCTGTGCTGGAGCCGGTCATCTCTCCTCTGTGTGTCCGTTAAAAGGCTCCTGCCCGGCCGTAGATCGAGGAGTTTTTCTCCTCTAAGCAACTAGCTGCGCAACTCTTACGGACTACACTTCCCGTCATCCTTGGCGTCGGTCCGCGCACTCACTCGGGCTCCGCCCTCATCAACTCCGGCAGCGAAGGGTTCCTTCATAGACGAGTCTTTTGCTGTTTCGTGCGGGATCCCGCTGCACCCTCTAGCGGTTTCCTCCACCGTTTACGCTCTTGATGGGAGGCGGATGGCAGAGATCACCCAACAGACCGCGCCTGTCCGACTCTCTGTTTCGGGTAATCATCTTGAATCTTGTTCGTTTTGGGTGATTAACTCTCCTAAATGTCCGATTATTTTGGGACATCCATGGCTAGCTATACATAAGCCTCAGATAGACTGGACTAATAATACTGTTGTGTCTTGGGGGCTTCAGTGTCATAGGACGTGTTTGGGCTCTGCCTTGTCTCCTGGCTCTGTTAAGTCTGCATTACAGGAGGAGAGAGGATGTTTAGGGGGCGTCCAATCTGAGTACCATGACTTAGGAGAGGTGTTCAGCAAGTCGCGGGCGGCCTCTCTTCCTCCAACCGTCTGTACGACTGTGCCATTGAGCTGATCCCAGGGGCCACGCCTCCCCGGGGACATCTTTACGCGCTATCTCTGGGAGGCGCTCGAGAGATATTTATCAGAGTCACTGGCTGCGGGCACCATCGTACCCTCCACATCTCTGGCCGGGGCAGGTTTCTTCTTTGTCAAGAAGAGGGACGGTACCTTGCGTCCATGTATTGATTACAGAGGTTTGAATGAGATTACTGTCAAGAACTGTTATCCTCTTCCTCTCATGTCCTCTGCCTTTGATCTCCTTCAGGGCTCCACCGTCTTCACCAAGTTGGATTTGCGAAACGCCTATCATCTGTTACGCATCCGGGAGGGGGATGAGTGGAAGACGGCGTTTAACACCCCCCATGGTCACTTTGAGTACCGAGTCCTTCCCTTCGGGTTAGTCAATGCTCATGCCGTGTTCCAGGCCTTCCTCAACGACGTCTTAAGAGATATGCTTAACGTATTCGTTTACGTATATTTAGACGATATTTTGATTTTTTCACCCAATCTCGTTACACACAAACGGCGCGCCTACTAGAGAACCGACTATTCGTCAAGGCAGAGAAATGTCTCTTCCACAAGGAGAGTGTCCCCTTCTTGGGGTATGTCATTTCGAGCACCGGCATTAGCATGGACCAGGCTAAGGTCCAGGCGGTGCTCGAATGGCCGGCGCCCACCACCCGCACCGCTCTTCAACGCTTTCTGGGGTTTGCCAACTTCTATCGCCGATTTATTCGCAACTTTAGCCAAGTTGCCGCCCCATTGACTGCCTTCGACGAGCTCCGCCAGCGTTTTTCCTCGGCTCCCATTCTTATTTCCCCGGACCCTACAAAGCAATTTATTATTGAGGTCGATGCTTCCGACGTTGGGGTAGGGGGCGTCCTTTCTCAAGAGGATGAGAGTGACGGCAGATTACATCCGTGCACCTTTTTCTGTCATCGGCTGACCCCGGCGGAACGTAATTACGACGTGGGCGATCGTGAGTTGTTAGCTATTCGCTTGGCGCTGGAGGAGTGGCGCCATTGGCTCGAGGGGGCTCGTCTACCGTTTTTAGTTTGGACCGATCATAGAAATTTAGAATATATCTGTTCGGCCAAGCGCCTCAACACTCGGCAGGCAAGGTGGTCGTTGTAATTTAGCCGCTTCAGATTTTACATATCCTTTCGGCCTGGAGCCAGGAACACCAAGCCAGACGCCCTCTCGTGCCAGTTCGATACTTCCGAGGGTTCCTCATCCCCTGAGCCCATCCTATCCCCGGGGGTGGTGGTGGGGAGTGTCTCCTGGGGCATTGAGCAGAGGGTCCGGAATGCGCTAGGAGATATCGCTGTCCCCGCTGCTTGTCCTGGGGATAGGCTGTTCGTAGTTGAGTCTATATGCCGCTTGGTCCTTCGGTGGGGTCATGCGTCCAATATGGTAGCACATCCAGGTAGAAGGGGAACATTGTTTGCAATTAGGCAACGCTTCTGGTGGCCTACTATGAGTCGTGACGTCTCAGATTATGTCCGAGCTTGTCCTACGTGTGCCCAATCTAAGACTAGTAATACTCCCCCTGCAGGTCTTTTACAGCCCCTCGCGGTTCCTTCTAGACCTTGGTCCCACATAGCCATGGACTTTATTACGGGCCTACCCGAGTCCAGAGGCAATACTGTCATCCTTACCGTAGTTGATCGGTTCTCGAAGTCGGCTCACTTCATCCCGCTCCCTAAGTTACCCTCCGCACGTGAGACTGCCGCAGCGGTTTTTAACCACGTCTTACGGATCCACGGGTTGCCTAGCAAGGTGGTCTCGGACAGGGGAGTCCAATTCTCCTCCCAGTTCTGGCGTGAGTTCTGCCGTTTGATTGGGGCGACTCTTAGATTATCGTCGGGGTTCCATCCCCAGACCAACGGCCAGGCCGAACGTGCAAATCAGGACATAGATCGCATCCTCCGTTGTCTCGTACGAGGTTGTCCCACATCTTGGTGTGAGAGGTTGGCTTGGGCCGAATATGCTCACAACACCCTTCCCTCTTCCGCCACCGGGGTCTCTCCTTTTTATGCCTCCCTTGGTTACCCACCTCCCCTGTTTCAGAACCAAGTACACGAAGCTAATGTTCCCTCGGTGCAACACTTCATCAGCCGCGCCAGACGCACTTGGAGAGTGGTGAGGGCCGAGTTACGCAAGAATCAAGAACGCATGCGTCGTTGGGCTAACCGCCACCGGTCCGCAGCTCCACGTTATATAACGGGTCAAAGGGTATGGCTTTCTACCCATAACCTTCCCCTGTGTTCTTCCTCCCGTAAATTGTCCCCCCGATTTATTGGTCCTTTTTCCATTATGAAGGTCCTTAGTCCTGTAGCCGTCCGTCTCCAGCTTCCCAACTACCTCTCTCGTATCCACCCTGTTTTCCATGTGTCCTGTATTAAACCTGCCATTCGCTCTCACACTACCACCCCTGCCCCACCTTTAGTGGTCGATGGTGCCCCAGTGTATCAGGTCAAGAGATTACTGGACGTCCGCAACCGCGGTAGAGGGAGACAGTTTCTGGTAGACTGGGAGGGTTATAGGCCGGAGAAGACTTCGTGGGTTCCCTCACGAGATATTCTGGATCAATCATTAATTGACTCGTTCCTTCGCTCGCTTAAGATTTCCTTTGGTGCGCCAGGGGGCGCACCCTAAGAGGGGGGGCACTGTCACAGTCCGGGCTGTCATTAGTGTTTTTTTCCTCTCTTCACCTGTCCCTCATTTCCCCCACTCTTCTCAGGTGTCGCTGCTCGCCTGCTGATGAGGCGCTCTATATTAGCCGTCTCACTCTTCTGGTTCTTTACGGATTATTATTTGCAAAAGTGTTACGCGTTCTCACGAAGTCATGCTTGTGTTTGTCCTTTTTTGTTGAACAGTGGATTTTGTTACGTTATCATTAAAGACGTTGAAGGAGCTCCTGTGGAATCTGGGTTATCTTTTCCAAATCATCACAGTTTTCTTAGTTTTTTGACCGAATGGAAGTTTAAAGAGTTTTTATAACAGTTTAGGAGGACAAGATTATGTAATCAGATTATTTAAATGTTTTTAAGAACAATCATCTTAGATAAATAGTCAATCCATCTAAAAGATCAATAATTGATGGAGTTATCATTACAGGATAAAGTTACCCAACAGTTCTCCCTTAAATGCCTTCATTTGAAAAACAAAGCCTTTTAAATCCCATTTACCTCTTATTTATTTACTTAAAAAATTTATGATTATTTTGCAATTGAATCAAATTGTAATAACTTGTAACAAAATAAATAATTGAAATCATAGTTTGTGGTTGAATACTTCTTTCAATTACGTCTAGACACATTTTAACTCTTAAAATGCATAAATGTAAGCAATAGGCATTTAACCTGAAATTTTCAGACCTAAAAACTACAGATAAAACCTAGACAAATGTGATTAACTATTCATTATAACTTACTTATCTGATCAATGTGCGCATGTTTGGGGGAGCACATGGGGCCCAAAACGTTTGCTTTCAGGGACCCCAAAATGTCTAGCTGTGCAAAATGTTTAGTATATAAGTTTTAACTATAAATCACTGTGCTGTTTTCTATATATTTTAACAGCTGTTAACTGGAAGACTACAGATTTTAACTGCTATTTTACCGATAAAAAGATAAACTCCGCATTTTTTTTATTTACAGAGTTCACTTCATAAAAAGGTAAAACAATATAAATATCTTCATTTTTTAAAATGTCACATTTATATTATTTATAACGGATGATCAGAAAACCGAGGTGACACGCGCATCAAAAAAGTGAGCCGCAGCGCACAAGCAGACGCTGCTTTCCACGCGCCAGACCTCTCTCAGGTAACAACTATCTTAAAACTGTAGCTTTTAACTCACCTCTAAATGTGCTTTAGCTTCCCGCTGAGGTTCCCAGACTGAGCGCTGAAAGAGAATCTCCTCAGACAGACAGAGAATGAGAGAGCGAGACAGAAAGAGAGACAGAGAATGAGAGAGTGAGACAGAGAGAATGAGAGAGAGGGAACTATTTTCTTGCGCGGTCGCGACTCAAATTACTCAGCTCGCAGAGCCACGCCCCCAGCTCATTAATAAAGATCATTGCGCTTACGTAATGCACAGGCAGTGGTTGATCCGCAGAGAAGTTTAATTGAGTAATATCAAATTGCGCAAGGCGTTGAGTCAACATTTTATTATTATCATAGTAGTCTTAAATAAACAAATGCATAATATTGCTAATTTTTGTACAACTTATTTAACTAGATGAAGAGCATTTCTTGCAGAAAATGCGTGTGAATGCATTTGTGCTGAAATGGAATGCTGAAATGAGTTGAAAATCAAGGTTGAAATGAGTTGAAAATCAATGCTGAAATGAGTTGAAAATCAAAGTTGAAATGAGTTGAAAATCAATGCTGAAATGAGTTGAAAATCAATGCTGAAATGAGTTGAAAATCAAGGTTGAAATGAGTTGAAAATCAAGGTTGAAATGAGTTGAAAATCAAGGTTGAAATGAGTTGAAAATCAAGGTTGAAATGAGTTGAAAATCAATGCTGAAATGAGTTTAAATTCAAGGTTGAAATGAGTTGAAAATCAATGCTGAAATGAGTTGAAAATCAAGGTTGAAATGAGTTGAAAATCAATGCTGAAATGAGTTGAAAATCAAGGTTGAAATGAGTTGAAAATCAATGCTGAAATGAGTTGAAAATCAAGGTTGAAATGAGTTGAAAATCAAGGTTGAAATGAGTTGAAAATCAATGCTGAAATGAGTTTAAAATCAAGGTTGAAATGAGTTGAAAATCAATGTTGAAATGAGTTGAAAATCAAGGTTGAAATGAGTTGAAAAGCTGAAGATGTGTAGATTTGTTTAACGTTTGAATGGTGTTTCTAGCTGAAAAAATGCTGAAATAGTAAAAGCTGAAAAAGGCTGAAGTTTGAGGAAGATTTGAAGATGGTGTCCATTCATTTTAAAGGGAGAAAGAAAGAAAAAGTGTTAGAGAGAGGAAAGAAAGAAAAAAAATGAGAGAGCAAGGAGAGAAAAAAGAAAGTATGAGAAATATGAGAAAAACAGAGAGGAGAGCAAAATAAAGAGAGAGAGAAAGAAAAAACAAAGGAGAGAAGAGGAGAAAAGAGAAAATGTGAGAGAAAAAGAGAGAGGAGAGAGTGGTGAGAGAGAGAGGGACGGGGAAGGAAAAAAGAGAGAAAGATAAAGAGAGGAAAAAAGAGTGAGAAGGAGAGAGAAAAAAGAAAGAAGAGAGTGAGGAAAGAAGAAAAGAGAATGTCAGAGAAAAAGAGAGAGCAGAGAGAATAGAGACCCCATCACCTACACTGTTGACTGGCTTTTCACTCCAAAGTTGATTAAAGGCTCTATTTAAATGGTGTAAACTTGTATTTTCTATTATTCGTTATGTTTGCATCTCATCAGGTGAAATGTATAAACCATTAATTGTTTAGTTGTGTATCCATCTTGGGTTACAGCCACATAAACATTGACTAACACAGAGATTATTGCGTATTTAAAAAGAGCGATTACAGTGGTAAATTATTATGAATATTATTATTGTTTAATATGATTGTACATAGCGTGGGTAGGACGGTGCAGTGGGTAGGACGGTCGTCTCACAGCAAGAAGGTCGCTGGTTCGAGCCTCGGCTGGGGCAGGTGGCATATCTGTGTGGAGTTTGCATGTTCTCCCTGTGATCGCGTGGGTTTTCTCCGGGTGCTCCGGTTTCCCCACAAGTCCAAAGACATGCGGAATAAGTGAATTGAGGAAGAACAATTGCCCATAATGTTAAAAAAGAGTGAATGTGTGTGTGAATGTTTCCTTGCGGCTGGAAGGGCATCCGCCGCGTAAAACATACGGCAGAGAGTTGGTGGTTCATTCCGCTATGGCGACCCCAAAAGGTAAGAAAGCCGACATGAAGATGAAAGAATGAATGACTGACTGTACATATAACATTAATAAGCACTACATAATACTATATAATACTAATATAATGTCAACCTTATAACAAGAATATTAATTAAAATCTATTTTAATTAATTAAATATATCTAAAAGTTATACATTTTTAAATGATATAAATTATTGTTACAATATCATATTTTTATTATGTTATTACATTTTATTATTTGTTTTAAAGTCTCTATGTCATTGTTTCATTTTGAGTTGGTCTACTTGTTAAGTATTTCAAACATTTGTCATAATTCATTTCAATTTCCGATAAAATTACTGTTTAATTCTTATTTCTGACATGTTTACATTTACAAAACATCTCCTGTAATATGGTTAGCTTGAATTGAAGTGGGATTTAGTCAACGTTAATTAAATTTCTATGCAACTTGTTCAAATCCTGTAAATAAGTAGTAGACATTAATTTTACTCTGTGACTTACAAGTGACAATTTTAGGCATTGTTACTGATTTAAAATAAATCATATGCAATGCTGAACTGCTGTGTGTAAACATGAATTTTTTAAGTTAATGTATATTGTGCCACTTGTCTTCTGTCATTTATTCACTTTCTGGATTAATTATTTGACAAAAACATAACGTCATGCCATCACATTGTTCTATCACAAACGTCAATATTTATTTTTTTATATAAGTTATTATTATACAAGTTTTCAACCAGTTCCTCTCATTTCATAAGCATTTCATGGCGTATGTATTCCCCTTTACCGTCTCAACTGATGGTTTCTGTGCGATGTAGTTCAAACAGCGTTTTTAAACATTAAACAGGCTGTGAAAGAACTACAGAGGTTAAAATGGCCTCCTGAGGGAACTTCCGCGTTGGTAATCAAAACAACAGAGCACATCTCTCTATCTAAGTTTTTTAGTCGGACAAAAACGTCGAATCAAACCCACTACTTTCCTTTTGAGATAATTCTTTCATTGAACAAACAAAAAGGCTTCTACGAAGCACGCGTGTCTAGTTTCTAACTTACTACCGGGAAATGTTAAGCCAGTCTCCGTTGTTCCGGCGAGCTTTTCTGCACATGCGCAGTGACGACGAGCGTGAATACATCTGGAGAATGTAGTCCGGAAGCGGGTTTACTTGACGGATTACAGCTCGAAACTTCGTTGTAACAACAAAACGACTTCACTTCTGGAGATAATTCTTTCCCGGATCAAACAAAAAGGCTTCTACGAAGAACACGCTTCGAGGGCTTAGCTTTAATCGAAGAAATAAACGAGCGATGGCTACTTTAACACAGCCGTGCTGTCTCGCGCGCATGGGCCAGACACCGGCGTTCGAGGGATTGTGTTTGTGTGTGTCTGAGAGAGAGAGAGAGAGAGAGAGAGATTGTGTTTGTGTGTGTGAGAGAGAGAGAGAGAGAGAGTAATGTTAAGAGCAAGCAGCTCTCAATCAAGAGCACACAGTAATCCCCTCCAGGTGTTTGAGCTGTTGCTATGGTAACCTTACTGACAGGAGAGAAGCTCAAACGGAGCCTTTTTTCCCTAAAACATCACCTCAAACAAAGAAAGATTGAAGAAAAACTACAAAAGCTATCAAAATAATTCTTTCACTGTCAGAACCGGAAGGCTTTAGTGAATAACATGCATCAGTTTCAGAAAGATAGTCCAAAAATTAACAACTGAGAGCGATCTAAAAACTATTGTGATTTGCGTTTTTGTCACGGAGGCTTGGGAGAATTTAACGTTGCAGTGAATGGCAGATTTTGTGTCCCTCCTCGTGGTCTTTGCCTCCTTGTGCGTAAACCGTTGGTCTAATCAAAACGAAAGCACCACCATCGGAAAGAGGACAAAGATCTCTATAATTTTCTCTATTTGATGTGTTTAAGAGGTGTAAAGCTGGTGTTATAAGAGAGGCAAAAGTCTAAACTTCTGGCTTAAAAAGTGAGGCCAAAAGCTAGAGTGCGAAGGGATTAAGCACTCTAAAAAGCTTGTGAAATCTGAAAAATCTGAAAAAAGCTTAAAACTTAAACTGTGATTGCTTAAAAAGTATAAAAGATTTGAAAAAGCTGAATAGAGTGGAAATAGCTGAAGATGTGTAGATTTGTTTAAAGTTTGAATGGTGTTTCTAGCTGAAAGTATGCTGAAGTAGTTAAAGCTGAAAGAGGCTGAAGTTTGAAGAAGATTTGAAGAGGCTTCCCATTCATTTCAATGGGAAAATAATTTTAAATAAAGTTAAATATTTAAAAAAATATAAAACATTTTAATGAGAAAAGTAATGGCAGTCGATTCCTATGAAAGCTGAACATTTTGATGTTTGAATGGAGTTTCTAGCTAAAAGTATGCTGAAGGAGTTAACGGACAAAGTTTTTGGGTGGAAGAATAAGAAAAAAACAGAATAATAAAAATAAACACACAGGATCTCAATAGTGTGAATGCAAATGCATTCACACTAATAATTGGGTGAAGTCAGATCAGTGATGGATTTTATAATTTTGAGGCCCAAGCCCTATTTTTTTGTAAATTATTAAATAAAATATATATGTATAAAAGTGTTATTCAGGTGGGGTGTATAGAGGAAAATACCAATTTTTCCATGTTAAGTGCCTAAATGTACGCTTTAAAGGAAACACTGTGGGTCTTGAAACTGCCAAAGAAAATGTTACGCATTTTCAGGTTAAAAGCTAAAATTTGCTACATTTTAAGAGTAAAAATTGAGTTTCAAGAAGTGTGGTGACTTGATATGCTTCAAATGTTATAACCTGTCCATAACCAGGAAGTTTCACATCAATCATGGCTGATGATGAAGCTGAAGGCAGTCAGTGGAAGGAAAGTGAAGTAATAGAACTTTTTAATAGAATATTTCTTCTTGCTATGATTTGGTTTAAATGATGGCGGCTCTGATCGTAAATGAACTGAAATACCTTGAATCACATTCTCGTCCATGTTAATTTTATTTTTCTGTATATGCACGTTGAGTTTCAATTACCAGTTTAAATAGAAATGACAGACAAAAGCTTCCAATTCCGTTATTCTTTACTTAAGCATTTGTTTAAAATACATCGTACAGAATTCTGATGAATCTTTCTGCATATGCCATTGTCCCTCTCTTTCTTCTCCCATGGTTCAAAATGGCACCACTTCCTCCTCCAGCCACATCTCAGCAGGAAGAACCTCCCATGAATACATTCTGATTGGCTGCCAGCTCTCAGGCGTCATGTTCCACTTGTTTTTAACATGGAAAGTGGTCTTTGGCCTCTGAACATAGAAGAACTTATAACAAAATATCTATACACACACTGTTACATACTGGAGAAACAATTCACTAATCCCAATCATTCATTCACGCCGTTTTATTTACATTATAAAACATTCAACTTATTATTGAAAATAACTATGATGTAATAACAAATGAAATGATGATGTATCCCACCCTTGTATGAACGCATGTCAGCTTGCTGTGAGGCGCACATTATTTATAATGAGAACGAGCACACAATAAAAGCAGATTAAAAAGAATATTGATCTTTAAGGCATGCAGTGTGAATGTAGCTTAATTTAAAAATTGTGCCAGGTTACTAAAACTTCTTTAAAACACAGACTGGGTAGTGGTGGAAATTATCAATATTAGAAAAAGAAATATGCCAATCTACTTTAACCACTTACAAATTCATTATTAACCTCAAACCATGTACTTACAACTGAAAGAGTTGGAATGAACATGCATGGAATGGATCATGCAGAAGGAACCGGTTGTGCGCTCTGTGCAGACTGTTAACTGATGTAGCGGATCTAGTATAAATGCTTTAGATGAGTCAAGACTATGAGCAGAGTCCTCAAAGCAGGTATTGCACCATGAATGTGGCTTCATTTGGCTTATCGACTCCATTTTATGTACAAAAATTCCAGAATGACTTCTAATAAGGATTAATGCCCTCAGTTTCGTAAGGTTTGCTCCTCATCCGGTGTTTCTTTCAGACCTCCTTACAAAAGAAAAAAACTGTGGAACAAGGAAAACTTTCCCCTCACCCACGCACAACACGTCTGAGCATGCTTTAACAGACAGAGTTAGGTGTCAAAGGTAGATGTAAATTAGAGTTAGCTGTAAAAGGTTTTATCCCCTAGTTTGATTTTTTTATCACAATCATCTTTGTCTACAACATTGAGATTGTAAACTACATCTGAAACCTCAACAGTCCTACAGGAAATGGCTAAAATGCATACACACAAATCTCTTCACCTCTGATGATGAGGTTTGTTTCGTAAAGCAGATCTGCACACATGTGCTAACGCTAATTAATGTGCTAAATTGAATTCTGGAGAAATTCTGCTGGAAGTACTGGGGTGATTAGAGCAGGAAATCAACCCACAGCACCACAAAAATGAGTTAATACTGTATCTAAATTATCCAAAACAGAGCCTCTAAGGAGGGTTTTTGGGTAGGGGGGTTTAAAAATCACCTAGCAAATAAGATCTGGAGAAGGAAAGCAGAAAAGGTTCAGATTTATTCAGATAGGGGGAAAAGGTTCAGATTTAGTACTAAGAAAGAAATTGTTAAGAAAAAATAACAAGTAGTGTCAAAATACTATGAGTTGCATGAGCAAAGATCCAGAAGATGCCATCGCTCCTTGCTCAAGACATCCTCTCCAGCTGAAACATAGTTCATTCATTCATTCATCTTCATGTCGGCTTTCGCCACAGTGGAATGAACCACCAACTCTCTGGCATATGTTTTATGCGGCAGATGCCCTTCCAGCCGCAACCCATCGCTGAGAAACATTCACACACACATTCACACTCTGGGCAATCGTTCTTACTCAATTCAATTATACCACATGTCTTTGTTCTTGTGGGGAAACCGGAGCACCCGGAGAAAACCCACGCGAACACGAGGAGAACATGAGAACTCCACACAAAAATGCCACCTGCCCCAGCCGAGCCTAGAACCAGCGACCTTCTTACTGTGAGACGACCGTGCTACCCACTGCACCACCGTGACGCCTGAAACATAGTGAAGAATGTGAGCATCTGCCTTTAATTAAAAATGATTTGGGAGTCCCGCAAATGGATTTGTCCACTGAGCAGCTCCTAATTGACATCTGGACCAATTTATAGCTGTGTTTGATGAAATGATTGGGAGGTCCTAATGTTGACCAGTGATGGTACTGTTTTACTCGGTTCACATCATCACTTGCTCTAATATTATATAAAGGAAAATGGTAATGCTTCTATGAGCTGTTCATGCCCCATTTAAGAGGTCATGTCAAGGTAGCCTTTTTGTGGCTTTTATAGGGATTTTTAACAGTAGATTAAATCAAAAGTCGAATCATGGATGTTGAGTCAAATCTCGCATCAGTCCAAGTCACATGATTGTTTCTGGGCTGGAACCAGTTATTTGTCGTTTAGCAATTAGTCCAATTTTGGATTGAATCCGAGGAGAAGGTGGATGGCAATTAAGGTGACGACAGAGGACAGCAAGGACAGAGAACCAAACTGCTGTGGTTTGGTAAAGCGGATCGAGAGAAGTCAGCACCACAGGGAGGAGTTCGGCGCTGGCTGCTGATGACGGCCAGTTGTTAAGTGCCAAAGGTCAACCAGCATTAGGAGTTGCCCTCCAGGGATTTGATAAGATAAGATAGACTTTATTAATCCCACAATGGGGAAATTCTGTATGTACAGCAGCAACTAAAACAACAACAACAGAAGGATCCATGGGACTGATAAGTGAAACAAGAGACACAAAAATGTCATATTGCACATGTTTTGAAAAAAATATTGCACATAGTGCACAATTTTTACATTTGAGAGTTGCAAAATCCTATACACAAACATTTATGTTTCCTGACCTGTGAATTTGTGTTGGGCTAACCTGTGAGTTGTGTGTCCCAACATTTATGTGTTACTGTAAAGATGTATTATACAGTCTAATTGGTGTCCGGATCTCCGCATTAGGAGCAGTAGAGCGATCACATGGAGTTGGATGGTGCTCTGGTTGCATGAAGCAAGTGGTGAATCCTCTTTGTGAGTTTGCATGGGATCAGCGGTGTTCCTAGCCATTGGCAGCAGACGGGCCCTGTTGGTGAAGGAGCCGGATGGAGAACCCTGGATCGAATGCTCTTCTCTTGGACTGAATGCTGTGATCGGTCTTAAGGAGCGGAGCTATGATTCCTGATGCTGGGACATTGTTGTTGGTTAAGGGTTGTGAGGACACCACCCCGTTTAGGAAGGGGTAGTGTATCTGCCTGTGTCTCGGTTTAGCACAGGTTGTATTGTGGGTTATTTGGGTTGCCATCATTCATATATGTGTGTTGGTCATCATGCCCTTCAGTGTATGAGATCTTGTGCACATGGGAGAGAAAATGAACCTGTGAATTGACCTCGGTGATGCTTCGATTAGGTGAAAAGAACGTATTCGCGTCTTTGTAAAGACGAATGTCAACGAACTTCCTAAGATTGCTATACGATTAAGTATCATGCAGGGGTCACCGCCTTTAAGTTTCAAACAAAGTGCAAACAATTCATTTGGTTTAAAAATTTGTCCAAAAAGAAATCACATGCATTACATTCACCAGCACTGACGTATTTATTTTCATTTAGTTGTCCTTCATTTCTGACAGGCTCCATGAGAGCCCTGCAACCCCAATGCTTGCTTTTCTGATTATAAAATGAACGAACTAATGAATAAACACACTTCATAAAACTACTTTAATTTTTATGGAAAGATTTTAATAGTTATTGAATGTTCTACATCTTACAGTAAATATTATACAATTACAAACTTGGCTTAATTATGTCACAGAGATCACTAACTGATCCTCAAAAAAAAAAAACAGTAAAAAAAAAAAAACAGTTTTACACTTCATTTCACAAGCCTGATGTGGTCTCCTTGCTCAAATGATGGAAGGACACAATCTGGCGAAAAACACACACTGGAGAAAAAAGCGAGTTGGCAGAAGAAAGTTGCAGTGTGGACTCTTGAGCTGCTCGTTCACCAAAAAGGAAAATTTGATCATCAAAGCCTTGACCCCAGTGATGGAATAGCTGTAGCTCCACAGAACACTTTATTTTAAAGGTTCGTTATAATGCATTAGTTAAGCATTAATAGTTAAAATTATATTACTTACAAACACACTATTAAAACAAATTGATTTAACATTGTCAAAGTCATGAATTAGCAATTTTTACTCTTTTAATTTTGATCAATTTTAACAGCAACAGAATGCATTTATTAGCAGTGTATTGATAGCAGTTAAGCCTTAATTAATGTAGATTTGGTGTTTATGTCAGAGTAGGGGGGCAAAATGCCATCCGTAGCACTTTAATAATGGGTTTGAAAAGTTAATAAATAGATTATTCTAGCCAAAAAAATCCCCCTGGAATTGCAATTATAAATATAAACACACCATATTTTAAAATAATGATTCCTTTATATAGCGTTATATCTAACATAATTTTAAATGATTTCTGCTTCATGGTTACAAACATGTTAATCATGCTTAATTATTAGGTCATCCAAATAGCGTTTACTTACTAGTGTGTTAGCAATTAACCAGCTCTTATTTAATGCTTCGATAATACATGTTTAGAACCTGTTAAAAAAAGGAAATAAATAGCCGTCCAAATGGGTGAACACACAAGATTTTAAGTCCAAAACTAACACTAGTCTCAGTTAAATGCTCCATAAAAGCACTGTAATGATACATAATTCAACCATAAGGAAAGACTCATGTTTTGCTCTTTTGATAGGAATTTTCTTCTCAATACTTAAAAATGTATTTCCTTATCTATGTACTGAGTTTAAGGTTTCCCAAAAGGTGTTCTAAAGCTTTGAAATAATCTTGGAGCGAGTAGTGTTCAGAGTTCAGTTAACCATGGAGAACTTTTCAAGATCAGAAATTCCTCAATCAGGTGTCCTGTAAACGCTCTCTGAAGGGAGAACACATTTGGAAGACTGTCCCCTTTACCCTTGTACATTTGCAATGCAAACCACCATGTCTTGTTTTCTATCTGGACCAAAACTAAACAGCGTGAACTCCTTGTTTGTCTGCGCCCCACCCAAAAAAACACAGTACCAAAATGTATGAGGAGAGCTAACAGCAAGCATGGCCGACACTGGTCAACAATCTGAAACCAAGAGGAGAGCAGCGCACGGATTTTCCACAGCAACATCACATCTTCTCTAAACTAACATAGTCCTCCACATCACAGTCCAATTTCCAAAAAAACTACCCGATTGCACACCGAATATTATCAATCGTGTACTCTGATTCCACCCCACCTTTACAGCTTGCTTTTCAAAATATGTCTTCACCCACATAGAAATCATCCAATTTATTAGATCAGAAATGAATAGAAATTAGATTGTGTTGATCAGATATTTTAGTTACCATCATATCTCAGCTAAAAAGAGAACTGAGTAAATTGGGCCAAAAAGCATCATATTAGGGTTAACTATCACTTAGGTCAACATTTCATTCTGTATTAAAATGTATGCTGTGTTTTTGTATAGAGTACATACTCTGTTTTACGATGATTAAACTCCATAGATCGGGAGAGGACAAGACTATAGTCCTGTAAAATCACATTAACCTTCAAGTAACACACCTGATTCCACTAATTAAGCTCCACTTGGTTTGTTTGAAGCTATTGGTTTGTCACTTGAAACAAAAACCTAGAGGGCTGCATTGATTGACCCCTGCCATAGACTATATGAAGCTGAAGATGTCAAACACTGGTTTGCGTTGGATAAAAGTGGGTGGAGTCAGCTGTTTCTTTAACGATGTCACCCATTGTTTTCCGATACTAACAGTGGGTGGAGTCAGCTCTTTCCTTATTGATGTCACCCACTGGTTTCCGATACTAAAAGTGGGTGGAGTCAGCTGTTTGCTTAAATAGGCCACCCATGGGTTAGATGCTAAAAGTGGGCGGAGTCAGCTGTTTCCTTATTCATGTCACCTATTGGTTTACAACTCTAAGAGTGGGCGGAGTCAACTGTTTACGTAACTATGTCACCTATTGGTTTACTTTGCTAAAAGTGGGTGGAGTGAGCTTGTTTCTTTAGTGACAGTGTGCCAAAAATGAGTAGAGCCAACTAGAATCTCTGAAATTCACGCAAATCTTGAAATCTTCTTCTCAGAGCTGGGAGTTAAAACTTAAGTGTATTTATATCATTATATTTAAGTAGCTAAGTATGTTGCTGTGAAGGTATTTATACCAATTGAGAACGCTGCTGAGGGGTAGCCTTACACATATTTTTTTTTCTCTTGATAAGCTGAGGACTTTAAGATGAGATAGGATTTTCTCCCTTTTAAGACCAGCATCTAGTGGTCTGTCTGTGAATTACAGTGTCTGTCATTTCCAGAGGAAGGCATCCAGAGGATGTGTTAATGCTATTTGAGCCTTAACCTCCTCAATAACCTCCTGCAACACAGAAATAAACCCCTTCAATTAGATTGCTGCATTAATTCCCTTTAAAATCCTACTCAGTGTTCTTTCCAGTATCATTCATTTTATAAATCCCTGCTGGGAGCTGCTTCTCTCAGGCTCCCTTTCACAAGTGGGCACAAAAGAAGAAGAGAAAACCATCTTGAGGAAGTGAAATCAACGAAGAGGAAACCCTCTCACCCGCACAGACTGTCTTACTTCACTCCAAAGCAACTAGAAAGACCTTCAACTGAAGAACAACGAACATCAATCCTCAAATGAAACTAAAAACAACACGCTTGAAAAGCACCTACATTAAACGGCAGAGCGTCATTCAGGTCCTGAGATACCATAAAGTTCACCGTTTGATATAATACTGTAAATAATCGTCTCAAAAAGAAAGAGGAGGGAAGAAAATCACAGCTTGATTCCATGGAAAGAATTCCACACATTTTTGCTTCATTGTTTGCTGACGGCACTAAATGAGACTAAATTTGAGATTAGGTTAAGGTTTGCTCAGAAAGTTGGTGAGGAGCAGAGGTGATGGTGTACACCAGGTGGAAGTGTTTGGCATATTCTAAAACACAAGTGCAAGGGCGTGGCGGTGAGCTACGGCGATAAGATCCCAGGAGTTTTATCTATGTGCACTCATTGATCAATCAGTCTGATGATAAATGGGCAGCTCACATAAAAATCCTGTGAGCTGCAGTGAAGATAATCCGTTTCTCACATCATAAGAGCTTCACAGATCTGGGATTAAGGTAAACCTGTAGTGTTTGCAAGAGTTTGTAATCAGTTTTGATCAGTTTTTTTTAGAGGATATATCTCAGAAACAGGAAAAGACAGAAGAAAATTATTTCTTCAGGAAGAACGTTGTAAAATTAATCATATTTTTTCATCAAAAATTATTTAAAACTGGGAGTACTTTAACAAAATGAAGAAAAAATAAATCATATTTGTCTAAAAAAGTTGATCATTTAAGAGGGCACAATTATTAAAGAAGCTTTTAATTTAATCAAAATAAATTAATTGAATTTTTATCACACTGCTTATGTTTTGCTATGAGTGTGATCTGTCATGGGACAGTCTCGACCCTTGATTTTACTCTTAGCTTCATTTCAATGTTTTTTTAATTTATTTAAGTCATAAAATGAATTTGTAAAACGTTCCATCAAACTCCAAGGAGTTTCTAGAAAGAATTGGGCACTGACACTTGCCTTATAGCTCACTAGAGTGTTATTTGTTCTCTCAGTTGCTGTGAAATCACCTAACATGATGCTAAAGCAGGTCAACTATGGGGGGTAAATTGTGCCATAAATTGAGCATGTAACTAAGATATTCAAATGAGCAATAAGAAGGCTCAACTTTTTATTTTAAACCCGCAAACAGTTCATTTTCTGCTCCTGTTAGTCTTCTTATCGTGCAGTAGGTCTTTGAGGGTCTGGGAAAGCGCTATTGAATGTATTAAAATTATTACGATTCCTGAAAACAGAAGACAAGAAGGTTTCGAAATTCATTTCAAACGCTTCTGACAAAAAAATAGAACGCGTTCCGGTTAAACCCAAACTAATGTTTCAGAAGCAGTCTGTTTGTGTAAAAGACACAAAACAAACTTAATTTTGTTGTTGATCATTTCAGAGGAAAATCTCAGCGTTCAACGAGCTTAAGAGTGTCAGCCATCTCGTGTTTTAGCCCACCAAAACCCGTAGAGCATCTATTTTTCAAACAACATTCTTCTTCCTTATAGAACCAGACTCAATCCCCTCACTCTTTCCTTTTGCAAAAACAAAACAAATAAGAGAAACTTTCTGCGATGATGAAGCTGCGTGACGCAACCCTGCTTAGCAAGATGCACAGTTTCCACCTAAAAACAACCTCCTCGCTCCCACATCACTTAAAAACAACCGAACAGTGATTGATTGGCTAAACTAAAGAGTGATACTGCTCAGTACTGACGATTACATCACTTCCAGAGACATCACCAAGCGCAGAGTAAATGCTGCAGATTAAATATGAGCGCGTACCGCATATTATGTTTATTTGTCAATGTGCAATGCTTCAGTATGAACATTTGATATGTCACATGGGTACAGGCCTCGGGACAGGGACTCAAAATCTCTCTCCGCCGTAATGAAAAGCCATTCAAGCATTCCTATTATTGCATTGAACAAGTCCGTTTTACGCCTACTATCTGTGCAACGAGGGTTAGACCCACTCGAACCAGGAGCTGGCTGAAAGTTCATGAAAATAATTCGCTCATTCATTTCTCATGCCCTCGTTTGAGCACAAAACACTACTTTTGAGATTTTGCACTCACTTTACACAAACACTCAATTAAGTGCAGGGTGGCCATCTTTTTTTTGTGTTACCAAAAAAAATGCCAGGTACATCACAAATCAGACACAGGATGTTTATGTGTGACGAAAGGAAATTAGTTGATTTTTTTGCACAGATTTAGAGAATTTTATGAGAAAAATGGTGGACCCTAGAATATAATCTGATGAAAAGTATTCAGAATTTTCAGGTAAAGTGCTCAAATTAGGTGCGCTTTAGGGAAAACATAGACAATCTTTTAACTTCCAAATAGATTTTTATGAATTTTCAAGTTTATTGCATTTTGTGAGCAAAATGATGGATCCCAAAGAATAATCTACTGGAAAGTTGATGTGCTTTAAGGAAAAAAAGAGTGAATCTTGGAACTCTCCTATAGGTTTTAGTGAATTTTAAAGTGTACAATTTTGCATTTGCTGGATTTATGAGCAAAATGATGGACCCTAGAGGATAACCCACTGAAATTTCCAGTTTTCAGATAAAGTACTTTAGTTTGTTGAATGCTAGGGAAAACCGAGTGAGTCAGAACTTCCAGATAGATTTGAGTGAAACTTTTTTTTAAAGTTTATTCTTTTACATTTGGTGCAGTTTATGAGCAAAATGATGTGTCCTGAAACACATTTCTGAAAATGTGGTGAATTTTCAAGAAAAGAGCTTTAATTTAGTGTACATTTGGGAAATCAGAGTGAATCTTAAAACTCTGATAGATTTGCTTGAATTTTTAACCGTTTAAAACTTCTGCATTTGGTGGATTTATAAGCAAAACGATGCATCCTAGAGCATAATCTCCTGCACAGATTGTACATTTCTTGGTAAAATTTTTTTAATGTAGTGCACTTTAAGGGAAAAAATTAAGGGTGTTTGAACTTCGAGATGGGTTTCTGTCACTTTTTAAATAAACACTTTAACATTTGGTGCATTTTATTTGAAATGATGGAGGTATTTGAAAAATTTATTTTCACTTTAGGGAAAACAGAGTGAATTGTTTTTCAGTAGTATAAACTTTCAATAGATTTGATTGATACATTGTGAATCCTAGAGTTTTACATGCAAAGTCACTATATTTCTTTAATTTGGTGCACTTTAAGGAAAAAGAGCGAGTCTTGCAACTTCCAGGTAAATTATTGTGAATTTTCCATTTCAAAACTTTAGAATTTGGTGAATTTTATGAGCAAAATAGTGAATCCTAAAGCATAATCTACTTTTCAGGTAAAAACTTTTAGGATTAAAAAGCAATTATCCATTATTGGAGCCTCCTGAGAAATGTTTTGTAAATTTTAGAAGAATGTCCAATTTATTTAGCGATATAATAAATGTATAAAATATTTTGTGGAAACTAATGGGAGGATTATTTTATGTACATTGTGTCAATTTTATATGAAATAAACTAAAAACCCAGTTTGAGTGTGAAAAGGAGTAAACGAAGAGTCAAAATCGCTTGCATTTATTTTTTTCAATTGCATTCAGTTTTAAATGTGTGAATAAAACAAGGATGAGCGATTCATCAGCTTTCAGCCAGAAACCCGACATTTGTACATTTTAGTGCTATCTACGATAAATTCCCTTTGAATCTGCAGTAGTGTCCACACTCAAAAATGGACTTTCATCAAGTTGTTATGACGTGCATTTACTGGATTAGCTGGAGACAACAGGTGGAAATGTGTCATAAAATTCAAAAACGTGTTTTATTGAAGGATACGCTCCGGCATAAAAGTGGGCAGGCTCACAACTGGACCAGAGGCTCGAGTCAAGTGCCCGAACTTCTCCATGCGCAGGTTTGACATGACCACATGCCGCAAGATTTCATAAATTGAATATACTTACATGTTATAAATTCGAAGCTTATGCTATCCTGATACATACGTAACCAGAACATTCTCTATTTAGTGAATAACTAAGATTACTGTATGCACGGGATCACCTAATGAAGGTTAAACCACATTTGCACGGACCCTACTGATGATATATTCCTTACAAATCTACAAGAACAGCTACGAGCTGGAAGACACCCTTGTTTATCGAAACGAACCAAACTTAGAAAAAAATGTTCCATGAGGAAACACGGAAGGCGGAAATCAAGCTGTAGATGAAACCAACCCGAAGCGCTGTGACGTTTGGCAGCTTGTGTGGATGGTGAGGATGCGAGTGGTGCTGATACTGCGTCGGTACATTCCTCCACACCAGCAGTTAGACTGAACATAAAGACAGATGGATTGGT
Organism: Danionella dracula; assembly: GCA_900490495.1. NCBI lineage: Eukaryota > Metazoa > Chordata > Actinopteri > Cypriniformes > Danionidae > Danionella > Danionella dracula. Next base: position 11,401,740 of record UELW01000556.1, read on the forward strand.
CGAAATCATTCTGGAGTTCTTACTGCGGTAACCATGAAAGAATTAAAACAACCTAATGCATTCCAACAAAGTTAAAAATGAAACTTAAATAAAACGATACAAAAAGCAGCTTTTACAAAAACATGGAAGAATGCATAAAGTGACCCTTGCACTTTTTTCTCTTTTTTTTGTTCTTGCAAACAGACGTGGCGCCTCCTGTTGGGCACAGAGCGCCGATGTAAGACTTGAGTAGTTGCATACGATGTTTGACTCCAGATCTAAAATGAGGAGAGACAGAGGGAGTCAACACATGCTCTTGCACTCAAGATGAAGGTGAGGGTGGGCTCACATGATTGGCAGGTGGATTCTACCAGTGAGGTGGCACGTAGCTGTACCCAGGTGTACCCTGGGGTCGGTACGTTGGCACGGTGACGGGATGTGCTCCAATAGGAGTGTGCTGAGGGGTGGTCAGCAAGGTTCCTGAGGGCAGAGAGGGAAACAGAATGATTGAGCATGATGAGTACATTCTGTCTAGATCAGTAATCACCAAACCCAGCCCAGATCCAGGAGGTCCAGTGCGTTGCACATTTTTTGTTCAACCATCATGAAACACACCTGTTGAGCTAATAAAGATCGTCTTGGTTTGTCTGAAGCTAGAGTAGTATACATGGTAGAACAGGATTTCAACTAAATTTGCAAAGCTTCAGACGTCCAGGACCATTTGGTGATGACCTTGCTCTTGACCTTTGTTGAAAATACAATTTACTTTACTAGAGTAATTGACTAAATCACATTAAACATGTCCCACATTATTAAAACTTGACTTAAAAACAATTCAATCACTCCAAATAAACTGACAGTATATGAATGAGCATTCCAATATAACTGATATATTAACTTCTACTGCATGTGTAGTTATGCTAATATTTTTAGCATAAGCGTACTGTGTTTTACATTCATATCGTTAGCTTCTTGGCTAGCATTCTTCTACTTCGAGAAAATCGGAAAAAAGTGTAAATGATAACGGCCCTCCAGGGATTTCGCTTGACCCACCGGATCTAAAAAGATGGTGGAAGGAACTTGAATTGGAAACTGACAGAAGACATCAACAAGGGTTCTCGAGTTTTGGGGCACAGCTATAGATGCTAATCTAATCAAACACTGTTGTAAACCAATTGTGCACACCTTGACAGCTGCTACTTTTATTAAGCTTCACTGTACGATTGTTCAAATATGTATAAACAAATATGCTGACAGATGTCACTGAGAATTACCATAGAGTGCAAGCAAAAAGAGTGTGTCAAAACCATGCCATTATCACATGGAACACCAGAGGGAGATATAGTGCTTTCAATATAATGGCTATTTTATAACTATATGAGGACCGAACACACAATGCCAAAATGGATTTGATGCAAGAAACCCAGCTGATTTTAAGAGTTTGGAGACATGGAACAAAGATTTATTGTTTTCATCTGGATTATTTTATTTATAATTGTTTTTCTCTAACTAGGCAGACACTTTTAGCTCATGAAACTTTGCCCAGAGCGGGACGAAGTTGGGTGGTTGCAGGGGGGTACAAGCCAGTACCATGATTTAACCAAGTTTCACCCCGCTTTATCAATCACTTTAACATTTCTTATTTCTCAAAAAAATGTACATTTTGTCTGCAAAAATTATTGCGAAGCCACTGAAGACATTGATGATGCCAAATTGCGAGTAGGTTTTTGATATCTCAAACAATTTTCTCATAACCTGTAAAAAAATTGTGAAATTGCATATTAAGTCATAAACTCATCATACATTTAATACAACATTTTAGGTTTTTGCTAACTATATAATTATGAACACAATAATGTGACTTTTGTGATCGTTTGTTAAAGTGCCCCCATCTTGCCACAAGTTATGTCACTTTTACAAACAATCTAGTTTTTTTTCTGCTCTTATGAAGCGAAGTTTAAAGCAGACTCGTGTGTTCTTCTGAAAGGTTTGGCTGTATAAAAAAAATCCTTTGCCATAGTAACTCTTTAAATTTCTAAGTATCTGAATTGTTAAAAGACGCACAATTTTCTTGGTATCCACCAAAATCAGCCGGTATCAGACATCGATGGTGCTAACTCCAAGCAGTATTTTGATCTCTCAAATTATTTGCTGAAAATTATTATATTATTTTTACAAGCATTATTCAAACATCTTCATTTACATTTAAATAAAGGAACAAAAATGCACAGCTTTACAGAGTTTAGGGGTAGGCACTAGCCAAAATGATTTATCGGATCTCTTAACCAGCAACAAATATAGGAATAAATCGAATCTGGGTTCAGATCACACAATTCAGACTTGATTATGTTTCTGAGAGAGTGTTTGCATTTATAGTGAGAGGCACTGTTCAACTGGGTTGCTGTGCCAGAATGCTCCGAGCTCTACATCGCTGCTCGCAGCTATATTTTACCTATATTTTTGCACCTATCTTCTCCTGCAACCTTATTTTGAATGATTGTATCTGAGCATTTCATTTGCTAAATAAAAATGCATTATTAAAGTAACTGTTTGTTGGTTATTTCGAGAAGCTGAGAAAAAGAACAAACCTCATAGGAGTCTATAACATATGTACTGAACTTGATTTATTCTACCTAACTTGAGAAAAATAAATCAGGTAAAGGCGGTGTTAAGTAGACACAAAACTCTGCTGAAAATTCTGGAAGGTCAGGACTTCTATGGACTCACCTGCAGACATGGCCATCGTGGTGCCTGCCACCATTCCCATAGCCACACCATTAGAGCGTGGCGCTTGCACAGCAGCGGGGTAGATGGCTGAGGGGATGCTGTTGGGCTGCACCACCGTGGTGTGGTGGATCACGTGAGGCTGCGCAGCGTACACCGGCTGCGTGAAATACGCACCCTGCGGAGAACACATACAATCAGTTAACACCTATTACTGCTGCTTTACAAGAGAATTTATTGTGGAAAAAGCAGTAAAAGCTAACGTCTAAGAATCATTTAATCATTAAAAATGTTTTTATATAGCACTCTTTTAACCGTCGGTTCAAAGTAGCTTTACGAAGGCATAGTGTAGATTAAGATAGGATATGATTTTTAGATAGGAATTACTATTGGATAATTCTATGTGGTAGAACCAGGGCTGGGCAAATTGGACAAAATATATATCTCGATTTATTCCCATTTCAGTTGATCTCTATAATTATCACGATGTCACCTAACCCTAACCCTCAGGGACAGAAAAAATTTTTAATGAGGGGAAATTCCCTCTTTTATTTGATTTAGTGACAGTTTCAGATAAATTTATATTAAAAATGTATGCATAACCTGTGAAAATAGCACAAATATCAGACATCGAGTATTTATTTATTTGTATTTAGTTAGAGAGAATATAGTTTTTGTTTGCAGAAAAAAATGAATAAAAGTATGGCGATTTTAGTCACCGACCATGAATAGTGCCCTTGTGTTACCCCTACCGCTTCGTGAGCTAATATAAACATTGAAAAATGATCCCACGCACGGAAAATATCACCTAATAAAATCACACACGCATACACAGAAAAGACCCCAATGGAAAACCCCTCCATGAGATCACAGGAGCCTCTCTGACTGGGGCAGGTGCTAATCACCTCCCAAGTATAAACCCCTATTAAATCTTCAGATCCATCACCATTTACAGTTTGTTAATAGTTTATTGATAATTTTGATTGACTTTTCAACCGGGTTCCCGTTAATCATTGCTTGCAGCTAAATGTTAGCTTTTTGAACTCCTACTGCAAACTAATTTAGAATTATTGATCACATGTGATCAGTGAAATATTTATTTATAATTATTATATAGCATTGTTGCGGTCATCAGTTGTTTGGTGGTTATTGAGAAGCTATGGCCCCTGTAGGATGATTGGTGTTATTTCGGCTGAAAGAATGTATTTTCCACTCTAGGTCCATCTGCAGTTTTTTTCTGACATTGACAACAAATTCCAAAAAACACATAAGAGATGGTTGAAATTCTACATTTTTCAACCCTTTGATTTAATTGATAATAATTATTGATACACTTTAAATATTTACAACCATTCCAAATATGTGTTGGAGTGAAAACTAAGCTCTCCATGGTGGGGTTTTTTTTTTTTTTTTGCAACTTCACTTAAATTCAAGCTTGTGATTTTGACGAGACAGCACATGCTTGGACTCCTGAGAGTTAGTATATGTAACTTAATATCCAAGACAAAAATAGTGCAGAATAATATACACAATTGCATTGAGAAAGCTGAAACATGTTTTATAAATATATTGAGTACAAGCAATTTAACATGTTGGCAATTTACCTGAAGCTCATGGACTAATCGATTATGTGAATACTCAACACTTGTGTAGATGTAAACAGCTTTACAAAGAAACATCTTCTGACCTGAGCATAGAGGTTCTGCTGGGGGTAGGCACTTCTGATGGGGTACATGGCTGTGGGATAGGGGTTTGGGGATGGGGAGTATGGTGGGGGGGCTCCATTGCTCTGAGTCGGGGGCACTTTATAAGGCGTTCCTGCAGTATATCCTGAAAGAGAGAGAGACACAGGGTCAGCTCAAATAGACAATCAGGCAAATTTACACTGAATATGACGAATTACACAAATTAAAATATTCAATCATGCAACTCTTTGCTGGGTAACTTATGGTGGCTGAGAGAAGCAGATTAAATCACAATTATGAAAGCAATGTAACAAGTAAAAAAAAATCACCACAATTCCAATCTGATTTTAGAACAGATTTCAGAACAAACAACTTACTGCTGATTGGACGATATTTCTGTCAATCATGTCAAGCACTCAAATACCAGCAATCCTTGAACTAAATTAAATGTTCAATGTACAGACATGAACCTGTGCTTTAATGTGCACAAGAGATTTAAATATTTACTTTGTATCTTTTGGAAACAGAGAATGTTCCTGTCACTGTAATAAATTCGTATCTAACTCTTAATCGCAGATGAACGCATTTAATGACGTTTTAAGGTGTGGAAATGTGTGACATGAGTGTTCAGGAGACAGTCACTCGATTATATAGTCTCCAGGATTATATCTAAAATATCTCAAATTGTGTTCAGAGATGGAATAAAGCCATGTAGAGTCTGGAAACACGTGAGGAGACGTGATTAGTGATCATACTTTCATTTGGCCCAATAACCGAATTCCTGTCATCTCATATTAACACATAACTCAGGTGTCTTTATATAAGTATTAACACTCAAAACAGTAGTATGTAAATGGTGTGCTCTTCCACACGGAGAATGCAACATTGTTTTGTACTCTGTGGTGCTTTATTGTCTGTAAAACAACACATAAAATTGTGTAATAGCCAAGTCTTCTCAGGTGAAGAAACAACACACACAATAGCGCATCTTATGCTACATTTTGCTTGTGCTGTTAGTAGATTTAGTTCCTAACCAACCAATCAGTGCACAGTTGAGTGAAAATGTACTTTTAAACTTATTCAATAACTGTAAACCACAGACATGCTTGAAATCAGATTTATTTAGCTATTGTTTTTCTTTCTAAGAGGCACATGTAGATGCATCTTAAACTTTATTGAGAGTAAACAGATTGGAATTCATTAGAAAAGGCCACCCCCTCCTGGTGAATGACAGAATTCGTTCACAGTGGACACACTAGACTTTGAGGAATCAGGATTACAAGTAAAAAAAAGCTTAAAGTATGACAGACACAAAATGTTAAAGCATGCTCTCCCGCACTCACAGCAATACAGATGGTTTTTTAAATAATTATTAAATATGCATTCAGGCGAATACTCTCGGGCTGTGAAATGTAGCAATCTGAGACAGAGAAGCACAAACATGACTGCTCCTCACACAATCACTGAACCTTCAAACACACTCAAGCGGTTTCATTTCACAAACAGAGCTCGAAGCTGCCCAAACAAACACTTTTGATGATGTAAACCACTGTTAGAGGCATGGCTGCGCAAGCAACAGAAACAAACAACAGCAAGCAAGAAAGCATCGTCTTCATAACACTGATGTTACACCAGTTATCCCTGCATGATAATCTCAGGTTAATTTATTTATTTCAGTTGATTTATTTTAATAAATTCAATGAAAAAGTGAAGGTTGCATACCATATATATTCACTATACACAGCCTGATTTTTTTGAAGAGTTTATTTTTTTTATAAATTATTACAACGGGCAACAAATGAAAATCCCACATTCGGTCTCTCAGGAACATTCAGAAACACAAGTAAGACTGCTGCTTTGACAGCTGGTTAAAAGATGATCATTGACATGTTGCACAAGGAGGGTAAGACACAAAAGGTCATTGCAAAAAAAGCTTGCTGTTCACAAAGCTCTGTGTTTATACACACTAATAGAGACACAAAGAAATATGTGTTATGAAAAAAGTGTTAAAGCATTAGAGAAAACTGCAGCCAGTAGAGAAAAAAAGAATGGACTGCAGCTGGAGACGGTGCTTCAAGAACCCTTGTGCAGAGGCGTACACAAGACATGGCTTTCGAATTGTGATGGGTCACTCTTCAACAAGAATTGTCAGAAGTCAGCAGCATCTAATCTGGACTACTGCGTAGTGCTCCAAAGTTATGTTCTGTGACGAAAGTAAATGTAGCATTTCCTTTGAAAAGCAAGTGTTGTATAACTTTAATAATTTGCAATTATCCTTCCTTTTGAACTGTATTTGATACTGTAGTACTAATCCAAACATGTTAAAGGTATCTGGCAAGAAATCTATTTAAACGACATTCAAAGCAAATGTAGGGGAAAGGTCTGATATGTTGGGAAAAGTCAACTGTAGAAATCTGTGATACTGAGGGGGCTCTAGTGAGCAACCATGAGCTTGGCATACTCTGCGCATGCACCTCGACCATGGACAGAAGTTGAAGTTCAGACTGCGTCATAAGAGTGAGGTTTAAAAGATGAAGACACACAGTTTGCATTGAGGCGAAGGAAAATGCAGCAGCTCGTTTCGACATCAGATACAATGAATTTACTGGAAGAAAAGTTATTAGGCATGAAAAATATATAAAAATTATATTTTAGCTGGTTTTGAATGTTTCTTTAATTCAAACTATGTGCTGCAACAACACAAATGCTTAATATCTTAAATATATCACATCTTAATTACTTGAATAAAATGACGTAAAATTCTCCTCTTTACCCTCCACACTAAAAAAACTGTTCTAAAAGGTTGTATTCAATTATGTGAATTTTGTCTTTAGTTTCATTTTTTTTTGTTTTCTTCCACAAGAGAATGACCATAAAATGTCAAAATCATTAGTTCAAGTAAAATTTAGTTTAACTTGGACATTTTTAGCCTCCTATTCCTAACCTAAAATCTACCCTATAGTCTTGATTTATAGCATTTGCTATATATTTTAGCAATGATTTATTCTTTAATCAAGTTTAAATGATCAGTTATCTAAAACGTAAAATAAAATAGGGTTTCACAATAATAAAAAGGTGTCTTCTCCAAAAATGTTATCGTCAATGTCATTAGTTTATATATTAAGAGTAAAAAGGTCAATAATGTACAGTCACTACATTAAAAACAAGATGTTTTCTAAAAAAAAAAATATTTTACAAGGACTTTTTACTGATATAAAAACTAAATAAATGTTAAACGAAACAGTGGGGGAAAAAACAAAGCGTACTGCAAGGTTTTTGACCAGAGAGCATTATAAAGTCTATTCCCAGTCTTTTCGCTGGCCAACATTCTTCGTGTGTGTGTGTGTTTGGAGGGGAACAAACACAATGAGAGCGGGTGTTCGTGTGTGTTCTAGCGTGAGAGGGCGAGTCGCAGCAGTTACAGTGGAGCACAGCACTGAACAGAGTAGAGTACAGTAGTCATATTTACTGAAAGCTGTGGAGGAGGCCTGGTACTGCCTGCTCTCTGAAGCCCCATCCACGGCCAGGTCATAGGAGCCTTCAGCAGGCCCCGGGGCCGATGGCGTCTGGGGCCAGGCCTGCTTCACCAGCAGCACTGTCCCATAAAAACACACACAACACAAGTCATTTTCATTTCTTTATTTCTACAGCGCTTGATACAGAACTGAGGACGGGGGGATAGTCACGCTAACCGTTGGTTTATCGTGAAAATCAGAAGTAGTGTGCTTTAACGTGGTCCTAACTCCACCAGTGGGTACACTCTTATTAGCTAGGCTAATTTCGGAAAACGTTGTAAACCTTTTATACATTATTTTTAAATAAACGTTTAAGGAATGACCTTGTGCCTGACCAAACAGATTAGTTCAGTAGTGCCCAGCTAAACATTTTATGTAAAAAGAATGTTCCGGGTTACCTATAAACGTTACTTTGTCCAGTTTTTTAACGATCCGGGAACGTTCTTTAAGGGTTATTTAAAACTGTTTTAGAACATTCTATCACTTTCTGTGTAACTAATAATGTCTGAGAACGTTATTTTGAAACATTCTTAGAATGTTAGTTCGTCCGTTTTTTTAACGTTCCAGGAACGTTCTGGTAATATTTTTAGATAACGTTTTAGTTAGTCATTAGAATATTACTAGAACATTCTGGTAATATTGTTTAGATAAAGTTTTTAGTTTAACGTCATTAGAATATTATTAGAACATTCTTTTGGAATTATGAGCTAACGTTTAGACAACCTTTAAGTAATGTTAACGAATGTTACAAGAATGTTACTTTGAGTGATCTCCAAGATAAAATAATTTTTATTTTTAAAATAATTTTTATTCTTTAGCGATCTGGAAATGGTCATAGATACACTTCAGATTAGATTACTGTAACATCCTGTATTATGGACTTGTGAGTTTCACACCCCTAAGTCTTCCAAAAAGCTGCCATTATGCTATTGAGCAGGGTTAGAAAACTCGAGCTAAATAGGTTAGCATTAGGTTACAATTAGGTTTGAATGTAAAACTATTTTATAATAGTTTTTAAAAGCCTTAATTGATCCCCACTCTAATAGCCTCTATAGTTCTCTGTTCCTATGACATGGAGTTGCTAGAGGTCCCACGCAATAGATGGAAGACTAAGGGGGACAAGCCATTTGCGGGAGCAGACCCTAAGCCATGGAATGCTTTGCCACTGGAAATACGTTATTCTATGAGCATTGATTTTTGAAATTCAGACTAAAGACTGACTTTTGTTTGCAGGCATTTGAAATATGTGATGTTAACTATTTGTAAATGTAAAAAAAAGTTCTGTCACGTTTTTTGCTTATGCTTTAGTTTATCCTATCATTTTGACTAATTTTATGTTCAGCACTTTGGCTCAGCGCTGCTGTTTGTAAACATGCTCTATAAATAAAATTTACTTACTTATTTGCCCAGTCTTTATCAACCCTACAGAAAAGGTGGTTAGACTTTTGACACTCCTATGATGAATAAGCCAGCACTCTTCCTGTTATCCTTGATTTTTGGCTGAAATGCACGCTCGCGTGTTGGATTGTAATAGAGAAAGATATATAGAGGTAAAAATCATGTGTTCTCCACCACCCTAAAGCCTGATTTATACTTCTGTGCCAACTCAACGAATTGCTCTCTGCGAAGACTGTGTGCTAATGTAACCTCATGCTGACCCCTCTGCGAAGCTCGACGTGCGCCTCTGAAGTTTTGCAACTTTGCGTCAAGGCTTCGCAGAGCACGAGTTTCGTGATTGGACAAAGTGGAGCAGAAAAAGCTGTTTCTTGGCTTGCGCTCCGTGTTAAACGCATGATAATGAAGTAAAACTTGAAAGATAAGTAAATAACCTTTCTTTATTATCTGTGCTGAGTTTTAGCAAGCTAGAAATTAGCATGCTCATCGTACCACGTTGTGATATTGATCAGTTTAGAGACAGTGCTTCTACAGCAGCAGCGGATGGATGTATAAAATTGTATTTATACCATTTATATTAAGATAAATCAAACCTGTCTTTTGTTAGCATCTGTGTTTTAGTTGGCTAGCCGTTGCCATTCTTATCTCAGAGATATTAATCAGAGCAAAGACAGCGCAGACAGAGCACACAAATATAAACGCTTTTTTGACAAATGCTTGTGCTTGAAGGATTCGCACAGGGTGTGAAACACTGCCACCTAGTGTCCACCCCCCACCACTACACCTAAATAACTTTGGCTTCCACAGAACTTAAGTGTAACAGGAGACTGGACAAAATTTGTGATAATTTAAAGTAAAGCATTGTTTACAAAAGATTGTAACGTTTTTGGTAAATGTTGAAAACATGATCATGTGTAATGAATAAAAAAATTGTGATGATATTGTCGGTGAATTATGAGGTAAATTGGTCACTAACACCTTCTAAAGAGACGAGATCACGAGCAGAGTTTATTTTAAGTTTTATTTGAAGAGTATAGATAACGGAAACAGCAGTGATTCAGCTCCGGACAAAAAAAATGCACCCCTTTTAAATAATAAAAAGTGGTGATATATGTGCTGCTTTTTATCAGTGTTACAGAACACATGATGTTCAAAGTTTATTAGCTTTTATGTCACATTTCAGGCAGCTTTAATAATGTTATAGCATATCAAACATGCTGATGTTTACAGTTCTCATTGACCTTTGAGATACTATTGTTCAAAAAGAAGTCAGCCAACGTTTCTTATTGATCAGCGCATAGCTCAACTGAACTAAAAATCTTGTTAAGTCTTGCCAGATACTTAATTATTGTCACAATCTCTCCAGCTTAGTTTTTAGTTGCTTAAATCAATACAAAAAATTAATTGCGACTGATAGCAAATTATTTAAAATGCCGCACATGGGTATGAAGAATTTGATATTTAGAAGTTCATGCAAATGGCTGAAGGAAAAGTACATAAAATCAAAGTTTATCAATCATAGAAATGTAAAACTGAGTTACTTTTCCCGACGGGCAAATACTAAAAACTGGTCTTTAACCACCACACTAAGCACAAAAAAATCGACTTGTTAAAAAGTATGCCTTATCTTCCAAAAATTATTGTGTTAACTTTGATAGCACTAGTATTTATTAATATTATTTATTAAGATTTATTAAGCTAATGCATTAATTCATGGTAAATTGTGCACCCTATGGAGTGATACCTATTATTTTATTTTGATTCTAAAGGATTGAAGACGAATACTTTCATCTGCAGACCAACCAGTACTACAGTACAAACTCAAAAAAGATCCTGCGTAATCTATTCAAATTTAAGCCATTTTTGTTTTTCTGATAAATTTTTTTTTTTAAAAGATCTTGGCTTTAATAATCAGGTAAAGTATGAATCTAAACATGCATGTTGTAAACTAAATAGATTGTGTAGTAAAGTAGCAGACTTCAGTCATAGGGAGGGCCGCTGACTTGACATTTGTGCGGAAGACCATCATTGACACCCTCCATAAGGAGGAAAAGGTTAAAAAGAATCTCACAGACATCAGCATGGAAGTAAATTAAACAGAGAGTGAAGAGTAAGGAAGAAATGTGTCTGAGAAAGGTGCAGACGTGACCGGGATGAGGATCTTCAGGAAAGGGTGATTCATAAATCTGACTGTAATCTGACATAAAATCTGACATAAAGTGGACTGAGGCTGGTGTCTGTGGAAAAAGAACCAGCACATACAGACACCTGTATGACCTGAGCTACAGCTGTAGAGTTCCACCCATCTAACCTCTGCTGAACCAAAAACACAATCATAATCAGAGTCTGTGATGGATTCAGAGGAAAAGTACTTGTCTGCTCAATATGCTCCACGCTCCTCTTTTCACATAAAATAATTTCTTTATGTTCCTGTTTCTTTAGGACCTGTAGTACCTTTTAAAACCAACATGGCCTCTAGATGGAGCTCTTGACAGCAAAGACATAAATAGAACTATGTAAGACAGCAGAGAAGGAAAGGAAGTCTCCCTTTGCAACAACTTTAAAAGCATTTGTTTGTAAATGGATGCAGAGTTTTGGACCCCGGTGTGTTTATGGACTTTTGGAGGGGAACTACACATCTTGTGCGATCAATCTGGGAACTTCGATGTGAGGTAGTCTCAACGGGGCCCAAAGCTCTCTTTGTTTCTTCTGGCCTCATCATCCATTACAAGAAGACCACACTCAGACGAAGATATTTTTTGACAATGAGAGATCTGAGGGGTTGTTATTTTCTGTTTGATACCTTCTTAAAGTGTAGCACATGAACCATTAAAGAGTAATTGTTAAAATGTAATTTTGAAGTCAAGGTTCTGTAGTCTGGAGGAAGAGCAGGGAGGCACAGAAGTTATGCTGCTCAACATCCAAACTGAAGTCTCCAGATTTAGTGATGGTTAGATGGCGTGGGTCCATTTTCTTTAAAAAAGTCCTCAGTCAGCACAGCACATTTAAGAGCACTTCAGGCTTCAACAAGCATTTTGGAGCTGTGCTTAAAAAACTCTGTAAAAATGCCAGACAAAGGACTTTTTCATTCTGCAAAATCTGTCAATTTTTGGTGATTTACAAAGTTTTCCATATTTTGAATACTGCATTGCATTCTGGGATAGTTTGCTGATTGAACAGGAGATATCCACCCGGCTTTCCTTTTGTTTTTCTCTGTCAATTGTTCTGTGAAGAAGGTAAAACCTGTGTTTTAAACTCATAAACATCTGTTGATTACTCAAGAGTACTCGAGAGTCAGAAAGAAGCATTATATTGACGTGTAAGTTAAAGCCAAATATGTCAACACCACATGGTAATTGCATGTAGCCACAATCCCTTCTCTGACTGGTGTTTGAAAGGTGGAGTTCGAATCCCTTTTGCGGTGAAGTTTGAATTATTAAATTTTTTTTATTATATAATATTATTTAAAATTTTAACATAAAAAAACACTGAAATAGCTGTTAAACTAATACATGTTGTGTAAAATTCCATAATAATTCAGTTTTAAAAAGGAAAGGAAATTCTAGTTAAAATAGAGAGAAATCCTGTTCATTTGCTGTCAGTACAATCAAATTTTTTGTTCTTGTTTTTTTACTGATGTATTTCTTTCATGTGACTACTCCCAAAAAAGCCAAAGTGACCAGCGCCCGGTTTAAAGCCACCTGGTTTAAAGAGTGCCAGAAATGCAGATGAGCTCAGGGTCGATATCAAAGCAACTTGGGGTACCGGAACACCCCGACTGATCACCTCCATGCCACGACCCCTTTTAATGCTATAATGGGTGACAAGGAGCCCCAACAAAAGACTGAGAACAAAAAAACTATTTATGAGCTACTCAGAAGGTCAACTTGTGATTAAGACAATAAATATTCTAATTTATTGAAATTAGTAAATCTGAGACAAATTAAGGCTTGGTATATTTCACTTATTCACTGTAGTGAATTAATATAACATTCACCGATATGTTTACACTTATTCTAATCTTGAAACAAGATACTTAAACATTTAAGAATCCACTTTAAACTGGTTATACTGTACTGAAAATCTCTAACAGTAATGATTGTAGAATGATTGTATAAAACTACCTTAAACTATGTTAAAGTACAACACTTAAGATCCAAAATAGGAACAAAAGAATGGAATGTATAAGATGCAAATTTGGCTGTTTTTATCATTATTATCAATAATAATATACTCAATACTGATCAAAACAGTCAGATATTAATAAACAAAATAATCTTGAAGTTCAGCTCATTAAAATCTCGTCTGTTGTCGGTTTGCGTGCCTGATGATTTTCGTCTTTACTTAATGCTTGCTCCAAAGTTAGATTTCTGCTCTTTAGGCAGTTTGTTCCTCTATTGAAGATGAAAGAATAATTATCAAAAAATGTTTGAATAAAAGTCTTTGCTGCTCATTGAATGCAATCAAATTCCAGCTGTTTGTACATATTTTAAGTTAACAGCTTGTCAGCAAGCTGAAAGGTAGAACATTTAGAAGATACATAAGAAAAACCAAGTAGAACAAGCACACACCTGGTGGGTACCCGGGGCTGCCAGTCTGGTAAAGGTTGGTTGTGTAGGTGGGAGCAGTGGTTGGATAACCTCCGGGGTAACCTGAACAAACACAGAAAGAGAAAAAAAACATTCTCAAAGACAAGATTTTTAAAGGGGCCCTAAAGATCTTTACCCTGTGTTGTTCGCCAACATCAAATTAAAGGTGCAGTACACAATTTTTTCACGTTCTCTTTGCTAAAGCCAGGCTACATATCAATAATAATGATGTAGCGATAACATTTTCTTCTTCGAATGGTGTTTCAAGGCAGTTGGAAAACTGATTACAGGAGAATTAGAGAATTCAGTTTATAAATTGGGGCAGCAAGTGGCATAGTGGTGAAGTTGGTCGTCCTGTAACCGAAAAATTGTCGGTTAGATCCGAAACAGGTTCATTCTGCAGATTGGCCCTGGGCAAGCCACTTCACCCATTTTGCCCTGAATGGATGTGTGTGACTGGTGGAGTGTGTTTGGCTGTTGCTTGACACTAAAGGGCCCCTTGCCTAGAAGGGACCACTGGGGTTTTTACTGGGTAAGGTAATTTTATTTGTACAACACATTTTGTACACATTGGCAATTCAACGTGCTTTACAGAAGAATATAGATCATAGATAAAACAGGTAATAAAAACAAATCATAGATAAAAGCAAGGGATAAGACATTAAAGCAATTCAAATTCATAGCATAAAAGAAAAACAGAAGTTCTGAATTCACTGAGGATGAATTTAGTATAAATTTCACTGTACACACCAAGCATATAGAAAACGTATGCAAGACTACATCCATTTATTATTTTAATACAGCAAATTACCTTATGCCAAGAATCTGATCACATCAATCTTTAAAGAACTAAAACCGTAAATTCTAATTCATTAGTAAACAAATGAAAAGTGTCTCCTGGAGTTAAAATTCTTGATAGAATTCCTGAACTTCTCTTGATTAGCTATGATGTGTTTGTAGCACAACATCGCCACTCTAAACAACAATAAAAATCAAACAAAAGGCTTTAAAATCATGGTTTGTAAAAAATGTTCAGACTTAAGTATCTGCATCCGCTTAAGTATCTGCATCCCCTATTAATAATAGTAGCAAGACAGGTGTAGACAATTTTAGATGTGAAGCTTCATGAACGAGTTGACTTTGGACCAACTCCATGTGTGTGTGACTCCTCGACTGATCACTTGAGGCTAGTTGCAGAAGAGAGCAAAATCCAACTGACACCAGAGTTAAAATTCTGTTTTTTAATTCACATCACTAACTTTGACCTTCATGGCAATTTGCCTTTCTTTAAATATAATTCAAAACCTCATGCCTCCTGGCTCCCTGTGCAAGTTAGTTCAACCCTGAGTGTCCCTTACACTCAAGGCTCTAGGATGTTGCCTGGGTTGCATATTCATGACATCAGAATAGTTTAGTAGAGCTAGCAATGCCAAGTTATAGTATTTGATTGAAAAATCAAAAACTCAGATTACCAGGTTTATTGCATGACTGAAAAAAGACACACAAAATCCCCTTTTTTTTGATTAGTGTGTAATCAAATTAGTTTAGTATTCTAAAAGACTTCTTGACATTACCTGTGTACGCCATGTTCTTGGGGTTTCCATACGGAGTTCCCGGCTGCACGGGACTGTACACCGGGTTCATGCTGGAAGACAGCCTGTTCTTACTGTGGGATAGGAGAGAGAGAGAGGGGACAATGAGAGAGAGAGTGGGGTAGAGAGAGGATCGGATGGAGGAAAGAGAGAGAATGAAGGGTTTAAATAAGGGAAGAGAGAGGGAACGAGAAAGGGGGAGAGAAAAAAAGGAAGGAGAGGAGAGACGGAGAGAGGGGTGGGAAAGAAGGGAGAGAAAGGGGTGATAGCAGGGTAACGAAAGGAAGGAGGGAAGAAAGATTAAAAATGAAGGGTTAAAAAGAAGGGGAGAGAGAAAATGGAAGAAAGAGGGAGTAAGGGAAAATGTGTATAAGAGGGAGGGAGAGAGTGGAAAGGGAGAGAGAGGGGAAGAAAGAAAGATAGAGAGGGGTGAGAAAGGGTGAAAAAAGGAAGGGAGAAGGAAAGTAAGAGGAGAGAGAAAAGAGTGAGAAAGATGGAGAGAGTGAGAGGGAGTAAGAGAATGAAAAAAGAATGAGAGAACAGTTCAAAAGTAGGAGGAAAAGAGAAAGAAAAAAATTAAAAGATTTTGGGAGGAAGAGTGAGGAGAGGAGAGAAAGAGATAGAGAGATGGGTAAACAGAAAAAGAGGAAAAGGGGAGAGAGTGAGAGAGAAGGAGGGAAAATTAAATATTTCAAGGGCGAGAGGGAGAAAAAAAAGGAGAGGAGGAATGGAAAGAGAGATCAATGCAGAAAGAAATACAGAAAGAAAGATAGGGGGAAAGAGAAAAAGATATAGAAGGAGAAGTAGGGAGAAAATGGATGAGAGAATGAGCAAGAGGGGAGAAAAGAAGATAGTTATATTTCTATAAATTCAACAAACCTACACACTCATCACAAAAATAAGTCAAACCCATAAAGTTATACTCTTGTGTTTTAATAAAACTAAATCAATAAATATAGATTTTGATACACAAGCAATATACAACTTCCACAGAGTCTGCTCAACGGAGGATTTAAAACTGTAAAAACAAAGTTAAATCAGAATGTGGTGCTATTGCACACCACTGCAATAATCTCCCCGTCTGATTGGCTGAAACTAGCTGACTCTGAATGAACTCTTTTAATCTTATTGGCAAACCCTGATGGCATTACGACTCCTTCATTCAGGGCAGGGAGAAAGCAGGAAGAACTGGTCTATTCCAGAGCCCTCGACCACACACTGAGACGGTCCGGACGCGGGAGAACAGTGCAGGTGTCAGGAGTGTGTCATGAGAGCCAGTGTGCGTCCGTGGGAGAGGTGATGAGAGCGAGATGTATAATCGCTAACTCAAACGCCCACAGATTTAACCAAATCAAATCCTTTCCATGAGTCTTGATTGTACGAATACAAATATAATTCATCATATGTGCATGTGGAATGAATAAGAGATGCAAAAACATTGTGCATAAAGAATATTACTACAGACATTCACATTCCCTCTGTTCCGAAGTATTATGCATGTTCCTTTTAAGTGTCACAAAAATTAAATATATAGTTTGTATACAGATTAACTCCTGGATGGCATCGTGTCTCAGAGCTCTTTTGAACATTGCAACTGTCGTTTGGTTATTGAGTGTATCATTTATGCCTTTTTTTTTTTTTTACAGGTATTACTGTTTGAAGCGGAAATATTTTCTGGTTTACAAGAGAACTTGTTATTATCATGATTTTACTAACCAGAGCACAACACAAGTGCTAACAAAGGACAGGCTATATTTATCTCATCATATATTATATAAATATAACTGGATACATTCATACGCTGGTGCTGCAGAAGCGCGATCTTTGCACGGATATAAATACCAACGCAAGCATGTAGTTTTGCAGGGTAAAACATTTTCAGAGGCGCAGCATGCTTCGCAACGGGGTCAGCATGAGGCTATGTATATTTACAGCCTTCACAAAGGGCAATTTGTAGGTTAGTGTCTGTGTTGTGTAATAATGACTAACAAACACCACATGTCTCAGATGTTTTAAGGTCTTCACACACCTAATGAGGTTAATCATCTGATTAACATAAGTTCAGGAGGAGCTTGACCGATAATTGATCAATCTAATGATATGGTTCCACCTACTCATATCATCTACAGCATATAAGACACGACCAAAGAGCTAACATCTACATCGTACAAGCTATCACTCTTTCCTCCCCTTCACCACTCACAATGTTTCACTTCGTTTTACTTGCGTAAGATGGTCTTCAAACTACGGTAATAGTTATCCAGGCCCAGGTGGCTCAACTGTCCCGGACCTTCACACGGAGAGCTCGCCTACTACGCTTGCAATACTAGGCAATTATGAGCAAGAGCGAACTCGTGAATGCAGCCGCAGCATGCATAACCAATTTTCTGTTGCCCAGTTTTATGCTTACATGTGAAATAGACAGGCTTTTTTGTACCTTAAACCTTTTTTGGATATCATTTTAAAAATAAAACACCAGGAAAAGGTGCATTTATCAGCCTTTATCATCCAGTAAGCATATCATGTTTTGTAGCAAGAAAAGCTTTTGTAACAGTTTCGAATCTGTTGTTGTGATTGTAAATTGTACTTTTGTTTTCTCTTTTACTGAAGTGTTTTCGAAATTGTACTGTTTTTATTTTTGTAATTTTGTAATTTGTGCTTTTTAACTTCATAATAAACTCTATGCACGACCCACTGCCTAAGTGCTTCCGCTAAAATCTCAATTGTAAATGCACTTCCGGTTTGAGCTTTCAGAAAGGAGTATTGTGCTGCTAGCAAAATGTTTTTTTTTTGTTTTTCAGAAGTCATAACAGGTAGGTGATAATTTATTCAGATTTGCAGTATTACCCTTTTATTGTCATATTTTCTCTTTGATCTATAAATTAAATTCATTTTGTAAATGAACTCTAAAAGTTGTAAGTTCCTCTGTCCTGAAAGTGCGACATCGCTATACGGCTGTGTTAAAATTCATCATAGTTTAATTAAGAGGTTAGTTTCCATACTTTTGCTCAAGATAAAGATACAAGTGTAAAATTACATGCCGATCGCATCCATTGAAGTGAATGTAAAAACACCTTTCCGGCGCTGAGCCGGTAGTTGACGAACATCTGACATGAAACAAGGAATTATTTTCATAGAGTCTATTGTGATTTGAGCTGCCCCCGTACTTTTCAGAATCAAAAAAGAAGAAAGAGCAGAAGAACAACCTAAAAAAAAAGCTCATAGCACACAGCAGGTTTAAAGGGTAAAACAGCCAAAATCAAGCAAAGTGCTCCACAAACAAACAGACAGAACGACAGACACAGACAGAAAGATGGTGGAAGGTGCTGAGCACTAGACTGACCTCTTCCCGCTCTGACTGCTGTCTGTTGGGTACAGAAAACTGAATTTGTCAGTGGAATGCCCGCTTGCCATTCTCAGTGAAGGAAAGGCAAATGAAGGAGGTAGGAAGAATGGATATGCAAATCTGGAAATGACAAAAAAAGAAAAAAGAAAACAAAAAACGAGAGCAGGTCATGATTAAAAAGGCAAACCATTAAGCACAGGCAACAGCAGAGCAAAGCAAAGAAAAAACAACAACAGCAGCAAAGCAACAGAAAGTGAGCAAAGCAGTGAGACACACAGCAGAGAGCAGGAACCAAGCAGTGCTTCTAACATGATTCAAAAGTGCAGATAAACATTTTTCGGGTTTTGGAGCATTGTGCAGAGCTCTATTATCTTTGTTGAAGTTATCTATTATAATGGGTTTTTTGTCTTTAGGGGCTTTAGCATACTCGACAAATCTAAAAAAAAGTTGCTCAAAATTTAAAACGCTTGGTATGGTACACACCATACTGAACTGATATATTACTCAACAAACCAAAAAATGTGGTGCTTCCCATCATTAAAAAATTTAATTAAATGAAGAAATGTGGCCCTGTTGAGATATTTTGTATTCCAATATTTTTGATTATACAAACATTTTCATTTAATTTGTTCATTTTTAGAAAGTGTTTGCCTTATTTTCACACCAAAATTTTTTTTGAAAATTTTGGTTAATGTTCGTGGTTGTACAATTTACAAGTACAAGCCAATATTTACTCTGGAGTGAATAAAAAATAAATTACATTTTTTTAAATAAATAAATGTCAATAATATAGCAAAGAGCGCCAGTTGATGACCAGAACTGATTGAAATGAGGATGTTTTGAGAGTTGTTTGTAAAGACTGGTGAGAGAATTAATGTTTGTAAAATTGTCTTTTCTTTGGGAAGCTCAGAGCCGGGAGAAGTTTCTGTTTGGCCAATATAACTTCAAAGTTGATGAATCTGCTGCCCTCTACTGTACTGACTCTTTACAGTGGAGCATTTTACCATTTTTATGTGACGTTTTTTTTAATCCATGTGAAGGCGATTTTTTTTTTACTCTGTTTTTAAAAAAAATGCGTATGTGTGGACATGGCATATATGTGTGCAAGCCTTAAAGGCAACTTTAATGTTGCTTTTCCACTGGATTTTAGTAATGACACAGCTTTTGCTGCCTCGTCTCAACAGGATATCCCATTACACATCCTGCTTCAGCTTGACTTTTAGAACTTCTTCCAAACAGCTCTGAAAAAAAGTATATGAGTATTAGACAATCCATGTCAGTGGCCTTGGACAAGCCACTTCCCCCGTATTGCCCTGTATGGATGTGTGTGGCTGGTGGGGTGTGTTTGGTGTTGGTGAGGAGGCCGTAGGCACAAATTGCAGCCACGTTCTGTCAGGCTACCAATGTAGCATATCACCACCAGTGTGTGAATGCATAATTCTCTGAAAATTGTAAAGTGTTTATACGCTCTGGAAAAGCACTTTATAAATTGATTAAGTTGAATTGCTCATCAGTCAGCAAGTTATGCAAACACAAAATAATGTTTTCTCAAAGTATTTGATGGATGGTGAATGAAATCATACCAATTGACTGATTGCTGTTTCTCTTTCATTTTTGCCGTAAAGTCCGGCGAGCTAGCTATATTAGCTTGTGTTTATAATCTTTAAAATAGCTGAACATATTTATTAGCATGGTATGTACTGCTAAGCTAACCCGTCTCCTGTCTCCATTCTTCCTGTAATCAACTGATAAAGGTGGTATTTGATTAATAAAATCTGAATTGAGCATTTTCCTTTCAAAGCTTAAAAATCCAAGTAATAAAGTCAATCATCATCTAATCATCATTTATTAAAAGATAGCATAGCGGTCATCTCCACTCATTCACACCAGAACACGAGTTTTAAAACCAAGCAATGATTCCACTAAAGCAGCTATTCAGATTTGATCTATAGCACCCTCTAGTTGTAGGTAACTAACTCCTGCCTGTGCCTCAGGGTTCACCTGACAGTTAATGGCCGGCTGAACAAGAAGCAGGAATGTGTGTTCCCCGAGTGGCTCTCTACAGAGTGTGAGTGTGAACCATTAATCACACACTGACAGGATCACCTTGAGCCGCTGGAGGATGAAGGTGCCCCCTCACACACACACACAAGCTCTCCTTCGCTTTCTCTCTTCTATTGTGTCACTCTGTTTCACACTCATTCTGTGTCTCTATTCCAGCCAGCCAGCCAGCCTCCCTCCCTCCATCCATTTTCATGTTGGCTTTCTTCCCTTTCGGGGTCGCCACAGCGGAATGATCCGCCAACTCCTCTGGAACATGTTTTAAGCGGCGGATGCCCTTCCAGCCGCAACCCATCACTGGGAAACATTCACACACACTCATTCACACTTTAACATGGACAATCATTCTTACTCAATTCACTTATTCCGCATGTCTTTGTTCTTGTGGGGAAACTGGAGCACCCGGAGTAAACCCACGCGATCACGGGGAGAACATGAGAACTCCACACAGAAATGCCAACCGACCCAGCCGAGGCTCGAACCAGCAACCTTCTTGCTGTGAGACGACCGTGCTACCCACTGCGCCACCGTGACGCTGACGCCTAGCTCCCTCCCTCTCTACTATATGTTTATCTGTCTCTCTAGCTTCACCAATAGTCTTTAAAAAACTAAAGAACAGGATGTGCAATAAACTCAAGTGAAAAAGGTCAAATAAATATCAAAAAAGAAATTTAACATTTGAATAAATTAACAAAATTGCGGGGTCATCATCTGCTTTTTAGTTTGTACTGATCATTACGGTTCTAATAGCTGTATTTTCGCACAAAAAAAAAAGATTTAGTCAATTAAAATCCCATTCAATATCACTTATTCTTAGTTGCTTGATGCTATAAAGTGGTGTAAATTGGATTCTGTCAGAGGCTAATGGAGCCAAACAGCAGTTTTATAAACCAAACCATTTTCTACAAAGCTAAAATTACAGGAATTACTGAGTTTTGCAGACACCAGAGCCCTCTGTGGCATTGAAATAGTACTTTTCTGAAAAAGAAAAGAGATGAAATAGTACTAGAATAGTACTAATAGTTCATTGAAATAGTACTAGAGATGGCCATAGGACTATAGAAGTTGATGTTGTGGCTTCTCCTGGATTCCTCATATTTCTACCATACTGCACTGTGTAGACGATACGAAAGCTTAAACCATAGTTGTATTTGAAAGAATGCTCAGACAAATCTTTGTTTTGAGCAGCAACACATGTGATACTAGCACATGTGAAACTCTTGCTGCCGTTTCACATAAAGCTGTCTTGTTTCTAGGTTGAAGCTTGGAAGTTTATTAAGACTAAACAAACATTTCAGCAATCTGCTGCAGTCAAAAAGAGCAGCCCTGTGTCATGAAGATGCTTGATGATTTTGTAAGGAACTGAGTTATGCCTTTGTGTGATTTGCTTGAGGCCATTTCTTTTGAACGCAGTGACATCCACCTTTTTAGATGCATATCGGGCAGAACGCAGCGATTGAGCCAGATGTGTCTGAGATGTCTCTGACATAGTCACACGAATTAAATAAAAAAGCTGTCCTTTGGAACAGAGCTGAGAGTGATCTCACAGCTTAAATCAAACATTTCAACGACAATGTATGGAACGAAGGGACTGGTTCTAGGTGTAAAAGTGTGATGTGTGCCCCACTAGGCACTGAATCAGCATATGAGTTTATTTAATTAATCAAACCCTCAAGTGTTTTGCTTCGCACCACGATGTCTGATCTCCCACCATTCTATCTCAGTGAAACAATCATACACAAGAGCATTTCTTGAAATAAAGGGTTTCACAAAAGGACAGCCTTTTAAAGTCAAAGAACCAACCAGTGTAATTATGTAATTTGATATTGATATTTAGAGTATTCAAAAGGACTTCTCCCTAAGCTTGAGGAGTTTTTCTTGAATCAGAGCTCTAGCAATAAGAGCTCTCTCTCAATTATTGGGTTAATCAGAATACATGTAGTTGGGAAGTCATTCTTCTTATGATCGATTTGTACTTTTAAATTTACTGAATTGAATGTATTTGATGATTGCATTTTAACTGGGAGTGGATTTGTTTATGATTTACCTGATTAATAAATTGACATCATCGTTTTTTTAAAAGTTTGTCCATTCATCGTAACTTATGTTGTAATGTCTGTTACCTGGAGAGTCTCGCACAATGTTAAAGTACACGTCTTCAGCTGGCTCCAGATCATCAGAGCTTAAGTAAATTAAGACTTCTGGGAAGCGACTGTGCTCGGAACCTTGAGAAATGTTAAATACTGACGAGAGGCAAATTATGTCTCTCTAAATTAATAGAACTAACTGTAAAAGTTAATATAACAAGAGAAGGAGAGAAAAAACCGTGACCATAAATTATTCATTTTAATGGGAGTAAGATTTAAAAGCTTTATTGGTTGTATCCAAATGTTTAAAATACTACGCAGTTAGTGCGTTCGTGTGTATTTCCTTGTTCTTGCCATGTTTATCCTGCAGAGAGAAGCAGCACGCAAAACCACCTTCCCGCCAACCTTTGATTCCTTCTTGGGACAAAGGTATGACACCTTACAATTTAGAAGTCCATCCATTGAGTTTGTCCACAGCCTACAGTTCCTCATACTTATACCAGACTCCATGTTTCCTTTCTCGTTACTTGATGCTTCCTCTTTGTATAAATGTTCTAATGTTAAGTTACTATAGCTCTATCTCCTGTTATTGATGATCTGACATGGTTTGGCAGCCCAGTGATTGTAGTTTAGTTTTCAGTTTTTTTTTTAACTGAGGAATGTCCATCTGTGATAAGTGCAGTGTCGTTGTATTCCCTCATTAGCTCTTCCATGTTAGAAGACTAAAAACATTTTGGTTTCTCAGTTCATAACCCTCTTAAAACATCTATCTTTAAGAAATGCATTTGCTTACTTATTTATGTTTGAAAGTGTGGCATGCTCTCTCAGAAAGAGTAAGTTCATATTTTTAATCATTAAAACAAACTCCAGCAGATTTTGTAGCTAAAACAAAACAATGCCAGCACTGACTCTTTAAGATTGATAATAGCATCTTTAATGACGTCAATAATGAATCAAATACCAATAATTTTGTTTAATATTCATGTGTTGTTAATGGTTTCATGATTTTCTTTGGCTGTCAAACCTGCCAATCAAATCAAATTTTCAATATGTAGACATTGGAAAAAAAAGGTTAAATTAAGGCAATTTTTATGTTTGTTATAATTTGTTATTTCTAATTTCTGTCAGTTAGGGTTGACATTTAAAATCCTAAAACAAACACATCCCCAGACCAATAGTGTCTTGTTCTCATTTTGACAGCCCCTGTTGACCGGCTACAAGTTTCTTCATATTCTAGCAAAGCCAGGCCGTAAATAGCCTTTATGAAAAATCAGACACTCCCTCTTTAATCAGTAACTAACCTAATTATTTACCCGAGTTCGTCTCTCATTTTACCACTGTCTGGCCATGCAGGTGTGTTTGTTTCACCATCCAACCCCAGCATCTATTTGGTTTAATCATTAATTTATTCTATTTATTTATTCAAATGAGGAATCATTACAGATTAAAATGAGATGTAAACCCCCTGGAACTCGTTTAACCTTCATTAGAGTACATTTCCCTCCATCTCTAACACAGATTCAGTCGCTCTTCCAACCATAACTCCTCCCTCCATCCCTCCATCTCTATGAATATCTTGCTTTTTTTCTCCCTGTTTTCTTTTTTTATCTGGCTGAATCGGAACACACTGCAGTGCCCTTGAGCTCGCTCTCTCTCACTCTCTCTCTCTCGCTTCTGTGCTGATGTTATGTAAGGCTCGGCTCTTTATAACTCAACGTTGAAAGCAGCATTGCACTGCGTTCATTACAGCATCGAGAAAGAGAGAGAGAGAGAGAGAGAGAGAGAGAGAGAGAGAGAGAGGAAACACAACGATAGGAAAACAAGACAAATATCAACCTGAGCAAGCGTCAAACAGCAAGTTTTGCTTTCACAATATGGTGAATCTGGGGATTTAACATTTCCAAAAATAAAAATAAATACATAAATCTGTCAGCAAAGTTGACAAACGCTTACCTTGCAACTATAGTAAATTTATGGTAGGAACATTTTGATGCCCCATGTTTATTTCCACATGGTTGTATAACTCTTTTTCTAAATTCCTTTTTAAAAGCATTCATGTGAATTTAGATATTTTAATTAAAACATTTTGAAAAATTAAAAAACACAGAGTAACAGTTATGTAAGCAAAGAAGAAATGTTTGTTTTAAACCTATTGGTTTCAGACCCTGTATATTTAGAGCTTCGTGATGCAAAACAAAAACATCTACACAATTCAGGAAAAAGTTAATAGTTGATTTTTTCATAATTAGTGTTATTAAAAATAATTCTTATATACCATTAATATTATTATTTAAAATGTGTCTTTCACATTAAATTATGAAGTATAATCACATTTTGCATCAAGAGGGAAAGCCTGAGGTTGTTCCTTGATTGCCACGAAACAAAATGGTGCCAACCAGTCATGGGATTACAACCACATGACTAGAGAAACCAAAAACAAATCCTTTGATCTTAGATCCTCTTATCATTGACCATCATGAAACAAGTAAGTTTTACTCTACTGAAGCCTCCTCGGGAAGATCTTTTTTCTGCGCGTTTCTGTATTTACTACAGGTTCTTTACTACAGTCCGGATCATATAAAACAAGTGGTTTGGTTACATGATACAAATAAATAACAAGTAGCACTTCAACTAATGTGAATCAAATGTGATAAAACAATGTTAAAATGCTAAAATAAAATATACAATATCTTCATATTACTTGTTTTGGGGATGAGTAACATATTTATTGAGTATTCGGACATAAACTTTTTGATTATGTGAATTAAACGCGCTAAAATGATAAGATAAGTGTTACCAAATGTAAATGTCTGTTTCATCAGGGGACTCATAAAGCAATATCTGAGCTCTGAGAACACAGTTATCAGCACTTCAGAGCGGTTGAGATTTCCCTGCTGACTCAGGGTAAAACTGAGGACACACACACACACACAAGCAGCCCCCCCACACACACATGCACACGCGACCTTACTGACCCGCTGAAGTTGAGCTCGATGTGGCACACAGACCCACCACTGACCAGCAACTAATTCATAATTAAGAAAAAAACAGCGATTTATTTTAAAACAAACAAGGAGTACCTCACAGGAGAGCACTGGCAAACTGTAATCCTCCCAAAAATGTATCAGTTGCAATTATGGTCTACTTTTATTAGCATTATTAATGATTAGCAGTCAGGTTTTTCCTGCGAGTGCCTGCATCACTGCTTCTTTCATTGTGAGGCTTTGTACTCAATGACTCGACTGAAACAACAGAATCAAAGCGCAGACTGGAGTGTTTTCCAGAGTCTTCTGCAGCTTACTCAGGACTTTCATTCATTCCAAGGAGAGTCAGACAAGCTCACACGTCCATAGTAACTCCACTTAGCCTATTGTTCTGTCTTAAAGGGGTAGTGCACCTAAAAATGAAAAAATCTGTCATCACTTATTGCTGCTTTTCTATTTGACACTTTTTGACTATTTGAGTTTGCAGTTAGATTAAAGGCACCTGCAGTTCAACTACTATAACAAAAGTTTTCTTTTATCGATTACCCAGTGTATAAACTAGAGTGCAAGCCAAGAAAGAGACTGAAAGGATGCGCTCTGTGATACTTTCGTCCAGAGAGCGTGAGCAGGCCTTGACGCAGTTAACATTTCAGCGGCGCGCAGCAGGCTTCACAGCGGGGATCAGCGCGGGGTTATATGCAGCCTTTTTGTAATGAAAGCACAGCCTTCGCGAAGGGCTATTCGTAGGCTTGACGCACAAGTATAGATTTGCCGTCTTTTGTTGTTGTTTTCTTGACAGTGTAGCATTATTGGACTCCTGAGAGACCACTGATCAAGTCCGAGACCGAATGCCAGCGAGTCCGAGACAAGACCAAGTTCAAGCACAGTCGAGTCCGAGACAAGACCAAGTCCATCGAAAAATGGACTCGAAACCAAGTACGAACTTGAGTAATACAGCTCTAGCATGTATGCATGCATAATTTCCCACTAATTATACCCATAGGTGTGTGGTGGTGTTAAATCTTCTTTTATAATAAAGAGCACTGTCCCCCTGAAAAGCTCCGGTTGATGCTCCAGTGTAACTGCAAACAGAGGTAGGATGAAACAGGCGTGAGGGTTCGACTCCCCTTTGAGACCAGTCTAGTCTAGTCTAGTTCCCAGTCCATGATTAGCAGTCTCCTTAGCGACAGCTTCGGTAGGCTACTGAGAGGTTGGGGTGAAGCATAGAGGCATTTGAATTATTTAGATAACAGGCTCTTTTAAAGCTTCTGTGAACAGAACACGGTGTATGTGTGCATGCTGCGTGGACTAAACAGCCTGTGCTGCGCGACCCAGCTGAGTGAGCTGTACAAACAGTGGGAGAACCTGCGCCAGAGACGAGCACTACTGTCAAACACACACATGCTCACACTGAGGCAAAGAGCACAGTGCTTACACAAGACAGATCATGCCTTCTGCCCCATGAGGAACATCGGGATGGAGTGCTCACAACAACAGCTTAGTACTCCCCCTTCCTCAATCACAGTAATCGATTAATGGAATAAGCTATTTTAATACAGATATATTACATTACAGGAGAAGAATTTTTTTTATTTCACAAAAAAAAGCATTTAAAGGGTCACAAAACCCATGCTTGCGTTGGTTTCATGTACATTCAGATTAATCCTTAACCAGATTTTAACAGCAAACACACGTTAGGCAGACATAAGCACTTTAATAAAATGTGACAAAAAAAAATAAAGAACAGGCGTCGAAAACAACCACATCTCATTTTTCTCTCCCTGTGTCTGCAAACCATTAGAAATCAAATTGTTCATGAGATAGTAGACTAGTCACTGATTTTTTTCTAACTAAAAATAGGGTTCTACTTAAATAAATCCAACCACAAATTTCTCTGGAGAAAACTCTCTCCCTCTTTATTGGTTAAACATGTTTGAGGGCCTGTTTATGACATCACTACAGGGAACTTGCTCTCCGTGTAATGTGCCTCTCTGTAATGCATCTCAACCTACTCACCTTACCTTGCAACGCTAATATAATGATCAACAACTAAAGATTCTTCATTATTTAAAGATGTTATAGAAGTTTTATTCTTAGTTGAACTATATCTATAACATCTGTATCAGTTCCTCTAAGGCAGTGGTTCTCAAATAGTGGGGCGCACCCCCGGCACGATTACCCTTGGGGAACATGCTTTTAAAAATATTTATTTTTTTACTGTTCTAGAATAAAGTGTAATACCACTCCACTACATTAGGGGCAGTGGCGCTCTCATTGGCAGAGTATGATGTGTAGACACGAAGTGTAGAAGACAGATGGAGAGAGAGAAAGAGATAAAGAGACAAACGAAAGTCTCCCGAAACCTAAAACGAGGAAATATGACGACGCGTATGTAGCGCTTGGCTTCATTGTGACTCCGGTGGGAGACGAGGAGAGACAGGTGTGCTTACTGAGTCTAAAAACGTGAATGAATGAAAACGCCAAATAAATGAAGGCGTCACTTAAAGACATTACACCCCAATCACGCTGAAAAGCCGCTTGAAAGTTTTTTTCAGCAAAAACGTGCCAAATATTGCCAGCAATCATGATCAGAGACATTTTTTTTCTTCCTAGGGGGGGGCGCGACAGAAAATAATTGAGAAACACTGCTCTAAGGCTAGATCAAACTAGAGCTCTGATTTTCCTGTAGCACCTGAAGATACAGCAGGAGAGTCCCACCTGAAGCATCTACTGGAATTTATGGAGTGATACAAAGCAGGCCAAAATTAGATTTTTCCTCAGTTCAACAGACAAAGAAACCAAACCAAACAAAAGTCCTTTCATGTCACACAGGACTTCATTAAAAAAAACACTTTGTGGCTTAATTAGCAATTCAACAACAATAGTGCCACACAGGGTCCTTCCCCTCCCAGCAGCTTGGAGGGGCACCACTGCACCCCTCATTCAAAAAATCCTTTTGTTTTAACTGCCCAGCAAGAGCTTGGGCGCTCATTCCACAAAGCTCCAAATCCTGCCATTCACCCCAGCCACGCCTCCATTTTGTTTAGGCCTTTATACAGCAAACAATCGCCTCTCAACCAACGTGGAGCTCTGAGAGCAGCAGGAGAGAGTTTGCCTGAATCTTCTAACGCCTCTCTCTTCAATCTGACTGGTTTGAATTGAATATATATATCTCACCAAAGTACAGTAAATACGGTCACCTAAAGCATCCAACTATTAATATTAAATAAATTAAGAAAACATATTTTATAAAAGAGCAGCACCCTAGCTTTAAGTCAGATATTAACTATTGGAGTATGGAATCTGCTGCTATTACCCTGCAAATTATTAAGAGCTACCTATTGTAGTTGTGGGTTTTCCTATTGTTACTCGTCTTGTTTTGCAACTGAAGTAAATTGTAAACTAGTTCGTGGTGTGAAAGAAAATGTAAATCATTTTTTAAGAGACTGAAAGAATGTCCAAGGAGAAATGATGTAGTAGGGCTAATCTACTTCCTTCTGAGCACAGCGTTAGCTTAGCATCCATGATACGATAAACAACTATTTAATTCAACGTTTGATGATATTAGAATAAACTGCCATGGTTGTGGTGTCCTGGACCTTGACTACGGAGCCGTTATTATTTAAAAGCAATGCTTTCTCTTAATGGATAAAAGCTGAGATTTGGCACACTTGTACATCAGAGTTTGACCTACAAATGGTCAAAAAAATGATCTAACTCAAACCTTTTAGCATTGGTTGTGCTATAAGGCCAAACCTTTAATCCTGTCTGTGCAAGTAACAGAAGGTTTTTTTTTTACACCTTGACAGTTTTTCTACCATTTTGAATATGTATGAAAAACATAGTTTTGTTACTACTACCATGTCACTAATCTTTTCTGTCTGCAATACAATGCTGACTAAAAGTCAATTTGCCAGTTTTCAAGTCACTTGATAGATGATTAATCTCAAAATCCCAAGTAAATTTTCCTTCCACCGAGAAGTGTAGCCATACAATTAAGAAAAATGGATTTTACTTGTTGTGTGTCCCCTCGTGGTGATTATAAGATTGTTCTATTCTTGTAACTTCACATTATCTCTCGTCTTCTATTACTTTTACATGCCCACAACATGACAATATGCTAAATGACATGGGACTGGTTTTGTGACATGGCTTCCGAGGTCTGGGTCAAAAAAGTTGTTTTACTAAGTTGTTGGTCTTGTCTATTCAATTGGATTATGCTGAGAACATTGATAATCTCATCCATATTGAGCTTAACTTCCAGTCCATTTTTTACTAGGTCGAAAAGCTTGTGAATGTGGACTCGACATCATTTCTTCACACAGCCAGAACTTAAAAATGAAATTTGTCAAAACAGTCATAAGGCTACATCTTGGTAACACTTGGTATATGAAGTTAAATCATTGATCTCAGGTTGCCCCCTAGTGGTCAGTTACTAGCCCGTTAATGTACGTGGTATCATGCAATTCAAATAATTACTTTCTTCTGTTAGCCCCAATGCCAATAGAACACAATTTTCTACTGATTGCTTGGCCCAAAATTACTGCTTGCAATTATAATAATCATTTTGCTAAATAAAGCATTTGCAACGTATACAAATAAACATAGTCAGGCAGGTTAGTGCAATTGAAAATGTGTCTGGAGACGTTTGATGAAACGCAGAGCAGTCCATCCCTACATCTCTTCCCTTCAACATTCCCCTATTCAGATTGTAAGATTCTGGTTTTGGGAGTCTCCAGTATCAAGTTGACAGACAAGCCTTTTCTTTCTCTTCTAACATGCCTGTTTAACATGATTTAAAACAAAAGATTCAAGCATTGACTTGTTTTTTCAAGACCCTCTCTTATGTGCTGTCTGTGGTGATGGTCTGAAAAATAGTATCTAAAACATAAAAACCGACCCACTTCTGTACACCTAGAGTGTGTCGTCAAACTCTGAATTCTTCAGATGCTTCTCTGTGAGGGAGTTCTTCTGACGTTTACATTACGTTAAACAGACTGTACAAACCCAAACACACCAACAGTCTGTATTCTGCTAAATGTGTTAGATCAGCAGGCTTTCGATGCAAATTGTGACAAAAGAAAGAAGTCTACGGCTGGCAGATGCGAGACGCTCATTCACAGTCGTACAGAAGATAAACTCAGCTTTACTGTCTTTCAATCCTCGATGGTCACATGACCAATTCCCCCGAAGAACAGCTGTGTCTGTCCATGCACATGTACGCTTGTCACGAAGAGCAGAAAAAAAACAATGAAACAAAGACCAAAATCTTATGTTGCTTGACTTAGTTATGTTTTAATCGTGCTTTTCTATTTCTCTGTTGTTATCCAGCAAGCCGAGAGGCCGTCTGACAAACCTGTGGCAGCTTAGCGACAGCAATAAAACCCAGGATCACCGAATGCTGCTTTTAATACCTGACAGCTGGCGTGCAACCTCTCAATGTCAAATTTAAAGTCCCATGTATGCAGCCGTCACATCCAGCTCATCTGATTCCCTTGTGCAACGACTTCATTGACTTCTGCCTTGGATATCTTCAAGCTAAATGGACTCAATATTTTTGAATCTCTATTCCAGTGGTTCTCAAACTTTTTTCAATAAGTACCGCCATAATGTAGCGCTCCAAGTACCACCCTAATGAGCAACATTAAAATACACGAGTACAGCACTGCCACAGCACACAGACCCTTCCTATTCAGCTACAGTTAAGTACAGTTCAATTAAGAGGCAATAATTTTGCTGATAATTTTTTATTTTTTATTTTAACAGTAGTATACAGCCTGAACATTAGGAATGTAATAATGCATTTTTTTAAGTGTCAAGTTTAATTGTAAAATATTATTTTACATATATTATTATATAGGTATTTAAAAAACATGTCTACCTCCTTTCTCTCTCTCTCTCTCTCTCTCTGTAAATTAGACACATGTAAACGTTAAAATATTTCTGTTTTATATTTTTGTAGTAGCTCTGCTTTCAGTTGCACTCAATATAATCATGAGATCTTTCAAGAGTTTTAATATTGTTATGTGAGATGATGAATGTGAGGCTGTGTTTATATGAGCTCTACCTTCAGATCTTCATCTCAGATCTGCTGTTATATTAGCAAAGTGTAGCATAAAATCGTGCTTAAATCATTGCGTACATTTCATTTAAAATGTGAATTTCTGGGTTAAAACCAGAGTCCTTTAAGATAAATCTAATCTTGAACCATACCATCTTTCTTCGTTCCAGCTGAAAACATTATAGACAAATTCAGTTTTAAGGTAACTTTTTATTAGAGCTAAAGAAAACATCTTCATGCTGTGATGACAGGCGCGCTACTGCAGACACAGATAGGGAGCATGCGCGTGAGTAGCTTCACTTTTAAACAGCCTCAAGGTAAGGTTATATGATTTACTTGCGCAGGAATAGTGCCAGCAGACTTGGAAATTCAGTATTTTAACTGCAATTTCTCCTGTTTCAAATTAAACTCGATGTGCAATTGGACTGAGGCGAAGCGCGGTCCCGGGGCTGCAGCAGCAGCATTGCTCCATTATCAAACATGATCAAACTCCTTCTCGCTACAGATTTAAAAGGGGCCTGTGATTTCATTGGACTAGCCCAGTGACCTTAAAAAAATCAACCAATGGGTCACGATTAGTGTCTCAGATTCGGCCGATAATTTTTTGTTTGACATCCACACGCACAGTAATGACAGCCGCTAGCTTTGCGTACCACCAAGAGGTTTTCTTTCTTTATTTTTTTTACCTGTCCTGTCCTACTTCAAAGCAGCCCCATGAGAAGGGAGGTGCTTCGTATGAGTTGGTCAGTTTTGCTCTTTCCAGAGAATTGAAGATATTATATATTGAGTAGCCTCACGGTGGCGCAGTGGGTAGCACGGTCGTCTCACAGCAAGAAGGTTGCTGGTTCTAGCCTCGGCTGGGGCAGGTGGCATTTCTGTGTGGAGTTCTCATGTTCTCCTCGTGATCGCGTGGGTTTACTCCGGGTGCTCCGGTTTCCCCACAAGAACAAAGACATGTGGTATAAAAGAATTGAATAAGAACGGTTGCCCATAGTGTTAAAGTGTGAATGTGTGTGTGAATGTTTCCCAGCGATGGGTTGCGGCAGGGAAGGGCATCCGCTGCATAAAACATGTGCCAGAGAGTTGGTGGTTCATTCCGCTGTGGCGACCCCGAAAGGGAATAAAGCCGACATGAAGATGAATGAATGAATATATTGAGTATTCCTCTGGATAGAAGCTTTTAATTTATTTTATTGATTATTTATTTATTTTGCATTCATCACAATAATTACATTAATCAATCATATAAACATACATCAGGACAGGACAGTGTTAATAAAAAAAGGGGGAAAGAGGAGAGAAGTAATTGAGGGGGAAAGAGAGGTAGAGAAGTTTTGGAGGGGGAAAGAGAAGCTGAGAGGTAATTGTGGGGGGAAGGTTTTTCACCAAGAGGTTTTCAAGTACCACCAGTGGTACGCGTGCCACAGTCTGAGAATCGCTGCTCTATACATCTATAATACCTAGAAAGTTTATTTTACTGTTTAAAAGCTTTTAACATTTTGCTTATAATAGTTCTTTCCCAATTGCCCATAGTGTTAAAGTGTGAATGTGTGTGTGAATGTTTCCCAGCGATGGGTTGCGGCTGGAAGGGCATCCGCCGCGTAAAACATATGCCAGAGAGTTGGTGGTTCATTCCGCTGTGGCGACCCCGAAAGGGAAGAAAGCCGACATGAAGATGGATGGATGGATAGTTCTTTCCTTCTGAAATCACAGGGTCTTAAAGCGTTCATGAACTGATTTCTAGCAAATATGAGCACCTCGTAAAGCAATCCTAAACATTTCATAGTATAATAATAGTTTAAAATTTTGTTTAGTTTAAAGATTTTAATAATTAACTAAATAATCTTGATTCTAATTTGCCTATTAACAAGCAGCTCTAATTAATGCTGTATTTTTAGTTTCAAACACAACTACCGTTTCTTTTTCATAATGCACTTCACAGCTTCTTTCATCAGCCTGTGTGTTACAAAAACATCAAGAAAAGCATTACTTTTTAAAAATGCTCCTACAGCGGTTTTTACACTTAACACAGGAGCGCAATTCTTAAAATAGACCAAAAGGAGTGTTTGGGTGGCTGCGAGCTGAAGATCTATAATCGACTGCAGCTCTTCAAAGGAACCAGACAAACACACAATTAACTCCTTCTAAATTAGGTTCTTTTCTTTCATTTTAGTACGATCAGCAATCATTTCACCCACAGAGAATACCAAAATGGGTGTTAAGCAATTTTAAAGATATGCAAATTGAGGTGCATCTCAAGAAGCTGCAAGCCTAAATGCTCAGCAATGCAGTCCCAGGCCTGATATATTTTTTCTTTGGTGGTGAAACCAAGAAGAAAACACTCGCTTTTTAAAAACATTGAAATAATTGTATATCTCCCCTTGAGTTAATAGGTAGTGTATTAAAGTTTTGGAATCTGTTCAGCCATTCTGTATGTCCAGAGGACCTTCTAGCATAGCTTAGCAAAGTTTATTGATTCAGGTGGAACCAGTAGCATTGTAATTCCAGAGATTGTTGCAGAATTATCAATATTTTCTATTATCTTTATAAAGCTTGACTCTCTATTAGTTTAGTTAGGTTATTAGAGATTAGCATCGGACCTTTCACAAAATGGCTTTTATTAAGTATTTCCATTGAAACAATGTGTTTTGCCATTTTATTACATATTTTTCAAAATGTACGAATAACTTGTGACAACAAAAAATAACACTGAAAAAAACTAACTTCTAAAACTTATTTTTAATTTGTTGTAATGCGGGCTGCACGGTGGACTTTGTACAGTACCTTTAGCATGGGGACAGGAAAAAAAACTTTTTATGCGTTATATAAATATATTCCTATTCCTATCATTTTACAATGAAATTAACTTTGATCACATAAAATGTATACAAAAATGCATGCTCTTCGCAACCATTCTGCAAATGCACTTTATGGATATTATTCTTGTACAAACACTTGAGCAATACTCGTCAGATAACACAATTGTTTACGAACCTAATTAGAAGTTTTATAAATGACTGTAACTAGTTTAGCTATATTTCTGAGAATATCCACTGTTTTACTTCCAGCTTTTCTCTCAGTGCTACAATAATTAATCTGCATGCTTTAATTAATATCTCATGAGCAAAGAATCTTTTTTATTTAAAGTTTTATTTAATGCCATTTTAATGCCAAGTTCATTTTATTGTAGTTAAGTCAAGTTAAACGTCAGATTATGAACATCTTTATTTGCTATAGTTTTTCAAAAATTCGATTTCTTCCAGTCACCAAATAATAGTACATTTGTAAAAATGAAAAGTAAAGGGTTAAATGCAGTAATTACAAAACATCTGAAAGATCTTGCCACAGTAAAAACCAAAATATTAAAATCACACCATGCAAAATTCACAGAATAGGTGCCCTTTAAAGGATTTTATGGCACATTTGGCTTCTACATGGCTTTTCCCTCTATATCCTATTTCCTATATTTAGTGGAAATTGTGGAAACATGTGGTTTAATAATTATGGTCAAGTTGTCAGATATTTCTTTTTACAAGAAGGGCTATCATCCTTATATAACTTAAGTTCCTTGAGTCGATAACTAAAAATAATGGGACAAACACTTGCTAAAAATGTTTTGGAAACTACCTTTTGTAAATAAAACGAACACAAAAATACACAAAAATAAATCTAGAAGTTAACTTTGAATCCGTTCATTTCATTGGTCTGATCAGAGGCTCACACAAGTCATTTAAATCCAGACTGTGATCCATCTCAAGGCTGCAAAGCTTTCATAACAGCGAATAGTTTCCTCTCGATTCCATCAACGCACCTTTCAGTTGAACACAGACCCGCACGAATCCTCTAATTATAACAACAAACCCTGCGCCTCTGCATACGCGGCAGCACAATCCCTGAAGCTTTAATAAGTGATGGGCACGCTGTGATGGGGAGCTTTACTGAGCAAATTGAGTTCGGAGCCGCTGATGAAAGTATCGATGAAAACAAACAAAGGGTCTTCCGTCTCTCTTCAGCCGCCTTCAGGGCTCAGAGCATCGATCGGAAGAGATACTACGGCTTTTCTTGCATGAGAAGGAATCTCGTCTACAGGGATGCAGAAGTATAGCTGGTCTAAAATATTACAATAAAACCTGCGTACGCATCATTAAAGGGGAGTATAAAGTACTTTAAATATTTACCAGAGGTGCAATTGTGTGGATTTGCTATCATGATTGATGAAGATCGAGCAGTGGTATGATAAACAAAAACTAACTTGGCAGTTAAATGGAAGTCGTAGCTATCTCCTCGGCGTAGTGGTTTAACTGGAGCAGCGTGAACCAGTCCGGATTGAAACGTTTCGTAAACGCGATGGACAGCAAAGTCTTGGGCTGCATAGGTGTGTAAATACCTTAAACTACTTGAGGCGTGAGCAAGCTGTTAGTCATAATTACTAGGGCTGCAGCTACCCTTTATTGATTAATCTAGCACTTTAATAGGTTGATGAATCCGATGAGCTATTTCCATTTTTGTGATCATCTGAAATGATTCGAATGCACAAAAAACATTTACAGTGAGGATCTGTTTATGGAGTCGTTCATACTAAGCCTGTTTGTTACATGATGACAGAGCTATTCCTCTAGCGTTGGGCGTAAAGTGCAAACTTTAGAAAAACAAACATCTCTACAAGAAGTTAGGTCACCTCATGTAAAAGAGCGGTTTAGTACAAACACCTCGTAAGGCAGTCACTGGATCTGGAGTTTGTTCCACCAACCAGGGACAGTGAGAGAGAAGGTTCTGCAGAGAGATTTTCTGCCCTTGTGGGACGGAACCACAAGTCGCTGTTCCTTCTCAGACATGGAAGTGTAGATTGGCGCAGATCTGGAGATGATTTTGGAAGCCAATGGCTTGAACTTAACACAAGCTGAGATGGGAGCCAGTGAAGAGTGATGAAAAGACATGGCCTCACTTGGGTTCATAAGGGCATTGAAAGTCATCATATTGAGTGAAAACTCATTAAAAACTCATTCATACGCTCATGCAAATAAACTTATATTACAATAAAACATAGCAAATGTATGCATTTGTCATGAAAACATTTTAAATGTTGACTTTCTAACTGTAATGTAGCCAGGTCATTTTAGATTTTAATACAACTGCACCAAATGTAAGTATTAAAATATATTTAAGCAATAAAATAATGGCTTGTTTTGGGCTTGCTCTCGCTGACGTTGTTGCTTGTTTCTCTCACAAGATCTGGCAACACTGTGCAAAATTGTGTCAAATACTAGAACTGCACCAAATCAACGCTTTAAAATATATATATTAGCAATACATAAATCACATTGAACAAAAATATGTTAAATGTTGACTTTTTAATTTGAAAAGCAACTGTTGTCATATATAAAGTTTTTTTATTGAGCTTCAACTTTAAGCTCTTTTTATATAATTACGTCTATAAAAACATCAAATGTACATATGTATCTAAAAATAAAGTAATTAAATGTTTTACTTTTAGATGCTACATTTTATTTAATTAAATGCTGCTTTTGTTATGTTTCTAGATATTTTTGTACTTAAACTACATCAGACTTAAATAAAATGATAAAAAAGATGATTATTATTATTAAACAAAGCAAATGTACACATTTATCTTGAAAACTTGTCAACGTTGATGTTTAATTAGTAGCTGTATAATTAGGTGATATTAAATTCAATTTAATAGAACTGCCTCAAATTTAAGTAATAAAATATATATAAGCAATAAAAAACAACAGCATTGAGGAACAAAACTTGTTAAATGTTGACGTTTTAACTGTTATGTAGCTGCATAATTAGGTGATTTTAAATACAAATAATAGAACTACCTCCAATTTAAGTAATAAAATATATATAAGCAATGAAAAAGAATAGCATCGAGGAACAAAACTTGTTAAATGTTGACGTTTTAACTGTTATGTAGCTGCATAATTAGGTGATTTTAAATTCTATTTAACAGAACTACCTCCAATTTAAGTCATAAAATATATATAAGCAATGAAAAAGAATAGCATCGAGGAACAAAACTTGTTAAATGTTGACGTTTTAACCAGTTTTATGTGGACAAAGGGTTTATTTGGGGCTCTCTTGTAAGATCTGGCACCACTGAAGAAAGCGCAGGCATGCGGAGGAGCTGTCAGCCATTGTTTGATTTCTGTGGAAGTGATGGAGGTCATTTGCTCTCCTGCCTCACTTTAAACATCGCAAAGCATCAAAACGCGACGTAAATACGACGCACCGTCAGCGCACGTGCTCCGAAACGCTTTGTCTGAAGAGAAAACGTCTCAAAACCTCGCGCTGTTTTCCTTTGTAGCAGTCGTCCAGGAATGCGCTGACAAACTCAGCCCTATTAAACACGAAAACACAATAAACCCGACTCCCCAAATCCTCGAGTGTTATCTAAAACAGCAGCGTGTGCGCAGAAAGTATCCGAGGCGCGGGAAAGCGAGTCCCGTCGTGCCGCGGATCAAACAAAGATCGTTCTTGCGTCACATTGTTGCGCACGGACCGATTCCGTGACCGCGCTTCAGATTCCTCCCGACAGCGTCGATGCGCGGACCCCGGCGCATTTAAAGGCCCCAAACTCGTCCGGACACCATTTTGAGAGCCTCTCTGCGCGTCTCGGCTCAGAGGAACGCGCATTCGTGACAGTCAGCACCAAACAAGCCGAACATAAAGAGCGCGCGCGGTCGGTTTGCTCCAGAACGAGCTCGACAGCATCACTAACAAACACACACAGAAAGAGAGAGAGAGAGAGGATGGAGAAAAGCGCTGCTGCTGCTGCTCGGTGGTGGTGGAGGTGCTGCTGCTGACCGGATGAAGTGAAGCGAGACTCACCGGAGCGAGGAGCTGGAGACCGGTCTCTCTGATCCGGTGTGTGCGGCTCTAATCCCGGGTTCCCGCGGCTGAGAGTCGGGCTGTTAGTCTCAGTGTTTGGGAGTGAGGCAGTGAAGGTTTCCTCCTCCGCTTGATTTTTCAGCCTGTATGGAAGCACATAAAGCGTTGGGGGATGGGGGATGCCAGAAGAGAACGGAGGGAGGGAGAGAGAGAGAGAGAGGGAGGGAGAGAGAGAGAGAGAGAGAGAGAGACAGAGAGAGAGAGAGACAGAGACCATCCATTCGACACATGCACGAGCACCAATCAGACTTGAAGCTAGATTCGAGAGCACAATACCGGTTTAGAGCTCTCTCTTTAACGCAGCACACATATAAACCATTCCATTACGTTGCTAATTGAGTTGCTTTTAATGTTTCTCCAGCATGAATGCGATGCATATTTTTTGTAAACTTTACATTAAGTCAATTTAGGGGTTAAATCAAATGCTAATTTTAAGAAGAGGAAACGCGTAGCAAAATTAACGCAGCTATTTTTTTGCTTGCACAGCATCCATATGATGCTTTTAATGGATTCTAAAACTCATTAAGCCCACAGAAAAACATTTTTATCTCTTGAAAAGTTTGAAAAGCCTTAAGCCTCGACTTTTAAAATTCTTGTCCTACGTCCATTTTAATAACTCGCACATCTTCAAATTTAAGCAACATTTTAAAAATATTCATTCTCTTCAAAACGCATTAAGTGTTTCCCTTTTTACTATTGAGACATTTTTACTCGAGCCTAAATAATATATTTTTTGAATGTTCATGGGAACATCAAATGTACACTTTTATCTCAAATACTCGTTAAATGTTTACTCTTTCTCTCTTTCTTTTAAACTAAAATACAGATCTTTTTAATATATCCAACCACTTTACCTTCAATACATAAATGTTAAGCCCATTCCATTAATAGTGCAATGCTTATTTTGTAACTTTATATGGTCATTTTAGGGGTTAAATAAAAGAAAAAATATTACTTTACGCCACCAAAAATGTGCTTTTAACACAAAATGTTGACTTTTTGACTGAAACGCATCAATTCAGTAATTCTTTTGCTTACACAACATCAATATGAAGCTTTGGATGAATTGTTAAACTCCTTGTAAAAATAGATTTTTACATTTTTACAAAAAAATTTTAATATTTTACAAAAAATGTAAACAACTCCTAAAATGTTAAAAAAAGCTTAGTTGTTGAAAAAAAATAAGGTACATCAGATGTAAGCGTTTTAAATATTTAAATATTTATACTTTTATCGTTGTAAAATATTATTTAAAACTAATAAAATATTTACTTTTTAAACTAAAACATAACTTTTCACATATGCAGCATTTTTACATTGAATGCATAAAATTTCAGCCCTAAATGAATTAATAAATTAGCTCCATTATTAATGGAATTAATATTTTGTAAACATTAAGTGAAGTCAATTTAGAGCTTAAACAAAAGACAAAATATTACCATACAACAACAAATTGTGCTTTTAATACTTTTTAACTAATTTGTTTGACATAAATTGAGCAATTTTTTTGCTTACGCAATATGAAGCTTTAAAGGAGTTGTAAAAATCCTTAAGCCTTTAGAAAAGCATTAAAAAGCTTGTTTCCAGAAAAAACTCAACTGCATCAGATGTAAGCATTTTAAATATTTATAAGCATTACAAAGATTTACATTGTAAAAGACTAATGAAATATTTACTTTTTTAACTGAAACACAACTTTTCAGAAATGCAGCATTTTTTTACTTAAACCTCATCAAATGTAAGCTTTAAATGAAATGAGCATCCGCCGCGTAAAACATATGTCAGAAGAGTCGACAAGACAAAGGATGGATGAAATGGAGAAAGCTTTCATCTTTCAAAAATTGAAATGCAGCTATTTTCATAAGTCCAGTATTTTTAATAACTTACACGTCTTCAAATTTAAGCAAAATTTAAAAAAAGTCCATTAAAACATCAAATGTAAAATTTTCTCTCGAAAACACATTAAAGGTTGCATTTTTTACCAAAACAATGGTATTTTTTATGTATTGAGACATTTTATTTTAAATAAAACAATAATACATTACAAATATTGTTATTACAACCCAAAAAGCAACTGTACACCTCGATCTTGAATTAAAAAATAAAGTCACTTTTGTAAGGTAATGTAGCTGTGTGTGTGTATGTGTATTTATATTTATAAATACACACATTATATTTTCACATTATATATATTAGGGCGTCACGGTGGCGCAGTGGGTAGCACGGTCGTCTCACAGCAAGAAGGTTGCTGGTTCGAGTCTCAGCTGGGTCAGTTGGTATCTCTGTGTGGAGTTCTCATGTTCTCCTCGTGATCGCGTGGGTTTACTCCGGGTGCTCCGGTTTCCCCACAAGAACAAAGACATGCGGTATAAGAGAATTGAATAAGAATAGTGTTAAAGTGTGATTGTGTGTGTGAATGTTTCCCAGCGATGGGTTGCGACTGGAAGGGCATCCGCCGCATAAAACATATAAAACAGAAGAGTTGGCGGTTCATTCCCCTGTGGTGACCCCGAAAGGCCCCCCCCCCCAAAAAAAGCCAACAAGATGATGGATATAACATTTTAGCATGTAATATGATCTATGGGTGTGCTGAAGGAGGACATGAAGGTAATTGGTGCAAGAGTAGAGGATACTGAGGCCAGAGTTAGGTGGAAACAGATGATTTGCTGTGGTGACCCCTAAACTGGGAACAGCCGAAAGAAGAAGAAGAAGAAGCATGTAATATGATCATTTTGAGCAAAAAATTATTACATTCAAATGCAGCTATTTTCATATCAAGGCATTTTCAACTTAAACTGCATTAAATATAAGCTGATATTTTTTTCATTCTATTTTCAGTGAATAGAGGAGACCACTAGAGGTCAGAAAAGGCTTCCTTTAGGATGTTATGAAAGCATGCAAATATGATGAAAATAAATGACCAAAACAAGAGACATGTTTGAGACAAGTATTTTACTTGTATTGTAAATTTGTATTGTATTTAGTCAAGATACACTTTGGGGCTACATATTTTTTTTGCACTAGAGCAAAAAATATATATTTATCTTTACATATGCTTGGCAGACGATTGAGAGAATTTACAAATCTCAAGACAAATATATGATCAACGTTACAATTCGGGTTTGATTGTGATTTGGTTTTGATGAATTCGAGTTTCAGAGTTTATTATAACACACAAACAACAACAACAATGTATGAAAAAAGCAGAACACGAGTTTGCCTGATTAAAATATTCTATTCTTCAACTAAAAGCATGTAATCATGTTTCAATAATATTTGGTGAAATAAATTGATGTAATGAAGGCGATATAAATTATATTCTCCAACCTTCCAGCGCCCTCTGCTGGCTGATCTGCACTGGTACATCAGCTGGAGAAAACAAACAAGCTTCTCTTTCTTTGACTGAAGATGAAAACATAGCAACTATAATTCAAGTAAACTCTCTCTCTCTCCTCTCTTCCAATCTCTCCTCTTCTCTTATTTATCTTTCTCTTTTCTCTCCTCTCCCTATCTTCCTCACTCATTCTTCTCTTCCCCTCTTTTCTCTTCCTTTTCCTCACGCTCTTATCTTTCACTCTCTTGTCTTCCTGCTGTCTGTTCTGTATTATTCTCATCTCTCTCTCTCTCTCTCTCTCTCTCTCTCTCTCTCTCTCTCTCTCTCTCTCTCTCTTCTGGTCCTGTCTCTCTTCTCTCTCTTCTTCGTTTCTCTCCTTTCTCTCTCCTTTTTTCCACACTATGTTATCTTTCTCTCGTCTCTTTCGTTCTTTGTCTCTCTTGTCTTCCTCACTCTGTCTTCTCTTTTTACCTCTTTGTCTTTTATCTTTTTCTCTCTTCTGTTTGTCTCTCTTTTCTTCCTTTCTTTCTCCTCTCTTCCACACTATCTTCTCTCTTCTTGTTCTCTTGTCTTATTTATCTGCTCTTTTATTCATTCTTTCTTTCTTTTCTTTCTCTCTCTTCTCCTTTCTGTCTTTTCTCCCTTTCTCTCTCCTCTCTTCCACTCTCTCATCTTCTCTTTCTTTGATCTTTCTCTCTTCTTTTCTCCTCTCCCTACCTTCTCTCTTGAGTCACTTCCTCACTTGTTCTTCTCTTCCTCTCTCTTCTCTTCCTTTCTCTTTTCCTCATGCTCTCTTATCTTTCGCTCCCTTGTCTTCCTGCTGTCTTTTCTGTATTATTTTCATATCTCTCTTTTCTGGTCCTGTCTCTCTTCTCTCTTTTTTCTTCCTTTCTCTCTCCTTTCTTCCACACTATCTTATCTTTCTCTCTTCTCTTTCGTTCTTTATCTCTCTTGTCTTCCTAACTCTGTCTTCTCTTCCTCTCTCTCTTTCACCTCTCTGTCTCTTATCTTTTTCTCTCTTCTGTTTGTCTCTCTTTTCTTCCACACTATCTTCTCTCTTCTGGTCCTCTTCTCTTTTTTATCCTCTCTTCCATTCATTCTTTCTCTCTCCTCTTCCCCTCTCTCTTTTCTTCTTCTCTCTCTCTCTATCTCTCTCTCTCTCTCTCTTCTCCTTTCTTTCTCTTACAGTTTTTCTCAGTCGCTTTAGTACAATTCTCAGATCAGAATTGAAGTTTGCAAATATGTGTGTGCATTTCTCAAAACAATTTGTACAAACAGCAAAACACTATGGATTTCGTGCAAAAGCCTGTAACTTGCTCAAAATCTTCAGTTCATCTCTCAAAACTAAGTCTTTATGTCATTAAACATGTCAGTGCCATCAGAATGTCAAGTCCTTGTGTCATTGTCTACGAACAAGACAGTCAAATTACTTAGTCATGTTGTCAATATAACTGTGTACTTTAGAGGGAGGTTCTGATGTAAACTATGGCTTAAGTTTTGATGACAATTATTGTAAAATGTAAGTTATACCTTTTTGTTTGATTGCAAGAGACTAGACAAGATTCACATTTACACTTTTATTGTTTATATTGTAATTAGTTGACAGACCATGTCATACCAACATAGAAAAAACCCACTGCAAACAGTAACACAAAGGGAAAAAAAATTAGGACAATATTCTGTACAACAGTACAGGCAGTGCAGTAGGAATTGGCGTGGTCTTCCTACACCTCTTGTCGTTCCTGTATGTTAGGCCACAAATTCTCATCCACATCACAGCGAATATCCTCTCTTGCAATGCAGCGTGGAAAGAATCTTTTAGAGTGTCTTATCCAGCTTCTGCAGGCGTCTGCTGTGATGTCACAGTGTATGTGGCTGGCGATCATAAACTTTCCATCTCCATGCTGAGAAAAATTCCTCAATAGGGTTAAGGAATGGAGAGTAGGGTGAAATGAACTCCATCCGCATCCTGTTGTGGGCTGCAAACCATTGCCTGATGATGTTGGAGTGATGAAAACTCACATTGTCCCAAACTATCACATACGTTGGCAGGTGATGTCCACTCTGACCCCTCTCTTCTTCAGGGATGAGATCTCTGTGTTGAGTTTCTAGAAAGGTTATAAGATGTTCTGTGTTGTATGGACCTATTATGGAAATATGAGTAAGCACACCATTGTCACAGATGGCAGCACCCATGGTTATGTTCCCGCCCCGTTGGCCTGGCACATCAACTGTAGCCCTGTGGCCGATAATATTTCGGCCACGCCTTCTGCATTTTGTTAGGTTGAAGCCAGCCTCATCCATGTAGATGAAGCTGTGCGGCTGTTCACTTGCTTCCAGTTCCATCATACGCTATATACAGAAGACAAAAAAGGAGTTTTATGAATTACAAGAATTTTCATTTTGGCCAAGATAGAGTTACATCAAATGTATAAATCACATATTGCATTACTTTTCTACAGCCATAGCAAATGTGTAAAGATTTGTGTAATGTGTAAAAACAGGCTTACTGTAATGTATGATATACATAGTGTTTACTGTGCAGTACAGTTGCTGTATGTCCATGCATGTTTTACCTGTACATACTGGTAGCGTAGTTCCTTC
Organism: Danionella dracula; assembly: GCA_900490495.1. NCBI lineage: Eukaryota > Metazoa > Chordata > Actinopteri > Cypriniformes > Danionidae > Danionella > Danionella dracula. The sequence goes on from UELW01000556.1 coordinate 11,446,608, forward strand.
ACTCTTTCACCATTTCTTTCAAATGGAACAGTGTAAAGCTGCTTCATTTTCATCTGGTGTCCTTTCAGCACTCTGTCAATGGTTGAGATGCTGACTGTTTGGATATTTGCAAATATGTTGTTGTCCTCTATAATGGCACTCTTTATCTCCCTTAGTCTTATCGCATTGTTTTCTACAACCATGGTGCAAATAGCCTCCTCCTGTTGAGCAGTGAAAAGGGGCCCTCTGCCGCCCCTGTGAAGTTGTCTTGCAGTCCTATGTGGAAAAGATACAGTAATGCAAAATACAAAATTCAGGAAGATAAAATGTCACTGTATAAAATGTAGGCCTACTTACAGTACTTACTGAATATTGCAAAAAGCTTTACATATTTTTACATATTGTAAACATACTGTAATATTGTATGAAGCATTACAGAACAGTTCATATTTTAGATTACATACCTGTTCTCTCGACGAAAGGTCTGAATGATTGAGGACACAGTTGTTCTCCCAACATCTGGCTGCACCCTTATACCAGCCTCAGCCATTGTGAGCCCATGGTTGACAACATGGTCTACAAGTGTGGCTCTTATCTCATCAGGAACACGTACATGTCTTCGGCCTCTTCCTCGGTTTTGCCTCCTAACTCCTCCACCACGCAGCCTCACTCCTCTTCCTCTTCTTCTTCTTCTCTCTGGCTGTTGACCCCGTCCAATTCCTTGTCCTTCCATTGTCAGACATAGAACATTGTGTTGTGCTTCAGCCATATACAGTATATACTTGCCCATTGATTGTCAATGAGATGCACCTTTGTTAGAGGAAGTCAAGTCACCTGAGAGCAATTTACCAATTCAGGACATATTTAGAAAAAACATATAATGGAGATGTATAGAAATATGTTTGTCACATTATGACAACTTGGTCAACCATTTTGCAGTTAATGACTTATACGATGAACTAATGACTTGGTGTTTTGAGGAGTAAGACTATTGCACAGTGAACTATATAATACATTTTGATCAACATGACATAAACAATTGATAATGTAGCAAAGAGCAGAGAATTGTACATAATCATTTGCATGGATGTACCAAAGCAATTGCAACTTGTTCAAAGAAGTGAGAAACTGCTTATATGATGTGCACAAGTGACATCATGATGAATACTTTTGAGAATTTCATTCTGATCTGAGAATTGTACTAAAGCGACTGAGAAAAACTGTAACTTTCACACTCTTTTTTTCCACTCTGTCCTCTCTCGTTCACCCTCTCTCGCTGTCTTTCTTTCTGAGACAGAACAACACTGACATCTAGTGTTTAAAATCTGCTAGCACATCGTTCCTAACCGGATTCGTTTTCCTTAGAAAATGTAAACTCCATTAAAGGCAAAGCCTGAGTTTTGGATTAAACTCAATGAAGCAGGTGCTGTATTCATCTATAAGGATGAACAAAACTATATTAAAGTAAGTATAGGTCAAGCAGGCAAGAGGCTGTAAAAGAAAATTCAATTCTTTAACTTTCCAACAGAAACTATGGCAATAATCAGGGCAGGACGAATGCCGAACAAAACAAAATGTTAAATTTTAACACTCCATCTGACTAACTACAACAAAATCTAAATTACCTGATTACACTGAAACAAAAACAACTGGCGTCATTCCCTTAGAACCCACTGAACAATACAGTCAACTATCTTTTCTAATTACATTAAGAATAAACCGAAAGCTCCAAGATGAACAGCGAGGATAAATCAAAGGCAAAGTGTCTTAGCAACGCAGAAAAAACTTATTTAAATAGAAACAGCACAATCAAACCTTCCAACGCAGATTCACACTAAGCAAGGAGCAAACGAGGTCTAACTTTCACATCATTAGCATCAAGAAATAACACCCTCCACTTGAAGAAGACTGCGGAGAAGAATCACAGAGTGCATCTCCACCTCAAGAAGACTCTAGAGAAGAAAGAAGAGGCTGCTGTTATGCTTGGCAGGTTGTGAACGTTTGCGAATCTCGGAGTAGGCCCAATTAGGACGGCTTTCCTTTCCACCAATGAGATGGAAGTGAATCAAAGACAGTAAGGCAAGGCGATGCAAATTTATTTGTATAGTACATTTTTGTACACATTGGCACTTAAAGTACTTTACAAACGAATAAAACACACCATGGATAAAACAGATAAAAGCAAGGTATAAGACATTAAACGCATTAAAAATTCATAGCATAAAAGAGAAACGGGTTCATAGGTGCTGTGCTGTTTGGACAGCAGTGCTCCGTTCGTAAACGCATTACATTTAAATAGATGAGTTTTAGTCTGGATTTAAATGTAACTAAAGATTTAGCTCCTAAAATCTCCAGCTGCGGGCAGCATAGTAACTGAAAGCAGACACTCCCTGTTTAGAGCGAGCCTGTGGTAGTTCTAACTGATTTGAACACAGTGTTCTAAGACTCATATCGGTGATGTTTATTGGTGCTGAGCTGTTTTGAGACTTATAGACGAGCCGCAGCACTTTAAACTCGGTTCTGAATGTCACTGGCAGCCAGTGTAGAGACCTGAAGACTGGCGTTAGGATGTCCTACTTTCTAGTTCTGATCAGCATCCGCGCAGCTGCATTCTGAACGAGCTGAAGCTGCTAGTGGTCTTTTTGAGGAGACCAGTTAAGAGACCATTACAATAGTACAGCCTGCTGCTGATAAAATCCTGGACTAGTTTCTCTATATCCTGACTAGAGTCGAAGCACCTGATCCTTGTGATGTTTCTGAGATGAGATTCAGTAGATGGCCACACTGTGCTCTACTTTTTTTTGCAATGCATATTTATGTATATTTTGAGTTCCTATATTTTTTGTAATCAGACTATTTAGTTCTTTTTTTTTCGTTATCTCCACAAAATATTGTTTTGATTGGTTTTAACCACCTATTTTTTTTTTATTATCTTTCTTATTTATGTTGATCAGAGTAATTTTTGGTAAATTTGAAGCCCAAATTAATGTCTTGTTTTATGTTTGTCAACGTTTGGGATGATGCTAATAAGTTAGCCTCCTGTGTTTTTGTAGTTTGGTACCAGAGAGAAAGAGAGTGTGACTGCAGCAGATTGCCCACTGATATATTCTTAGGTTTGTTTGTTTTTTTAATAATTTTTTATTTTTCGAAAAATGCATGAGATTTAATGCTGAGGTTTCTTTGGATTTCATTTCTGAGCGCCACGTACGGTATGGGGTTATTGTGTAGCAGCATTTCTTGCATGTTCACAAAACATTGCTTTTATCTCAATTTATGTGGGTAATTATTGTTATTACTATTGATCAATTTATGAAACTATTGAATTAACCATTATATTTTTCTGATATCGTGGTGATATTTGAGTAATATTTACATATTTGTTGTTGCACTATTGTATTACTTATATATGCTTTATAGGAGATATATTGTAACATACATACGCATATATTATATTGGTATTAGTGTTGTGTAACGTCATAGTGTTTTGCTCACACAAAGGGAACCGACGAGGGAGATGCAGGTAAGTTTATTTACAGGTGGTTAGAATACACAGTTCAATAGTATTCTGAAGACAGGCAGACAGACTACTTCGTAAGCACGGGTACGTTCAGACGTAAGAGTTCAGTAAACCGTTCGATCACTTCCCTTATGATGCTCTCTCTCTTTCCTCCAGGAATGGACAGGCAGGCTCAGACAGACGATACAAGTGAAGGTTCAGGAGTGGTGAGTCTCTAGTAACCTTGATCTGGGACCAGGACGGAGTGAACTGGGTGAGTATTTATAGTGGTGGTGTGATTGAAGGACACAGGTGCGGGTGATCAGTACTCAGGTGATGGTTCTCGGGATTGGATAGGTGCAGATGGATCATGAGGGGTGTCGGTGCAGGTGCTGGGTGTGACACTTAGAATGTGATGTGAAGTTCTCTTTTTTTTTGCGGTGCACACTTTAATCCTCTCAGCTATTATCTGTGTGGTACCAGAGAGTTTGACAGATTGTACATCTGTCTTCAGAAGAAACATCGGAATCTCGTTGCTGTTGAGTCTTTTCACAAAAAAAAAACACTTTCTTTCCCAGCGATGGGTTGCGGCAGGGAAGGGCATCCGCTGCGTAAAACATATGCCAGTGAGTTGGCGGTTCATTTCGCTGTGGCGACCCCGAAAGGGAATAAAGCCGACATGAAGATGAATGAATGAATGAAAAACACTTTCTTTTTTCCTCCTCTGTCTTTATCTTCTTCCTCTACTTCCTCACTGCTTTGGTTAATTGATCAGTTGATAAAATTTCTATTATGAGAAGCTGAGATAGACTTTGACGGTGTAACAGATTGCATAAGCGTCTGCCAAATGCATAAATGTAAATGTGAGCCCAGTTCCGACATGCTACAAGTGTAAAACACAGACTAAACATAAATAAGAACATAAGACATGGCGATTATAACTAATGATGACTTTCAGATTATTCGGATTGTTACTAATTGCACAATAACAAAAAAATCTATTTAATAATTCATACATTGTAGTTAAGTATAAGCTTTAGCATCTTTAAACAGTCCCACTGTAGCATAGAATGTTCTGGGAATAATAGTCTCAAAACTTTGATAGAATCAATTATCCCGGAATAAAATCCCTTACAATATATGTTCAAGAAACGTTTAATTTTCTGCTGCTCTTTCTACATGGCGCTACAACAGAAGAGGCGAGATTTAAATAGGAGCCAAAAATCCCACTTTGGATATTCTGCTACTTTCTCTGGGATTACAAAGCTACTGGTGCCATCTGAATCAATGATCTATGTTAAACTATGCTAGAAGGTGCTTTAGCCATATCTGGAGAATGGCTGAACAGATTCCAAAAGTGTAATACACTATTTAGTAATACAAGGGGGAGATGAAAAATGAGCCAACACTGTTTTCTGTATCTGCTTTTAGACTCTAAATAGAAGCTATCTCATTGAGAGAGCATTGCTGCATATTGATTGGTTGGTTGGTTGCAACCTGAGAGGGCAGAAGAGTGAGTCTTATATTTAATCATCTCCAACTTTAGGGAACTTTCCAGAAGTTTACGTTAGAAGTTTTAGTTAAATAAGGAATGTCAAGGTGTCAAAACAGCACCTAATCTTCATCCTAATAAAGACTTAATAGGGTGATCGTTAAAAAGTGAGTGGTTCAACAGAGAAGGATAATTGAAGGTGTTTATGTGCATATTCTCATCTGTACAGGCCAAGCAACCGTAATTAAACTTGCGAGCATTTTTTTGTAAATAAGAAAAGCAATGTAGAAGAGAAGACAATTCTTTGTTACGGATTTTAAATAAAAGTTAAACCTAACCTTTATTTTTGCTTCGCGAGAGAGTTGCTCAGAAAATCAAAAACCGATTTGGTCAAATCAAACTACTTGTGAAGGCGGACACACTCACTATTTAGGTGTAAGTGCTAAATGTCCCTGACAGAGAACATGGAAAGTGTTCATAGAGGGAGCTCCTTGTTGGTGAATGAATTGTGAAACACAAAACACCATAAATGCACCATAAATGCTTTGACTTTTCAGAAGTCAAATTTATCTGCAATACACTTCACAACCACCGCAGAGGTAGAGGGTGCTATATAGAATGTAAAACTAAACACAGAACAACGATATTGTATCATATCACAAAAATAATTAAAAGCGCCTAATAAGTATAACGTTCTAAATGGCTGTTTAATTCTGTGCATCTTCTTTCAAAATTAGTTTTTTTACTGGGAGAACTCGTTTGTTTGGGCTCAAGAGAAAACCCCTTCTGCCCGAGCACAGTGGATTGTGGGTAATATCACCTGGTTGAGCGTTCATCGATCTGCACTTTAGAATCTAAATGGAAAAGAACACATCCGGGTACCGAATACGACACATGAACATAAAGTAGACGCCAAGGAACTCTTGCGTTCAGACTGCGTTATGAGGGGTATAAAAGATGAAGACACACAGTTCGCATAGATCTGAGGGAAGATGCGACGCTCATCCTGGCGCCGAAGATATCAGCTGATGATGGACAGCCAGAACTATGTGTGAAGAAAAGAGATTTGTTTAAAAGACCAACAACAAACTTTATTCTACCTTTAAGAGTACTGTTTTTACTTTATGATGAATATTATGTTTTGTAATATATTGAAAAAGCGATTCATTTTTTTTTTTTTTTTTAAACCTGTCCTGTCCTACTTCAAAGCAGCCCCATGAGAAGGGAGGTGCTTCGTATGAGTTGGTCAGTTTTGCTCTTTCCTGAGAATTGAAGATATTATATATTGATTATTTATCTGGATAGAAGATTTTAATTTATTTCATTCGCATTCATCACAATAATTACATTAATCAATCATATAAACATACATCAGGACAGGACGGTGTTAATAAAAAAAGGGGAAAGAGGAGAGAAGTAATTGAGGGGAAAACAGAGGTAGAGAAGTTTTGGAGGGGGAAAGAGAAGGTGAGAGGTAATTGTGGGGGAAGGAGTCAAGATTAAGTTGAAAATGAGAATAAGTAAAATAAATAATATTAGATACCTACCTTATTACATCCAAGTAGTTTGCATCTTTCTACAGATATGCATACAAATATAAATATACATACATACATACATGCAGATAAACATGCAGAATAATAATAATAATAATAATAATAAATAGAATTAGTAATCATATATATATATATACATATATACATACATACATACATACATACATACATACATACATATACACACATACATACACCTATACATATATACATACATACATACATACATACATACATACATACACACACACATACATACATATACATACATACACACATATATATACACATACACATAAGTAATTGAGTGTTACAGGACAGGTGACCTAAACCTCAAGCATCTAGCAGCGACCAAACATCCCAGGTGTCGTGACTAACCTTCTATGTCCCAAATGAAATGTGGGATCTGCCTCAAGCCAAGTCCCATATATGGTCAGGAACTACCCAGATATCCAGCCCACCCCCCACAGAACGACAAGTTTTGGGGCCTGGGACCCGGAGCCGGACCCGCCCCACCTCCCCTGGTAAAGTCGGCAACCCAGAGAGCAATGCCCGGGGCCCCAGTGGGCCCGCTGCAGCAGGAGGTCGACCAGCCCAAAGCTAGGCGGGAATGCAGCCCCTGACAGTGCGGGCAGAGACTGGGAGGCCCCACCCACAAGCACCGCCACGCCCATATCCCCCCGCGGTAGGCCCCCAGTCCCGGGCACCTCCGTGGACCCGCAAGAAAAAAAGGGAGGACGGCCAAGGTACCAGATGGGCGCGGGTAGGGACACCACTCCAGACGCGGCAGGACCCCCCCCCCGGCCACACCCCAACCCCATGCACACATCAACCAGCAGTCCCCCAACACACACTCACCCCTACCAGCAGCCCCCCAAACCTAACCCCACGCACACCCCTACCAGCAACCCCCCCCCCACCCACTAAATCAACCCCATCCAGTCATCCAATCATCCATCCATCCATCCATCTACCCACTCATTCAGTCTGCCTGTCCCGGGAAGTAGCCAGTCACTCACCTGCAGCCCGCACCCGCCCCCGCAGCTACCCACACCCCCCGCAATGGTGGGCCCTTACCCCCCAAGAGGGAAGACGGGGGCAGTCGTCCACCCATTCCCCAACATCTGCTCCCAGTTGTCATGTAATGCAGGTATATGTGGGTGTGTTGGAGAGATAAAATGCAATAAAAGAGGTAATGGTGTCCTGGAGTGTCACCGTCGTTTGGCGGATGATGTCCAGGCACCACCCCCCGCCCTACATATCTAATGTGTATTTAAAATGAGGGTAGCCTTCTCCGTCATATATTATGGGAGGTGCCACAGATCTGCAGCCTCCTCCCACCAAGATTTAGACAGAGAGGCTAGCCCTCCAGGCCTAAATGTAGTGTGTCCTTGCAAGTGTTGTAAGGGGCCCAGGGGTTGCCCAACCCCGGAAGCGAGGCAGTGGCAGGTGAGATTGGCTTACTGTCCGCTCCGGGAGGAAGGCCCACCTGGTGCCCTGGAGATGTTCTGTGTCCTATGTGATTAAAACTGAGAGTCCCCGTCTAAAGGAGGCAGGGCGGGATCGCCGATAGGTCACCCCACCTGCCTGATCCCCCATGGGAACAAGGACCCTCATGATTCTATTTGTGTGAGTGAAGAGAGTGTGTGTACTGGGATCTGGTGTGGTGAGTGGGAGCAGCCGACTGGCCACACCGTCCATCCCCCCAGGGACAGCACTGCCCCCCACCGCAGGGGCCACGGGAGACCTGTGAAGGATAATGCGGGCAGCCGGGAGACAGCTGCCCCCCCCTCGGGACCAGTCCTACTCATTCACACGCACTTACGTACCCACCCGTCTCTCAAATGCACATACTCGCATACACACCCTCCATCCCATCCACACACACACACACATTTTCAATCACACCCCCCCCCCCCCCCCCACACACACACACATACACACTGGAGCCACTGCTTGAGCATGCACAGGGCCGGCCCCAGCCCGGTAGGAAGCCTCACCCCGCCCAGACCGGAATCGCTCCCGCGCCCAACCGATCCCCGAACCGATACCCCCCCTTAACCCGCAAGCCCCGGAAGCACCACGGGTGCTGGCTAGCCTCCCGCCCGGAGACTGTGGCGATAGCAGCAGCCGTGAGTTCCGGCCCCCCCCGTGTCCCCTCCTCACCGCCCCTTGACAACCACCCCGTCACCCTGAGCTGACCGGCACCCCGCAGGCCCGGGCCCCCCCTAGACCCCCCAAGCCCCACCCCCCATGGCCACCGCCAGCCAACGGAGGAGCAGCCAGCCAACCCATCTTAAGGCACCCTGCCCCACCTCCCACCGCCCCGGGGTGACAGCAGCCTTAACTGTCAGCAGCCTTTTTCTAAAAAAGAAAAAGCGATTCATTAACCCTTGTATGGTGTTCGGGTCTGTGAGACCCATTTTCAGTTTTCATCAAAAGAAAAATTAAACAAACATTTATTATTTGAAGCTGAGATTCCACACAAGGGTTACTCAAACACCGCCTGAGTAACAGTAATATGAACACCACACAAGGGTTACTTAAACACCGCCTGAGTAACAATAATACGAACACCACACAATAGTTACTCAAACACCGCCTGAGTAACAATAATATGAACACCACACAAGGGTTACTCAAACACCGCCTGAGTAACAGTAATATGAACACCACACAAGGGTTACTTAAACACCGCCTGAGTAACAATAATACGAACACCACACAAGAGTTACTCAAACACCGCCTGAGTAACAATAATATGAACACCACACAAGGGTTACTCAAACACCGCCTGAGTAACAATAATAAGAACACCACACAAGGGTTACTCAAACACCGCCTGAGTAACAATAATATGAACACCGCACAAGGGTTATTCAAACACCGCCTGAGTAACAATAATATGAACACCACACAAGGGTTACTCAAACACCGCCTGAGTAACAATAATATGAACACCACACAAGGGTTACTCAAACACCGCCTGAGTAACAATAATATGAACACCGCACAAGGGTTATTCAAACACCGCCTGAGTAACAATAATATGAACACCACACAAGGGTTACTCAAACACCGCCTGAGTAACAATAATATGAACACCACACAAGGGTTACTCAAACACCGCCTGAGTAACAATAATATGAACACCACACAAGGGTTACTCAAACACCGCCTGAGTAACAATAATATGAACACCACACAAGGGTTACTCAAACACCGCCTGAGTAACAATAATATGAACACCACACAAGGGTTACTCAAACACCGCCTGAGTAACAATAATATGAACACCACACAAGAGTTACTCAAACACCGCCTGAGTAACAATAATATGAACACCACACAAGGGTTACACAAACACCGCCTGAGTAACAATAATATGAACACCACACAAGGGTTATTCAAACACCGTCTGAGTCACAATAATATGAACACCACACAAGGGTTACTCAAACACCGCCTGAGTAACAGTAATATGAACACCACACAAGGGTTACTTAAACACCACCTGAGTAAAAATAATACGAACACCACACAAGAGTTACTCAAACACCGCCTGAGTAACAATAATATGAACACCACACAAGGGTTACTCAAACACCGCCTGAGTAACAATAATATGAACACCACACAAGGGTTACTCAAACACCGCCTGAGTAACAATAATATGAACACCACACAAGGGTTACTCAAACACCGCCTGAGTAACAATAATATGAACACCACACAAGGGTTACTCAAACACTGCCTGAGTAACAATAATATGAACACCACACAAGGGTTACTCAAACACCGCCTGAGTAACAATAATATGAACACCACACAAGAGTTACTCAAACACCGCCTGAGTAACAATAATATGAACACCACACAAGGGTTACACAAACACCGCCTGAGTAACAATAATATGAACACCACACAAGGGTTATTCAAACACCGTCTGAGTCACAATAATATGAACACCACACAAGGGTTACTCAAACACCACCTGAGTAACTATAATATGAACACCACACAAGGGTTACTCAAACACCGCCTGAGTAACAATAATATGAACACCACACAAGGGTTACTCAAACACCGCCTGAGTAACAATAATATGAACACCACACAAGGGTTACTCAAACACCGCCTGAGTAACAATAATATGAACACCACACAAGGGTTACTCAAACACCGCCTGAGTAACAATAATATGAACACCACACAAGGGTTACTCAAACACCGCCTGAGTACCAATAATATGAACACCACACAAGGGTTACTCAAACACCGCCTGAGTAACAATAATATGAACACCTCACAAGGGTTAAAAGAAATGTAGTTGAAGTTTAAAAATGTTGAGATACAAAAGCTTTGCCTCAAAGAAGTCTTATTACTGACTGTACTAATACTTCTCCGGTTTGACTTACTTAACCTAACCTGATAAAAACAAATAAAAAGGTTGAAGGTGTTAATTACACCATAAAACATGTTGAACGCAGCCATTTGTTTAGATGATTATGCATCAAACGTGTGAACTGAATTGGCTTACTTTGTAAGATGACAAATTGTTCAAGCACATCTCCAGAAGTGTTTCATGCTGAATGCATAACCAAAGAGAGATATTTTGACAGTAGATAGTACTTATAGTATTGATACTTTTTATAGTATTGAGATTTTATTATTTTAAGGTCACCATACAGAAAGTGAAACAAACAAAACAATATACAAACTAGTTTATCAGCAGTAGAAACATACAGCGAGAAAAGGCCTGTATGAAGAAATATGTCTTCAAATTGTCTTTAAGATTGGTCAGTGATTAGTGGACCAGTCCAGCAGCTTGTTATAGAGTGTGAGAGCCACCTAGCTAAAGGCTAGGCACCCATTGACACTTTGGGACGTGGAGGGTGCTCCAGCCAGAAAACAGATTAGGAGTGGAATGAACAAGGCATCATTCTGATCGTTAAAAGCTCAGCCAGGTAGGTATGGAGCAGTACCTTGAAGTCAGTTCACTGCTTTCCAAGAGCTCAGTATAGTTGAAGTACTAGGGTAATGTGGTCTGATGTGTAAATGTAACTCTTTGCATTTTTAGTGGAATTCACTGACAAGTGAATATATAACCATAGAACCCATCGTATTCTGATCATAGCAATTCAACTCACTTCTCCAGAGCAGAGCAACGGGACGGAGCAAGCATGATGTTGATTTAGGTTTCAGGGGAAGTTTGACTGACCTTACTGTAAGTGGAAGGTCAAAATAGTTGTGTTTAGTTGATGCTGTTGTTAAAGATAATTATTTTATTGACAATCAACCAAATGACTCTGTTACACAACTCCAACACTGGTGTTCAGACACTGGTGGGCTGCAACTGAATATGTCTCAAATTAACAAGCAGAAAAAGGGTGAGAACGCTGCACACTTCATACACTGCAAAAATGAATTCTAAGCAAAGCTGAAAATGCTTAAAATTAGATTGAAAATCTTGATTTTCTTATTTTTGGAAGAATTTTCTAATTTAAACCTTTTTGGATATAGATTACTTTGCTTAGTTTGAGAAAATAACACTTATATTTTCTTGATGAGAAAAAAAATCTTATTCTGGTCATTTATTTTCTTGAATTAAGAAACTATGTGAAACAAATTACTGATTTTGCCACTGATCTTAAAACAAGAATCTTAAAACAAGAATTTTTGACTCAACATATTCTTATATCAAGAATGTTATTGACATTTTATTTTAAGAAATCAATTAAATACTGGTAAAAACATGTATTTTGGAACAAGAAAAAAATCTTAAATCTAGTTCTAGTCTAGATCAAGTAAAGGTAAGAACATTTGATTTCTTAAAATAGGACTCAAATGTTAGTGAAAAGAAAATAAGAAAAAGGATCTACACCGTAAATAAATCATCAATACCCCAAACCTTAAAACCCCATCCAGTTGTGTACTAACTTTGATGGAAGAGATCTGTACTTCAAAAAAGCACTCTTGAAACAAGAAAAAAAAAACTCAAATATAGATAAACTCTTCCTAGATCAAGCAAAAGAATCTGCTAATGGGTTAAGCAAATTTGAGTTGGCAAGAATTCTTAAAATTAGCAAAAACTTCTAGCTGGTAACGTAAGCTTTTCTAGTTTTTCTAGTTTCAGTGCAGTTTTACAACTTGTAAATCAGCTAGATTTGTTTTCTAGTTATAAGAAAACTTGCCAAGTAAAATTTGCTTACCCCATTGGTAGAATTTTTTGCTTGTTATAGGAAGAGTTTATCTTTATTTTAGTTTTTTTTTCTTGTTGCATTTTTTCCAGTGTACATTTTATTCTCAAATCTAAACTCATAAAGCTGAAGCCCCTCTCAGACCACACACATTAAACAGCCTCATATCTTCTCCATGGAGAGGTCCTCATCTCCAGCTCCTAGCCTTCACTCAGGCAATGAATGGAGCCTTCAGCCCCTGGCAGATGTTGAATGCTCTCTATTCCTTTCTTGATTTGGGCCACATCTGGTGCGTGTGGTATTACCAAAACGACATGTAGGGGTTGTGAATTCATTATGAGTTGAGTCAGCGCACTAGTTTGGTTTAAAGATGTGAACCACTTTTAACCTGGAGAACACGAAGTGATGTGGGTCACATGCAAGTTGCGGCTTTTGAGAAAAATAAAATGCTATCAATGCTAATTGTGTATAAATGAATAACAGCCTCAACCTCACAGCCTTCAAACACAATAGTTGTTACCATTTTTAAGGTTTTTTTTTAATTCGGACTAGGACATAACCAGCAAAGTGAATGAAACCTCTACTAACAGACGTCAGTTACTGTTCTCATGAGTAGGTCTGCACTCATTTCTGCTTCTCCCCACATCTGTCTGCTGGCAAACCCTCAGATATTGTGCCGTTTGATCTTCACCGGTCTATAATAGGGATAGAAATAGAATAAAGGGACAAACGTACATGTCCCCCCCTTTGAAGCCTTCTCTTTTTTTGTGTCCAGGTCCCATAGGTGCACAGATGTGACTGATGAAGCAACTGATGAGGGCTCTGTGTGGATGTTGTTATAGTTCTCATGGGTTTCTTCTTCTCTTGTATCATTTCTTTAAGAAATCCCCTAACTAGCTTTGATTCGGTAGCAAGGAAACACTTTAGAGTTGAATCAAGACACGAGAAAGTGAGAGGGGTAGCTAATGAGAGCGAGCGTCTTGAGACACATAACTGTCCCGAACAAGGACAACCCATGACAGCCATCAAATAGACAAGAAGATATTTGAAAGAGCGTCTTGTCAGAAAAAAAGAGGCTTCTGTTTGTTTTCAAAGGTCTGTTTATAGTATGAGATGGTCCCAAAGAGAGGTAAAACACAGCAGGAAATAACAGGTTTTACCAAGGACAAGGTAAGAAACAACTTCAGAGTGTTTTAAGCATGCTAATGGCTTTAAGCTTGGAGTTCTGGAAAGTATAGTTATATTACAAGATACAAAACAATGGTATCGCTACATAAATTTGGTTTGGCGTGTGGACAGGAGGGGGGTGAGTGTTTGTGTGTGTATTAGTGCTGTCGATCGATAAAAATGTTTTTACTAATTAATCGCCCAATTTTTTTTTTATTAATCTCAATGACAAGACTGAATTTTTTTAATCTATTAATGTAAATTGAAGACAAAGATATGATTTCAATTCAAAATATGATTGTTTATTGAATTTTTTGTTTAACTTGTAACAGATTTTGTCATGTAAACAACATACCTGCAATAAACCATCAATATCCTCCAAATTAACTTTTTGCTTCTTTTCTTTGGTGGCTGTTAGTTTGTGTTCTCTTTAGACTATTGTTTTACAGGACTCTCTGCCATTAACAGCTTACTTAGTGAAGCCTCATTCCTTTCATCTTTGGGAAGAAACTTTGGCTCTTTAAACCTTGGATCAATTGTAGTAGCGATTGTAGATTGGATTATTTGTAGTTTTCAGCCGTGTGAGATTAGTGCTGTCCTTCCTTTTACGTATAGGTCTGAGATAAAATCATGTTTGAATTTAACTATGGGCTGATCATCCTCTGTTGCCTAATTTTGCAAGAGGCACAAGGCTGGCAATACCACTGAACTGGAGAAAATGTATTTTACTTCCATTACTTCTTCTTCAACTTTAATATTGTTTTACACTAATATGAACTTATTTTTGTTTTATGCAGCATACCTTGTGAGTGGACACACAAACGCAGAGGTGACACACGCCAACAACCAAAACAGACAAGCGACAGAGAAAATAGTATTAACCTACCTGCAAGGTTCTGTCCACATGCACCTTGCAGCGTTGGATGTACTTTGGTTTAGGTGTCCAACAATCTCACATTATTTAGCTAGCACACTTTCAAAACCGTTGCCGTGAATGGAAACCTGACCGTTTGTTGCAGTATGTGGGCCGTTCACATGGAAGTAACGCTAGTCTCGTGACAACAAACATAATACGAGCACCATAAGTGTGCTTTAACTTGTCCTCGATTTTCCCATTCTCTCGCCACATGGAGACACTGATTCACACGTGCTTCCACGTACTGCCGTTCCTCGGTTTTAGACACAGTTAGTGCAAATGAATGCAATTTCAACAAAGAGCGCTGTAATTGCTCACCCAGTGGTCCCATAAACGTTTTCATCCTCGGTGCCCTCTCATCGTCATACAAAGTGCATGTGTCTTATTCATGCTTCATTCAAAGCATGTTGGCCACAACAGGAAATAAAACATATATATAAAAATCACAAAACAATAATGCAATATTCAATAATAAATTATTTGTCTTAGAATAAACAGTTCATCACATACACAGTTGAACCACATGTCACTTTAAGATAAAGTCTATTTGTTTAATCAAAACAGATCAGTCCATGTAAGGTAAGTCATATTTCAAGAAACTTTTCTCTGTATGGCTGCCACTGTCTCGTTAAATGCTGATGGTGACCTCAGAGGTCTCAGAACAGGCGAGGGCTTCAGGTCTAGCTTCATTAAAGATGAAACAGAAAACACAAATGGGTTGCCAGATCTGCTCTTTTGCCTGCTCTTCTGAGGTTGAGCGTCTGTCTAGCCATTAACAGCCCATTATGTTTAGTAGCAGAGCTCTCATGTACATCCCAGCGAACACCTAGAAGTGACCTTTCGGAGAGAGTGGAGAAAATCAAAGAGCAATCAAGTGCAAAATCATGACTATATTATGGTATCTAACTAAGAAGTGTTCTGCCCGAAGATTTGAGGCTGGGATGTCATACAGAGGAGGTGTGAAAACACAAAACATTCAGATTTTCAACTTCAATGTTTTTTTATGCATTTTGACATGCACAAGGGTAATTCAAGTTATCACAATTAAAAAGTTACTTTGACACACCTGTGGCCCTCTAGGAATTACTTTGAGACAACTGTGGCCCTCTTGAAATGATTTTGATACACCTGTGGCCCTCTAGGAATTACTTTGAGACAACTGTGGCCCTCTTGAAATGATTTTGACACACCTGTGGCCCTCTAGGAATTACTTTTGAGACAACTGTGGCCCTCTTGAAATGATTTTGATACACCTGTGGCCCTCTAGGAATTACTTTGAGACAACTGTGGCCCTCTTGAAATGATTTTGATACACCTGTGGCCCTCTAGGAATTACTTTGAGACAACTGTGGCCCTCTTGAAATGATTTTGATACACCTGTGGCCCTCTAGGAATTACTTTGAGACAACTGTGGCCCTCTAGCAATTACTGTGAAACAACCATGGCTCTCTAGAAATTACTTTTAGACACCTGTGACCCTCTCCAAATGCCTGAGACACCCATGGCCCTCTAGAAATTGACTTTGAGACAGCAGTGGCCTTTTAGGAATTGACCTTGAGACGTTCGTGTCCCTCAAGAAATGACTGTGAGGCACTTGTGTCCCTCTAGGAATGACTTTGAGACACCTGTGTCTTGGAGGAATTGACTTTGAGACAGCAGTGGCCTTTTAGGAGTTGACTTTGAGACACCCATGACCTTCATGGAATTAACTTGAGACATAAGTGGCCCTCCAGGAATTAACTTTGAGACTGATGTGGCTCTCTAGTAAGGACTTTGAGACACCCGTGACCTGTGGTAATGAATTTGAGACACTAGTGGCTCTCCAGGAATGACTTTGAGAGACCTGTTGCTCTCCGGGAATTACTTTTATGTTTAGAAGCTTCTGGTTGAACCAGTACTTTCTGAAACATTACAGACGTTCAAACCAAAATGAGAAAATAGTACATTTTGTCTTGGTCTCATCAGCTTTCAAATATGCAATTTCCACAAAACTAAAAACACTTCATTCAACATTTGGTCAATCGGCCTTTATAATATATAATGTGAGTAGTTTAAATCAGAACTTTCCAGTGATGTTGTCTGTAAATATATATGCTTTATATATGTGTAGCTGATTGTGTGTTAAATTTTTCAAGTAGTTCCAGAACCTCCTGAACCATGGAAATATTGTTGAAACTTGCCTCTGCATTTCATGAGGATAGTTAGTGACTCAGCATTTTTAAATTTTCTGTTATATTGGTTTTCTCTAAGGATATCCTCTATCTTAATTACATGGGGTTGTTTTTATTTTTGAGGATCCTAAGAGGCCACTTTCAGCAAATTAGTCATGATTTCAGATTCTTGTTCCTCCCAGCCCACAACTTGTTATAAATACTATAAATGGCCAAAATCCAAGCGTCAGCTCTGAGTTTATTAAGAGGGAACTTGCAGACAGTCAGCCTGTTAAGCCTTCCCTTCGCTGCTGTAGTAGGAATGAAAGGAGCCAGTGGGAGCAAGAGAGAGAGGTCCAAAAGCTTCAGAAAACTTCTGCGATAAACATGCTCGTCTTGCAAATTTGTTCACCAAGGTAGATTCATGTACTCTGCTGTTATTATATCTAAAGAGCGAATTCTATTTTTATACTCAGCAGATTACTACTCCATAAAGCAGTTTCTTCCTCCATAAATAAGACTGGGTATACACCACTTGCTACCATAGGAGCTAATTATGAATGACAATGATAATTTAAGGAATGCCTGAATCAAAAAATGGCAGATTTCTTTTTCACATTAAGGAGCTGATGCAACAACAAAATAACCCGCAAGTTTCAGGACTTAAAATATTTAGCTTTTTTTAAACGAAGGCCTCTTTTCTAACCAGCAAGCAAGCTCTTGAGACATCAGTAGACCTTTTTACTGCCTCCGTTTGTGACGAAAACCATCTCTGACCAGAACTTTTTGGTTGGAACCTATGTTCAATTGGAGCAAACAGGAATTAAAGAGTTCTAGTCACATGACAAATTACAATAAACCGCATTTTTTTCTATGAGAATACATTACATTTTATTATTTCAATATTATGCTGGAAATGTGTTGAGATTATTCATAAGTGTTTCGGCTGGGTCAGTTGGCATTTCTGTGTGGAGTTCTCATGTTCTCCTCGTGATCGCGTGGGTTTATGCCGGGTGCTCTGGTTTCCCCCATAAGAACAAAGACATGCGGAATAAGAGAAATGGGTAAAACGATTTTCCATAGTGTTTGAGTCAGAATGAGTGTGTGTGGATGTTTCCCAGCAATGGGTTGCGGCATCCGCCTCATAAAACATATGCCAGAAGAGTTGGTGGTTCATTCTCCTGTGGTAACCCCAAAAGGGAAGAAAGCCAACAAGAAGATGGATGGACATCAACCTTGTCTGTTAAGCAAAAAATTCATTTACTCTTTTTCCAGCGAAAAATATCAGCTAGGATCACTATCGTGCAATCACTTAGGGAGATCATTATGCTAAATTAAAATAATATACTTGCTTGTTCTGGATGTTGGGCTGGATCATGTAGAGTTGGTACAGATCCAAGTTGTTTTGTACTGACCTTCATTCAAAAACTGAATTCTGAAGTCTGGAGCTAAATGCCTTGAGCAAACAAACATGTGCTTTGGTAGATCTGGCTTTTCTCCATACATAAAAGTTAGTCACTCTTTTTATGGGGTGAAAGTAAAACCCTTGGATGACTGATTGATTACAATTTTAGGGGGTTTTACATAAACACACACACGCACATAAATAGAGGAGCCATATTGCTGTCCAAACTGCTGGAAAACACTGCAATTACCTTCATTGTGTACTAAACAACCTACGCAAACATTGAAGTAAACTTACAATCGGTATCTAGTAATATGTTTTTAAAGCACTGTTCATTCATTCTAAGAACTCAGCAACCTAAACTCATCAAGTGTTGTGCAGATGAAATTTGGCTTGTGAGAACATACACAAATGCTGGACCACAGAAAATGTTCCACATGTTATTGTTTGTCTCAAAAATAAGCTCCTCTAGCAGTCTGAAAGTGACTTTGAAAATGAGCAGACAGATGGTAAAGCTGAACTACATTTAAAGAATGCAGAAGTTAATTAGCATAATGCTCTCTTAGAGAACGACTCAAAGATGGTTCACTGCGATTGACCTTGATGTTGTTTTCCTTTTAATGTTCATTCAACGTGACTTTAAGCAATGCAGAATACAAATTCCAATCCATGGAACCTGTGCAAGCATTTACAAATATAAATGCCACTTCTAAATATTACTTCTAAAGCCAATATTTCAGAGAATGTGGTTAGTTATGCATGCATTTTTTTTTTTTCGTTTTAGAGATGATACAGTATTGCTCATTGTATGTCACTTTTGCTGTGTTATTTGCATAAACAAATTTGCTGATTAATTTTCATTAAACATTTTTCTATCTGTTTAACAGCAAACATTGCACAGTTCAAGTTGTTCAAATTAATAGAAGATCTAAATCAATGCAGCTGCGTTGATACAGGGTAACAGTTAACAAGGGAGCTCCACTTGTGTTTTGGTTTAGCCATTAACTCTGTCAATCCTCAAACATTTTGTGAGTTTCAAAATTTTAAGTTTGGCTCTGTATCTTTAAGAGAGTTTAATAGAAATCAAATTAAACCTTATCTTAACACAGACTAAAGAACTATAAATGGAGAGCCATTTGATACAGCAGGGGTAGATTATGGAGTGCCACTAGGATCGATTGTAGGGCTCATGCTTTTCTTGTTTTATGTGCTCCCAATGGCAAAATCATTAAAGAGTTGCTATCATTCTTTTAATATTACCTTTCATGTGGTGTGAAACAGGGTAGTAGTATGTAATGCATTACTTATTAAATGTAAACTCTCTGCCACTGACTGAACAACAGAGTAGAATCAGGCTAATATACACCCTGCTACAAAATAAAGCAGTTTAGAGAAGACAGGAAAACAACAAAACGGTGATTACGCTAGAAAAACATAATTTCTTGAGGACTACTCCATAATATGCACTTGCTTTTCATGTTCTGAATATGATAATTAGACAACATGTCTTTTTAAAAGTGTGTTTACGTCATGATTTGTAACTTGCAGGCTTAGAACCTTTTTTTATGTGTATTATGATCATTTTCGCCTGAAGACTGCATCTTGCTTGTTTTCCCAAGTCACCAAGAAGTGTCGTATTTTCAAATACTAGCCAAAGAATTCAAGGCTATTGCCTCATCAAAAAGAAGCCTTGTTCGTCTGTTCAGATCACAGTGTATGGCATATCTCTTTTACTTTTGTTCCCATTTTGGCTCTGTTGGGAGGTTGAAACTCTTATTTTCCCACTATTACACGTTCTAAATGTTGCCACTCACTGCGAGCTACAAAGCAAACATCTCCATTTCACACACTGTTTATTAAAAGCTGCGTGTGATGCAACATGTTGTAAGCCGAATGTAATTGAAGGCTTTGATTCTGACAGTGCAACTTGAAAGATTTTTCACACCACATTGTTGGACTGCTGGAAAATATTGAAGAACAGGAAATAGTATTTACATGCATGTAAACACCATTCAGAGAAAGAAAATGATGTGGAGGGTTGTTTAAAGCAGCTTAATCAGTGGGTACAAAAAGCTGAATAAGAGGTAAAAAAAAAAAAACTTTCGTATTTTAGAGCTCATGTGCTTCAACCCAATTTAGAGATACTGGATGAAGCGGAAATTCTTATTTTAATGAGCCTTCATCAATCAATCAATCAATCAATATCTTTTTATATAGCGCTTCTTTAGCAGTTGCTTTCAAAGCAGCTTCACAAAGTCCTCGTGAGGATCAGGTAAAGTTCCCTCTGTGAGGCCCCTGGGAGCCTCGCTGACAGAGGCAGGTGCTAATCACCTCCCCAGCATAAAGAACATACAAACAGCTTGACGAACAGCTCGCCAGACAGCACCTGAAAAAAACTAAACAAAACAAAACAGAAACTAGAAAACAACACAGCGTTTTTGGTTTCGAATTAAAAGTTTGCGGTTTCATTACACTTCTCCACTGAATAAAGAGACCACTGTTTAAAATATTTGCTGTCTCTGCATTTGGGATCCAGTTCTAAAGATCACTGCCCTAACCAATTACCTTTTATTTTTCATCAATCCTTCACAAACTTGCAGCAGAAAATGTCCTGGTTGACATGCAACTAGTCAAACCATTTTGAGAGTTGTTTGCCTTTTTAAAATACAATCACTACGTCATTTCTTGTGGGACCAACCATTTTGAGTTTGTTAGAACAGCAGCTGAAATCACTTGTTTGCATTTTTAAATGTTGTTGAGCTTACAGTTTTCTTTTTTTTTTATTCAGAAATTTGACTTTATATTACTTTTTTTTCCTTTGTTGGATATTTTAAATTGTTGTTGTTATGACTGGGTCAGGGCCTTGGTTTATAAAATCCCTTTCAGGCCTAAATTTTTTTTTTTTTTTTTTTTTGGTGCTTCGATTTATCAAGCCAGCTCTTGTATGTAAAGACCCATAGCACATTGCTGCTGTTTGCTTCACTTTTGCATAGTTTTTATTTATTTTAGTTATGATCCACATGCATGAAACTGGTTCAGCCAATTCTACAACGTTGGCCTTCTACAAGGTGAACTTGATCTAGAAATTTAAAAAGATGAAACAACAATTCTACCACTATATAGTTCAGTTATTAATTTTACATCATATTTTGTTTTTTTTACCCTTCTTATGTGACATTTTCAACTATCTTCATGTCTTACATATAGTATTGTTAATTTCCTTTACTGGAGACAACATGCATTGAAATTAGTGGGACAAAATAAATTTTAGATGCTTGTAAAAATGTTACTGTAAATGTATTATATACAATTAAGACATTTGAATAGGTTTTAGAGTTATTCAGTTTGTGTCTTGTCGGTTGCTTTATAGTATTAAAAGTCAGTTTTTTTCTCAGTACATCTCTGCAAAGAAGCGAGTGCAGAGAGACTCGCGCTCCAGTGGACATTTGGAGTGTGAAAGCTAAATTGGCTGCTCTGTAACAGATGAAATTCAGCAGTGACCACTGTTACTCCACAGAGGGCAAATAACACAACGCCATATCATATTTTCTTTCTAGAGGTGTTATTTGAAGGGGAGTGAAAATCAATCGCTGCTTGTCCTAGACAAACAGGACTTGTAATCCCCAGTTCCTTAGAGGCTGTGCTGTTGAATCAATAGATAACTGTGAACAGTATATGCTATGTTTTACAATCTCGATATGTCACTATGGTGGAAACAGAGATTGCAGAGCATCAAGGTTTTTTTTTTATTCTGAAGATAGCACACTGGTTGTCATAGAGAGTCTGTTCAAACGCTAAAGATAGGTTAGCTTATATGGTACTATACTGGTTTCCTGTGCGCTGTGCACATGTGGGCTCCCAGAGAAAAAATAAATCTCCAGTTTTGACTAGAAAGTTGGTGCCATAAAATGTTGAAATCAGTATTAGTAAATTGTGTATTGTACTGATCAGTTCATGAACAACATAATAAACTTTTTACGAACAAAACATGTTTTTATGTCATTTTTAGTATGAGGTACTTCTCTAAAAAGTGTCACTGACAGCTGTTTGAATTCCATGCAAGGTCAATTCTTCAGAATTTGAGGTGCTAATCTTCACCTTCTGTCACTTTGTCCAAATGCACGTTGAAAGTAACACCAATGCATGCAAGAATAATGAATAATTTCATAAAAGAAGTGAATGTAATTTTTAATGTGTTATATAATTTGGTATTGTGTTTTCTGAATCATTTCTGCTCTCAAATCTGCAGTATTAGGTTTTATTTTGTACAGAGGGTCTGTAAAGGTTTTTCCAGTAAGTTTTTACCAGATCAGTTAGTAAACACTGTCACCAAAGGACGTCGCCTTCGTGCACTAGTTTGGATTTGCAGTTAGTTTAATCGTTAGCAGTGAAGGAGACAGAGGCTTTCTGTAACAACTCTACATAACAAATATGAGCAATAACAAGGTTTTTTTTTTAAGTTGAACACTATAGTCTTACAAAAAATGTAAATATGCAATGTGTTGTATTGGGTTTTAAGATATTTTAAGAAGCAGTACTCTGGGTGGAGTTAATACCACCGAATGATTATCTTAACAAAATATGCACATTGAGTTTTTGCAGGGAGTCACTCAGACCCCCAAGCTTTACCAGATCTAATTCACTTAGCATATCTAACGAAAATGTTTGAAGCTTTCACACTTACACAACAATTGTCACCTTCACAAATACAAGCTGTTTTTATTATTGTATACTCCTCTCCGTATGATCATTACATTGAAATGCAGAATATGCCATTAAACAAAGTACTCTTCGTTAGTACAGTAGGAAAAGCATAGTTCTAAAATGTGTAGTCCTAAACTGACCAATCAAACACCACATACACTTGAAAGAGCCAATGAGCATGAAACAGTCATGAAATGAGATTTGCATAGACTGAGGATAAAAGTGGAAGCGGCTTCTTTCTGTGATGCTCTGGAGCCAAAACTCACCCCCTAGACAATCGAATTTTACTCATGACCTCTAAGTTGTGGCAAGGGCATATACGTCTCTGTTCCTTATTTCTGGGAATGTGGGTTACGCTAATAACCACAGACATTACCAATTGTTCCATGAATTCTTTGTTTTTACAGCTGTCGTTAACAGCCATCTGGAACAGCTTGGCTCAACTCTGTGTGGACTCCTGTTTACTACACACAAAAATTACCGAAAACTTTTATTTCCTGGCGAATCGCGTAAACCCTGACCAAACGTTAGCGATTGGGTAAAGTCAGATCTAATCCTGTAAACTTTGTCAGATTGCCCAACTCCGGGAAGAAAATGGAAACAAAAAGGCTGAGTTCTAGAGCCTCTGTATAAATTAAATGTAGTAAGAGAACCCGCTTTTAAACATGCTAACAAGTTACAGCTAATTTATTCAAAAAGTAACATACTTACATTAAAAGTAATGCATTACTGTTAAAAGTAACTTTTGTATTCCTTTTTAAATAAAATTATTTAATGCTCCCATTAATGACATTACAACTTCCTTTCAATGCTGCATGTAAAATTTTTCTTCTGATAAACTCAATAAACAGTTTTTATGCATTTTCTATTTAAGCAAACTCTTGAAGTATTATATTGTAAGTATATAATATTGTCTCTAAAGGAGCAGATTGCGAAGCTCATTCAGCTGCTTGTGTCTGAAATCTTATTGTTAAATAGTATGTGATTTTTCTCATTTAGCCCTTTTTTTAAAAGACAAAAGTAAATGTGTTTCAATTCCTTTTTTATGCTTTCTACATGAGGGAAATTTACACATTGAGTTTTTTTTTTGTGGGGTTAAAAGCGTGAGTTGACCAGACCCTCTGCATTTTATTTGACATGCCTTTTTGTAACTGTGTCTTATATTATGAGTGAGTATATATATATATATATATATATATATATATATATATATATATATTTTTTTTTTTTTTTTTAAGTGAGTCAATCAATCGATGGATTTCCTCTGAAGCCTTGAGCACAGGGAGTTGTTTATAAGGTTTGACCTTTCATTGGCGTTATATCTTGCAGATGATCAGGTTTGGAGACCCTGCTAAAGAGATTGTTCTGACCTCAAGTAAACAAACTAGACAAAGTATACTGATATGTAGAACACAAAGTCCCTCAGCCAGTTTTCTTTTCTTTACCTAAGTAATCCACTTTCTAGAGCGGCAAATGCTGTTTGACAGGCGAAGATTGGCCTCGGTGATAAACCTGAAGAGTAATTCCTGATAATACAACTCTGAATAGTGAAAGTAGAGTGATTGTATCAATGTCAACATCTCTGAGCAGTATTCAATACAGCATTTTTAGCAGCTTTGCTTCCCCAAACATAATGCCTTTAATTAAAAGTTGTGTTTTTTACAATTTAACAATTAAATTAATCAAACGTCTTTGTGGTAAAACAGAGTTTTAATAAAATGCAATAATTCAAAGGAAAATTGAATATTTGTCTTCATATAAACACATTCCTAAACCCTGTGAACAGCCTTCCCAGAAGAGTTGAAGTCGTTATAGTTTAGCTCAGACATGGGCTTACTACGGCCCGCGGGCCATATACGGCCCGTTGGTCTTTTTAATCCGGCCCGCCAAACATCTCCCAGTTATATCGAAATATAAAATTAATAATATTGTTACCGGCAAACCTTGTTCATTTACTTTCCCCTGTAATGCCCACATTTCCCCAATAGATGACGCGCTTGAGCATTTGCCCCCTCTTCTAAAAATAAACATGAGTTTATCAAAGAAAAGAAAAGTCGACAGTGAGTGCCGAGTGTTTAACACCGAATGGACAACAAAATATTTTTTCAAAGAAGTCCGATCAAAGGCTGTATGCTTGATATGCCAAGAAAGTGTTGCGGTTTTTAAGGAGTACAATATCAGCCGTCATTTTGCTACGAAGCATGCCAATTACGCCAGCAAGCTGTCGGTGCAAGAACGGGCAGCTACAGCTGAGAGGTTTGCAGCCAATTTACTGAGCCAGCAAAATTTTTTTTCACCGACAAACTGCGCTTCAGGAGTCAACTACCAAGGCAAGCTTTTTGCTGGCATTCAAATTAGCAAAAGCTAGCAAGCCTTTCTCCGAAGGTGAGTTTTTGAAAGAGACTGCAGGTGTTCTGTGTCCGGAAAGTCAAGGCAAGTTTGAAAAAATCAGTTTGTCACGTCGGACTGTGACTCGCCGTCTGGAACTAATTGATGAACATATAGCTAGCCAGCTAAACAAAAAGGCAGAGTTCTTTCAGTTATATTCACTTGCACTGGATGAAAGTAATGATATCAAAGACACAGCGCAGCTTCAGATTTTTATCCGAGGAATAAATGACAGCTTTGAGATAACGGAGGAGTTTTTGACCATGGAGTCCCTAAAGGGAACAACGCGGGGAGAGGATTTATACGACAAGGTGTCTGCTGCCATCGAGAAACATAAACTACCTTGGAGTAAACTTGCCAATGTCACGACGGATGGATCACCAAATTTAACACGAAAAAACGTTGGGCTGCTGAAACAAATCCAGGATAAAGTAAAAGAGGAAAACTCTGAACAGGATGTTATTTTCCTTCACTGTATCATCCATCAGGAATCACTTTGCAAGTCTGTATTGCAGCTTAACCATGTTGTGAATCCAGTCGTAAAACTTGTGAACTTTATACGTGCAAGGGGACTTCAGCATCGTCAGTTCATCACGTTCCTGGAGGAAATTGATGCGGATCATCAGGACTTACTTTACCACTCTCGTGTCCGGTGGTTAAGTTTGGGCAAAGTGTTTCAACGCATGTGGGACCTGAAAGACGAGATCGGCGCATTTTTAGAGTTAAATGAGAAATCTGACGAATTTCCTCAGCTACGAGACCAGAACTGGCTTTGTGATTTTGCATTTGCTGTGGACGTATTTTCACACTTGAATGAGCTGCATGTGAAACTGCAGGGGAAAGATCAGTTTGTGCACGACATGTACAAACATGTTACAGCTTTTAAATCTAAGCTCGTTTTATTCTCCAGACAAGTTGCGAACGCATCCTTCACTCATTTCGCCACACTTGACACTCAGAAAGAGGCAACACGATATGCAAAAAAATACAGCAAATCACTGGATGACCTGCACAGAGAATTCAGTCGCCGGTTCTCTGATTTTGAAAAAATTGAAAAGTCACTTCAGCTCGTGTCTTGTCCCTTCTCACAAGACCCTGAAATAGTACCGCATGAGGTGCAATTAGAACTAATCGATCTTCAGTCTGACGCCATCTTGAAAGAAAAGTTCAACACTCTTAAGCTTAACGAGTTTTATGCTTCACTGGACGAAGCCACCTTTCCAAACCTACGGAGGACGGCACAGAAGATGCTACCCTTGTTTGGCTCGACCTATGTATGTGAGCAGACATTTAGTGTTATGAACATGAACAAAGCCCGTCACAGACCCAGGATAACTGACGAACACCTCGGATCTATCCTGAGAATCGCCACAACAAATCTTTCTCCAGACTTTGATGCACTGACAAAACAGGGAGATCAGCAACATTGTTCCCACTGATACTGATGGGGAGTTTTCCTGCTGTGTTTATTAAACTGAAATGTAATTAAATTAACCATTAATGATTAATAGGTCAAATCCTGTGTGTAATTTATATAACACTCCATCCATCTGTTCTTGGCTCGGCCCCTCTGTCAAATTTTAGAACTCATTGTGGCCCGCGACTCAAAAAGTTTGCCCACCCCTGGTTTAGCTGCAAAGGGTGGACCGATGTTTTGTTGAATACCTATGGATTGGGATGTCAGTTGAAGGAGCCATATAATGTAAACCTTACTTCTCAGACAGTTTTTGCATGTTTTGGAGTTGTTCGTTCATGAAAACATGCCTCAACACTTCTCCTCCAGCCGGTGCGTCAGAGCCCCAAAACCAGGACAGCCTGGCACAAACACAGATTCTTTTCTCAGGCCAATCAGCTGCTGAACCCATAACTTTCTGCACCAACATTCTAAAATATTTCCATTAAATATTGCAGTAAGCACAGGACTTTGATGTGGACTGTTTGCATATTTCCAGTCACTCCACATTCTGTTGTTCTGTTGCTGCATTTTACTCTTACTTCATGCTTTTTTCTGCACAATACTTCCCAAGCACATTTCTTAAGCCCCTTGGACTTCTGATATATTAATATTACTGTCACAATCCTCATAAGGGAAGGGCAGTAGGAGAACCCAAACACACGACAGCACAATAACAACACAATATAACCCACGAGGGGGGAAACCCCCAATAACTAAAGTAAGCAGACAAGTACAAGATAAAAGACTTAAACGGAATAAATACTACAAAAGGACTAAATATATTCAACAGTAAGAAAGATGTGACATAAACAATGCAGCAATTCTGAGAAAAAGAAGAAGAGGTCTTATAAAGGAAGACCTAAATGAGAATTAACACCGGTGACTTAACTCAACTGAACCGAGGACGATTAGACACAGGTGGAAAATAACCAAGACAGGAGTGAATCTTTAAACCGCAAAGAAATAAACAGAAGCTAACACTATAATGACAGAAAACAAGAAGACTTAACAAGAATAAAAACCTAAAAGAGTAAACCAAAACAGAACCCTGACAATTACTTTATATTTTTACTACCTCCACTCATCATCATACGCCTTATTCTATTTATTTTTAACGTTAGCAATTTACTTATATAACCTGTTTTTACTGGTCAACGTCATTTGTGTCATTTAATGTAATGTCATTTAATGTACCAATACTGGAGTACCCCTGAGTACCCTTGGAGAGTACCACAACAAATTCCTTGTGTTTGTGCACATGCACACTTGGCAATAAACATCTTTCTGATTCTGAATACTTTTTTTGTCTTAAAAAAAAGACATACATACAGCTTAAAACAGACACAATTCATTAAACAACAAAATTTAACTACTAATAAAACACACTCAACTAATACAAGAACAAAGCTATGATGTAAAGAATAAATAAAATCATCTGTATTAAACCAACCCAAAACACATCTGTGTGGAGAGCATTGTATTTTACCAAAACAGCTATCAAAACATGGTGTGTACATTATATCAATGATTTCAATTAGCGATTTTCCAGAGCTCAAAGTTGTTTTACGATTTTCAGACCATTATTCATTCACTCCACATTCACACTTTGGTGGTGATAAGCTACCTTGGCAGAACATGGCTGCGGCCTCCTGCCCACCACCAAACACACCCCACCATCACAAACATCTATTCAGGGCGATGCGGGCGAAGTTGCTTGCCCAAGCCACAATGGCAGAATGGTTTTGTCTGGATCGAACCGCCACCTCTCCATTTGTAGGACAACCAACTCCACCACTGTGCCACTTTGTCACCATTTGTTGATCCATGAAATACATTTGTGTGTGGTTACAATAAAAGGCCCTTTATTCTTCTTCTATTCTAAGCATGTCTTTAACATCTTTATTCAAGTGCATTACAAGGTATCTTTAAGGGCCATAAACACTGCTGTTTCATTTCATACCAGGTTTGTTTGGAAATTTGGAACAAATTTAGTTTGATAGATTAGATGCTAACTTGAGCAGACACGATTAGTCACATGTAGCAGATAATATGGCAGACACAGTACGCCGGAACTCATTTTATTCTACATTTTTGGTTTCTTGAAACTGTTTAGCATCTCTTATGCTGCTAAAATGTATCTTAATGCCTAGGAATAAACATTGCTGTCAAATTAAAGTGAAAAGATGGAATCTAAAAGCTGTTTGCTCCAAATAATATAAACAATGAAATCCTCTGGGTGTCTGAATTGAAGCCTGGCATGCTCTACCATGCTTTGCAAAGGGAATATCGAATTATATTGGTGTGCATGAGTAACTCCCTCTGCGAGCTGGAGATGTTGGAGAAAAGAATGGCAGGGATTTTCTAGCTTGGCATGTTTGAGAAGGAGAATAAATGATTGATCACGATTCTACTCCTTTGTGACAGTGAAGTTTCCACGAGAGATCTCCGTGACGGTCTCCTGAAACATTCATGGGAGCCCGTCTTCAGTGAGTTTCTATTATGCATGGAGAGACCATCATTTGGTCGAAAAGTGAGTTTTATTTTCAATCTCGAAACCATGTGAATGACCTTTCATGCATTTATCATCAAACGCTCCTCCGTGACTGTGCATGGATGAGTTTCAAAGACACAAAAAGCAAACTACTTCATCGAGTACCTGGCTTGTTGCTTGGCGAGAAGATTTCTTCAAGAGGAGCTCAGTAATTGAAAACACACTTTTAGACTGGATGTAAATGTGCTGAAGGAAGGCAGGGAGACGGATGTGAAACATTTCAAAACTGACAACACTAATCATTATTCCTCTCAAGCTAAAAAGGGGAATGGAAGGAAGATTGACAGCAATATAAACTGAGAAAGAAAGGAATAAAGTGACAGATTTATGAGGAGGATAATGGAGGGCTGCCCTCTCTAGAGTTTCGAAGATGGTGAGATCTCTATACATTATTCATTCAGAAAAGGGTAATTGGAATCAGCTCATCCCAGATTCAGATGGAGGATTAAAATCTAATGTGAGAAAGCCAGACAGTATTTCGCTTTGATACAGATGGTGACAAGATGCACAAGTGATTGATTTTCTACCAAACAGGGGCTGGTAACATTTGGAGCAACAAGAAATTTTTGTTTCGGTTACATTTTTGAGTCTGCGTTGACAGGAACTTGGGTACAGTTTGACAGGAGTAGATGCAGAACCTTCCCTACTAATCCTCAAAGTAAAAAAAGCAGAGAGCTACTAAAGGCATAGATTTCCAATGTTTATCATTTTAACAGCAATGTAAATTTAACCTTACATTTTATACTTTTAAAAACGTCCACACCATAGCTATTCTTTCCAGAACCGGAACCCAGCAAATATTTGGAGGGGCAATGCCCATCGTTTCAACGTAATTTCAGGAAATCCAGTCTTGGGCTACAGCTGTGGAAAATGCAAATCCAGATGATGTCTCTAATGTCTTTTGCTGGCGATTTGCACATTTCCACTTCATGTCTTTTCCACGCCTTTATTGGACCTGAACGTGGGAATGTTTTGCTTTACAAAATAAACCTTCAACTTTTTCATATTCATGAAAATCCAAACAACATAAGTACACACTTTGTCTCATTATGAAACACATCATTTACAAGGTTGAAATATGTCTGAATACAGTTTATACGGATTTAAACGTGCCCAGCAACTCCAAAACATGTCTTCTCGGCACATCCTATTGAATTACATAACACACAACACAACTGTTTTATTACCTCCTTATTTTTATATCCTCCTTGTGGATGTGAGCTCCGAGTTGTGCTCGGACCAAATGACTGGTTTGAATGAAGCGTTCCATTTTGACGAGATCTGGCCATGCTCTCAATGTCTCCATCTACATCTCAACGTCTGCGTGTTTGCTGGGAAGCTTTGTTGAACAGCGATGTGAGACAAGAGATAAAATGTGCACCTTTGACTGTATATAGCATGGAAATAGTGAGCAGAATTTAAAATGCAAAAATTGTCAAAAAGATGCGATTTGGTGGACCAGAAATTATTCAAAAGAAACCTCAGTGCTTGGCAAGTGGATTATTTAATACAAAACTTTACATCTTAATATAATGTCATGGATGTAATTTCAAGCCTTCAAAAACCCTAATGAAACCAGGGATGTAAACATGTTTTTGGTCTCTGTAAAGTTGTTAATTTTTAATATTGCTCTCAATAGGAACCAGCTCACCTCTTTAGTCAGCCTCAATTGGTCAGATAAGGAACTGCAATTCAATCACTTCCTAGTGCTCCACAGCAACACAATGGAACTTTACACATACTCGTTCACTAAATTTTTTACTGCAATATTAAAGCACTTTATGATTTCACACAACGTTACATATGTATGTATAATGACAACATTCTCAGGTTTAGAGTTGAGTTACTTTTTTAGTTTTTACCCCTCAATTGATCCCCACTTCTTATTTCACCCGTTTTATAGATAATTTCCCTCTATTTCTTAAGCAACTCAAGCCTGGTGTAAGTATTTTCAATATTTTCAATTACAGGTTTGTCATCACTCCAGAGTCTGTTTCATCTAAATTAGCACCCTACAATTTGATGGTTTGGGGAAAAACCTGCACTTTATGAATGCTTTATGAGGGCTGCAAGCATAAGGGTTTTTGTTCCAACCCTGTTTCAAGGGAAAAACCTGTAGCTTCAAAGACACCCAGAAGACCTTAATCAGTGGAATCAGTTGTGTTCAGTTAACCCTTGTATGGCGTGTGAGTCTGTGGGACCCATTTTCAGTTTTCATCAAAAGAAAAATTAAACAAGCATTTATTATTTGAAGCTGAGATTCACTGAGCTTGGCTCATTTCCTGTGAAAAACATTTATCAGAACAGATTTTTTATGACCCCACACGTACGCCCCCCTCCACATTTATATTACACACAAGGTGTTCGGGTCTACTGGACCCGGGGCATGTTAAAGTGTGAAAATGGTAGATTCTTTACCTTAATTCTCTCTTCCCACACAAACATAAATCACACATAAACATAACATTTTACATTTTAGAATAAAATTGTGTGATTGTGTGTATTAAAAGGGCCAAATTGCAAAGGGTCTAGCAGAGCCACCAACCCTGCCGAAGTAACAATAATGAGAACACCACACATGGGTTACTCAAACACCGCCTGAGTAACAATAATATGAACACCGCACAAGGGTTACTCAAACACCGCCCGAGTAACAATAATATGAACACCACACAAGGGTTACTCAAACACCGCCTGAGTAACAATAATATGAACACCACACAAGGGTTACTCAAACACCGCCTGAGTAACAATAATATGAACACCACACGAGGGTTACTCAAACACCGCCTGAGTAACAATAATATGAACACCGCACAAGGGTTACTCAAACACCGCCTGAGTAACAATAATATGAACACCACACAAGGGTTACTCAAACACCGCCTGAGTAACAATAATATGAACACCACACAAGGGTTACTCAAACACCGCCTGAGTAACAATAATATGAACACCACACAAGGGTTACTCAAACACCGCCTGAGTAACAATAATATGAACACCACACAAGGGTTACTCAAACACCACCTGAGTAACAATAATATGAACACCACACAAGGGTTACTCAAACACCGCCTGAGTAACAATAATATGAACACCACACAAGGGTTACTCAAACACCGCCTGAGTAACAATAATATCAACACCACACAAGGGTTACTCAAACACCGCCTGAGTAACAATAATATCAACACCACACAAGGGTTAAGGTTGGAGCAAAACTGTGTAGGGCTGAGGGCCTTCAGGAATCGAGGGCAGCAGAAAAGACCTGTGCTTTACAGTATACATGACATCGCTGTTTGACCACAGTTAAACACAGTATTAAACCTAACAGACTGTCCAGTTGCAAGTTCAAGAGTGTCAACATTTTGTATATCTACCATTAGCACCCTATCCCAACTTTGATAACTCTGTGGGTACCAGCTTTTTTTTGTCCCAAAAATATTCTGCCCACAACACAACTAGCCTTTTAGAAAAAAACTAAAATCTTTAAGAGTGTTTAGCAGAGTGTGAAAAAAGCACTTTCGTTCGTATGTAAAAGTGCTGATGTATGACATCCCTTCCCTTTGCCAAGCATTGTCTCTATAATGATATGAACCTAGCGAGGTGAGGTATTAAATATAAAGCAGTGATTATGTAAAGAGCTAATTGTTAATGTGGTCAGATTTCTCAGCAGATGAGCATCCAATCTAATTTTGAGCTGTTCCACAGAAAAACATATCTGAGGCATCTGTGTGGTGCTGGCAACGCTGGACCTGGTTTATGTTCTAATTCACACCTTCCTCCACTGATGTTGAATATTTAATTTCAAGGTGAAGTGCAGAAGTGCTTTTGGAAGTAATTTCAGCTCTAGAGTGGTCATTGCATGCTTGCTTGTTCCCCGTATGAGCAAAATGGTTCTTTTTTTAACACTGCTAATTAACATTTGCAATGTGTGATGTGTCTAAGCACTTAGAGCATCTTTAAAACATGCTCAAGCATCTGGAGTGAATCCACTGGAGGAGTTCTCAAGGTTAGTTTACAACTGGTGTTTTCTCTGGAACACATAAGACTTCATGAATTTTTCTACACGCAGTCCACAGCACCAGCAATTTGTCCTTGGCTCTTCAGTTTCAGATGGATTTGTATTTCCTCTGTGAGCAATTTCAATTTTGCATGATCACAAGACTCTGAGATTTCTCGTTAATCTTTTTCCAACGCTTGTGAAGATACTGGGTATATTTATTTTAAATATAACATAGACTTTAAGCTTGCTTATCATTCCAGCTGGCTTACATACTTGACTGACCAATAGTAAAATATGTTGTGATAATTGAGTGTAGCTCATATTAAGATCCTTACTGATCCTTGTCCTTACTGATCGGTGAACTCATGAATAACTTTTTTGTGTGAATTAATAGAAACCAACAGTAGTGTAATGGGTAAAGATGTTCCCAGTTTAGTTTCTATCCACACTAAACACACCTGATCACACTAATGAACTTTCTCTCGGTTTGCTTAGAGATTCTGGTGTGTGAATTAAAGCCGGAATGGAGTTAAAACATCACTTGAAAAATCTCCTTTTAAAGAGGCTGCTTTGTCCTGGAGCCCACCACACACCTGTATGTATAATTAGCGCCAAATTATCTATGCGTACGTGCCTCAAACCCAAAACATTGGGCACAGACAGGAGATCACACATTTGGATGTTGGAGAAGTGAGAATGAAAAAATGTTTTCTCTCGTCCTGGTTTGTCTCAGCACATGATCCCATGGTCAACCAATGAAAGCTGGCTCTTTTGATCACATGTTCAAAGTACTTTTTAGACATAGCAACTCTTGATACACAATCTCATGTCGACTCACAACAGAAAGTAGTGCAGAAGACGTTTACAGGAGAACACATAAAGAAAAGCTTATGATTATGGTGTCCGAGTGTCCGGAGTTGTTTGATAAGTCCCATGAAGGCTACAGAAACATGAACAAAATGGAGGAAATATGGCGTGGAATTGGGGATCGATTGTGAGTTTTATTGTCTTGAACTTTGGCGTGTCACTGTAGGCCCCGTGAACGCCATCTAAGGGTAAGGAGCACCACTACATCCAGAGAGGAATGAAAGCCCCCTGCAGAGAAGCCGGCGCAGAATTTACTTTTGCATTGGTGTGTGGTGACCTTTAGAGTGAGCCATCTTCACTTTTAGACAGATATTGAACATTTAAGAAGAGTCAGGTAGCGATGTTGGATGGCAAGGATTTTATTTTCAATCATTTACCCAGTATTTTCAAAACAAGTATCATCATAACCAATACATATACTCATATGAAATGTCTATCTCTATCTTTTTAAATGTAATAAACTTTGGTAGTTAGTTAAATAATAGCAAATCAAGTTTTGAATGCACTGCAGGCTAATGTTGGTAATGCAGGCTACTTGGCTAATCAGTGTTAAGGTGCTGGCTTTACTAGTTTAGGGGGCTCAGTCTAAAAAAGTGTAATAAATTAATGTAATTAATCCCTGTCTCAGTGCTCATAATTCCTCGTCACTGACTGTAAGAAAATTGTGACTATTTAAATAACGAAATATTTTGAGCTATGAAAATTTCTGTAGTTTTTTTTGTTGTTTTTGTTGACCCAGCTCTTATATGTGAAAATATCAGAAACTGTTTGGTTTCCTAGTTCAACCCATTTAATAAAATGAATATTTTGCTGCTTCTTGAGTTTTTGGTCTTATTAGATTTGTTACCAAGATGATGAATTTGTTGTGCACAAATGTCACCTGTGAATTAACATCTGGTCAGTAAAATAAGTCCAGATTTTGCTTCTTTTACGGTCTTCCATTATGCATCTAACTCACTCAACACTGAATATCTGTCCATCTCTGCTTTATTGTACCTGACTTTTGATGACAATCACTCAAGTGACTTTCACGGCTAGTCCAGAGCGATGATTGAGAAGCCAGAAACAAGGCTGGATGACGTATTAGTATAGTTCCCCATATAGGGTTGTATTTATGTATAATTCAGTGATTTACCATTATCAAAACATTTTGACCAAACTTCATGAAAGCACAACTGAAATATTATTGATATATTTGTGTGAGGATTGATTCTTTCCAAAGTGGTATTGCAAATATCAGCACTTTGGTATTACTCCGCCCATTCCCCATTCAGAAGGCTTAATAAAATCTGAATTAACTATTAGCTGATGCTTAATTAATGATTCATAGTGTTTAGTTATTCTAAAGTGGTACCACTTCAATAAT
Source organism: Danionella dracula (assembly GCA_900490495.1). Classification (NCBI taxonomy): domain Eukaryota; kingdom Metazoa; phylum Chordata; class Actinopteri; order Cypriniformes; family Danionidae; genus Danionella; species Danionella dracula. Next base: position 11,482,310 of record UELW01000556.1, read on the forward strand.
TAAAGAACAGAAGATGATGAGGCTCTAAATGACCAGGAGATGGGCAGCCAATCAGAACACATGTCTTTATACAGGGGTTTTCCCACAATATAGCAAACAATTACAGGTAATTATGTGTCCAGCTGTGCATAGCTGGTGAAAAAAATAACAGAAATAGTAGCAATTTAATTTCCCAGCTACACATTTTCCCTCAATTTAAGAATTAGCTAGGTTCTCATGAAAAAAAAGATGTAAACAATCTGCAAAGCTGAACTTGGATTCAACGGGGACTCTGTAGGTTCTTTAGCCTCCAGAACCTAAACAGCACCCTCAAACAGTTGTATGGAAGGTTAGTGTATTTTTTCAAATCATTGGATCAGTGAAACACTATTTTGAAAGGTATATCTATGCAAAAGTAAACAAAAAGTAACAAAAGTAAAATTCTTATTATTATATTATTATTTTCTCCTGATTATTACTTGAATTCTCTGAAAACTGAAAATCCACTGAGACCAATAGAGAGAGAGAACAGACAATTAAAGGTTGATGTTGACAGCTTTCATAATTCATATTAAGGAGTTACGTCATCAAAAAACCCTGAAAAACGTTTTTGTTATTGCGCTGAGCTCCTGAGGGGGGTGATGTTGCTCTATGAACAAACCGAACCTTTGATTTCTGCTTCTTCAGTGACTGGGGAAGCAGGTGAGTGTGGAACAGCTACAAGTCTTACTTCCAATCTCTCGTTTGTCAATACTACAAATGTCCACATGATCTGGGAGCTGAAAGAATCCAGAAATGCCAACAGAAGGACGTGCCTAAAGCAAGGATTTAAACCCAGCTATGGTTTGTGGTAAGGAAACCGATGTTCAGTCTTACAGCTTCAACAGAAATAAAGCAAAAAAAGGGCAATAAACAGACAAATTAATTGATTTGTCTTTAGTTTAGCTTTCTTAAATATGCCAATTTCTCAAAATTTCTGTTATCTTAGGTTATTAATGAAAATTGCAATAAATAAAGGTTATACTGCTCATTCTATTTTTAAAACTGCATGCTGCCTAGTTAAAAACACTTTAAAATAAGATATTTATTAGCCCGCCTAGTGATGCATTGCTTCATTTTAAACAATAACAAACCTCATGCTTGCTACTTCACACTACTTTAAGGTCTATATGGCTTCAAAAACATTGCTTGAAATATTTATGTTTTTGAGTATTTACAAAGGTTTTTACATTTAGAAGCTTTTTCTCAATCTCTGGCATTCTCCCCAACTCACTTTTATGCTTTTGAGCATTTATGCACATTTTTTCTGGTAACCCTTACAATCACATTTACATATTTTAACATTTATGAGTCTCTTATGTTAATATCTGGCAACCCTAACAATCACTTTTAAGATTTTGAGCATTTGAGTGTTCCCGGTCATTTTCTGAAACACTGGCAACCCTTCCATGACTTTTTATGTTGTTGAGCATTTATGCACATTTTCTCTGACTATGGCAATCCTAACCATCACTTCTATTTTAAGCATTTTCTCAATTTCTGGCAACCCCAAGCAACAACAAAAACACGTATCAGATGAGCTTTAAATGGATATCTGAAAAATAAGAACATTCATTAAACCTTTTTTGGGCTTTTCAATTTAAGACAATTTGGAATCCCTGTTAAAATCTCAAGCTTTTAAGCATGCTGCCTCTAGGTATTTATTAAACTGGGAGCTAATAGAGCTATAAAGCAGGCTGAGGGCTATGTTAGCTTTAGCGTCGGGAGCTATGTATACGGATGTAATTCAAACAGCTGATGAAAGCTCACTGGCAGAGAGAAAGGTCTACAGCCTTGGTATCTGTAACTTGGATCAGTATCTCTATCTAAAATAAAAATAAAGAAAGACCTCCACCTTGTTGCTTCTAAATAGGACTGCAACTAACCAATATTCCCATAGTTGATTGGTCGATCCTCTTTTTCATTCCTTATATCAGCAGTCCCCAACCTTTCTTGTGCCACGGACCGGTTTTATGTCAGACAATATTTTAAGTGACCGGCCTTTGAAGTGTGGTGGATAAATAGAACAAAATAATATAATATGACCTGCCTGTAAACTGGTATTTTCTAAACGTAAATGTGAGTCCACTCTAGAGCTGTTTGCTAATACAGCGTTAACATCGCGACATGTGGCGAAGCAGTTTTGAGGGCTTCATTGCCTCATTCGGTTGCCACATATTATTCAGAGTGGGCTTGGTGCGTGGGCCGCTGCTGTATATGATCAATACAACAATAATAGTACACTTAATATATGTCACTCTAACTATTAATGACAAGCTAATGCAAAGATGAACTAGCTCTAAAAACACTTTTCATATTAATTAAACACATTTTACAATTCCCCCTTATGAAATCAGCATTTCCTATATTAACATATCCAAGAAGCACTAACCTGTTGCTTAAATTTCTGGCCTTGCGACAGGTATGTTATGTATATTGTGTATTTGGAATTTTTATTACAGAGAGGATTGGCAATAAAAGTAAATAAAGAGCACTTCATTTCATCATTTGCCTTTATTTGAAAAGAAAACAAATTGCACAACACAGAGGGAGAAAATTCTAGTCGGTGAGTGGTCTCTGGGTGAACCAACTCAAATAGAGCTTATCCCTTTGTTAAATAGCTAAAATTTGAAATACACATGTACACACACACACACACAAAGAAAAAAAAATTATTTGAAGCACAGTAAAGACTACTTTCGTAGTAAATTATGACTCATGCTCAGGCACAAACATTGTGCTATTGTAAAACAGAATTGTCCTTACAAATCTTGCGTTTTTTGACATTAATTACCGTGAACGCTCGCAAACCTTTGATATACCTCCCACTTTTATCCATGCTTGTTGTTGAATTTACACTTGCTTTCGTAATTGTTTGTTCCATTGATCCAAGACTAAACTGGGTGTGGCTACGAATCGAAGACTAAATTTGCATGATGACACTAATGATAGTTAGTCGATTCAGTCCTACATATGAGTGCGGGTCTCTGTCATGCTGATGGTGGAGGCATCCTGTTCTCTCGATGGCTACATCAGGGTTCCTGGGTGTTTGAAATGTATTTGCTCAAGGGTTCATAGAAAAACGCACTGGTATACTGCAAGACTCACCTGAAAATGTGATTTTTCCTGCAAATTCAAAACATTCCATGACCAAGTGTGTTAACCCTTAAATGATTTAAATAAATGCATTTAACCTGAACAACTCCGGAGGCTCCATCATAAACTGAACTTTTTTGGAGGGGATAGGTATCACTGTGCAACCCAGTCAATGCAGGAGATTTTGCTCATTTCTTTTAAGGTTACACATAGTTTGGGGTTTCATTAGAAGCTGCTGAGCACCCTTGATCGCTGGTCCTAGAGTATATAATACATAAACACAAAGAACAGCATAAGTAGACCAAAGGTAAGTCTTTCTTTACGAATGTTGTAACCATTACCGAAACATAACCACTCCTCCAAGTCTCGAACTCCCCCCGATTAAAGGCAACTCTCTCTTATGTGGAAGTGCTTCATACAGAGTGCTAGAGGCATTCTCTTTCTCACTGAAGTGAAATGTAATTTGCAGTGTATACTTTGGTTTGATAGTTGTTATGACATTGAGAACCTTAGGAGAGCTAAGTGGCAATCTGTACTCCAGTTGAGAGGGGAAATCAAGGCTAATGTCTTTGCATTATTAGTATACGTTGTTTACTAAGGTAAGCATTTCTATCACTGCTGCTAATTCTTAGATGAAAAGATTTGGGATTTGAACAAGCTCTAAATAAATTTAGGTAGACAACTTTTTCTGTTGCAAATAAATTCTAAATTACTTCCAGCTTTTTGAGGAGACGTACTTATGCCCTCATAGTAATTGCAATCGAGTTGTATATTTAGCACTTGATTACACCAGCTGGAAATTTACATTCATTAATTTCACAGATTTTGTTTATTCAGAATGACAAACAAGGCATTGAATATTGTCAGGGGTGTGTTTAACATTTTTGGGCCTCCTAGTGTAAAGAGGATCTGGGACCCCCTCCATTATGATATAATACGTAATAAGCCCATTATCACAAGTGTAATTGGTGAGCGTAAAGAAGCTTTACATTGAGGGGCCCCTGGGTACAGGAAGGTGACCCAAGCCTGAGACCCCCCATGACAAATGAAGAGGTGAAAGGGTTGATGGTGTTTTTTTGTTTTCAATTGGTTGTTTATGTCATAGAGAGTGGACAAGCTGCCAAGTATATGTGAAAATCAATTCCACGAAGTTGCATTTCCTCCATTAAGATAGTGGGCCACAGCCCCTCCTGGTTTTTGTTCCAACCCTGTTTCAACATAGACTTAAATAGCTTCAAACAAGCTCATTGGAGCTTAATCAGTGGAATCAGTTATGGTTATTATGTAAAAATCAAATGAGTGAGTGCCAGGCTTTGTTGACGGAGGCCTTTAACAACTGCTAAACAACTGAATCCACCTTTATTCTGTTCCTAAACATATTTTCTTATTGAGAAAAAAAAAACATCATGCACAGTGTCAATACATGCAGAGCGTCTGATCATTTGCATTTGTTTCATGCAAAGAATATCACTATCATTTACGCATTGCATCTGATGATTCACTGATCCAATCACATAATGTTTTCCCATTAAATTGTACTCAATGTTTTTTTTCTAAGCATGTAAAATTGTGTAATTGTTGGTAGTGAAATTGGATGCTGGAAATATTTCCCTTTTCCCGTATATTTAACACAAGTCTGAGGCTGCTGTAATTTTTTGTGCATTTAAAGTACATTTAGATTTTCTTGATCCTTTACAAACCAATGATGTAGTGAACAACTTCCACATGGTGATTTTTTTTTTATCTGAAAATTCTGTTCAAAACCAATTTGCTAAAAAAAAAATCACTGCTGATAGCTGGTTTTTATTTTCTTCTCATTTCTAATTGTTAAGTGGCTTTATGTTTGGGCCGCTCTGCAATGTTTTTACCCATATCATTTGGCTTTTGTAGAGAGAGAGAGAGCACACATTCTCAAACACTGAGAATCCAGTTCCTCCAAGGCCACCTGGGCTAGAAGAGAAAATCAATTCTGCTCTATCTGCCTGAAGTGCAAACCTAATGCCCACATAAGCTTACAGACTGAAAAGCCCCGGCTCTCGCTTCCTCACAATGGACATGTCGTCTGGATAATTGGAAGTGACCCGTTTGAGGCCTGCTGGTGACAAGGAGACTCGGGGTCGATGCCTTTGCTCGATGCTACTTCCTAAATAAATCCATCTCCATTTCATCTCGGCACAGTTTATGGATCCATGTTAACTGTACCTTAATGGTGCTCAAAATATTTTTTAAATATATAGAGACATTTTGTCTGTTTTTGCCTAGACTAACACAGTACCATCTGATTTACTAACAACAATTTTCAACAGTAAACTGTCAATAGAATTCTCTCACTTGTCTGGACATATGAACTTAAGTGAAATCCCATTCCTAATCCGTTGAGTTCAATATGACACTTCTGGGAAAGCTGTCCAAAAGTTTAGGAGTGTGTTTATAACCTATTAACATATATTAAACACTTTAGGCTTATAAATAATCTTATGTATCAATATGCCTTATCAGGGTAAAATTTTCTGTCATTTTGCTCTTGTATTTTAACTGCAAATCGCAAAACAACGGGCTCATTATTTTATTAAACACATGATCAAAACTCTTCCACAACTCAGCTTGTAGTTGGCGGTGCTACCAAAAGGTAATCTCCAAAGATGAGCTTGACGCACATGACTGCGCACAGGAGAGCCCGAGCACGTGGACAATTATAAGAATTGAGCTGATACATCTTCAGCTCTAATGAAGGCGGCCATTTTTAATCCAGTTTCAGTCAGCTTCCTGTGTGTCCTGTGTGATTCAGAAGGCCAGTTCAATTAAACATGCATTAAAAAGTCTGATGTACAAACACCTCCATAGCGACATTGTTGTGGTGCTTCCATCCCATGTCTCTTTTGGATATTTTGCAGCACTTTTTTTGCTCCTACAGCTTGGATGCTTTGGGTCAAACCAATTTACCTTTTATCTACATTCACTCATTGTTTTTTTTGTTGCTCTACCTCATCTGAGATGCCGAACTCTGATAGGCAATAGCAAGTAGCAACTGACAAATTGTTTGAGTGATTAAATTGCGCTTAAATAAAGGTTCTTTAAATAATAAAATGTCTTCGTGTCACGCGACATAACAAATAGATTATGAAATTTGTTGCCAACTTTTTTAGTCATCGATTTTTATCGATTCTTGTTGCAGTCCTAGTAAGAAAAATAAATAAATCTAAATCACCCCCACTTTAATACTGAAGCACATAAAAAAGACACCTGGTTAAGTCATTTTCAAGAACGAAAGAATGTGTTTCTTTGAGTTAGTCAGCAGAAAATCCTTGGTGATCCTCAATTGTTATTCATACCGCACAGATCCTCCTTGGATAAACGATAGCTCCAGTCTAAGGCCTAAAATGATTTCAGGTCAGAATCATCAATTATAGCTCAGTTTAAGGCAGAGCTGGTGTCAGGAGATTTGTTCAAAACCAGACAAGAGTCCAGGACTGAGTCTGCATTTGCAAATCTTTTTTTATCACGAAGGAAACCTGCTGACTTCTTTTTACAATGCAATAAATTAGATTCCAGGTGCTTCTTGAAATTCTCGGCAGCTATTTGTCTAATTTGGTCAGCAGTTTAAATCATAATATTCAATCAGATTCTCCTTGCTCTGGAAAAAAAATCTATTTTTTTATTTGATGAATCTATCCCTTTTTTATGGCTTTTGAACAAGTTTATTCCTTTTCTACCCAACAGTCAGGTCATAAAATGAACATTTTAAATCAAACCATTCATTTCCCATAACTCGACAATGAGTAATAAAATGTTTATGGAATTATTAGATTTATTTGTGGCTAGCTGACCTCTGTGTCGAGCCATGTTGCAGTGCGGCCCTGTAACTCGTCTTTATGATTGATTCAAAATGGGCCTTTTCAGATATGTGTTCATATTTTATATTTCCGGACAGATGGGTTATAAGGCGTGTGTGATGGGCAGCCACGCACACACTCATATTAAGAAACTGTTACCTGTGGTGTGTGTTTCCAGTTATTTATCACTCTGGTGTTTTTCCGTGCTGTGAAGGGCAAAGGCTTTGTTTACTTCAAAAATGAGAAATGATTTGTCACTCTGTCATGGTCAAGGTTGAGCTTCAAAAAAAACAGAAAACAGGAAAAAGATGCTTGGATACGGTTGTCTGCAGATATGACGGTAAAGCTTCACTATGTAGTTTTCGAGCCTTTAGATTTTACTCTCAAAGTTTGTTGGGAGGAGGAAATACTCACAATAGCGACACTGTTGATTTCACTCCGAAGCTTCTGCAGCGTTTGAAAATTGGTGGATTGGGTTTGAACAAGTAAATGCATTCAGAAAATGAAGCAGGAGGAGAACTATGTGAAGGAAGGCGACATACAGGTGCTTATACATGGGACACAATGTGATGCTGATCTAGCTGTCGTAAAAACATAGCCATGAGTGGAAGAAATGTGGCTTTTAAACGGTGTGCGTGCACCCGAAATAGGAATTTCTTCTTCATCTAGTCATTGAATGATCAAACAAGCAGCCTTAAAATCTTACAGATTTCATCAAAGTAGGGATTTCATTTAAAATAGGGATATTTTCTGCAGCTATTATTCTGTGCCTTTCTGACAGAACAAAACGCTGAATGAAAACCAATCAAGATTTAAGAATGGACATTTAACAGAGACTGCTCTACTGTCTGTGACCGAAGTACTGTGAGGTGCTAGGGCCGATTTCAGATCATCTGTCCTCATCCTACAGGACCTCTCTGCAGAATGTGGCCACAGTAAACCCCCAAACCCTTCTCCCCAGTCTCTCAACGATGGACACCACAGGCTCTCCACTCAATTGGTTTATTGGACTTGTAGATATTTCGGCATCGGGTAGAGATGTGAGGTATTTATATTAATCCTTTAAGATAATGAATACTCTTTTGGAAGCTAGCTTTTGGAAATTGATGAGAAAGTACCCAAGCAACAAAAAGAACCTCAAAACTTCAGATTTGACTCTTATATATTCACCAATCACATTTTGCAAGGGAATTAAATAACTTCATTTGCATTTAAACCAATATAACCTTGAAGATTCCCTCATGCTTTAAGAGCACATTTCACAAATCTCAGCAATTCCCCAAACTTTCCACAAACGGACGGTTGAAAGTATTTAAGGATTGCAGGGGGAATGAATGGCAAGCGTCTCTGACTTCAGCAGGACTCTAAAGAAACTCAAACTTGTGGTGAGGATTTTGCCTGCGGTGCTTTTGGCTTTGGCACTCTAACAATGCAACCCATTAATGGAAGTAAATTATTTTTCCATTAAAGATAAGCCCAGTCTAGAAGCTGTGCGCGAGCAATTAAAACCGCCTCTGACATTTGCCACCCCGCTGGTTTGTAAGAGACGAGGGTAATGGTGGCACTGCTGAGATGACCTTCGCTTTGCCCCCTGTCGCTTGTAAAGTGGTTTAGCACACATTTATAAACTCCGACGAGCACAACAGGGCAACCTTTTGTGTTAAAGCAGCAATCCAATTCTTTCACTGTGCTTTATCCTCAGGGGAATTGAATGTGAGACATCAGTTAAATTAAACATGTAGCCATTTAGCTTGGAGACAAGCATTCTGCACTGTTTTGGAATTCCAAATGAAAAACTTCATGATTTCAGTTTTATTAAATGATTTAATTTACCATCCGTCTACCCACTTAGTTTTCCAGGTTAGGGTCACAGGGTTCAGAAATGGTTATTTACAGTGAACTGCTGCTGTGTTTATAATTATGATAAATCAACTGCATGAATCCATGATTTTAAAATAATCATGCTTTTGTGACTCAGATAAGCAGTTGCTTTTTCATCACTGGGTTAAAAACAAATGCAAAATGCAAATGCAATAATTGGCTTTTAAAAATAACTTTATAGACTGTTCACTATGTAAAAAACATTCTGAAGATCCATTTAATAAGACATAACAACAAACGTATGGGTCTTCTGGATATGCCGAGTTAATTTTAAGGTCAAAATACACATCAGAACTTGTATAATAATTAGTGCTGTCAAAATTTAATGCATAAATGCATGCAATAAACTTATTTAAACATGTTAATTTTGTTCACGCAATTAATGCAAATGTACTAGTTGCACTTACAGTGATGTATAATGGTAAGTTATAGTCTAGTCTCAGCCTCAGACATCAAACCAACGAAACGCTAGCTAAATGTGTGATGAATATGTACAAAAAGTTTGAAATACTTCAAGAATTCTGAAGTTGTGGTCTGATTGATTAAATTCATCCAGATTTCCGGGAGTATTTCCGGTCTATTTCATTTTGTTCGACCCGGAAACAACGTGGTGGCATATGATCGAGAACATTGAATATCCATCATATTGAAAAATATTGTGTTATTTTGTATTGAAAATGTGTTATTTTAATGCTTAACTAAAAACTGGATTTGCTAGCTACGGGAAACTATTGCTGTGGTAACATTTCCGCACTCCAAAATATGGTGCTATGCGAAACAACATGTGATTGGTTGTTTGTCATGTCAGTCAAACAGCCTCGTAGATGAGTCTTAACAAAAAAAATCTTCCCTGAAAAGTCTAGTCAAATATAGAGGTTACTGTCAAATAGAGAGGTTGCACGCAACCACAGTGGATTCTCACCATTTGCACCACACCGATGCCTGATTGAGACCCCACAATTGAGTGTATGTAAAATACACTGTATTGATGTGCATGTTATCAAAAACATGGTGGCGCAAAAGACGAAGCCTGTAAGGTCTCTGATTGGGTTCCGTTTGTTATATTACAAGGAATACTGTAAAATATGTACCACTGTTTAATTAATAACTTATTCATAGTTTTTTATACTACTACACATTACTAAACATTGTTTTATGTTTATTTATTTCCTCCATCCATTTGCAATTCATGCCGAAATATTTAATTGAGTAAATTAATGGACAGCATTTGAATTAAATTGATTGTGATTGATATCTTTGGAGTACCATATGTTTCAATCATTTTTAATAGATCAACAGCACAAATAATAATAATATAAAAAGATTAATTTAGGGGCATGTCTGATTCAACAGGGCAAATTCTTCACATTGATGGCAGCAGCCGTGAATTATGTTGTATTTCTTTAAAACTCTTGCATGTAAAATGCAATACTTACTTCATGAAATAGAATCACAGGTGGTTGAATTATGTGAGTGGAATTTATTATGCAATGTTGCTGGTAAGTCCATTGTTATATTTTGTTTTCTTTAAAACTCACAAAACGGTGTTTCTGCAACATGATCAAAACCCACACCAAAAAAAAATGTTTCTTCATTTTTAAGTCCAGCCGTGCATCCCCATCGACATACTATCCACACTTTAATGGATGCGAAATGATAATTAGTTTGTCCCAAACCATAGCATACTTAAAAAAGATTTCCATGCGATGACTGAATGAGTACTTATTCCAGTTAGATTCTGTAGTGCAGATCGATGGATGCTTAAACAACTGATATTACCCACAATCCACTGCCCTTAGGCTGAAGGAGTTTTCTCTAGCCCATCACCCACGTAAAAAAAACTAATTTTTTAAAGAAGATGCACTGAAAAAAATAATAGCGGAGAGTGTTGCTAGATAGATGTAAAAGAAGGAGTTAACTTCTCGCACATGTCGTGTGTAATGATCTAAACCACTTTCGTCACAGAATGTTTTAGTGTGTTCCAGACTGCACACTCGTGTACATTGTATTCTGATAATAAGTATCTACTTTAAGAGTGCAGTAAAAGTATTTGGATTGGGACGGTGCACATGTAAAGCTACAGAGTGTTTTCACTGGAAGTCATCAAATCGGAAGTCAGCTATGTTGGAGATACTCCCTAGAGAAAAAAAAAACATTCAACAGAACAGGAATCACCACTTTTCAGTGAGAAAATGGAGAATTACTGTCATTTTTTGCTAATCGGTCAGGTAAAAAAACGGCTTACAATGAGCCGTCCAGTTTTTTACAATCTTCTCCCTGATTTAATGCAACTTCAGCAGTTTGTAGTATTTCATGTTTCTCATGCGGCGACCAATTGCCACAGCCAAAAAAACACTACAGTAGTTGACAATTTACTCGCAGAAAACTGTGAGCCGCGTTCTGTTCAGTAGTATTTTCTCCAACATAACCTTTTTGGAACAATTTCTTTTTTTTAAAGCAAGTGCAAGTCCTCAAACTGGTATAATTGATATAATAATGGAAGAAAAAAGACAGTTTGGGGCACTGCATACTGATTAAATTTCATTAACAAAGCTTAAAATACAATTTTTACAAAATACATTGTTAATTTCATTAACAAAGCTTAAAATACATTTTTTTAAATACTGTCTTCCAATTTTAAAGCACTTCTCGTGCACTCTTGACTGAATTTGAATGCAACACGCACGTCATCTGCTCCATGTCCTTGCCCAGTCTGTGTTTAAACTCATGACTCGAAACATACATTTTGTGATTCAGACAAACATTTTCCCGTCATGTTTCCTTTCTTTCTGCATCCTCCAGCTAATTGGCTGGCTCCTCATCAGCAATGTGATTGGCTGAAGACGTGGCCCTGAGTGCTTGGCTCTGAGGTCATGCTAATGAGGCCGGGAGCGGATGGTCTTTCTCAGCAATGCCCGAGCAGATGCCGTGCCCATCCTGGACGGCTGCTGATTAGAGAAATGCCTCTCAGACTCGAGCAGACACTGAGATGAAATGAACGTGTTAATGAGGAAGGAGAATAGCTGTGAGATGGAGAGATGAGAGAGAAGAGGAAGGACTCTTTGCATCTCTCTCCATTTTTAAGAGGCTTTGAATTTGGCCTGTGATTGGCATGGGGTGGCTCGTTCTGTGGCCATCCAGACGGCTGTGCTTCCTTGTTCAGAGACATGATTACACATTATTAGTTTTACAATATGTCAGGCTGTCTGGTTTTTGCTCTACATAGCTTTTAATATCACAATTTCTAAAATGAGTCCATAAAAACAATGTAGATTTTTAGACCAAAAAAAAAACTGTCTCGTCCCAATTTGCCTGATTTAATTTATCCTATACTGACTGATGCAAATGTCTAGAAGAATGGTTAAGATCAGTAGAGGAGCCCATTGGAGACAAAATTCAAACAGCATCAAATCTCTGAAGCCCAGCTGCTAAAATTTGTGATGGTTTTGAGAGCTCAGTGATTTAATTTGTCAAAAAAATTCTGCATTGAGCATATCCTCATTGACATCTAGAGCATTAAATATTTATTATTATTATTAAATGTTTTTTTAGAACACGTTCCCAGTTCAAGCACACACATACCTCACACATAAGCGTAAAATAAAAACACAAAATACATATTTAGAACAAATTGTAAGTAACTATATCCAATAATGGTAACTTTCATTGGCCCATTGCTGTGAATGCATCATGTATGTATAACTAGTGTTTATTTATTAAAAGTAAAATTCCTCAAAACCATTTTATTCAGTAAAATAATAAAAACACAGTGCTTCGGTTTAAAATGATCATAAATGTTCAATCATTTATAGACCACTCATTTTTTCAAACAATGATTTACCAAGTGTTGTTTTTAATAGTTTGAGAAAGTTAGGCTGATTATCAGTTAAATTAAACTAATTAAAATTATAAAATTTGTTATTATCAAAAAGTGCTTTCAGGGTGACTTGTCTAAACTTGTAGTGAATCAACAAGAGCTATGAAAATGTGATATTGTGGACAATGTGCTATTGTTGCACCATCTCAATCCTGGCTCTCAGTAATTAAACAAATTTCAATTGAAAATGTGAGCTTCAGATAAAAACGTCAGGTCTGAAAGGATTAAGCCGATAGTGACCTTATAATCACTCTGTACATTTAAATTGTATTTATCTTTTTGGAATTTGTACAATCTTTTCAGTCTGAACTTGAAAAGTAATTTATACAATACTTGAAAGAAACCCTGAGACAGAAATCTGGACAATATTTAAATCTATTGTAGTATGGCATTTTTCAGTTTATATTCAAAAGAAGAAAACAACAATACAAGTTTTAAGGATCATTTATGTGTGAAAAATATAAATAGAGCGTAAGGCAAGACGGTTGAAATGCAAAGGAACAAGCTCATGTTTTGCGCATTGCCTTTTGTCTGATAATTGCACCCCAATCATTGCATTTAAAACGTTTCATTATTTGTTATGTCAGTGTGTTTTATGGTAAAATTCTGTCTCCTAATAGCCGCTGGGACAAAAAAAATGTGTGAAGATTCCTGTGTTTATCATCAACTCTCTCTCAAAGCACACTTTTTATAGACTTGAATATTGGTTCATAAATATGTGGCTGTGGGAGAAGAACCTCCTAATCAGAGCATCGGTCCCTTTACAGATTGTCCTTTGTTCGCCAGGTTAGAAAGAGGGCCAAAAGTATAGGAACTATTTAGATTTAGCAGCGCACTTTTTGTTGGACGGTTCTTTGATTCGCTGCTCTAATAGAATCCTGATGAACCGTAGATTGAATTCACAAGTGGAGGGTGTCTGTGAAAGCATCTTCGCTGGCAGCTCCGACTGCACCTTGCTTGGGCTGGTAATTTCTCGGGTTATCGTTTCCTTTGATCCGGCCTGGTTGTCTTTATTTGATCTTTTCCCATTAAGGAGAGCACAGAGTCATCTGTTTAATGATGTGTTGGCCTGTTAGGTGCAAGAAAAGAACAAACTGCACACAATTGATTGAAATCAAAAGTAAAATCTGTTATCAAAATTAGGCCTTCAGTAAAGGGATTCAGTATTGCAATGCCTTTGTATTGAAATTAACTATACAAACTAATTAAATTGACCGTTTACACATTTGTCCAAAAACATAGGAAGAAATCATTAAAGTATACACAAGGATTGATTAGACATTTTAATCATCAACTATTTACTCAACCACTTTTTAAATGATTAAAATCGTTCTAGTGTTGTTGTTTCAAATTCCTTTATTGGTAATTGTTGTTGTTTTCAAATTCCTTTATTGGTAATTACTTAAACCATATGATTCCAATCCTTCAACCTACTTTCAAACAAACTTGCATACAGTTCGTGTGTCAACAATCATTAGAATTTCAGAGATGCCATGTTTTCTAAGTATTTGTGGTGTGATTATGTTGCATGTAAAAAAGTACTTGTAGACTTATTTTATTCATAGAGTAAATTGTATTTTCTTTCCTTAAACTAACAGCTGAGACAGGAAGGTTGAGCAGTGGCCATGGCTAAGGTAACACTATAAATATGTTGTGATTATTTATGTAAAAAGCTTAAACCAACAATGGTTTGAATAAGAAATGATTTGGGTAAAGTATTACATGACAGCTCTCTATCATTTCTCATCCTGGCTTCCACTGCATACATTAACTCTCGGGATCTTTTGGGAAGACAAGGACCCAGGAGTAAGTAAAGAAAAGGAACTTGATTTATTGAGGAGTACAGCGGAACCAAACGCAAAGTCAATCACAAAGAAACAACGAGTCACTCTTATCCAGCTCCAAGGCATATTAACAACCAAAATGTCCCTCAGGAAATCTCCAAAATAGAACTCAATACACCCCTCCTGGGGTCGTATACTGAGGGGGTCGTTGACGAGGGCTCCAGAGCTGGTCTGCAGACAACCAAGGGTGAAGCAAATAACATACGAAATAATACAAAATTATAAAACAGCACGATAGACAGGACTAAACTTTCTATGACTGGGATAAAATGACAGGGTAAGTGAGCAATAACTCAGCAACTGGAGTAGAGAAAAACAGCCAAAGATTTACTAGAGCAATTAATCAAGATTGGACTCTGGTGGAGAGCAATGAGCGTCACACAGCAGATGATCACACCTAGCTGAGCGGAATGAGCCAATTGACAACTGAAAAAAAAAAAAACACATCAAGAGAAAAGTAAGAAGACAACCCTAACATTAACCTGGACACGTTAATATTTCCCTTCCATCAACACCAGCTGATAAGTTGCAGATACAGTAGCCATTACACCACTAAATCAGACTTCAAGCTTTGAGATTCTGTCTGCAGCTGGTATTACACTCCCATTGGGGCTAAAAGCTTCTACATTATCCACATTGCGCAAGCTAAGGCTTAGAGCCCTTTCAGGCTTGAAGACGGCATCAACTGTGCTTACTTTGGGCATAATTTGGACAGAAATGTGTATCTGTAACTGCCCAAAAAACCTCATAAGGCTAAAAAAAATTAAGCACTTGCTTCATCCTGAAACCTCTTGGTTTCAGTTTGTCTCCAACAGGTACTCGCTTGGACCCGCAGCCTCTTTATTCCAGTTCATATCCTATGGGCAATCACCTAGGCCTATGAGTTACTGGTTATGGTTAATGTCCAATGAGTACTCCTCTGGTTCTGCAGCCTGCTGGTTCCAGTTCATATCCTATGGGCAATTACTTAGGCCTTTGTCTTACTGCTTCCAGTTCATGTCCAATGGGAACTCAACTTATTCTGCAGCCTATTGATTCCAGTTTAAATACTATGGACAATCCCCCAGTCCTTTGACTTTGTTTTCATGTCCAATGGGCTCTCCTCTGATCCTGCAGCCAGCAGGTTCCAGTCCATATCCTATAGGCAATAACACGGTCCTTCGACTAACTGGTTCTGTATCATGTCCAACGGTTCTGCAGCCTGTTGGTTCCAGTTCATATCCTATGGGCAATCACCTATTCTATAGACTAACTGGTTCTGGTTCATGCCCAACTTGTACTTCTCTGGTTCTGCAGCCTGCTGGTTCCAGTCCATATCCTATGGGAAATTAACGTATCCTTTGACTTACTGGTTCTGGTTCATGTCCAATGGGAAATCACCAAGTCCATTGACTAACTGGTTCTGGTTCGTGTCCAACTTGCACTTCTCTGGTCCTGCAGTCTGCTGGTTCCAGTCAGGATCCTACGTGCACTCCCCTAGTCCTTAAAGTGTCTGTTCCGATTCATGTCCAATGGCCTCTCACCTAGACCTGCAGCCTGCTGGTTCAGACACAAATCCAACTTTTTTTAAGTGCAGCAATTTCACGTCAGAAGCTATTACATAAATGATCCAGGAGATGGCAGAGCGAGGAATCTCAGAAGATATGTATTCAGGATAATAAAAGCCACCAAGGCAGCTATAAGGCCATCACATTTAACATTCTATTGTACATGTAATCTCCTACCAAGCTTAGTAAAGCCGCTATGTATATGGTTGAACCCGGAGTTAGACAAAATATCAGAACAGATTGAGTCAGGTGATTGTTCTCGCTTTCTGTTAAAAAAGGAAATTATCCTATGGCACCACATAGGAGTCCCGCTGCTCTTGACGTGCAGAGTGAACAATAGGAGGCTGCTTTGTTCTCCGTTTTAGTTTTTAGGAGAAACAGTCCAGAAATGAGGATTTGCAATAAATTTGTCTCCTAGGTAGAAAGCACCAGCTGTTCCTTTTCCTCGAGTGGAGCACTTGATAACTTGGGCTGCATCTAAAGTGATTAGCCTGGTTTGAACACTTACTCAGAACTGCTTCATCCTTATGTGCATCAGACATATTAAGATGGATACAAAAGAGAGGAAAAACAGTAGACAATGAGCTGGTGTTACAGATGGTTGTCTGACCTGCTGGAAGCCTGGCTGTCTACTGATGAGAGGAGTGTTTGTGCTCGGGTCCTATAATTGGTTATTAGAGTCAAACTGCAGCCAATATGGCCCCATGCTGTCATGGAAGAAAAGAGAGAGAGCCAATGAGTGAGAAATGAACCAATATTCTAGCGCTGAATGTTTATTACTGCGTATGACAATGGACAGATATTGATGATTGGTGGATGATTTGAAGTGCACAAGAAAAGTGTGATTTACAGTCTAATGAAAGCTCAAGCTAACAAGCATGGGCTTGACAAGCACAGCCTAAAAAAATAAGAAGTTGGTAGAAAGACATTTGGAGATGCTTGGTGACAGAAAATGCTCAAAATGAGTATTTTAGAATTCTTTTAAATATGTTTTTACTAACAGTGGGTAGAGTGATTGCTTAAAGCCTGAGAAAAGGGAAAAGTCCAGGTAAGCAAAGAAACCGTCTTGGTTGAGGTGGTCAGAATGAGGAGAGAGAAATCATCATGATGTAATGTAATGATGTAATGCATCATGATGTAATGATGACACACTCCATCAATGTGGGAATGGTTAATATTATATCCCAAAAGTTGCAAATAACACAGAGACACTAATAGCAAGTTAATACAAGTATAGTTGGACAGGGAGTGAGTGCAGGAGAGTTTTTTTAAAGTGTGTGGTGAAGAATAGAAGAGGACCTGCAAGTTCACTGACAGATGTTCTTATATTTTTTCTTCACCAGCATGATCAAGAACAAAAAAGAGGGGAAGAACCCAACTAAATTACCCCCTAGGGGAATGAGAGTCCAAAAATGAGAAAATCAACAGGGCGGAATCATTCACACTCATACTAGCAATCTGTAAAGTAAAGCAGAGGTTGAGATGAGACATAAATCTCCAAAATATTGAACAGACACAGGACTTGATGAGACACCGCAATATGAAATAAACCAATACTTAAACAAGAGAGATGTTGGCAATGTAAGCTCTAAAATCAATGTAACTGGGCAGCTTGTAAACCAGCTAATAAGCGCTGACCTGCGACAGGTAAGAGAGAGAGAGCTCACAAGACGGGGAAAAATGAACTTGAAATGAAACAATCAAAATTTTACAAATGTAACTATCAAAAACTTCATATAAAGTGAAAAGAAGTGGCTTCGAGCAAATGCAGGTTTATTGCAGTAACTCACTAAAGAAGATATCCTTTTTAAACAATGTCAATAAAGACCATTTTAACATGAATTGTGATGTATTTTTGTTTTATTCCCTTGTGCAGCACTCACAAATACACATTTTGCATTCACGTAAGTCTTTTGGATTAGTTTAACTTAGTTTGACAGATGCACTTGATTTCAAGCATACATGCGTACATTCGTACATTGCTAGATTCGGTCTCTGCATATTAAACATCTTGGAAAATAAAATGTAAACGTCACAGAATTAAATATACTAAATCCCATTCATTTAACTTTCAAACCACAGTGTTAACGGATCTCACAGAAATGTTAATAAACTCCTATTAAACTAGTTATACATAAAGTAATCACAATACAACTTTTCTAAAAATGGAAAAACGAATACCAAATACAACTTGCTTTCTTCGTGGCGTTTGGGACATCGGCGGTAGCTTGTCAATGTATCACAATCTCTTTTAACCTAACAAAACATCTTTAAGCAATGATATAAACAACTTATCAATGCTGGGAACATGAAATCAATCAACTGTCATATGTTTGCTTTAACTTTTGATATGACTACCTCTGAAACGGCTCACGCTCAAAATATCGCTTCAATTGCTTTTCCATTGAGTGTATAACATGGACAGAGTGTGACATCACTCACTTTATTTATTTGTGGCAAATTCAAATAAAGCTCAAAAAGGGCGTAGCCAATGCTTGAAAATGTGTCCTCAGAGGCAGGACATGGCTGCAGTGAAGGCGTCTGATTGGCTGAAGTTTAAAATGTTATATATCTTAAATAAACAAATAAGAAAAATCACCCCTCTCAGAGTGTTCATGAAGATCAAAACTATTGATCTGAAACAGCAAACCTAATCGAGCCAGGGGTGGAAACATGTTTTTTTCAGCTCCAAAGTTGGTCAGTTTAAACATTGAGTGAATAAGAACCTGCTCCCTTTTTGAGTCAGCCTCAAGCAGACGCTCGAGGAACTGCAGTTCAGTCACGTCCATCGAGAGGGAAAGGAGGTTGCCCTTTCTGCTTTTCTTAAAGCGATTACACCCCAATTCGGGGTTTCTCTTAAAGTGAAAGAACCCTACAATAATTATTATTTAGTTTTCAAACTCTGCACATCAACTTAAAACAAAACTTCTGTCACAGTGCTGGAAAAAAGACTTGTGAAAAGGAGAGCAGAAACGTTTTGTTCAATCAAACATTTCCGTCAGAAAAAGACTGTAACCAAGGGAAGCGGAACTTGAAAACAACTAAATCCTCTCCAGGGGCTAACAAACAAAGATTCGTACTAGAGACAAATATTCTCTGTAGCACAGGCTGCCAATTCTCACCTCTATGAGGAGCAGATATAAACACAAAATCCCTTAGTATGTACACAAATGCAATTAGTCAAGTGGAAAGAAAAAGGGTACTACTACACACAGGCACTTAACTCTATCAGTAAAACATAAAATACACTATTTCACAGCTTCACTCTTGCTTGTAATTGCCTAGTATCGCCATCATGAGTGGTGAGCAATAGAGAAGCGTACTAGGCGAGCTGTCCGAGTGAGGAGTCTGCAAAGTGGCATAAGGAGGGATTTGCTTGCACAACGTTGATGTTGTCCCTGAGGTCATGTCTTTTATACTGGAAATATTGAGGGGGACCATATGAATGGATGGTCAATTATCTGACAAGCTCCCCCAGTCATGTTAATTGAATGATCAAACTCATTAACGTGACACCAAATTAAAAAAGAGGGAAGTCATGTCATTTTGTACTTGATTGTGCAACACATTTTTGAGTTGAAAGTAACTTTATGGAGGATTTCATTTTGGAACCTGATTGTGCATGTAAATAAAGAACTTTGAGCTCTGGGTCCTTCTGTTTCCCCTTTACAGTTGAGCTGCTTTGGCCACTATAATGTCCTTGTTTTAATGTATAAGTATTTGTAAAGGTGATGTATCATGTAAACATGACTATTCTGACATTTTTACTATTTTTACTTACATCAAAAGCATGATGCAAATTGTATTCAGAGTCGTTCATGCATGCCTGTGTAATCTTATTTTCGTTTTCTGGGAGCTTGAAATGGCTTCATAATCACATCCCATCATTTATGCACCTCCCAGTAACCAATCAGATAAGCTGTTAATGGAGCTTAATGATGAGCTGTTAACGGACGTTCTGTGCATACAGTAGTGTACCTGCACCAAACAACAATGCATTTTTTTAAGTTTAAAAGAAACAGTCAATGTTTTGGACAATTCAGACTGATAGGTGAGGTTTACAAAGTAGGGAAATGACAGTAATATTTCATATATAGCAGGGATAAACAGCACATTTGGCGAAGCCCAACATTTTGAAGTGATTCAAAGAATTTTACAATAAATAATGGATTTTAAAGGTCTTAAGGGTGCAGTGCTAGTGTAGAGTGGTCATATATATTTTTTATAAATTCTTTAAAAATAGCATAATATGACACCTTCAAGCAGAAATAGAAATTGGTGTCATCAATCATGTTAAAAAGACATTTTACCTATGTCTTCACAATATAAGCAGATCACAAAACCAGTGTGCAAGCCAGGTGCATGAAGGTATGCCGAGAGAGCAAGATATTCCCTGATCAGAAACGGAGCATCTATTTGTGTAATCTGCCTCTGTTGAATTCTCCTTACAATAAAAACACATTTAGAAGATAATTTTAACTTTTCTGGTCTCCTCCGCTCAAGCAATTACCTTGTGGCTACAGTCATTAGAATCTTCAATTCCACAAACAGTCTCAAAAGTAAAGGCAATTACCCGCAACATGCTTTGAGTCATGGGTGCTTTTAAAGCAGTGTTCTTCTCATGGAGCAGTGAAATTAGAAACACCAAAAAAGGATTTATCTGAACACAGGTTGTGGCAGCTGGTTAAAAGAATAACAATAGCACAGAAGCCAGGCAGACCGCGCATTCTGCTTCTTGTTGGCTGGCTTTGACAAAGTGTGAACATTGGGCCTCCCTGCCAGAGCCATCCGGTGACTGGAAAAAGCCAGCCAGGGTTGTGTTGAGATGGGGACAGCAGAGAATAAACATTAACGATGCCCATATGGTCTCACAGATAGATTAATGTGGTACAAAAAAGAACGCAGATATCTGAGGAGAGGCACATCTTGAGTGGAAGTGAAAAATGCATGGGTAAACAAGCGAAATTATGGAAATTAATGATGGAAACAGGAAGTGAATTTTCACGTGTTTGTTGGAAACAGTTGGCGACAGACTTTCTGGATGTAATTTTTTTTAACAGACTGATTGCTTTACTGTTGGCGAAACTGCTTTTTTAATGTAAATACACACTGTGACTTTGCATACTTCTCTTAACATTTTATAGTAAATCTTTGCTTATTTGAGGTGTGCAAATAAAAAGTTGTTTAAGTTTTTATTCGTCCATCTTCATTCGCTTAACAGGGCCGGGTCTTGGGGCCGAGATCTTCCTCACAAGGACACTTCCTCTAGCTCTACCGGGGGATACTGAGGTTGATCTACTGGATATACAAAGACATAATCTCTCCATCGAGTCTTAGGAATGCAGAAGGCATCAAGGCATGTTATGTTTCCCTGTACAGTGACACTGTACCGGAGCCATGCCTGGGGTGTGGGGCTCGTAGATGACAACATAGTGGCCAGGTCTTCCTAAAAAGGCAACTTGAATCCACCTCCCCTTGAACACGACACAAATTTGGAAAAGCATATTGTGTTTTTGGCAGCATCAAGCATAGTTGAACGTACAAAATGTTGAAACAATATAATAGTCATGTTTCATTTAGTTGCATTTTTCAATATTGAATACAAACTGTTGCTGAAAAAGCATGTTAGGAGTAAAAAGCAACATATTCATCAGACTTGATTATAATACTACCAAAAATGTTAGAACTAAGACATTTATAAAGGATTTTATGGGCCATAAAATAAATGTTGCTTTATGACTTAATGAAGGAGACTAGGCCTACCCCAACAACCCAAGAGATGATAGCAGAGAGAAAGACATGGGATAACACTGCTAGAAAAAGAAAAATCTAAACAGAGGAGGCAGCTCAGTGAGAGAATTCTCCTGCCGAAGTCAAGGATCAACAGACTCTTTATTCCATTATGCTATTAATCTTGTAAACTATGCATATGGGTGAACTGTTCATCTTTTCAAATATATTGCCTATTTCAATTATACTACTTTAATTTTAGTTCCTTAATTTAATTTAATTTTCTATTTAAACTGTTGTTGTTTTTTGTTACAGTTCTTTTCCCCCCGAATGCTGCTGGAAACCTAAAATTCCCTGAAGGAGTTTTCACCAAGGGATCGGTAGAGTCAGAGATCCTCTAGAGATTCAACTGATATGACTGCGGGACCAAACACCTGATTCCGATGCAATTTGGATTCATATTAAAGTCTTTTTTTCAGAGCAGAATATTTTAAGATGGTAACCTTATCACAATAAACCATAAGAGCTAAATATGGCTATGTTTGTTCATTCATCTACCAGCTTCTATGCCTATTTTCACGGCGAGAGTAAATCAAGGTATAAAATTAGATAAGATGTGTAAAACAACTGATACCCAAACTTTTTTTAAACAGTCTGTGGATTCGTTTAGTTAAAAATGTTCTAATGTTGTAGCAGAACAACAATGTTTCCTGATTGCGGTTAAAAGGGGATCATCGAGTAAAATATGCTTCATAAACAAAGTTACTCTAGATTGATTTAAGATTAATTAATCATTAATTATTATCAATTGTTATTGATAAACTGGCCCATTCATGCCCTTTGTTTGCAATATACTGTTTTAAATATAATGTTTGGATATGACGAGTCCATGAACTCAATACAAGAGAATTTTGAAAGATTTACATTTTAGGGATGACAATCTAATGAGTATAATGCCAACCTTATATTTATTATTGGATTTTTTTCATTGTTTTCCAGTGCTTCAATTCATGATTTGGAATCCATGATCTTTCTGCATTACTTTTTGAACTTTACTGCAAAGCAAATTCACATATGGACACCCAGCCGAGGCTCAAACCAGCAACCTTCTTGCTGTGAGATGACCGTGCTACCCACTGCGCCACCGTGACACCCCCGTAAATTCTCCCTGAAGTCCAACAGTGGTCGGTGGTTGAGATTTAGATGAGTTTTTTTGTCTCATTTCCTAAGTAGAAGACAATGCTGTTGGTACAAATATGCCTACAAAATACATAACATTTAATAATTCAGTGAAAATTAATTTCCCATGTGTGCATCTCGATGCAATATCTCGATGCTTCTTAGACCTTTTTAAGTAGCAGCACAGAGAATGCTACGTATACATTGTTTGCATATAATGTTCAAACCTCAAATTATACCGTAGAACACTTTTAGTTACTTAACTTGGATAACATTGTGCTTATTAATCCCATTTAAAATGCCACCAGATCTCAAAGTTCTTGGTTTCTGAGAATATTTTCAGCCTGAGAAACTCATGATTGATTGTTAACAGGATTTGTCAATCAAAAAGTTTTAGATACCTCTGCAGAAACAAGTACACAAATTAGCAAAAATTCCATGCATATATGTCCAGTATGTTTTTAGCATTGATCCTGCTCCTCTTAAAATACAACGGTACACAAGTTGGAAGTTTGAGAGTGTGAAAACACTAAACGTGATTGTCACATGCTCAATGCGTGAGACTTGAGAACCCTGGATATATGAATATGCTAAGCTGGCCAATCAGAGAGCAGTGCACTAGAGTTTTAAAGGATCAATTGGACTACTGAAACCTGTTATGAAGACATATTAATCACACAGAGGCTGAGGCCAAACTCTTAAAGGGAGGTCACTATAATAGTAATCATAGTGGATGCCACCCAGAAAAAAGATTTATATGCTTTCTGGCATCTTTTAATCTGAGCAGACCTATACATACTGGGAATCACATAACAAAAATCTGTAATAGCTCAAAAATATGTAAGATAATAAAATTAAAATACTAAATCAAAATAAGTCTAAAAACACTGCGAACATCTTTTTGTTATAAAGTTCAATCTATACGTTTGTTTAACAAATCTAGTCTTTAAGTAACAACCAAAATGAGTTTTTTGTACATACAATAAATTTACAACAGTTACGTAGCTAACTTAGTTAATTAGGTGCTTTTTAATCAGTTCATTTTTTGGTCACGAGATCTCAATTGTTCTTAATTACAAGAGTTTCAGCTTGGGCAGCTTGTGTCTGATTGGTCAGCGGTAGAGTCCCTTTAAAAAACAAAAAAAGAGTCCCTTTTTTACTCCCAATAACAGTAGTTTTGGACTACTACTTTGCTATTCTCTACAGAAACAAGCACACAGGAGAACAGAAATCACATTTTGACGAACGTAGAGAAAGGCATAAAAAGCTAAAACAGCTTTTTAGCTCGTTGTATTTGTTATACAGAATAAAAAGAGACATAATATGATTTATTGAGGTAAAATCTTGACGTATTGAGCCAGGAAATACCAATCTTTGAATCTGCAACTCTCCCCAGTTCTACTTTGGAAATGATCCGGGGCAAAGAAAACCATGCAGGGCTAAAGGACATAATGCGAGGTTAAATACCCATCAAGTTAGACCTCTGAGAACACAAAAACACTGTTGTCCATCAGTAAAAATTATATCTTGATGTTCGGGGACATTGATCATCAATAAAGAATCAACTGTGCTAAATGTTTGTAGGCGCAGGAGAGGAAAGTTTATGTTTCCGGTGTTTAAGTCATAGATCTTTGTCTCTGTCATTAATTCAGCTTTAAACATTTTTCCTTAATCTCTGGAAGTTTTTGCTCTGATCTCTGGGTATTTACAGCGCAGCAACCAACTCCTGTAATTCATCTGTTATCCCTCAGCAACCTCATGCCTCATTCGATCTTTCATTTCCTTGTTCTCCGCTTTCTTCCTCTGGCTATATTTTGTGTGGCGTGTGGGGTGAGTCTCTTTGGGCCATGACTCCCTGTGCCCGCTGATGGCTTCGGGGCTAATTCAGCCCGACAGGACATTAATCATGTGCCTATCGAGATTCTTTAGGGTGACTGAAAACCGATTTGTGTGCTGTAGAGTGTGTGTGCTTGTGAGTGTGTGTATGTGTGAGAGTGTACTTAACAAAATGACTGCACACAATTACAGCACGCTGGAAACGGGTAAATGAAAATTGATAGCTGATGTGCGAGTTATGACACATGGTTTTGCATGTGAAGCGAATGTGGCTTGGATAACAATGTTTAAAATGAAAAAATATTGGGAAAGGTTTTTCTGAAGTTTGCTAATTGTCTTGACTACAACAAGAAATGTTACTTAAGTCTTATGTAAGAGAAAAACATTTCGGCTGGATATTAACAGACTTTGTGAACAGCAATTTTAGCTTAAATTTTTCAAGAGACCATTTTTAAATGTATTTATAATAAATGCTGGACTTTGCACTAGACCAGTGGTTCCCAACCTTTTTACCTATTATCTTTTGCAGACTCATGTGACGGCTGGTGACTGGATTCACTCACCTCGGTACTTACGTCAGAGTGGTAGATGTACAGAGGAGTCAGTATTTGATCTCACCAGCAGGTCTTCACGTGGTTCATGGAGGTTCTGATTAGTTCCAAACAAGCCCTCGCTCCATCGCTCTTTACAGGTTTCAATGGAACAGATCCACAGTGGTTTAAATCATTTCAGAAATAAACTGGGTATTTTTACACTTTATTCTGTCAATCTTCATTCGTAGTTTGCATTAAAAGTTGTGAACAGACTAACGACTGTTTCATCATTTGAGTTTGGAGGGGAATAAGAAGATAAAGATTATATTTAATTTTTTCTACAAACAAAAATCATGCTTTAAAAAATTTATGTTGGACCTCTGATGGCAGATTGAGTACTTGAAGCCAATTGAAGGAAAACTTTAATTCCTATTTTCTGTCAACTATTATTAATGCTTATTTAAAAAAAAACATAATAACAAATATATATATATTTATATAATTCAATCAAGTTACCCGTAACCAGTCTTGCGCTATAAATAAACAGAATTACTAACGGCTCTATTTTTTTTCAGTAATCAAACTAATTAAAACGGGCATCGCAGTGGGTAGCACGGTCGTCTCACAGCAAGAAGGTCGCTGGTTCTAGGCTCGGCTGGGGCAGGTGGCATTTCTGTGTGGAGTTCTCATGTTCTCCCCGTGATCGCGTGGGTTTACTCCTCATAACTCTAACAGAAACCAACAAATAGTTCTTTAATATTATTTGTTTATTTTTGGTAAATTTTTTTAGAAGGATTGTTTGTTTTTAGACTGAGTTATCGACAAGTTATGTTCTGTGCAATAAATCTTTACATTTCTAAACCTGTTATTGTATTTTATATGATAATTTATATATAATGTTATGTTGAATTTGACAGTTTTCTTTCATGTTCGATTAGTGTGGGATGGTATAGATTTATTGTATTTGACATATCTAAGCATGGCAATAATTACTTACCCTAGTAATTAGTTACTTTTATAATAATTTATCTCAGTTACTAGATCAGTTACTATTTGTGAAAAGTAACTCTGCTAAGGGCTGTCCGGTCCCTGTACAACCAGAGCAGGAGCTTGGTCCGCATTGCCGGCACAAAGTCAGACCTGTTCCCAGTGCGCGTTGGCCTCCGGCAGGGCTGCCCTTTATCACCAGTTCTGTTCATAGTTTATATGGACAGAATCGCTAGGTGCAGCCGGGGGCCGGAGGGGGTCCAGTTCGGGGACCTCAGGATTTCATATCTGCTGTTTGCAGACAATGTTGTCCTGTTGGCTTCTTCGGGCCTGGACCTGCGGCGCGCGTTGGGGCGGTTTGCAGCCGAGTGTGAAGCGGCTGGGATGAGGATCAGCACCTCCAAGTCTGAGGCCATGGTTCTCGACCGGAAAAAGGTGGCCTGCCCTCTCCAGGTCAGTGGAGTGCTCCTGCATCAGGTGGAGGAGGGTAAGTATCTCGGGGTCCTGTTCACGAGTGAGGGGAGGATGGAGCGCGAGATCGACAGGCGGATCGGTGCAGCATCTGCAGTGATGCGGTCGCTGTATCGGTCTGTTGTGGTGAAAAGGGAGCTGAGCCGAAAGGCGAAGCTCTCGATTTACCGGTCGATCTACGTCCCTACTCTCACCTATGGTCATGAGCTCTGGGTCATGACCGAAAGGACAAGATCCCGGATACAAGCGGCCGAAATGAGCTTCCTCCGCCGGGTGGCTGGGCGCTCCCTTAGAGATAGGGTGAGAAGCTCCGTCACCCGGGGAGAGCTCAGAGTAGAGCCTCTGCTCCTCCACATCGAAAGGAGTCAGCTGAGGTGGCTTGGGCATCTATTTCGGATGCCTCCTGGATGCCTCCCAGGGGAGGTGTTCCGGGCATGTCCCACTGGGAGGAGGCCCCGGGGAAGACCCAGGACGCGCTGGAGGGACTATGTCTCCCAGCTGGCCTGGGAACGCCTCGGGATCCCTCCCGGGGAGTTGGAAGAAGTGTCTGTGGAGAGGGAAGTCTGGGCATCCCTGTTTAGACTGCTGCCCCCGCGACCCGGCCCCGGATAAGCGGGAGAAGACAAGACGAGACGAGAAAAGTAACTAGTAACTACAACTAATTACATTTTAATGGCACATGCCAAACACTGCCCATAACTAATTATTAATTTTGCTTGGTTTATCCTCTTAAATTTGCTTCGAAAAACTAGGGCAATTGGGTTTAAAATTTAAAGTGCATGATTTTTAAGTGAAAGGATGACGACAGAAAAATTATGTTAGTGCATTGTCATTATAGGATAGTGGTTTGCAATTGTTAATTTTATGCATACTAACAATATGCTTGAAAAATAAACGTGTTGCTAGTACCATCAATGCTTCAAGAAAGAGCATTACAAGGGCAAAACAAATCAGGGAAAAATCCTATAAAATATAAACAGCCAGCGCAGCACTTAAACTCAGCATATTTTGCAAAGCTCTACAAAATTCTTTGAAATCTAGAATTCAGAAATAAACAGCATCTTGCAATCTGGATCCAAATTCAAAATGAATGTTGTTCACAGAGGAGAAAAGTACAAGAGGAGATTCCTTTAATCTGATGTCTCAGACCCAGCATTTGAAGCTAAAGGCAGATTCTCTAGGTCCGCGAGGTGTGAAGTCTAAGGGGATGACCATTCTTCAAACTGCTGGGATTTGTACTCTCTTTGTTGGAGGAGGACACGCTGGGGTAATGCTGGCGAACCGGCAGTGGCCTGGGAGTCAATTAGACACTGCAGTGAACAATGAAAGCTGACAGCACGATTGGCCGGTTCAGGGAACACACACATACACACACATGTTCGCTCATGGCTATCAAAGATAGAGTGTAATCCCATGGTACTGCACTCGCCTTCACCTACTGCTTGTTAGAACGCTGAGAGTGAGGCCAAATATTTTAGGGCTCTCTCCGAGTCAACAGTAACAATAGCTGTGATGCAGGGAAAGGTTTTGTAACTGTGTTGGGGATAAAACATGGAGGCTAACACAACACACAGGAAACTATGAGGCTTCAAAACACTGAGGTGAAGAGACTTGAATCCAGATAACCTTATTAAAATGTCTGTTCTTGTGTAAAGTTTTGTTGCATCACAGTAATTTCTTGGTGATTACCAGTGTTAGTATTGACCTGCCTTTAGTGATTAAAGTAAAATGCTGTAAGTCAAATTCTGGCCATTTCGGGTCTTAAAAAGCTTAATAAATCCCACTTGTTGAGACTAATTAAGTCTATATTGATTGAAAGCTAGTGTCTTAAAGCACTGTTGGATCTAATCTGTGGGGGGCTGTGGCACTGTAAGAAATATAAGACTTAGGAGCAGCCTCCAGCTTTCTCTCTCCATGTGAGGGATACTGATTTGTCTGATTACAAAAGTGTGCAGGTTCCAATTGACAGCAATGTTAAAAATGGCCATATTCACAGAACACGGGGTAGCTTTAGGTTAGGTTTTTAGAGGCAGATTGCTTGAATTGACATGCCAAATCTGAGAGGTACACTTTTATTACTCTTTTATTTAATTTATAAATGTTGAGATTTTAGGTTTTGCATAAATAAAGGCAGGATTACTGAAGTGAGAGCCACTAACTAAGGCCTGAGGTTTCGTTCCTCATCCTTTGACACTCTGGTAGTGATGTTAAGGTCACATGTTCAATACTCAACACACATGAGTGAGACTGGGATACATTTTTCAGTTTCAACACGGTTGTGGTACAGCTCAGATGATGCGTCAAACAGACACCAATGCTCCTGCCAAACTTCTACCCGTTTTTCATCCATTTCTTCGGTTCAAACAGACAGAGAAGATGTTATTTCCCAAATGGAAACTATTGTTGATTTTGTCATCATTTTGGTAACTCCTCTAACAACTTCCCGCTTCCCTGGATGCTGTTCTCTCATTGGCTGTAAGCAGTCACTGACGTTTTTTCAATCTGAATACCCTTCACATGGCCTGACTCTCAATCACCAACAGGTCCAGATATTAAACTTGGTAAATATCTCATGGGTGTTTGCGACTCAACGTCGATTCACTCGGGTCGTGTGTTCATCCGTTCACACTGTGTGATTGTCACCGGTGTGCTAGAGCACAGACTTGACCGTGAGTTCTTGTTGGCGACTTCTCAAATACCAGTCGCTGATTCAAAATAAGCAATAAAATTAGGGGAACTAGGCTTTAAATGCTTATTAAAAGCTCATTATACTCCCTGGCTTTTGCCCTTGCTGCAGAACACAGGTGTCACAGAGCAAACAGCAATCTATAACATTCATCATAAAAAAATGTGAACAGCATTTTTACTGTGAAAATTGTTTTATAGGATAATAAATTAGGATTCCTCATTATCCATTTACTAAAAGTGTGTTTTAAAAGCAGAGCTAAAGCAAAGTTATTTAATAGCAGTATAATTTCTTTAGGTTAAGCTTCCTGCTCTGGTTTTTTCCTTTCAAAGATGGGCTCCCTTACATTCGTTTAGAGGTAGAAAAAGTGCACTCTAGACCTCAGAGCGGCTCTTATGGACAGGGAAAGCACCGCAGTTTGCAAATCTGAACTCAAGTTCACTTCCCAAAACAGAAAGCAGTGTTGAAAAGCCAAAAAGTGCGCGTGGGGTAATAGGCAATGACTTTCGAAGCACAGGCCTGGGGCAGAGAGCGAAAGGTTGCAGAACACCGGTCAGAACCCATCCTACTCTCATCCATCTGTGGACTCTCGGTGCATTAACAATTCTTCCAACTTTTGGAAAGTTCTACTAAACGCTGAAAAGATATTTTGGAGTGCTTCTCAGGAGGGTAATGCAGTTTGTTATAGCAAGTGTCTTCAAATCAGCTTTTTCTGTCCTTAAATCTAAAGCCATTTACAGCTTTTTTATTGTTCAATTAATGTCTCAATTATCAGTTAGAGTTTAGTAGAGCAATGACAGTCATCAAATTGCATCATTTAACCAATCATATGATTGACTTGCTTTGGCTTAAAAAAGGGAAATATTCAGAAATACCCTCAATCTTCTCACAAACAATAGAGTTATAACGAGACATAACGAGAAGAGTTAGTGTTGCCACAGCATCATTCTTTATGATGTTGTACGCTCAATAACTGGCCTTCAAAAAGCTCACGCAACCATTGCGTTGCATAACATGCACCTGAAGGTTTTTGTCTTTTATCAACAGTCTGAACTCCCCCCCAATCCTCCACTCAGAGGGGTGAATTTTCGTGTGTGTCAATAAGCTGATCTTGCAACCCTGACCTCTTGTTACATCATACCATGCTTTTCATGCAGTCAATTTGGGCACTCTTTTTAAATTCGAATTGGCTTTTGGCATAATGCTATTATTATTTTATTTTCCATTTTAAAAGTTTCTGTGAATATGAGAAGGTTCGGAATCGTGTTCCATTTTTCATCTTTGATTCTTGTGTTGTCTGATCATTTTCCATTTCCCTGTGTTCGTGCTGAGCCTGGTGGCCTCCACTCTGAGTCTGGCTTTGCATTATCACCTGATTTTTGACCTATATTGGACATTTTTATAATAGTCCATATTGGTACACATCATATTTTTTTCATTTATCTTGCTTTTACATCATCAAAAGGTGTCAGACATTGTATTTCTGAGCATGAGATGGAAGTTAAAAACCATCATCACCTACTGAGTCAATCCAACTCAGCTGTAGGCTCACAACACTACTGACAGTGAGGTGGGTGGAGTCAGGGGTGTGAATGTAGAGATGAGCATTCCAGCTCATTTCAGGCAGGTGGCTCTTCTTGCTCTTTCGACTCCTAAATTGCAGTTTGTGTCAGTAATATCCAAAATAAAAAATTCAATGCATTTCACTGTTATTATCACTTAAGTATGTTTCACGAGTTTGCTTACATGAAGTTGTCAAGTCGCAAGCATTTTTGATGAGCAATAACCAGTTTACTGGCCGAGCTGTCCAAGGAAGGGCCCCGGAGCCCGGGAGAGACCTAAGTCCGAGAACCCCACTCATGACAAATGAGAGGTGAAAAGGGATGGTGGTGGGTTTTTTGCTTTAAGCGTTAAATTGGAAAACAGGCTTAGGTTGTTTATATTCTTGCAAGATGACCGATAAATGGGACAGCATTCTCAAGTACTTGTACATCTGCCTGCTAGTACCTGATATGATATGTTCATGAAAAAGCCTCAGTAGCAGTTTATACTTAACTGCAAATTTGACTGCTGCCCACTTTTCCCATCTTGCTTTATTACCTGGAAAAAAACTTCTATATACTACATTTTCCCTACCACAATTTTGACTTGCGAGTTCAGAAAGTTTTGCGTTTCATGTCTCGCTGTGCTGGGACGTCCTTAAACTACACATTTTTTTTCAACAATAACTTGTTTTTTGATTCATCAGAAAGAGAGAAACCGGTGTCTTGATTAACGTGAGTGAGAGAAAAAAAATCCCACTATACGTGAGTAGTGCTACGCTGGGTATACGAGGGAGGTTCAATTATTTGAGTATAGGGTGAATTGTTGCTAAAGAAAATAATTTCTAGCGTTTACATGACTACCACTCGGCCCCACCACTCTGCCGCTGGGGTTCTGAAACTGGGGCCTCCAACTGGTTGTCTAAACAATCTAATCAGTGAATGAAAGGCCTTCTGAGCCTTTTTCTTGATATCATTTGGTTAAAATTATAGTGGCTCCAATCAGAAATTCCCTTAAATAAAGCAGAGAGAGAGAGAGAGAGAGAGAGAGACAGAGAGACTTTGGATTTGCCTTTTTCAGCATATTCGTCAGAGCAATTTACAGCTTTTAAGCTAAATCTTTAATTTGTTTCTTAAAAGCTACATTACATTTCACTAAATAATACATCACATATAAAATGATTATAACTATTATAATGAACTAATATAAAATTGTAATAAACACAATAAAGAAAATGTTATCCAATGGCAGCCCTTATATTTACTCTGACTGAATGCAGATAATTTTGGTGTTCTCATATTTTAACACTGAATTGTGCAGGCACTGCTTCTGTAGTTTCTTTTTTTAACGGCATCACTATCATTAAAGGTTTTAGCAAATAGAGATGTGTTAAATTGTGAGTTGCATTAAATTACTCTGTTCATTAAAATACCTTCATTTTGGGGAGTTTTGTTAGGGAAAATGATGGTTGGTTATTATGAATATTGATTCCTTTTGAAAAACTATTGGCTATTACTATTACTATTTTAATGCAGAATCAGTGCACCGGGTTTCCAGAGTAATTGCTCAAAGCAGAGGTTATGGGTTTTGAAGAGCAGCATGTCCCGAAGACATTCTGTGGAAGAAAGCATAAGTGCGCAGTCTATTAAGAAGTAATCTAGCAGAGACTTCAGGGTCTCCACATTGATTATTTAAAGAAGAGATGCACTTAAAGAAGCTAATCAGGAAGCTATAGCAGCCTGGTAAATGAGGGTTAACTCCAGGGTAAAGCAGTGAAGATTAATATACATAATTCATTTGTTTGCTTGTAGGCGTCTGTTACATGTACACAACTGGGTCCAGAGGTGTTGTATTAAAGCTTTACATCACTGCAGGTGTGAGGAGGATGTTTTAAATGCTATGTAACATATATTATGATCAGGGTGTTAAACATACTCTTATGGCCCTTCTTAAAGCCGCAATGTTTAATCCTCTGAATACATTTTCCATACATGTTGTGTCTGCTGAAAGAATTCAAATTATTGGCTATGGGTGATGCCACTAAAAACCAACTTATATTGTAGATTAATCATATAATGTTGGACCTCTGGTTGAAAAGTGGTTAACCTTCTCACTCATTGTAAGTGAGTAATGAATCCGTAATTTAAAAATAAATTTTTTTGATTGGTGGAATGGTTACCCCATTGATGTTTTCCCCTTATGCCCCATTCATTATTGAAGTATTGTACAGGTATTTATTCAAAGTAAAGGATAATATGCAATAGACAACCTATAGGAATCTTACCAATTTGAGTAGAATTTTAATTTTAGTCATCCTTTTGAAATCAGCAAATATAATTATCCTTGTTAATGAATATGAGTTGTGAGATCAGAATGAGTTGTGAGCATTAATATATTATATTAGCCAAATTTGTGGGGAAAATGTAATCAATTCACTTTTTTAATATGGTTAATTTGTCATAAAAGGGATTCTTAAATGGATTATAGTTTGTACATATTTATACTGAAACATTGCTGATCTTAAAATATGAGCTGTGATGAATAAAACAATCTATGGCATGTAAAGCAAACACAGAATTTTAAAATAGTGTGGTGAATAGCAAATTGGGTCCAAGAGTTCATCACCCATAATTATGATAAATCATAAATCAGCCATTTGTTGTGAACACTGACATATTTTTCTGTGGTGGTTAGGACTCTTAGACAGCAATCACATCACGGCAGAAACATTTTCAAGCACTGTCAGTCTGTTACTCAGCATCATACCATTATCTTCCACTCAGTACGAGTATAAAACAGAGCTCTCTTTCATAGCGTTGCCTCAGCCTGAAGGATTTTCTTAAGTGGAGCACATGTTTAATTGTGTATTTTATCACACACAGCTTCATCAACAGCTGAGAGACAATATTGCGTTACAATGCGTCTTAATTCAATAGATCTATCTTCAGTTAATCTACTACCCCGAGGAGAAAAAAAATCAGGCTCCTGACCTTCTGAAGATATTTTATAGATGAGCCTGCAGAGTAATGTTCCCTTTCTTGTGATGAGCTTGACGCTTTCACCAGAGAAAAGCTCGAAAATATGAATGAAACATTTCAACCTGCGTCATAGAAAAAAAAAAAAAAAAAAGCTGGCTGAGATGAGTGATCTTTGGACCGAGGGAGTGTGTGGGGTAATGGTAAGAAATATTTCTTAAGTTAGATGTTGTTTATGGGTAATTGAAAATATGATATTCAATAGGATATTCATGTTTGACAGATATATTTTTTATGTTAATGTGTATCTGCTGTAGTTTTTATTAGCTTGTAATGTTGTTTAATATGTTTAATAAAAAATATCAGAACAATACAGAAATGATCAGTCCATGTATTACTAGGTTTATTTTTTAAAAGTATATTTAAAATGCTTAAAGTATTTTGCTTTAAATAAGAATGAATAACTTCACTCCTCAAGTAGATTTCAATGTAACTTAAAATACACTAAAACTATTACGTTCTAAATTAATATTAATTCAATTTTACAAGCTTAATAAATTCATTACATTAGCAATCTAAAATGTTTGCTTTTAAAGTATACTTTTGGCGAATGTTACAGTTACAATTGTGAGCACACATTCAAAAATATGTAAAAAAAAGGAATATGAATAAGTACACTCTAGAAAGTACACATAGAAAGTATTTTTGAGTCTACTATATTTCAATAAAGTGTGATGTACTACAATTATTCCAAAGTGTATTGGCAAGATGGCATGATGCAAGCATAATTCAAATATACTTACAAATAGTGCAATTTGTGTAATAACATTTTAAGCATATTATCTGAAATATAAAAATACTTAAAGTATAATAAAGTAATTTTTTGCTTGGGATAAGGGACACTGAGGTAAACTAAGCTCTTTAAGAACCTTAATTTGATCATTAAATAATGATAAGCTAATGATGATGTCACTTCTAAAGTAAAGCCACCACCTAATAATAATAATATCATTTACAATTTTACAAGAACCTTTTTTATTACAGTTACATCAAAGGGTCAATGAATGCATTTATTAACAATCCGTGACTAATGAGAAATGAGGGCAGTAATTGAGGTGTTATGTCATATGACTTATGTACAGGTGGTGCAGTGGGTAGCACAGCAAGAAGGTCGCTGGTTCGAGCCTTGGCTGGGTCAACTGGCAATTCTGTGTGGAGTTTGCATGTTCTCCCTGTGATTGCGTGGGCTTTCTGGTTTCTCCCCACAATTCTAAAAATTCTCATCGTGTATGAGTGTGTGTGGGTTTTTCCCGATGGTGGGTCCTGGCTGGAAGGGCATCTGCTGCATAAAACATGCGAGTTGGCGATTTATTAATACAGGTTTAATGAGGTCATGATTATTGCATACGTTAACTCATTGTTAATGCATCCTTAACTTATCAGGATTAAATAGTTAATTTGTGCATTAACTAACGACAAGTCATTTCAAAGTTACAAAGAAGGGTAGTGCTTGATCAACACTATAAAATACATCAAAATGCAACTGCCCTTTTTTGAGCATGCCAGGGGCCACTTTGGTTATGCTAGGTGGCAGGAAAGGTTAGGTGATAGCAGACCTTCGTAGTAAATATAAAGTGATTGTCTAAACTTATCAATGCTTAGAGAGAAAAACTTTACAAGAGAGCACAAATATGTTTTGCAAGTGATCCCAATAGAATTTAACAAATATGTTTTCCTCCTATACAGGTTTATTTCCCACCACAGACTAAGCTCAATAAGTTCACAGTGTAACAGAAAGGTAGCTTAAATTGTGTGTTTTCTTAAAGATTTCAATGTATTTTATAGGGAAATAAACAGTATTGTCCTTGCCAGCTCCTTATTTTTAAGCTCAAGATGTTAGATGTGGTTTATTTAGTTTTCATGTTTATAATAACCTCGAGTACAATTCTCAACTAAGCAAGAGTTATTGCAGAGAGATGCAAATATTATTTGCTTTTCCTCAAGCCAGTAGAAGTGAATGCATTGGCAGGCATAGTTAATGAAGTGTTTAATATCTTCAGCTTTCGAAAACTTTCGTCTGTAATATTTGAAATGCGGAAAAGCAAGCGTTATAATGAAGTTGAGTTGAGGAAAATGTTTGGTTACACGGAGATGTAAACCTAATTCTTAAAGGAATCAAGCATTAAAAAACAATTACAAATTGATTTTGTTGGAAAGTGAACTGTTTCTGATGTGACCCAAGTGGTTGTGAACTTCATTGTTTCAGATGCAGTCTGATGGGAGACTTTTAAAAGCTCTTCCCAGGCATGGAAATAGTCTGAGAGGGACAGTAAGAGAAGCTATGGAGATACGTGCCATCATTATCTCCATTCTTTGTGACTTTCACAGGAAACCCATGGTGTCTAGTCATCCTGGGAAATGGTCCCTGCGCCAATAATTCAAACACAATGACGTTTTTAAGGCTGATGCTACTCAGAAACACTTGCTAAACTTTAGACGGGATGAAGCCTGTTGTCCAGTTGTCCTTTGCATGCACTCTGAAGAAAATGAGCTGCCAAAAATGCCCAGATTTTCTGTTCACTCTGTCACTGTGCAACGAGAGTGTTTGGAATCAATTTCAGTGTTTATCGGCTTCCGTTTTGGTCTTTTTTTGAAAGACCAAAAAAAAAAGTTTCATTGTGCGACTGATTCAATAATTTAAAAAGAAAATTACACTAATAACCATCTGGGTTAAGAGTGAAAACTTTCAGCTGTTAAAGCCACAGTTTCAGCACAAGCCAAACCCAATAAAAAAACAAACCAGAATTTAAAGTTAAAGCTAGTTATTAAATTCTAAAGTGTTTGGTAGTTGGTTTCAAGCTTGGAACTGTTTAAGAATTTTAAAGTGTGGGAAATTTGTAATTTGTAAAAAAAAAAATGTGAAAAGGTTGTTTGAAACAGGTTTTATTGTGTTTAATGATACTACTATGATGTTGGCATTAACAAGCATTTATCAAGGAGATAACATAAATTAGTTTGCTGTATGCAGTAATTAACAAGATGCTTACATATTACCATTTTAATTGAAATTTAGAAGAGATTAAGGTCTCGAATGTAGATCAACGGATATACTGTAGTTGCCAAGATAAATAGATCACTTGCTATAGAGAGGTCTGTGGCACTGTAAAAAGTTCCCCTTCTCAAATATGAGTTATGTACATCCACTGCCATGTCTCAACTATTTTCCTAAGCTGTGATAAAGATCTGCTGAGAAATTGCATGCGATAGAAATTGCTAGCACAAGTTTGGACGATACCAGAAATAGTTAACATTCGTGATAAGCATGATGTTAGTATAAATCCGCTTGCAGTGAAGATGAAACTATCATGTGATTAGCATGATGTTAATGTGATCTAGCAGGTGATTAACATGATGTTAACATGATCTAGCAAGTGATTAGCATGATGTTCATGTGATCTAGCAGGTGATTACCATAATGTTAACATGATCTAACAAGTGATTAGCATGATGTTAATGTGATCTAGCAGGTGATTAGCATAATGTTAACATGATCTAGCAAGTGATTAGCATGATGTTAATGTGATTTAGCAGGTGATAAGCATGATGATAACATTATCTAGCAAGTGATTAGCATGATGTTAACATGATCTAGCAAGTGATTAGCATAATGTTAATGTGATCTAGCAGGTGATTAGCATGATGTTAACATGATCTGGCAAGGGATTAGCATGATGTTAATGTGATCTAGCAGGCGATAAGCATGATGTTAACATTATCTAGCAAGTGATTAATTAGCATGATGTTAATGTGATCTAGCAGGTGATTAGCATGATGTTAACATGATCTAGCAAGTGATTAGCATGATGTTAATGTGATCTAGCAGGTATTAGTATGATGTTAACATGATCTAACAAGTGATTAGCATGATGTTAATGTGATCTAGCAGGTGATTAGCATGATGTTAACATGATCTAAAAAGTAATTAGCATGATGTTAATGAGATCTAGCAGGTGATTAGCATAATGTTAACATGATCTAGCAAGTGATTAGCATGATGTTAATGTGATCTAGCAGGTGATTAGCATGATGTTAACATGATCTAACAAATGATCAGCATGATGTTAATGAGATCTAGCAGGTGATTTGCATGATGTTAACATGAAATAGCAATTGAAAAGCGAGATGATAATAAAATGGTGTATGAAATTAGCAAGGAGCTAGCAAAATTAACAAGTAGTTATCATCACAATTAAGGTCTGAAACAATGCACCAAAATTAGATTATAAAACACTGTTAGTGACACATCAAAAGTATT
This sequence comes from Danionella dracula, assembly GCA_900490495.1. Classification (NCBI taxonomy): domain Eukaryota; kingdom Metazoa; phylum Chordata; class Actinopteri; order Cypriniformes; family Danionidae; genus Danionella; species Danionella dracula. The sequence goes on from UELW01000556.1 coordinate 11,520,660, forward strand.
TTTGGTAACACTTTAGCTAGTGTTAATTACCTATAAGTACTATGTATATAGACAATATTTCATCAGTAACTAAACCATAATTATCCTCTAAGAACACAGTAACTACCTTGTAAATACACCGTAATTACCCTGTAATTAGTGTGCTGTAATCTGAAGTGTTAGTGTATATTTTCCTTAAACAAAGCATTGACTGAAATGAATTTAATAGATTTCTTTTACAAAAAAAAGTAGTTTGATTAAATAATTCAGCCCAATTGCTGACTTTCATCTATTAATTAAGTAATTATTTATTAATCCATGACATTTATATAGGTTTTTCTTCATGTTTTTGAGGGGGCTGTCTCTGAATCCAACACTGGTTAGCCACATCTACGTTGACGGCTGCTATTCTGTGCCTGAACACGCACTATACACTGGCCAATGGTGAACAGGAGACAATCAGAGTAAAGTAGCCAATTAGAATAGAGTGGCCAGTAGAAGTGGACAAATCTGGCCAGGAAATTCCAGGGTTACTCTTTTTTGTGTCAAAAATCCTCTGTTTTTTACTGCCTACAGAGAGACAGACTGGTTTAACTCATTTCTCATCAGAAGGATGGTGCTCCTTTACAGTGCAGCACTCTCGTCACTGCACAAGGACATGCAGAGACCATAGGGTGAGCTCCCCCTGCTGGCCTCACTAGCACCACTTCCTACGGCTACCTGGTCTTCCCTTAAGGCAGGGTAGTCAAACTCAATTCCTGGAGGGCCATAGACCCTGCAGGTTTTTGTTCCAACCCTGTTTCAGGAGACACACTAGTACCTTTAAACAAACCCAGAGGAGCTTAATCAGTGGAATCAGGTGTGTTCAGTTAAGGTTGGAGCAAAACTGTGCAGGACTGTGGCCCTCTAGGAATTGAGTTTGACACCCCTGCCTTAAGGTCTACCATCAAGGTACTAATTAAGCTCAGACCTGCTTCATTTCATTGACGAACCAGTTGTGAATTGCTGGGAAAGATGCCCGGGTGATATCGCTTAATACATTTTTAACTAAATCTAAACCTTCAAAAAATGAACCTGATATAGCGTACTTGTATAATTAGTGAATTCAAATGAGCTGGGAACCCCCAGATTCCTAAAATAGGTAAATATCAATCTAACATTACATTATTACATTTTACATTTATGCATTTGGCAGATTTTGTCCAAAGCGACTTAAGTTAGGGAAGAGACAATATGCAATCTGTTACACCGTCAAAGTCTATCTCAGCTTGCTCTTAACAGAAATTGTATCAACTGATCAATACACCAAAACAGGGAGGAAATAACGAAGATAAAGACAGAGGAGGGGAAAAAAGACAGTTTTTTATATATAGTAGGTGTTCCCAGAAGAGAAGAGTTTTCAGTTTCTTTTTGAAAGCTGTTAGTGTTGCTGCTTTCCTGACTGGATCAGGGAGTTTGTTCCACCAACCAGGGACAGAGAGAGAGAAGGTTCTGGTGATAGATCTTCTGCCTATGTGGGATGGAACCACGAGTCACTGTTCCTTCTCTGAGCGCAGGCTTCTGGAGGGCATGTAGGAGTGTATGAGCTTGTGGAGGTTAACAGGGGCTGATTTGGAGATAGTTTTGTACGCCAGCATCAGGGATTAAGAACAAAGTACATAATAAAATGTTTGGGTATCCCCTAAAATTTTCCAGGTGCTGAGACTTTCTTTCTGTCTCTTTCACTCGAGCACACCTCAGATACCTGACAATCAGTTCAAGGATGTCGACAGCACTCTGCTGATCCCATCATTCTGATTGGCAGGGAGAACGCAAGCCAAAATCCCACACATTCTGCACTAGAAATGGGCTGAGAGGTGTTAATAGCATTTCTGAACTCGGCTATCAGCCTTTTATAAAGGAACCAAATCATGTCCTTTCAGCTGACACTCTTTTGATCCTAATAGCATGATGGACTTTAGAGGCTTGGGCAGAAATAAGCTTTGTTGTCAACAAACGCACCGTTTGGCTCAAATCCCACCCTTCACTTCACACCTGTCTCTCAAATTCAATGGCTTTGTTAGAGCTCTGTAAGAACTCATTCACACCAGCCATTCATCATCTCGCACGTCTGATGCGCAGAGCTCTCATCGCTAAACAAGTTATTTACTTATGCTTTTCTACACTCTCGCAGTTTTTTGCTCTTGGCCTTTTTTCAGAGAGAATTACACCCATTCCTTAATGTTTGGGAAGAGCCAAGCAACAAATACTGAGATATGAAGGTACCATAATTTTATGTTTTCAATGCATCTAATTCAGTCCATACAACCATATTGACCACGTTTCCACTGGATTTTGGTATAGAATGGTTACTTGACTTTGTTACATCATCAGTTCTGCGTGGACTTGATTGAGACACTCTCAGAGCTGTGTTAGAACTCCATTCAAATGTTTATAAAACAATTGCTATAAACAGTTCCATGGAAAATGAAGACCCTCCGCAATCATTCACCGTGGTACATTCACTCTTAATAAAAGTTCAAGAGCTTCTCCTACAATTAGACAATCTACATGGTGAGTCCCCTCAGTGCGTTTTTCATCCATTACATAAACACAAAACGTACCAGACACGTGTAGGGTCCCGATGCTCGGCCCAAAAACGGATACCAGTCGGGACTGAAGGCTCACGTGTTCTGTCTTGAAACAGTGCTAAAGGATTCTTAATAATTCACATAAATTTATATATCTGACTCCATAATTGATTTAAAAGGTTTTATCTTTACCATTATTCTTGGTTACGGCCAAATAAATTAGCATGTTAATTATTGATTGATTGATTGATTGATTGATTGATTGCCTTTATTTGTCACTACACTGTTACATGCAGCGAAATGGGACCCCTCCGACAAAGATGTAGACACACATTACAGGGGGGAAGACAGGTCGGTGAGGTAGTAAAAGGAAATAAGAAATACACAACAGGGATAGGTGGCTAAAAAAACATGCCCCTCCCGCACTGTTCCTTAGTCAGAGCAGTGTGAGATTAGGGGAGAAAAAAGCCATAGCAACAGCACATACACATTTCACGAAGACAAAAACATTGCAATTTGGGAGATAGATACAGTCACAGCAGGCATAGACCGGAATGTAAGCAGCCATCAGTGCGGCGCTATTCAACGACCACACCCGCTAAGACTGGGGAGGAAAGCACAGAAGGCAGTAGTGTCCTTGGGCAGGTCAGAGCATCTCGTTATCTTGTTCCTGGGAGAAATTGTTTTGACTCCAGCAACAGCCTGCCAAGGCTGTCCTGAAGGAACGGGGAGCCGAAAGAAGATTGAATTTGAATTTGGGTCGAGATCTATCAATTTCACAGACCTCTAATGTCCAGAATGTTCATCACTGGCCTCCATTTTGATAAGAATCTGATGCACGGCCGCCAGCGTCTTCCGGTTGTCGTCCACTTTGAGGTATATACCCATTGTCTGATTGCTGACGGCTCTGCCAACCGCCGTTTCAAGCCAGCCGGTCAGCTTGGTGGGGTTTTGAGCTTCACTGACCGCTTTTAACAATCGCTGATACGCCAGGGCTCCACATAATCCCATCAGCAGAAACCCCGTGATCAGAGCTCCAAATAAGTAAATATCCTCAATGTCCTCCAGGGAGAGAGCGGCCAGACACACGACGCGCCACTTCGCCCATCCGTCCATCGTGTAGCCAGCTGCAAACGTTCCCTCCGGGCAGGTGGGTTCCCCCGAACCCGCGTTTCTCGTCGAGAAGATGGTGTCAATTGCATTCAGAGACCAGCTGATCAGATCCATGGTTACTTGTTAGAGTTTAGGAAGCAGGACGAGGAGAGTCTCAGACACTAGACGCTTGACAGAGAGCCAGCAGGAGAGATATGGGGAAGGAGAGGAGATAGATGCGACCGCCTTCGTCAAGAGCAAGAGACTGAGTCATATTAATGATAATATTAAGTTTTAACCCACTCAGTGACCTTTAAATTTACTCACACTTGACGTTAATATTCTTATTAACCCTTAAATGTGTTTCAGTAAAAGAAGAATGACCGAAAAAGGTTCAAACATTTATTATCATTGATGTGTATAAACAATGCATTACATTATACAGGCTATGAAATATGAACCAAGAATAAGGAGTTATTGTTTACTTCAAGTTTACTACATGAAAAGGAAGCTTTAGAGCTCTTCCTTCATGGGCCGATTTCAGAGACAAAAGGGGCCAGGATTTCAGTCTGCTATCTACTTTTGAAAGCTTCTTCAGACCAATCTCCTCCCAGAGAGGTGTGACTTAATTAGGAATCAGGAGAGCATTAGCCAAAGCTGTTTGGAGTTTGAGATATTTAAGGCATACAGGATTGGCTCTCTCAGAGAAAAGGTGAGGCTCATCGAGAGACAAAGCTGGTGAGATGTAGGTGTAAATTTAGGGCTAGTCCCATGGGCTTCTGATAATCAATCACACTCATATGCAGATTCAGTAAACACAGCGGGGCACATATTACTCTGACACCCTGAACTGGTTTTTGGCTCTTTGCATTGTCATTTCAATTGGCTCGTTTTGCATGGTGACCCTGTGAAAAGATAGCAGTTCGCATTGGTTCCTGTACTTCGTTTGGTCTTTTCAAGCAGATCATACAACGACATAATTCAGTTTCTTACACACGCATAGATATTCATTCAAGTTATCCTGCCTCCAACCCTTTGCTTCTCTCTTATAGCAATGATCCGGGCCTAGGTCTTAAGGGCTCCACACAACTATCTGAGTATTGGGTCTGAAGTTTCGTCCGTGACAACACCTTGTTTGAAAACCATGGACGCCAACAGGAGCTCACACATCTGTCTGGACGAAAAAAAAAGTTCAGCATTACCATATCGGATGGCTTGTTTGCAAGGTGAATGAATAAAGGAAGCGGGCTGTTTTGATGACGTGAATGGGACATGAAAGAGCTGCTGCATGATGCTCAATTAAAGTACACACTCTCAATTCAATCAACTGTTAGCTTCCATGGACAAATAAGGACAAAAAAACTATGACTACGATATATGTTATTTTATTGCGGGATAATATTTCATTCAACTATTATCAACTATTGAGTCTGACTGCTGGAGATCATTGTACACTGTGTGGGTAACATTTACATGAATGGATTAAAAAAAATTCTTTCTCTATCTGTTTTTTTTATTTAGAAATCATAACGTCACTAATCATAACGTCAAAATTTTGTTAAATGAGATTTGTCCACTTTTAACTGTTTCAGATTTCTATAACTGAGAAATTCCTATAAATTGTTAAATTGTGATTGAAGAGATTTTTCGTCATGAACATGCATTTGATCTTTCTCACCTACTTACAATCGCATATCACTGTGGGACATAGCATTCTTTGATATCAGCGGCAAACTTAGTTACTTGCCTTATAAAACGGATTAACACCAGAAGATGTAAAAGTCTCTAAACGAGTCTTGTCACTTTCACGTTCACAGGGCCATTCAATCCTATTATTCAAACTTTTCTACATGCGGTGAAGCAGTTTGTGTGTCTTTAGAGATCAAAAATGTTCTTTGAACGAAGTATAAAAAAGTCTGCAGAGCTTTAATTGAATTCTGTTTGAATTTGCGGTTGAGGTAAAACAAAGCCAGAGAGATAAATCATTATTCACTTTCAATATTGGGGTTGCTTCAGAAATTCCAAGCAGCTTTCGATGGCTTGGCAGTGAAATTTAATTTTAGTGAAATACAAAGCTGTGATGATCACTGCAATTTTTGGTGCTTCTATGGAATTCTAATTTCAACATTTATTGATTTATAACTATTGTTTCTCAAGGACATGGAACAGAGACTACTATCTAAGAAGCAAAATAGAAGCAATTTTGCCGCTTTCTCGTTTTCTCCAGTTTTCTCATCTTTCTGCAGTAATCCTTAAAGAATAACTGATATTTCTAATTATGTTTTGGTTACCTGCGCATCCACATGTAAATATGGAAATTAATCATCAAAACTTGGAAAATGGGAAAAGATGGAATTTGGAGATATCCAAATATAGCTTAACAGAGCACCAGAGTGGTGGGTACCATTCTGTGCCTGAACACGCACTATATACACTGTCCAATGGTGAACAAGAGACAGGAATTCTCATTGAATCACTAGAAGCTATATATATATTCATGTGCAGCACAGGAAGAAAGTCACCCAGGAGTGGGTTACAACAAAAAGGAGACCTAATGCAAACTCTTAATTTAATGTAATTTATTAAGAGATAGAAAATAAGTCAGACCTGATAAAATAAAGGAAACTTAATCAAGACCATTCTAGGAGGTAGTCAGGGCAGGCAGAGAAACAGCAGCATGCCAAGGTCCTGTTGAATTCTGTTTGGCTCAGACGTCTCACTACAACACTGCTTTGCTGGCATTAATTAGGTGGATAACCAGCATCAGGTCTACGACCCCTCCACTTGACTTCTAAAGAGAGATGTGACACGCACAGTGGCTCATGTCTAATAGTGAGCGGTGTTACATGCACAGGGATGCTAGGTCTCATGGATGGAGATAATAATGGTATTCCAAAAACAATCAGTGTGACATGAGTATTAAGGAGGTAGTCATCACAAGCTTCCAGGATTATATCCAAAATATCTCAAAATCTCTTCATAGGAGGAATGAAGACATAACGGGTCTAAAATATGTGGAATGTTAATGTGGAAACGAGGTGTAGTATCCCTATAACACCTGGGATGAAACCCTAAAAATACAATAGCAAATGTTCTTATCTCAACTCATCAGTGCCCAGATAAATTTCAAGATTTTTTTACAATTTACTTTATCTCAGAAGCCAACATTAATGAAGTAATTAATGCAGTTAGCGACTAACTAAAATATTAGCAGAAAAAAACACAATCCTATTATGAACTGCCTGTTAAATACAGTCAAAGTGAAATAAGCCTGTGTTACGCATCAGCGTGCGCGCTCCCGGCGACTATCAAGCGAGGACACGTGAGAGGAAACAGCAGTTGCAGATGTGTTTTGTTGTTTGACTCGAGATCGCTGATGCCCGGGTGAGGATGCTTTTGAGGTGAGATATAAAAAGGGCAAAGTGAAACCAATGCTTGAAATGGACAGATATGCACAGTAACTTACAATACATTCCACTCGACGCAAGCGTCTGTTCTGGCACTATAATGAGCATCCTCGAGTTTTTTCATTGCTCGCGTGCATTGAACACGTCTGTGAAGACTCGGGGCACAGGGGTAAGCAGAGTCAGGCGAACCCTTCTTAAACTCTGAGTGGTTTTGGAGGGACAGAAAAATACTAAGTTCTGACTAAGTTCTGACCCACTCCGCATCACTCACATTCACTTTGGTGAATTATTACAGCATTGACCAAAAGCTAAGATATAGTAAAAATATTTTCAGATCAGATCAAATACTTTAAAAACCTTTTTAGACTAAATCACTGCATTGCCATTTAATCTTGTTAAATTCATAGTTTTTTATTGTCATAGCATTATTAGAGCCCCTAAGTAACACACGAAGAAACTCCCAAAAGTCAGATAACTTCAAAGACTATTGTAGAACGTTCATATATAAATGTAGACTTTGTAGAAAGAGAGAAGCAAAGAGAGGAAACATTGACAGAGTAACTGTGGTTCCAAATCCTACTCATTGTTCATTATACCTGAAACCATGTTTTAATTTTTGCCGTTTTTATTTGTTTATAGACTTGTATTCTGACCTAAAGTTATTCAAGATATAAATTAACCATGTCAGACGAACAATTAAGGTAATCAACTCATTTCACCATGAGTTTTATTAAAGAAATGCAAGCTTTATCTTCTCCACTGAACAAGAAGATAAGGATCGGCGTTCGGGAAATAATGTCACTAACCCAAACACCTAACGGCTATGGTTATCTTGCTTTTTTCAGCTGGTCTATGCGGGAAAGTTAAATCCTGCACAAGATACCTCAGAATGCAATGTTTGTTATGGATAAACTTGTATCCTGAAAACAGAATATTGAGTAAAATGTCAACATTTCTTTGGGATTTCTACAGATTTTTACAAAATGTTTGTAGTAAATGGATAACATGGGCGCATTGAGGGCTCATGTTTAATCTGGACATTGAATGAAATGATATCATTCAAAGTGTCTCTTAATTTCAGATTTTCAAGAAATTTGTCTGCTGAGGGGATGGAATGATTTGAATTCCTTTTTTCAGCTTCAGCTCATGACTGAGTTTTATCTTTTTAGAAACATTTGATCTTCTGTATGTGGTAAATGCATTACTGGCAGCTTTCTTTTGTGGTTTTATCGCAGTAGGAGCCGTTTACTTTTTTATTTTATGTATACGATTTTCCATCCTTAAAAGAGTATTTGTTTGACTATTATTTAGAAGTTTAGGAAACAGAAGGCATAGTTTAATTATGCCCAGCGATGTTTTGATGATTATTTGAACATTTACCATTATCATGTGTGCATGTCTGCTCTCTGCATAGTTAATAGCTCGATTTCCATATGAACAGACTGCTTTTATCAATCAAACATTATTTTTCTAAGGCCATAACCCTTTCTTCACCTTGCACAGACCAATTTAATGCATTTTCATGTCCTGCTCATTCATTGTTCAGTTATTTGACCAGAGGCTTTTAGTGTGATTTTTTTCCTCCCTACTATTTAATCCAGGGTGAATTATCATGTGCAGTGAACTCCTAAAAAAGTTAATGCAAATAAAAATGAAAGATTTCTGTTTGATAAGTCTGACAGTCTTGTCCCATTATATTTTTTACAGCTAATTTCAACTCTTAACATTAAGACAAGATCATTTTTAAATATCTGTATCTTCTTCTGTCCATATCTTCCTTCGTCTAAGCTTACTTATTTGTTAGAAAAAGAATTTCATTTTTGAAGTGTCTGCTAATTGTATTGTAATTTATTCTTGTTTTCATCAATGCAGAGCATGTTGATAATAGTGCAGTTGAGTAAAGTTATACTGGAAACACATTTGTTCGGGGACAATCAAAAAGTCTTCTTGAAATTTTGAGATCCGATTGGTGAAGTGTGTTTTGCTCAGTTAGAGTATGCTCAGGAAGTCTTCTATAATACGCTGAAAAGTCATCGAAAGCACTTGGGGATTTTTTTTTTCCTTTTGTAATATTCGACAGCAAGGTTTCATTTTCTGACAAAAACTGCATTGTCAGTGTCTTGCTGCAGAGAATATGTGTACGGAGCACAGAATGATGGACTGTATTATTCACCTGTTCCTCCCTGATGGTGAGGGTTTGAAGATTTCTGCACTGACTGCACATCTCGCTGACTTAATTGTGTTATTAGGGATTCTTATGGGTTGTAAACTACCAAAGAGTAGGAGAGAGAGGGGGGGGGGGGGGGGGACAGAGAACAAGGGGGTAACTGAATCTTGAGGGATAAAATTTGAGAGTAAAAGAAGACTGGAGAAGATGCACGTTAAGGAAGAAAAATATTTAATACACAAGGAAATGGTTGAAATATACCAGCAAGGGCTAATTTATGGACTCACTTTACTATTTAAGAAGTGGCAGAGGAGCTATTATTAGCATTCAAGGGCATCTGAAAGGAACACTCCACTTTTCTAAAACATTGGCTCATTTTACAGTAGTTAAATTGTATTAAAGTAGAAAAGTATTACTGTTTTGGAATCTGTTCAGCCATTCTCCAGATATGGCGATATGCCCTTCTAGAATACCTTGGCAGATAGTATCAGTAGCATTGTAGTAGTTTGTACAAAAAAAAAAGAAGAGTTTGCAACTACAGAAGAGGGAAATAAAAAAGCCAATTTGTAGCACAACATCAAACACTTCTGAGATTATATAAAGCCTATACTATTATTATTTCCTGGTCAAACAATCCCAAACCTTTGATGCCGATACAGTACTAGAGCGGAATTTTTCTACAGTTACACAACTGATGAAATATAGCAAAAAAAAAAAAGTGTTTCACAAGCCAGTTTCTATAGAAAGATCAACATAGCTTGTTTGCTGCAGTAGGCACTTAAACATCTTAAACATACTGATCAGTGACGCACAACCAAACATTATAAGGACAGAGCTTTAACCTTTGTTCAAACTATTGCAAGCTAGATATCGTTTATGCTTAGAATATCCTTCACTGTCTCTGATTCTGGCTGTGCTTTAGCGCTCAGTCCAATGTCCAAATGTGTGGCCCCCTGTGGTCCTGAAGCTGCCTGCTTTGTTCACTTCCCTTTTTGAATTAAGTATTTCTGTCCCTCATTAAGGTTGACCAAGTCTCCTTTAAAATAAAGCTGTACCTTTTAGGCTGTGCAATTTCATGCAGACAGTCTTTTGACTCCATTTAACAAAGCTTGCTAGAACTTCTTTCAAGTTTATTTTTTACAGTCAACTGCAGCTACCTTAACAGATGTACTCATCACCTCCCGTATTAACTTCTCAGCAAAAAACATCCACTAAAATAAAGTCTCAGAATGCTGCAGCTATGCTCCTCACTAGAACTCCTTGCTCAGATCGAATCCTTCCTGTACTGAAACATCTACCTTTAGGGAAACATCTAGCGTTCCCATTTATTTAATTTTTTTCCATCAACCCCAAGAACTTCTATAACTCTGCACCCTCCTACATCACTGATCTAATCACGGTTCATTTTCCCATACTCGCTCTAAGAGCAGCATCTTAGATCACAAAAACTTGGGTCTTTGCCATTGAGCTGCACCTCCTTGTAGAGAAATCTAGTGGCAGTTCGGTATAGTTCATACAATGATAACGTACTTGAATAACTTTCTGTTCAGAGCCATTCTTGATCCTTACCCTGCATGGATGTGTGTTCAAATTATATAGCCCTTTTTAGAGCTGAGAGATGAGTTACAATAATCAGGGCATTATTTACTCTCTCCACACTCACACACTGGTGGTGGTATGCTACCTTGGTATCCAGCTTCCCTGGAGCAGTCTGACAGGATGTGGCTTCCAATCTTATGACCACCACCAAATACACCCCACCAATCACACACATCCATCCATACAGCGGAATGAGATGCTTTGTTTCCAGACAAGATTTAGAGAAACTGATGCTTTCATCTCCAGCAGACTGGACTATTGTAAAGCTCTTCTCAACGGTCTTCCCAAAAAGACCATTAAACAGCTACAGCTTCAGAATGCAGCGGCTCGAATTTTCCAACCTATCCTCGAAAACCATCCTATTTTCATTTTCTGTGAGCTTGTTACAACAGCGCCGTCTGTCCAATCAGATCTGCTAATACAGCACACCTCAATGTAGAATGGACCCGCTGTCTGACCTGGAAGTGTAAGATAGCAGAGGAAAAAAGGTGCTTCTTCTTCCACGTCGTTTTTTTGTGGAGGAAAATCTTTCTTTTTATATCTTATCATTTGGTTGTGAAACAAAGATTAGAATTATATGTCAGATTATGGGCATAGATCAAGTGGTATATCACAAGTTTTCAACTCCTGAGCTTCTTCTGTACAACAACAAATTAGCAGAGTGACCTTCTGAATCCACTCCACTGAATTGTCTGTCAATCTTACGCTCTACTCTCCCCTCACTCATGAACAAGGCATAAACCAATGCAACTGAGGCAGAAAATCTTGACTGAGGGAGAAACCCACCTTTATCAAATTCGAAACAAGTGCGCTTTGGTGTAGAATTAACCTTGGTTACCCAATAAGAATCAAGAGATATCTAAGTGTACCAAGTGAGCTGTCCTTGGATAAGCTTGGGTCTCAGACTCAATCCTGTTCACAGCGCTCTTAAAGGTTTAGAGAGGGAAATGGGTTCGCATTAACAAGTATCTGACAAAAACAAAACAAAAACTGTTATGCAACCTTGAGAAGAAGTGAATGGTTATTTATTTGTTCTATTTATTTATTTTTGCCAGATTTACCTGTTAATGCAAACCCATTTCCCTCTCTAAACCTTACGGTACATCCTTTTCTTTGTTCAAGCACATTTTACCCAGTTCAGCTTCTTGTGCCGGAAAGAATAAAGAAAAAATGGATTCCCAAGGTTGTCTTTCATTGTGATGAGCAGTTCACCTCTCCAGGGGCTTGTTTTGTACTTCCTCTTCTGTCTTCTCTCAGAGGAGCAAGTTTCTATGAGCTGGAGGAAGATGTAAGCCTTCTGATATAACTCTCAGGTAAGCTCTGCCCTGGGGTCAACCCTGTGCCATCTTTTGAAGTTTCCACAAGATATATTCAATGCAATATTGATTCATTCAGATAGTTAAAGAGCTAGTTCAATCAATAGTTGACTGTATGTATGTCAATTACTGCTCCCATCTATTTCTATCATTGTTTAAAGTTATATTTTAAATGAGAAAATGCATTGTTTTAAACTTTCATATTGTCAGAGATCCACCAGCATCATTCCATGAGATCGCTAATCACACCCACCACCATCATCAAAAATTAGTCAGCTGTATTCAAACAAACTCATGAATAATTCTATCATGCCATGTTGGCACTACATCTCCCAGCACTTCTTGTCCACCAACTGATGGTCATGCGTCGGTCGCACTATGAGAACAGCTTCATTGATTTTAATGGGATCGCATACAATGGTGCAAGTTCCAGCCTATGTGGTGTGATTTTGGATCGCGCTCTAATGAAAGCTGTGCTGAATTTAATGTGACCGCATGACGTGATGCAACTACGAAGCACATGATTGGATAGGTCAGAACATGTGTTTTCTGAAAAAGCTAGATTTGATTTTTTAGGGCTTCGGTGTTGCTGTGAAATGCATTAGAATGAAACCTGCTCCCATTTGGACGCTTTACATTTGGAGCTTGATATTTTTGTAAAACATGCTACTTGCTGGGTGGGGTCTTTGCTGCTGCCTGGCGTTCCATGGCGTTCGGAGCTCTCAATAGCTAGTCTGACCGAGGAACTACTATGGAAGCTTTCCTGTTCACACCTGTGCGTAATTCTGGACTCATTATTCTCTTCCCTGCCTTGCTCGCTCCTCTCCAGTGTATCCTGTATCCTGTTACTGATTCAGCTGTTTTTGTTTCCTCCGCTGCTGCGCACCTGTGGGGTTCGCTACATGCATCATCACCATTGGTCTACTTTATTTTGTGTCTACCTTATCTTATGTGTTGCAATCTCAAACAGATACTGTTATGTACTGTTGCCAATTCATGACACCTATGTGTTGGACAAAAATAAAATTATAATAATTTATTAAAACAGTGAGGAACAAGGCATTAAGTTTGAATCCTACGGTTGCATCAGAGGGTCCTTCTCACACAGTTTATCTGTTCTCGTAAAACCTATACATTTTTCAAATTCCCTACGCAAGGGGTCGCCAACGTGCCAAGCATCACATGAGTCGCCCACAGACCGGTTCCAAGAATGGCCATTTACCAATATAGATACAAAAAAAATTATTCTATAATTTATTTAATTACATTCTTTTTAAAAGCACAATTGCACTGGTGTAATCTCGAAATTCCTTTGAAAAATGTTTTAATTAAAGATTGGCTAGCTAGTCTCCGTGCCTCTAGGAGGCACAGTGAAGGTGACTGACCCATGAAACCTGGCAAGAAGAAGAAAGAAAACCTATTGTCTTAACAGTGAATTGTTTTATTCCGCTATGAAAAATTCTTGTGTGTGTCAGCGTGTGCGCAAATGTCTGAATTGCGCACGACTTTGGTGACCGCAAATTATTTAATGGTTCACATTTCAGAAGGTGTCAAACAAGCTAGCATGCTAACTACAAACTGCGCAGGGGAAAACGTCTGTGTTAAAAGCAGGTTTGTGCAAACAGCAGGCTTTATTCAAGAGAAATATATTAAACTTCCACAAAGCAACCGTGGCCCCATTTAGAGTGGCATATTTCTAAGAGAAGGCATTTTCAGACATTTTAGAAATGTGTTTAGTAAATGTAAAATACAATAATTGTGTTTAAAAATGTGTTGATTTGGTGGAAATATCAGTAAAGTCAATATCAGTTTGTTACATAATTGATCTGTACAAAAATGGTGCGACATAGTGTATCCTTCACTTTAACTAGCACCCAAGAAGAAGCTCCCAGTTTCAAAAAAGTTGGTGACCCCTGCCCTAGAGCTCCCATACCTGTTACTTTAGCTTAATATAAATGATTGCATGAGTTTTAATGGTGGATTACATCCAGCAATGCAATCATTGGTAGACGGTGAGTGATGGGAAGTGCAGTCCTTTAATATGAGTCCATTACAAACGCTATTGGATAATCCCCGACAAAGATCACTAGTATTCAGGTGATGCTGCTCTTTATACTATTGCCTTAGTGATCTTATCGAGTAACTCTTGAGGATCTCTGACAGCGGGTAAGTTATATTCACCCAAGAAAAATAAAGCAAACAAACTAAAGGACTATCTGAATAAACAATGTATATGCATTGTAACCAAGTATTTCAAGCTTCACACACAAAAGACATAAATAAATAAATAAAAAGATAATAAAACATAAGTAATGTATTTTAAAGAAGTGATTCAAAGTACATCGATTATACACACAATAACTAAATGATGTATGTATCCATTCAGGAAACTCGCCCCTGGAAGATGCTAGGATGTAATCCCTTTTTCCATCTGTTGCAGAATGTATGATATGTGGATTAACATTTATGCCTTTGGTTTTTTTTCTTCAGAGTATTTGGAGTCTGTGAAATGTCACAAATGGGCTTCATCTGTGAATGTTAACAGTGGTTTCACCCCAGCAGTCTCTGTGATCAAACGAGGCACTAAGATCCCCGTAGGTCGTTCTGATTAAAATGCATGCACGACTGTGTGACATTTCAGACCTAAAAAGATGCTCTTTCCCGCCACCTTCATCTTCTACAGAAGTTTTGCTTCAGATTTATCTAATGGTTCCTGTAGTTTGTGAGATGGGCTTCAGGCGGCATGACGTATTGTGATCTGTTCCTCAAATGGAGTGATTCGTCTGCTTTCATTACTTCCATGGCAAGCATCAGGGGTGATTCTAGAGTCCAAACTTGTCTTAAACTCTCTTAAACTTGCTCTAAATGTAATTCTCATGGGTAAAGATAAGGGAACTGGCTTATAATAAGTTGTTTCAAATACTCCCATACATTTGTTTGTATCGTGGCATAACATCTCTTAAGACATTTCAGAATATTCAGGATGAATGCTTTAGTTTGGTGGACATTAGGTACAATACAATAAGAGCGTCTCTTAAAATTCAGTTCTTTATTTAGGAGCATTTTTAGGTTAGAGTGCGTTTTGAAAATTCTGGTCCTTTGGATGTGTATTTTCAGGTTAAATGCTTACAAATTTGAAGGTAAGATGCGAGGTGTGGAGTCTCTTGAGAAAAATAAAATAAATGTAGAAAAAAGGTGCCTTTTTAGGGGAAACGTGTTGATTCTGAAGAAGGGCCTTTGAAGAAAAAAAAATTTGATGTGTAATTTTACAGCATTAATTTTTAACTGAATTTACGAAAAAATATAATAAATTTAAGTTATTTATTTTATTGGTTGTAAGTCTATATAATTATTAATATTATTACTATTATTATGTTGACCTTAACAAATTAATCAAATGAGATAACTGTCTTGTTTGGGAGTATTTTCTTTGGCTTAACCTTCTTTCACTTTGTTCAGTAATATAGTAAATCATAATTAATCATCTAATAATTAAGGTATATTTAAATGTAAAAAATACCACCGATTCATGCATCTGCTTGCCCTCCAGATGAGGGGTACAGCAGACATGTTAAGATGCGGCAGAGTTTGTTACTCAGATGAGCAAATCAATTTTTAAGAGATGCAAGTTTTGTGTCCGCTCTATTATTGAGGGATTTAGCTGTCACTCTCAAGTAGTCTGCCGTCTTTCACTTTAGGGTTGAGCTCTTAAAATTGGCCTAAAACCGTTCATGGCACGCATCATACTATTTAACACTTATTCAAACCTAATGACTAGAATCCATTGCACATATCACAATATATTCTTCCATTGCTAGAGAGCAATACAGTAAAAGACAATACCATCTTGTCTTTAACTGAAGACAAAACCTGTTTGCAATAAGTACAAGGGCAGAAAGGATACACTAACATGTTTAAGTCAACACTTAACATGCTGAAATGAGACTTAAAATCTGGAGTCACGATTCATTATAATCGCAGGGAAAAGAACAGCTTGTATTTCTTCAAAAGCGTTTCCTTTTGGGATTTGCTGAAGAAAGCAAGTAATACAGGGCTGAAGGTGAGCAAATAATGACTGTTTTTTATGATTAGGGTGTACTATATATTACTTTAAAGGTCCTTATAAGTAGAAGTCATATTTTAGAGAAGTTTCAGTCCTTCAGGGAAAGCTGTCATACTCCTGAACTCGCTGAGACTTGTTTTCAAGAAGAAAGATGTTTAGATCTGAAAGAAAAGATGTAGGTGGAGATTTGGTAAGGTAAGTAACTGGTTTGATCTCAGAGGTCATCGAAGATCTACAATATTGTCGGGATTCAACGTGTTGAGAATCAGGATAAACAGACTTTTGCGTCTAAATTAAAAAGAGACTGATATACCCAGAACCCTTCATATTAACAGCTTGAGACATTTCTCTCTCTTCCCTTTTATTAGCCGAAGATCTCTTATCTAGATTACAAGTTTTCTCTACTCTTGTTTTGAATTTCCATTTGTCTGCCTTACAGAAGAGTCCTTGGTTATTTTTGGAGTTGGTAGTGTTTGTCCTTGTTCTGAATTCTTTGTTAAAAAAAAAACTGTTTTTACCTTTGCATCTTTCTTTCACAAAGAATCAGCTAGCTTTGTGGTTTTATTTATTCTTCCATTATTGCAACAAATGGCAAACCTTTTTGAATGTAAGATTTCTTTTTAAAGTGGTACACATTTTTTTCCAATAGCTTTCTCTTTCATCATCTGAAACTTACGCCAGGTAATTGCGTTAAAGGTTTTCTTTAGTGTTCCGTTCATTTAAATTGTCCTCTGCATTGAGGAATAAAGCAGGTACTGTGTGCATTAGCTCAATCCCTTATCATGTGCTTTTTTTAGAGTCTGTGTAGCGGAGATGCTTCTCAGTCAGGACGTGACCAGCGCTGTAACGAAACACAGGCTATTAACATCTCATACCAAAACCAATGCTAATGTACTGATCTTTGACCTCAAACTGCTTACTTTCTTGACATTTAAAGAGATAGTTTACCAAGAAATGAGCATTTGTACCTCATTTCCACTTCCTTGCATGAGGTGGATTTTTTTTCAGATGAGTGTTTTCAAACTGAGATTGTTAGTTAGCGGTGTCAATACCTATAATCTGGAAATTATTTCTATTTAGTTCACCCATGAATTAGAATACTATGCCCAGTATTAGGCATTTTGCAATACAATTAATTCTGGATAAGGGGATGCCGTTTTTAGTTTGGCTCAGAAGACTTCCGTAGTGCTTGGCCCAGAAATAAAATATTGGTTCATGTGTCAAGCTAATACAGAATATGAGATACATTTTAAATACATTTGCCTTTTGTAAACAAATGCTAAAAACAATGTCCCAGTAAATCATGCACAACACAAATAATGACGATTCGAATTTTATGTTTTTAATATGATGTCTGGTCCCTAAGTTTGTGTGATTCATTTGGCCCATACGTGTACCATTTTAAATCTAGGCTGAACATTTTTCTGTTTAGAGAGGAGTATTCTCAATAGTTGAGTTTAATGTGTTTTGAACGTGATTCTTTGTGTTTTATTTTGTTAAGTTGTTAAGTGACCTTGGGTGACTTGAGAGGCACCAATTAATAAAATATACTCAGAATACTCAGAAGAATATACCCAAGGGTCTGTTCTTAGGCCTCTATTATTTATTATCTACATTCTTCCTCTTGACAATATTTTAAAGAAATACAACATACAATTACTTATATTTATTTATATTATTCCTTTTTCATAGTTAGGGGCTGGGATACTCGAGTGAGATCACAGACGTCTCAATCTTGTCATTTCTGATCCACTAAATAATGTATTTTTGAGCAAACATTTTTTCTGCTTTCTGATAAAACGTATGTGTGATGTCCATGTTATGTACAGTTAACGGTGGAGTTATGTCCCTCAAGCCACTGTGAGCTCCAAGAAAAAGAAATCACTGTCACACAAATATCCATGAATGAATTTGAATACAACTTCAGGTGTGTATTTGATGTAGCTATTGAAACTTGAATTTGCTTAATTAGGCCCCTCTAACGGATTCCTATAGTGAAATAACAAAACATTTGTATTAAATATTTGGTAACCTTGCACCTAGGATTTTTTATTCTGAGTTTACAGAGTAGGAACATACACAAAAATATTCACCTGTAAACATAATCAGCTCGGATACACAAGAGTCCCTATCCCTCCCATTAGACAAAATTCAGTGATAGACACTGAAGTCCATTCCAGAAGGTTAATTCTTAAGAATCATTCTAAAGGGAAATAATTTCCCATCAGTTCTTCATACAGTCGTTTAGTTGTAGTGGCAAGAGCTGCCATGTCTAACGCAATTAATTTCACCACATGACGGTTGGATTAATTTAGCTATCATTCAAGTGAACTCTCTCAGTGGACGGAGCAGAGTGTTGAGAAATAGTTGTGATGATTTAATAACAGTTTTAATAGAGTCATCTGTCTGATGGATCTTTTAATTTAACTTTTAGGAAGGAAACGGATATATGTTCCTCTGGGGTCTCACTGTGGGGGTTTAATTGACATAGTTTCTCTCGTACGTGCCCCCTCCCCCATTCTTTTAACACATCTAATTGGCTCTCTGGCCTCAAGGGTGGAAAGGTCCATAGTCATATTTCTCTGCAAGACTTTCATCAGAGATTTTCAGATTTTTTTATTTCCCTTATTTTGCCTTTTGCACATCTCTATTTACTTAATTTTTATTTATTTTATAAATGCTGTGCATTTTATTTCTTTAGGGTCAGTTTGCTCCCATTTTTAAATTTTTTTACATTCTTTAAATTTTTTTACATATTTGTACTAGTTTTCAATTGTTCAGTTATTTGCTTTTATATTCTTTCCTTTCTTGTCCATACATTTCATTTACTCCATCTTTCCATTTGTATTTATCTTTCTTTCCTATTGTATCTGTTATGTGTCTGACCTCTCATGTCTTTTTCTCTGTTCTCTTACTATTTCTCTTCTTTTCTACCCCATGTCTTTCCTCTCTGTACACTTTCTATATCTTTATTCTGTCATTCCATTCGATTAAACTCTCTGCTGTCATTCATTTTTTATTTTTGTCCTTCTTTCTCCTCACCCTCCCCTTATTATCCATTATTTCTCTCCATATTTCCTTTCTTTTGCTTTACCTTCTCTACTTCATTAAATTCTAAAGTCTTTCCTTTTATTTTCAATTTTTCTTGTCTTTTCTCTAGAAGATAATATTTCTAACCATTATGTTTGACTTGTTTTTTTCTTATCATTAAATTATTTTTTCCTTGTTATTTCCCCCGTTTCTTTTTTCTACTCCATGTCTTTTTCTGTCTCTCTTTGCTTTCTTACTTGTAATATACTGTCTATGTTGTCGTTCTTTTCCTTTTTCTTATTTATTTCATTTAATTACCCAACTCTGTCCATTTCCTTCCTTTAGTTTGTATCTCTATTTAGATTCCGTTTTTTATTTGCTTACTCTGTTTCATTTGTTTCCTTTTTTCATACTGCAGACTCTTCCGATCTTTCTCATCAACTCCTTCAGTTATAAATATTCCTTTATATTTTCTTTTGATTCAGTTTTGTCTTAATGTGTGCATTTGTCTGTACGCACATATGTATGGGTGTGCGTGCGTGTGCGTGTGTGCCCTTGTGTCAATTTGGACGCCTAGAACTCAGGACAATGTAATTATACTTATTTTTTCTGTGAGTGAACGATTCTCTCAGGACTCAGAGGAAGATTCAGATCCTCCCTCACTGTTCTTGCTTACAAACACACAATGTAAGGAATGTGAATGAGCACACCCCTCTAAATTCACTCCTATGTATGAATTTTTAGAGCTGCATTACTGAGTATGATTACACATTTTGATGCAAATACAGGAAGGCAACAACAAACATGGCGGGTTTCCTCTCACCTGATTGATGGAGTGTGAGGTCTGTCTTCTCTTGGGTGTTTGTTTTATAGTCCCGGGCTGACCCTAGAGCAGTAAAGAGAGCAGAACTTTTCTTTCTCTAAAGTTTCACTCTGTTACTCCTCTTCATTGTATTCCATCAGGGAAGAAGAGCGTGAGACTGGACTGTCGAGTCAAATAAATGACAAGACAGAAGATGGCAGTGGTGTCTCGCTCTTTCAGAAGTACAGACAGGTGTTTGAGAGACACCATGCTTCATCATAATTAAGTTGATGAATGAACAGCATCCATATTATTAGAGTGTTATAGGACCTGGCACATATGCACAATAAACAATGGGAAGGCAAAGTGTTTGTCAACTTGCATTGTATTGCATTTACTCACTGCTAAGACTGTGTGCGGAGTTTTTTATACGTAGTTGATTCCCAAATTATATAACACACTGGTGCCAAAAGCATTATTTAATCACATGAAATGTTCATTTTAATTGAGTCTGTTTTCCTCAATGATTTACACATCTTAGAGACACACAGATTTTTTGTTTTTTTCCATTGCAGGCCAGTTTAAGTTTGACATCATTGTTGTGGCCTGGCTTTTTAAGGTATAATAATTTTTTTTGCTGATAAAACACAAACTATTTTGTCAAATTTAATAATGAATTTAAGTCCAATGTTGCCCCAACAACATGAGACGAACACTCTTTTCCCCCCAAAGAAGGGAAACTCTGTGTTATGTTTTCACAATAAGAAGATATACCACAAAGACTGGAGTGTACTGTGACCAAGACATGGATAGTCCTGGATAGGAGATGGGACAGAACTAACAGAACGATTTAGTATAACTGTAAAGTGCAGGTGGAGAAACTACAGTAAACAGCGACAAAATCTGGCAGAGCCTAAAGAGTACCATTGCAAAACCCAGAAGAGACTGGAGAATAATGAGACCAAGATCTGGCAGAGACTAGTAAATTATGTGACCAAGAACTGGCAGAGATATTGACAATACATACACAAAGACCTGGCGTAGACTGTAGACTACACTGACAGGCCTCGGCAGAGACTGGGGACTACCGTGACATAGATCTGGTAGAGACTGGAGAGTGCTGTGACCAAGATTTAGCAGAGACGGAAGAGCGTTATCATCAAGATCTGGCAGAGAATGGAGAGTACTGGGACCAAGATACGGCAGATACTGGAAAGTGCTATGATCATGATTTGGCAGAGGCGGAAGAGTGTTATGCCCAAGACCTGGCAGAGACTGAAGAATACTGTGACCAAGGCTTAGTAGAGACTGAAGGGTATTGGGAACAAGATTTGGCAGAGACCGGAGAGTACTGTGACCAAGACCTGGAGCGTACTGTGACAAAGACCTGGCAAAGAATAGAGAGCACTATAGTCAAGGCCTTGTAGAGACAGGACAGTATTAAGAAAACTGTTACAAAACCCATTTAGAAATTGCAGAGTACAGAGATAAGTGAAGCCTTCTGATAGTGAAGTGAGTAAAAGTGACCAGTTGGCCAGATATGGAGTGACCCATACCCGGAATTTGCGCTCTGCATTTAATCCATTCCAGTGTACAAACACAGCAGTGAACAAGCACACTCTGAACACTCACCCGGAGCAGTGGGCAGCCATGGCTGTTTCACCCGGGGAGCATTCGGAAAAGGGCTCATGCGCACCACAGCTGTGGTTGTTGAAGATGGCAGAGAAGGTGTTTCATCACTCACACCACCCTAAATTTGGTGGATCTGGGGACCTTCTAATCACAAGTCGATCTCTCTATTCACCAGACCACAACTACCTCTCCTGATGAGGAGCAGGGCCACAAATCACAATCACCAAACACAGCCATTCACCCTATTTTTTTATTTTACCTGGCTAATGCTGATTAATGTGCAGCTCACACATCAGGCCATTTCATCAGAACTTGGAATGAACCAGTGCATACACACCAGAACAAACAAGAAACAAGAACAGACATCTGAGGCAGCTAAAAGGTTGTTCTTAATAAAATGTATGTTTGCTTATTAGGTAGATGTAGACAATGAGAGTTGCAAAATAGACAAAGACGCCAAAGACACCACAACCCATCTATTAAACTGCAATATGAATATGACTTCAATTTCAACAATTACATCTTAGACACAATAATCTTTTTCAGGAAAATGGACTGCACCAACTTGCTGTTATCCAAAGTGTAGTTCAAATCCATAGAGAGTAGCGGACCTTCAGGTCTTTCTACATACACCTAGACACATTTACTACATCTTATATACATCTTCCAGTCATCAGCACAGAACTTTAATTTTGGATCATTCTCTTAGTCTAGTTTTTGGTTTTCTTTTCTGGCCATGAACTAATACCTGAATTGTTTTATTTATCTATCTATTTCTTTTTTCAAATCTGGTTGCACTTTTGACCCTGAACAGAGTGGGGGTCTCTTTTTAGTGGCCAGAGACACATCAAAGCAAAGCAGTGTATACACAGAGTAAAACATGGATGAGAGACCAAAACCTCACTTGGGCTCAGGCCAAGTCAGAGTCCTCAAAGACATCATGTCACCCTTTAAACTTCTCCCGATCAGAATCCTTAACTCCCATCTTCCCCTCCACTATCAAGACACCCAGCCCCTTACCATGATCCCACAAAAAACCTGGCTCCCTGACCAAAACCTACCCACCACTAGTAGACACCTGGCAGAGAACAAAGAGCACTGTGGCTAAGACCTGACAGAGACTGGAGAGTACCAAGACATAAACTGAAATTAAGACTTGGCTTGGCTGTTAAGCAGAATGCCAATTTTTTTCTCAATGGACAGCAGAGACATAGATCACATTCTCCGATCACAGTTTGCCCTTTGCCAAGTTACGACCACAGGCCTCCATACATGGTATCGAAAACAAGATAAGTCTCGAGAACTGCTTCACTAGGGCCTGTTGCTCAACCCCTTGTCTCCTCACCGTCCTGAATGAGACTAATGACATTTGTGTAATCTGTCTAATTTAAGAGCTTCACTGGGAAATTACAGGAATAGAAGTATTGTGAAGAGTACACACCCCAAGGGGGCTCCAGTACTGGAGTTGTAAGTCCCAGATGTAAATATCTCTTTGCTATTGTAATCCACTACCAGATATTCAGGAACAGAGGGCTGAGAAACACTCTGGAGGAGTGATGGGTTTTGAAAGAAGTAAAGGGATAATCATAAACAGAAAGAAATTACATTGGGCAGCATAGACAGCATGCCTCATATAACATGAACAAACTTTAAACACATAATGTTCTTTTTTCCTGCTACAGATCCACAAATTAATAGAATACAGTGGTACCTAGAGATACGAATGCTTCACGTTATGAAAAATTCAAGATACAAAAAACACGCAAATCTCCTATTGGTCAGTTCCAGCCCTAATGCCGCCCATGTTCTCTCCTATTGGATCTCCGATTACATCCCATGACGTCTTCCCGGAAAAGCTTTCCCTCTCTTCATGCACGTTTCAGTTTCATGTTGGTGTCCTAAATTGGTGAGTATTTTTGTGTTGCTTTTTTGGGAAAGCATATTTTTTATGGCCATGGCTCTCCGCTACCATCCGATCTCCTCCGCTACCACCTCCTCCAACACGTCGCCTCACTCGAAAGGTAAGGGTATTCTTTTTATTTGTTTTATTCTTTTGCATAGTTTTATTATTATGTATTAGATCTATAATGTGTACTTTTAAGGATTGAAGAATCCTAGTTTATTTTTCTCTGGTTTTCCATGTTACTTAAAATTTTTAGTGTTCTTGCTGTGTTAGGCATTTTAAATGTATTATTTGCTTCGACATACTAAACATCAGCATATAAAGGCCACCGTATTTTGATGTATTTTCTCTTTAGATGATTTTTGTTATTTGTCAATGTTGAATTCATGTCATCATGAAAAGAAAGTACATTTTTAAACAAGTTCACTGATACATAATAATAACACAGTTTCCAAGCTTGAATAAAGGCATTGGAAAAGCTTGCTTGGCCTGTTAACTGGAAAACGATTTTGTGATGTTAGAGATGAGGTGGGTTTGCTGTTCAACTGTCAAACTAGCTTTGATAGGGCTACTTATATGCTATTTATATAAATAGTCAAGGGCGTATTCCATTAGTCAATATACTAATTGTCAGACAAGCTTTTTATGCAGTGTAGCAAATCCTGAGTGAGCGTTTAAAGAGGAAGTCATCCTTGTTTGATTCAGGACAAACTGTTTTATTATGTTCTGAAATTTGAGGGCACAGAAAACAAGCCTCATCCAAGACTTTGAGAACAATGTAAATATTGACATTGTCTAGACTGGCATCGATAGCAGTGCCCTAATGGAGGGAATTAGATTTCTGGCTCATGTTTAATTTATGTGTTGTACAGGAGTCAACAAGGATGGCTTCCTGATCACATAAACTATAAAACATGTCTGAGTACCCTTGACCAGTAGATTTAAAGTTTGTCATTGTACTACAAAACCTTTTTTCTTATTATTTGTTTACTATTTGTTAATATTCCTTTACCTTTCCTTTATTCAAGCAAGATTCGGTTTATTTTTGTGGTTAATCATTAAGGCTTTATTTCATATGGCCTTTTATACATTCTTTTTAGTTTGATGTGATTGTGAGTGTCTAGTTTCTTGTGGCGTCGCCTTGAATGGGCATTCAGGGCTTTTGTCACAGAAGTTTCATTTAGTTATGAATCATTTCAGAAGAAGTGCATTAGAACTCGCAAGAGTTGCAGATTCAAAGATTCATGGCTCAACACTTCAAGATTTTACTTCATCAAATAAATGAATAATGGCTATTTTGAGTCTGTGTAACATTGGAAACAAGCTACAAAACTGCTTTAGATAGATTCTTCGCATTCTACAATACTTTCCGTGACTGTGCCACACTTTTGATATCTCACATGCAACTTTTATGATGCACAGTAGAGGAGCTCCAATCGGGATTTTTTCCAGCCTATCACTGAAAACTGTATCGGTCGCCGATCACCTATTGCAGGGGTTCTGAAGCCTTCTATTTTATTAAATCATTTTTTATAATACATATTGAGAAAATAAAGAGAAGACAAAGTCCAAATTCATAATAAAATATATTACAAAGCACCGTTTTAACAAAAACAACAACAACACTGTTTTATGGCTATGGGTACAAAGTAAATTTACCTTCTTTAAATTGAAATACCCTAAACAAACAAAAAAAAAACTTTTGAGGCTCAACATGGATATGGGACATACACTCGCACTTCATATGTCACTTGTGAAATTTATTGCAAATGTGCTCTCCATCGTGCGTAAACAGGCTTTTATAAAACTCTGAAAGACAAAGATCTGTAAGATATTTGCCCCGGGCATAGTGTAACGATTCAAATATGACACAAGACCTCATAATCCTTCGTTTTTAATAAAGACAGTGTTGATTATTCAAGCAAATACATTCCATTATTTCTTCTGCTAGTTCTTGATATTTCAGTCCTTGCTTTAGGGTTGTTGCTTCCAAATACTCTCTTTTATTTACTGCTGAGTAACAGAGGCTTGTGCTGCCGAACTTGCGCACTCTCTCCTACCAGTCGTTAACTCACTGTAAAACTCACTGTATTCTTCATGATGAACAACCTTAAAGGGTTTAATGAGGTTTGTAAAGAATGAAGAATCTTCTTTGTGCAGATGTTGCATTTAGCTAACTTGACTTTTTCAGACATAACGAAGTAATTTCTTTTTTTTTGTCAAAATTTGGGACAAGTTCATGTGGCCAAACAAAATTGGGCATTCTCATAAACCATTGGGAATGAAGAACATTTGATAACTAAGTGCTTCTTAATCGTTTACAAATTGCCACCAGACACAAATTAGTCAAGTAACTAAAAGGGAACTAATGTATGTAAAAGGTGTATCTTTTTTTTTTGTGTAAACATCTACATGTCTTTTGGCTGTTACTTAAAGACTAGATTTAATTTGACTGTATCTTGTATATGAATGTGGCCACATTTGAATATTAGGAGTGACTATGCCACCCTCACTGAGGGAAAATAAATAGAAGGCACACTGATGCGTTTATCCAGTAAGGCAGGGACATAGACAGAAGACAGAGAACAGTACAAAAATACACTTTATTTATAACAATAAGTCACTTAAAAAATACACTACCACTTAGTTAAAACCAAACAACTTACCCATCGATGGCTGTACCTGTTCTCCAATTGGGGGACTAAGCAAGGCCAGTGTAGGCAGCCTAAAACCAAGTGAACACTACAAAACACTCCAGACTTCATACAAGCGAAATTGAATAGTGCAGCAAATACCAACTCCAAGCTGCTTGCCTTCCCTGGCACCCACATGCTTGTACCCCGCTGGAGAAACAGGCGTGCAGCAGAAATAGCCCCCTTCCTACAGACAATATTAGGTTTAAGTATCAAGAAATAAAATAAAGTCTCTAATCAAAACACGCACTAATGTAAACACTGTTTAAGGACAAAATATGAATACACATACAAAGCAAAAACACGGAAACTTAACTCAAGGGGAGACTAGCCTCGCTTGCTTGCAGTCCATTACTGAACTGCAGAGGGGCTGCCAGGGTGGTTAATAAGCGGGCAAGCAACGGGGCAAGCCGTGAAAGGCCCAGCACCAACACCCAGCCAGAGCAGCGAAGTAAAAAGTAACATATAGCAAAAACAGCAGCAGTGTTGAAACAAGGTTTATAGTACAAGGAGCTTTTTGCCACTTCTTAAGGTGAGCTCTGCTGGTTTCTGGATTTCCTCACAAGACTACTCTAAGAAGCTCCTGATTGGTTGACATGCCCATGAAATAGCAGAAAAGGTTAAAAAAGTGTGTTCCTCAGTGTGTGAGAGCACTCTCTGTGCTTCCAGATTGCATACAGACTCCATTTTACAGCTAGCCATTATATAGTATATACATGTGAATATTTCACTAAACACCCAAATTCCGGTCTTGGTCTGAATGCCCTGTGAGGATGTTAAAAGCAGATTGTCAATGCTAGTACTGTCCCGCTCATGGGCCTCAGCTAGACTCTTTAAATCTCCAGGCATACTTACTCTTAAATTCTGCAGTTTGGCAAAACCACCTGAGGAAGCAAATCTCTCAACGGTGGTCTGAAAGACACCCAGCCTTGACCAAGTGCTATTACCAGACAGATCACTTACTCAGCATGCTGATGCTTCAGGTCTATTAAAACCTGTGTGATTGTGGCTGTCCTCAAAGGAGACTGTCCATTGGTCCCTGCAAGAAAGTGACATGATCTTAAAAAAAAACAAAAAAAAAAACAGCTCCACTTTAGAAAAATAACCCTCAGCTGATAACTTTGATCCATTTGATGTTGTTCTAGTTATAGAAATTAGAATCTAAAAAAAAAAAACATTTAGGTATTCCTACCAGATTTTTTACAATATTAAAAGTAGCATTCAAATTGTGCAATAGGAAGCTTTTCTATTGGTGCTTTTTCCCCCTTTTTGATGTACTTTTTCTATTGGTTAGTTTTGAATTCAAGTTTGTGAATATTTTTTGTTGTGTTGTAATGAACCTTGCGTTAACGTTTGGTCTTTCTACTCTTTCAGTGAGAAGAAAGACCAAACTTCTCTAAGTCGCTTTGGACAAAAGCGTCTGTTAAATGCATAAATGTAAATGTAGTGTTTTGTTTAAATGTATTTAGATATTTTGCTTATTGAATTTGCATTTTTATTGTCCATTTTGCTTTTTTGCTTTAATAGCTTAAGTTATCTTGTTTATTTCATGTTTTTGTTTTATATGGATTTTTTTGTCACTTTGCAGCAGAACAATGGGGAAGTGTGGAAATGCTGAGTTATGTATTATATTATTTGATGTTTCTTTATTTCAACGTTTTGTTCAGGTGGAGATTTTGTTTTAATTTTTGTTTTAAGTTCATGAGCATTTAGTTTTTATGTTTGCTCAGTATTCTATTTTTTCAGTTTAGTTTTATTTTATAAAGTTATGAATGCGCATAAGGTGGCATTTTTTGTAAAGCTTTAATTGGTTAAAAGTTTTTGTGACCACCCGTTTGAGAAATGCCAAAGTATTCACAGAATGTTCTTGATGTGCTTGAAGCCATTTCTCTCACCAAACTTTGCTCTGTCTTTGAACAATCTCATTTTATTGCCAGTCCTGAAGCAGTCAGAGGTTCAAGCATGCTGTCTGGCTGTGATTGCTTCTCTGTGGTGGCCTGTAGCGATACACGCCGCGCGAATCGGCTCTATAAAAACACATTTATTATCATCTGCCTTCAGATATGCCGGAACCATTGACGCAGGAGTTTAGGAACGATTTAAGAAAATGTGAAAGCCTTTTGTATTTAATTTTAAGAGGTGAGAATTGCATTGGAAAGATATTCTTCTCTCTAGTTTAAATATGAGCATGCTCAGATATTTCATTGCATACTTCAAATCTTAAAGCTGTTTTTTTGATGTGTTAAAATCATGATTATTATTATTGCAATTATTGTCTCATTAATTGCAATTACATTTATGTATTTGTAGACGCTTTTGTCCAAAGCAACTTACATTAGGGGAGAGACAATATGCAATATCTTACACAATCAAAGTCTATCTCAGCTTCTCATAATAGAAATTGTATCAACTGATCAATAAACCAAAGCAGGAAGAAAATAAAGGAAGAAGATAAAGACAGAGGAGGAAAAAAAGTTTTTCATATAGTCGGTGTTCCCTGAAGAGAAGAGTTTTCAGTTCCTTT
The DNA here is from genome assembly GCA_900490495.1 of Danionella dracula. NCBI lineage: Eukaryota > Metazoa > Chordata > Actinopteri > Cypriniformes > Danionidae > Danionella > Danionella dracula. The sequence continues at coordinate 11,549,437 of UELW01000556.1, forward strand.
TTCAATACAATTACAAAAAAACTAGATTTTAAAGTTTGATCAGCAATACAAATATGCAGTGTTTCGCTTAGTTACTGCAATGGAGTTTCATTCATTTCATGCATTCAATTATATATTTTTTTCATTTATTAGATTTTTTCAGAGTGGTTCATGGTGGCGCAGTGGGTAGCACGGTCGTCTCACAGCAAGAAGGTCGCTGGTTCGAGCCTCGGCTGGGTCGGTTGGCATTTCTGTGTGGTACCATGTCTTCTGTGGTTGCTGTTGTCCTTCCTCCAGTGAGGCGAATCTAATAAGTTGAAGTCTAGTGTGATAAAATAGTACTCCTGGGTTACACTTGGAATCCAAAGTTACAAGTTATTTTTTATTCTTTAACATATTGTGAATTAAGGCGTCACGGTGGCGCACGGTGGGTAGCACGGTCGTCTCACAGCAAGAAGGTCGCTGGTTCTAGGCTCGTCTGGGTGGGTTGGCATTTCTGTGTGGAGTTCTCATGTTCTCCTCGTGATCGCGTGGGTTTTCTCCGGGTGCTCCGGTTTCCCCACAAGTCCAAAGACATTGTGCGGAATAAGTGAATTGAGTAAGAACGATTGTCCATAGTGTTAAAGTGTGAATGTGTGTGTGAATGTTTCCCAGCGATGGGTTGCGGCTGGAAGGGCATCCGCTGCGTAAAACATATGCTAGAAGAGTTGGCGGTTCATTCCGCTGTGGCGACCCCGAAAGGGAAGAAAGCCAACATGAAAATGGATGGATTTTTTTCAGAATTGTTTTAATCTATGCGTTTATTACTTTTATGTATTTTTTCATTTAGTAATGAGCAGGTTACAGGTGTGCAGAAGTATTTTCATCACATTCCTCTAAAAAGTCCAAAAGCTGCTATTTTTTTTCAATGCTTCTTTTAGCAAAATACACTTTTTCTACTAAGAAAATATGTATGAAACACAACATTTGATGTGGACATTATTGATTAATTGATTTATTGAAGACAATTTGGTGTGCAATTTTCAAATGTGGAGCTGGATTACATTTGACAAAGAAGAACCCTGCTCTGGAAGACGATGTTGAAGGAACGATGGTGCCCACAGCAAGAGATAAGCACCTCTCGAGCGCCTCCCTCTCAGGCTACAAATACAACAAATAAGAAACACAGTACAACAAGAGAAGACGAAAACTTGTATTAAAGTTACATTTTAATAATTTATATTAACTTCAATGTAATATGATATAACAGATAATAAATAACAGATTACATTAGTTGGTCATAAAAAAAGTTCTGATTTAAATCCTTTCCTACTAATAATCGCTTTTAAAGTAGGTTACAGGTAACACAAACAGACATTGTAAATGTGATAGGGTTGTCTTTTTTTCTCGTCACCTGTTTTTGTTTCTCCCTCAATCTACTCATGTGTCGCTGCTCGCGTTCTGATTAGACTCTCTATTTAGCGTCACTCTGTTTTCAGGACATTTGCAGATTATTACTTGCAAATGGCTCCTTACAGTCAGTTATTCTCTTCCAGATTGTGTTTAAAGTATACCCAGTGTTGACTCAAGTCCCCGTGTAACATCTGTGTGTGTTTGGAGGAGAAGGAGTAAGGTGACTCATCTCTGTTTCACTGGTTGCCTGGAGGCGACTGTTTTTTTTAACCCAGCCAGAACTGTTATCTTCAGTATTTCTTTTGGGAAATGGGCTTGTCATTCTATAAGGCGACCTCCAATCTTTTTCCTCAACACTTTAAAAGAGATTCCTTTTGAGTATCTCAGTCCCTTTGTGAGCTAATACTCCCCACCATAGGAAATCAATCAATCAATCAATCTTTTATATAGCGCTTCTTTAGCAGTTGCTTTCAAAGCAGCTTCACAAAGTCCTCGTGAGGATCAGGTAGACGAAATAGGAGCAGGCCCGTCGCGACAAGGCAGGCAAACCAAGCAATTGCTTGGGGCCCCGAGCTGGCCTGGGGCCCAAAGACAACGACTGGTCAAGAATAAAATGCAGCGACAAACTGTGTCAGCGCCCCATTGATAGTGAATGCAGTAAAATGCAATGCCACTATTATCGGGATCCCCCTAAAGGGGGCCCCCTCACTGACAGCAGCCCGCCAACTACGCGATCTCTGCTGCCGGCAAAATACAAAACTTCCTCGGCAGTCATGAAGCAGAATTATGCTTCAGGAAGCCAAAAAAGAAAGAGGAGAAAGGAAAGAAAGAACAAGACAGTGATAAGTGATAAATGACACACATAAAATAGCTCTATTTGTCTTGTACAAATGGTGCAATTTTGCAGCAGGTAGCCTAGCAGAAATATGTTTATGTATGTTAGCTAAGCTACCTGCCTGACAGCAAATGCTGCTTGTAAAGAACAGTTAGAGCAACTTTTTTTTTTGAACGGACGGAATATGGTTACATACTGTAATATGTTTTTTTAACGGGATAAGAAAGATGCAGATCTGTTCCAGAATCGCTGTTTATCATATTTAATGACATGACTTTGCTATAGCTTTGTAATAGGTTTTGATGAAAGTGGCATAGCATGCTATACTAACTATTCGACTATGATAATCTATTTAGGAAAGCCACACAATAAATTTTCAGACATTAGCTTGTGATGTTTTTAAGCATTGGTAGTCGACTCACAGCACTACTAATAATAAGTAAACATTTAATTATAATTTAATTGTTTGTTAAAAGTAAAAGGTGTATTTATATAGCGTGCGGGGGGCCTCCATGTCCATTTTGCTTGGGGCCCCCAAATTCCTTCAAACAGCCCTGAATAGGAGTTCTTCTGTGAGGCCTCTGGGAGCCTCGCTGACTAAGGCAGGTGCTAATCACCTCCCCAGCATAAAGAATATACAAGCTTAATATCCATCGTTTAACAGTTCAAAAACAAAACAAACAAAGACAAAACAGAAACTAACAAATGAAGAAACAATGGTTAGAAAACTGTAACACAGACAACAAAGAGGTGATCAGCATCAGCTGCAGGAGGAGAGATAAATTATGAACATAGGTTAGAGAGAAACATTGAACCACATTGTTATTTCAACAGTTAAAAAATGCACAGGAATGTGCTGAGTCTGTTACCTCATTGCGACCACTAGGTCCCTGCGTTTTTCTGCCTGGCGTGTCTACTCTTATCTATCTCTTTTTCTTCACTTGTTGTGAGAACCCTGTTGGATGCAACCACTGTACTTGTGTGACATGTTAACACTTTTAGTGCTGAGTATGAAGGAACTGCTGAACCATTGCGACCGCTAGGACCCTGCTCTTTCTGTCTACCCTTCACTATCCCTATTCATCTAGGGCGATGGTGAGCAACGACTGAGGCAGTTAAAAGATTATGTGTTGACTGATTTTGCATTTGATAATAAAGTATTTTCTTTTGTATTGAAGCTTTCTGGTCTCTGCCTCCATTTATCACTATACATGAGTTGTATGAGTGCCTTGTACACAAATGATTTCTTAAAACGTACGTCCCATTGGTGGCCCTGCACCCTCGGGTCACAATCAGTTCATCACTTACATTCCCTGCATGTGAAGGGATCCTCTTTGGTTGCTTCAACTTTAAAAGATGGGGGTGAAGGATGTCCTTCGCCACTTTCCTAATGTTTTCGAGATGTGAAAATCTCCACACTTGAATTTTTTTGGGACAAAAATAATTCGCTCCCAAATTTGTGGGAGATGGTGATTTTTTTTAACATGTAGCTTGACCCAGCTTCAAACAGAGGTGTGTCACCATATGTAGGAGCTAGAAATGTCTTGTTCCATCAGACAGAACACTGATTGTTTATGCCTTCATTAAAGAGACACTATAATTTACTTCTGTAAATGTCAATGTAGAGGCGCGCGACAATGTTCTGTTTGTAACGCAAACTTGTTGTCTGGAGGAAAATTCAAACTTGTTGTCATTTCTGAAAGAAAATTTAACACATGAACATTAACAACTAATTGGTCAAGTTTAAAGCAGAAAACCTAAAATGTTGTAATGCACACATTTAAAACCATATAACCAAAAGGCTTGGTTCCAATTTTCTTTACTCGTTTTTTTTTTTTTTACTTTAGAACACGCATCAGAAACACTTGAAATTGCTCAGTTGAAGTAAAAAAAAAAACATTTACTGACAAACAATTTTCTCAAAATGAACTAAAATCATTTTTCCCAATTAAATTCATCTGAGGCACAGCCTTTGCACTGATTAATATTGGTGTGATAAAATGCTAACTAGCTAATGCTTTTAGCTAAGATTGCACTGGGAAGTGCAGAACTATAAATGCTCTTGATGATGAATGGGCTGTTTTTGCTGTAAAGCTTCATGTGGCCGATAATGAATCGAAACTTGCATTTTAAATCAAGTTTAGCCTTGGTCTCACATGAAGTAAAACTTTGTCAAAGATGACGAAGTGCTTCTGATCAGTATAACAGCATACTGTGTTAACAATGCTAACTTCTGGCTAGGATTTGGCAGAAAATCTCTCAGCAGAACCTTCTCTCTCACTCTTCCTGGCTGCTGGAAGATCCAGTCAGGAGAGCAGCAACACTAACAGCTTTCAAAAAGCAACTAAAAACTCTTCTCTTCAGGGAACTCCTACTATAAATAAAAACTTTATTTTTTCCCTCATTTTTTTCCTTTATTTTCTTCCTGCTATGGTGTATTGATCAGTTGATATAATTTATATTATGTGCAAGCTGAGATAGCTGATATAGACTTTGACGGTGTAACATATTGCATATTGTCTCTCCCCTTCTTTAAGTCGCTTTGATGCATAAATGTAAATGTAATGTTATGAATGACAAAATTTGTGTACATTGTACATAGAGGATAGAGGTCCACATATTGTCAGGTATTCACAGTCAGCATCTAATGAGCACCTGAGAATAATCTATACCACATCACACAATCAACATGCAGCCAAAGACCAGAATACTAGTCCGCACCTTTACACTATATATATCAGATCACATTAGTCCGGCGTATGGTCACTGTTTTGCATCCCAACAGCTTACACACGGCCTTCAACTCACCTTGTTCGTCCTGTTCTGGGTCCTGCTGAGGACCGTCTTTGAGATAAGCTCTTTCTATTCCTAAAAGGAATGTTCATTCTATTTGTTACTTGTGCTGATAAGCATGTGCTTAATAAACCTGTAAAATGTATACCTTCTTCTTGGTTTTGTGACTCCTATGTTGATCTCAGTACTACAAAATCCTTAATTAGAAGGAGAAACCTATTTGTATTAAATTTAAGGAAAGTGTGACAATTTTAAAGAGCTGCTATCATTGATTTTTTTTTTTTTTACAGTTATCCTTCATGTGGTGTGCTTTAAAGGATCATTCATTGACTCCAGTTACTGGATCACACACTGACAAACACGCACATGCATGCACACTAGATAGATTCACTACATTGATTCCATTTGCGAAGACGATTGTGGTCAAATTTGCCATGCCTTACCATCTGTGTTCACTCAATCGAGACACTCTTTTGATTTTTTTTATTCCGTTGTTAGCAAGAAACTCAAAGATAGGGGATGTTTGATAAACAAACAAACATCTACAATAACTTTACATGCATTTATAATGTACCCGAACGGAGTAAGAAAATCATTGCATGAACCCTTTATCTGACAGAGCTGCAGGACAGAGAACAAAACAGAAACCTTCATAATCATAGTGGATCTAAGTTAACCAGGAACCAATCTATCCTTAAATAAATCCCATTTAGTAAATCCGGCATTATATGCATGTACATTTGTGTAATTTTTCTTCAAGAAAATGTAGGAAACAACAAAAGTTATTTGAGGTATGGAGGAAAATAGAAGCTCCATCACTGATCAATGTTGCTCACTTAGCATCGTAGTCTCTAGATTTAGCGACTTTTTCTGCTGTTCTTCACGACTTTTAGCGACTTTTTTCATTCTGGCTGACGGAGGAACCGCTGCTTCAATGTTTGTGCTGTGCCTGTCACTGACCGTCCTCGCCGCCCGGCCCCTGGTGCGAGTTCTGATGTCACAATAACTAGACATGTCAGCTGATGAGTACTATAAAAGGTTTTATTTACATATTCGTACAACAATAGTAGCATATGCCTGTGTGAGGTTTTCATCCATCATCATCACTTACAATAAAAATGAACCCAACCTTTTGACACTAAAATAATTATGTTAATTTCCTGACACAAACCGTGAAATCAAAATTGACTTTCCCATTGTTTTTATTATTATTTAATTTTATTTAGCATTACATGTTTGTTTTAAAGTGTCACGGTCGCTGGTTCGAGCCTCGGCTGGGTCGGTTGGTATCTCTGTGTGGAGTTCTCATGTTCTCCTCGTGATCGCGTGGGTTTTCTCCGGGTGCTCCGGTTTCCCCACAAGTCCAAAGACATGCGGTATAAGTGAATTGAGTAAGAACAATTGTCCATAGTGTGAATGTGTCCCAGCGATGGGTTGCGGCTGGAAGGGCATCCACCGCATAAAACATGTGCCAGAGGAGTTGGTGGTTCATTCCGCTGTGGCGACCCCAAAAGGAAAAAAGCCTAGATGGATGTTTGTTTTATAACCCTATATGTGTTAAATTAATGAGATGAATGACGTTTACCTGCAATACATTTTTGATTGCATTAATAAAAACCGGGGAAGTATGTCAGGCATATTACGTGGTCTGTAAATTAGATGGTGACATCATCTAGCGACTTTTGGGCCAGCCAATAGCGACTTTTCTTACTGAGGAGTTGGCAACAGTGCCACTGATTCCTCACTGCCCAAGAGAACATAAAGCTGCAAAATGCTTCATGCAGTTGTAATCCACATTAAAGAGCTGCTGTTCACTGTTGGAGGGAGGAGTTGTCTTTCCTGGAATTAATTATTGATGCTGGTGGTAGGAGGGGTGTAGTATAGACTGACACCTGACTGTATCGCAAAAAGATTGGACTCGTTTTTTGACTCTCAGTAAATAATTTTGTACACAAAACACTTTCATATTTACCATTCTAATATGCACATTATCATGTCAAACTTGGCCAGTGTATAGTGTCACGATGGCACAGTGGGTAGCACGGTCATCTCACAGCAAGAAGGTTGCTGGTTCGAGCCTCGGCTGGGTCGGTTGGTATTTCTGTGTGGAGTTCTCATGTTCTCCCCGTGATCGCGTGGGTTTTCTCCGGGTGCTCCGGTTTCCCTACAAGTACACAGACATGCGGTATAAGTGAATTGAGTAAGAATGATTGTTAAAGTGTGATTGACTGTGTGTGGATGTTTCCCAGCGATGGGTTGCGCCTGGAAGGGCATCTGCTGCGTAAAACAAATGGCAGAAAGTTGGCGGTTCATTCCGCTGTGGTGACCCCGAAAGGGAAAAAAGCCGACATGAAGATGAATAATTAAACTGTTAAAAAGATGGTTTACACTGGCCAAGTTCATTCAAAGTAAGATAATCTGGTTCAGCTTTAGTTTAAAGGTTTGAAAGTCTGAAAGGTTCTTGTTCATACAATTTCTCAAACATTGTTATAACAAATCTTCTGAAGAAAAGCAGAAAGTTATTTTGATTGGCCTTGTAGCACTCAGATGTCTTCACCAGGAAACGGCTTTATCTGTTTCAGTTCAACCCTGGAGAGAATCACACGAATAATGAGAGACACACGAGCGACGCGAGGAAACATGAGTTACAATCACTCACAGGTTTAATTGGCTCACATGACTCTTTGAACTCAAATAGAAGTGCTAGGTTTCGCTCCAGGCCTCTACTGACCCCTAGAACCAATTCCTGAGAAAAAATTTAATGTAAAAGTATGGTATTAAAATTAAAATAAATTAAATTAAAATGAAAGATCAAATTAAATTTTAAAGTGAACTGTGGTATCTTTAGACGATGGTCCTGATTGATGGAACAAAATTTTATATATTTAAAAATGAAGGTTAATTATTCAGTCCAATAATAAAAAAAAGTCTTTTATAAATGCAAACACTTCTAAAAGCAGTTCTTGAAGTATTTAAAGATGTCTGATGTAATGCTAAAATCATTACGGAGAAACCAATGTCAAAGTACGCCCAGAGGCTTCTGAAAGCATCCATTAATGTTTCATGTTGCTAATTATCCAGTAAATTTCGGGTGACGCAATTGCAAAAAGCATTACACATATTGAGGAAACCATTACAGCAGATGTATAAGTTATGAATTTGATTGGATTTCATTTATGGACCATGTCTGTATCGATTTGGGTTGTTAAATGTCTGTGTGCTGTTCATATTCTGTATGAAAAGATTCACTGCCATGTCTTTTTGAAAGCTGCTTTTCGTTCATTTTTATTTCCAACATATCTTTCTTGTCTCTTCTTATACAATTCAGTTCTATTTTAGTTGTCTTTCATTTGTGGATATTTCTATCCCTTTTGGTTTTAGTCTTCCATTGTTTCATTTGTATACTTCTTGTTGTGTATCAATGGCTAAAACCTCTATTAGAATAAATTGAACCAAATATCACTATTTTAAAAAAAGTTTAGAAATTCACAAGCGTTCATTGAAAATAATAACTTGTAATGTAATACAAATATTTTTGTGCACACCAACTGACCTACTGGATAAACACAAATAAAGTTATTAAGGTTTCATGAATTGTCATAAAACAAGTAAAGAAAACAGCGTTTTCCTATGTTGGCAGGTATATTGACCTGTGACCGTATAAATCATTGGCTGTATGTACAAATAACATGAACGCACCATGCGTGGCATTTCATATGACGGGTAAAGGAGACTCAGAATGGACGAGGCCAGTCTTCGTTGTCCTAATTCCCAGTAACCAAAAATGGGTTCAGAGAGGCAGGGCATAAACCTAGCACAAGCGTCTGATTGGCAGAAGGTTTAAATTGTATTATATATTAAACAAACAAATTGAAAAATAATTCACCCACCTCAACGTTCATGTCGACTAAAACTACAGCACCAGTTTCTAAGCTCCAAAGTTGGGCAGTTTGTACATGAGCGTGAATGAGAACCTGCTCTCTTCTGACCCCACCCCTTGTGGCTAGCTGAGGAACTACAGTTCAGTCACCTCCTGTCTCACCACCCCTTGGTATATACACAAACACCGGGGTAAGACTTATGTCAATAGCATTAATAATGTTACAAAAATATTGTCTTTCTTCAAAATGTGGTAATGTGTAGATATTGGAACTAGCAGGAAACAGGAAAGAGTAAGCTCAATTTGATGTCAGGAGAATGCTTAAAAGTGAAATTATTAAACCTAATCAGTATGTGTTTAACTTTCAAAGTATAATCTAAGAACAAACGTAACAAGGTTTTTTGGTCTAAATTAGTTTTGAAAGATGTTTAATGTGATTTATTCAATGCTAATTATAGAGAATGTTCTGACAGAGGCCTTCAAATACAATAAGAAGTGTGTTTTACAAGTGTTATCATAAATTAGTTAATTTAATCTCACTTGAATGTGCTGTTGAACATGCGTGCCACTATCACGTGTTAAAAAAAAACGTGTTCTCTAGGTGGAGTTCAATCTCAAACTCATCAACATTTCTTCTCATAACTCTGTGCAGGTATTTGTTCTTTTTGTTGTACTTACAGACACATATTTAGATATATTAGTTGTATTATTTAAATCTGTCATGCAAAAGCGAAAGATGCAATCAACATGTGTATTTTGTGCTTTAATTTCATCTAGTGGATATTCTTTTAGTCCTGCTTGTCATAAGGCATATCTAAATGATCACTTAAAGTTTATGAAAGAGAATTACTCCAACAGGGTTTCTGCATGTTAGACTTTTTAAGACACGTAAGAACCAAACTTAAGACCTATATCAGATCACCAAAACCCTTAAAATCACATTTACAAGTTTTACCATTTATGAGTCTTAAGTCGATATCTAGCAACCCTACCAATCACTGTAAAGATTTTGAGCATTTATGAGTGTTCATAAACCATTTGTTTTAACTCTGGCAACCCTACCCATAACGTTTGTGATTTTTATTGTATATGAGCCTTTTCTCAAATTATGGCGTAACCCTCTAACTCTGATAACCCTAATCATGTTTTTAAGTACATGTTGACTATGGCAACCCTAACCATCATTTTTTTTTTTTGCATTTAGGAGCATTTTTTTTCAATTTCTGGCAAGCCCAAGCCTTATCAACAACAACAAAAAACACCACATTAGCTTTACATGGGCTTCAGAAAAATAAAACCTGTGAAAACTTTTTTAAAGCAAAAACAGTGAATTTATGCCCTAAAATTTACATTTACATTTACATTTATGCATTTGGCAGACGCTTTTGTCCAAAGTGACTTACATTAGGGAGAGACAATATGCAATTTGTTACACCGTCAAAGTCTATCTCAACTTCTCACAATAGAAATTGTATCAACTGATCAAAAAACCAAAGCAGTAGGGGAAGAAGGTAAAGACAGAGCAGGGAAAAAGAAGGTAGTAGTTTTTTTTTTGTTTTTTTTTTTTATAGTAGGTGTTCTCTGAAGAGAAGAGTTTTCAGTTGCTTTTTGAAAGCTGTTAGTGTTGCTGCTTTCCTGACTGGATCAGGAGTTTGTTCCACCATCCAGGGACAGTGAAAGAGAAGGTTCTGCTGAGAGATCTTCTGCCCTTGTGGGATGGAACCACAAGTCGCTGTTCCTTCTCTGAGCGCAGGCTTCTGGAAGGCATGTATGAGTGTATGAGCTCATGGAGGTAGACAGGGGCTGATCTGGAGATTGTTTTGTATGCCAGCATTAGCGATTTGAATTTAACCCGAGCTGCAATGGGGAGCCAATGAAGAAGAGTGATGAAGAAGGGAGTAACATGAGCTCGTTTCGGTTCCTTTAAGATAAGACGAGCTGCAGAGTTCTGGATCATCTGCAGAGGTTTGAGCGTATTTAATGGAAGTCCTGCTAGGAGAGCGTTGCATTAGTCGAGACGTGAGAGGACCAGAGCCTGAACCAGGAGTTGAGTTGCATGTTCAGTTAAGAAGGGCCTGATCTTTCGAATGTTGTGCAGTGCAAATCTACACGCTCGAGTTGTCTTTGTGATGTGGTCTTTGAAGGGCAGCTGTTCATCCAAAATCACTCCAAGATTTCTGACTGTAGGAGAAGGGGTGACTGTAGAGGATTGCAGCTGGATGGTGAGGTCGTGATGCGCAGAGGGATGAGCTGGGATTACCAAAAGTTCCGTCTTGGCCATGTTGAGCTGTAGGTGATGGTTCTTCATCCAAGTAGAGATGTCGTTCAGGCAGTCAGTTATGCGGGTAGTTACTGACAGGTCATCAGGGGGGAACGACAGATAGAGTTGAGTGTCGTCAGCGTAGCAGTGGTAGGAGAATCCGTGTCTGAGGATGATAGGGCCCAGGGAGGTAGTGTAGATGGAGAAGAGAAGGGTGCCAAGGACTGAACCCTGGGGAACCCCGGTGAGTAGGTTATGAGTGTTTGAGACCTCACCCCTCCACCGACACTGAAAGATCTACCAGTGAGATAGGACTCAAGCCAATCGAGTACAGTTCCAGTGATGCCCATCGCAGAAAGAGTGGAGAGAAGGATCTGATGGTTGACCATGTCAAAAGCTGCAGAGAGGTCTAGTAGGATGAGGGCAGATGATCTGTGGTTAGCCCTGGCCCCTCGTAGCACTTCCGTTACAGACAACAAAGCTGTTTCAGTTGAGTGTCCGTTCTTGAAGCCTGATTGATTGTCATCAAGTTTGTTGTTCTGAGTCAGGAAGGTAGAGAGCTGATTGAAGACGACCCGCTCGATGAGTTTTGCAGTGAAGGGCAGCAAAGAGACAGGTCTGTAATTTTCCACCAGTGATGTGTTGAGTGTGGGTTTCTTGAGAAGCGGGGTGACTCTGGCCACCTTGAAGGTGTTGGGGAAAACACCGGTAGTGATGGAGGAGTTGATGATGTGAGTGAGGGCAGGCGTGATCGTAGGTGAGATGGTTTGTAGAAGGTGAGAGGGGATGGGATCGAGGGGGCAGGTGGTCGGATGCGCTGAGAGCATTTAGACATTAAAGACCTCGTCAAAACCCAAGTACTGTTATATTTCAAGCTATATTATATTATATTATGCAAGCTGTTATATTTCGTTTGCCATTGAGTAGCAGAGTTGCGCAGTGCTGCTTTGGGTGGGGTTCACACTCAAACTAATTTCAATTCTTCTCTTACAGCCATCATCAAGGTTTTAGTCTCTGTGCCTTACTGAAGGATAATGCCAATCAGCATCAGACAGGTCCAGTACTACTATACGTAATCAAAATATGGTAGCATTTAAGTGTGCTGCAACAATTTGATATTCAAATAGAAATCATGCATGATAGTAGCCAGACTTATGAAAACAGAGTTAAATGTACAATATAAAATCTTTTATATGTGCACGGTGATCACCAGCTATTTGTGAAATTAAATGCAATTAGAATTTAAGGAAGACGATGGGATAATCTTGCATTTGAGAGATGTTTGGGTAGTTGTTATAAAAATAGAAGCTGGTGCTGAGCGGGAACTAATATGTTTATTCATTCAGGACAGTGCTCAGAATGGACATCGTGCATCAGATTTCATGGCTGATTAACTGAATCAAGCGAGATAAGAGTGCAATGCTTTCAGACAGGCAGGCTTGCCTCTGATGAGGGCTGTGGAGAAGTTGCCAACTGACATTTACTATATAAAAAAAATCGAATTACTTATCAGCTCACATAATTCTTCCAACAAAAATGTGCATTATTTACAGTCTTTTAATGGTCATAATAAAACATTTTGATGTTTATTTTCTAAGCATAAACACACTCATTTGACTACCTGAATACTTCCATATTTAGCTGAACTTCCACGAGGTCCTTGGGGTCAGCCTAGAGGAAAAAGGGGAAAGTCTAGAGGTGACAGAGCTTTTCTGTGGTTGCCTCTTGGCTTTACAATGATCTGCCTCCAGATATTCATCTATCGGCCAATATTGTGACTTTAAAACTAGGCTAAAGACTTATTTTATATTCCAAGACTTTTTAAATTCTCTATGGTTTTGATCTTACTCTTATTTTTACTGTTGTTATTTTAACAATTATATTGCTGACTGTACAGCCCTTTGGGCAGTTCGTCTGTGAAAAATGTGATTTATGAATACACTTTTCCTACTTAAACTTGATGTAGGTCCAATTTATATATATATATATTTTTTATCCAAAATGTTAGTGTAAAAGTTAACATGGGTGTTTTTTTCTTATTTTAAAGAATGCTAATGCATATACTTAAAAAGGCTCTGCAATACTATTACATCCATGCAAAGTTACTCTGTTAATAGTGTGGTGTTCTCATGATTAAGTACAGCCCAAGAATAAAAAAAAAAGATATGGACTTAAGACAATGTTTTCCTGTATTCCATCTGTATTTCACAATGTGAATTCAAACATGACTCTCTATGACACAATAAAAAGCGGAACTCCACGTAAGGGCATTTCTCAGTCAAGCTGCAGACCTAAACCTTTTTACCAGCTCATATTCGACAAGCAGCTTTTAACACACTCAAATACATAAATCATGAACAGCGGTGTCAAGAAGGGTAACCTAAAGATACAGTCGTTTAGCAATAAACACTGAACAAATGAGTACAGTCAGCATACAGACACGTCCTAATGAAATCGCTGCAGCTGTGGTTGACTTTGACTTTTAGATTCAGGGTCGGGTTCTGAATCCTATATGTGTGGCTGAATGTCATTATCAGTCAGACCTCAACAAAGCTAGTTTTGTTCATATCAGTTGTGTTCGATTGCAAATAAGCAGCTGATTCGTATTTTTTATTTATTTTTACTTTACCCACCGCTATGCACCTCGGTACCCCCAGAAAACTGTGTAAATCTATAGCTTTCTTTTATAAAATATCCCAATATGTAAGACTTTTTGCGGGGAAAAATAAAAAATACAATAATGACATTGTACTATAAAGGTACATCAGTGTAATAAGATGCCGAAACATATTTGATACTTAGAATTTAATATTAGCACCCTCAAACCTACTATTAGACATTTAGTTCTCTTGTCGAAGTTTAAAGACAAGCTGGAACTGTTGCTCAGAGGCAGATCTCTTGACTTTTGGCCTGAGTAGAGAGACTAGCCTGAAAAGTTTCACTTCAACCTTCATACAACACACTTGATAAAATGCTCTTCTTATCTTGTTTTTACGCTGGTTTGAAGCAACTACATATTGTTATTTAAATACCCATTGATTAATTTATTGTTTAAAAATATTGATTTGTCATTTGAAACAGTGTTGGAACAAAAAGGAATGTTCAGGAATGATTTTGCCCACCTCTGGTCTAGCATACATGTGTCAAAATGTTTCCTTAGAGGAGCAACACCTTGCAGATTTTAATTTCAACTTTAAATAAACACCCGATCAGCACAACTAAAGCTTGACTGAAAGCTACAGTTCTGAATGTCGAAGCACTGTTGGAACAAAACTGTGCTGGTTATTGGTCCTCCAGGGATTCAACGTGACACCCCCCAAACGCTTGTCTTCTGAAAAAGTGATTTGCTCATTTGTGTAGCAAACACAGCTGCATCCACAGACTTGTACCAAACTGACAGACATCATGTCAAATGCAGTAAACAGCAGGCATTTGTATTATTATAAATGGACCTGATCCACAAAAACATTTATTTTAGTTGTGTAGCGAACAAAATTTATTCTTGGATTTTTTATGGGGATAGTGATCATTCTGTGAACTTTTGAGGACTTCTATTGTGGTATATCTACGAGCTAATTTATTAGCCAAGTATATATTTTATTACGTTTCCATTTTGAAGTTTGTTATGTAAACGTAAATGCATGAAAAACATTTCTCCATTAATTTATTGTAAAATATAAAAGTTCCAAACCTTTCAAACCTAAAGGATTGAACCGGAATATGAATTCCTTTAAAGTCTGTTGAGGGTTCAAAACAAATCAAAGCTGAAGTTATAAGTCTGATTTCTCTAATATTGTGTTACAGCCCAGTCTCACAGTGTGAGATTCTGCTTCTGGAGACTTTTGTAACAGTTTTCTCCTCTTTTATCACCATGTTCTCTCACCCACTCATTATACAAATCAGTCTCGCTCGCACTCCTTCTCCCACCCAACCTTGTATACCAAGTTACTCCTTTCCACAGGATCTAGCATTGTGTTTTTACCTCCTGAATGAGACACGGACTGCTTTCTCCCACATTCGTTCGAGAACAAGAACCTGCTTCCCTCGCGTGGCACTCCCTCGTCTGGATTCCTTTGTTGGCTTCTCAATCATCTCCTTGACAGCTCCATCAGATTCCATCTTCTATGAGAGATTGTAACCTTGGGCTGACTGAGCCAGATTTTAGTGTGAGACCTGGCAGTTCGTAGATTTGGAAATTTACACAGTACTTTGGAACGCCAACCTGTTTTGGAGGCTATGATAACCCAATAAACCAGACTACAGCACCCCAAATATGTACCATTACTTGAGATTATTAGTTAATTAATGTATGCAAATATACCACAAAAAAAAAAAAAATATATAAAAAATTTTCCTAAATAAAAAAATAAAATAAAGGGCAGAAACACTAAAGTCAGGTTATATATATATATATATATATATTTTATTCGAAATAGTCAAGTCAAATCAGGTTTGTACATACATACCTGCACAACACAATGTTACATTATCACAATATTTAAGCATTGACTGTACACAACATGGATGCACCCATAGGTTTTGACAGAAAGCAAATGAAGCTTAGAGTGTGGGCATTTTGGCCACGGTTGATTATAAAAAGATGTGTTGTACAACATGTGATGGGCGTCACTTCAACATATGAGATACACTTATTTTTTTGCTAGTGCCACGTAAACCCTGATACCCCACAGTTTCTGGATAGTTATGCTGATGTGTACATATGTCAATAACTTTGTTTAAAGTTGTGTTTAAATATTTCATGATCAATACATAAATAAAGTGAGTGAAATCAAATATGTTAGATCATCTAATTACAAAGATATCCCTCATGTCCTTGACGTTACTCTATACAGTCTAAAATATGTTAATTTGTGGATCAGAAATGACAAGAACGAAACCTTATCAATTAGTGATTAACCCTTGTGTGGCCTTCGGGTCAAATTGTCCCATTTCGAATTTTTACAAAAATAAAAATGTTACAAGTGCAATAATTCCAGATATGTTCTCTATATTGTTTGAATTTGAGATAAGTCATATATGTTAATGTGTTATGGAGTAAAATTGTGATTTTTAATTGCTTTTAAAATGGGAATACCCCACAAAGGTTAACTTGGTGATGAAAAGGTGGGCTCACAGTCAGGTTTGTCACATAGTTTAATTGTATATGTCTCTTATTTTCTCTTTTCTTCTTAAATTCTTGTCCCCTGAAAATAATCTATTTAATTTCATGTTGTGAACTATTTCAAGTCTAACTCAAACTATATTGTCCTTAAATGATCAAAATACAAATGAATTAAAAAATAAAGAAGTATATATATTTTTTATTAAACATACAAAATTGAGATTCGCCTGTTTAATGACTTTCAATCACACAAAAGTTATGATCCTGGTTGTATTTTGCTATCTTAACCAGGGTTTTGTCTGCTGTTGGCTAAAGTGCTGGAAGAAGTGATCTTCCAGAGTAAGCCACAAGCTCAAATGGAACACAATCACAAAAGCGTAAGTGGTCTTGTATCCTGTTTTCCTTTCATGTTTTTTGTTCAAAGGTTACTATTATTAAAAGGTTGGCCTCTTTGCTATTGGTATGTATCCACACACAATCCATCTAAGGGTAATACAGAGTGCTTGATTCCCAATAAACGTAGCATTAATGGAAAGAGATGAACAGTATTTTCATTCATGCGTCATTGGTCTTCATATGCAATCGATGCTAACTGAGCATGAGATGCATGTAAACAGTGTCACCAGGTTTCTGTTAAAGTAATGAATCATGGAAGAGATGTTGAGCTTTCAGTGACTGCAAACAAATGGGTGGATATTTGATTAAGCGCTCAGTGTCATTAAAAAGGTTATAAACCAGCCATTACATGCCTAGAGGTTAGGCACTGCTGTATTTACTTAACTTTAATTCCATTTTTTTTTTTTTTTTTTTTTTGCATATTCCTTGAACTATGCGTTTTATATGATGATAAAAGTTCACCTCACCACTAGTTATCTAACTTTAGCTATACAATTATGTGTGCATCAAATTTAAATAAACTTATTAAAGAAAAATCTTTCTTCTATAAGATAATTTTTAAATTGTTCAAGTAGGACAAGCTATCATATATACGGAATCAGAACTATCTAAAGTGATTTTGACACAGGAGACATGCAAGTAACACAACAATAAAATAAATAGAAATTAACAATACTAAACCTAGCATAATAAAGACATGTAAATCCTTCATATGGTAAATGCTCTTCTACAAAGCAAATAATGAAGATCACCAAGTGTAATGCATTGATGTTACACACCATCAAAGAAAGTTAATATAAAACTCACGGTTGTATGCAACCAGGTAACGTTCACATTTACCGATATATGCTACCAGTCAGGAGCGCCACCAACAATTTAGGGCCCCTGGAAGATAATAGCCCCATGCTCCCTCAAAACACACCAACACTCACTGCCCTGAACTCACTGCCAATGAGGGTTTAAGAAATGCTTTAAGCACTAGTCCTTCTTTAAAGGATTAGTTTAGTGGATAGACGATGTGAAAACTTTAACTCAATTGTTGTTGTTTTCTTCATCTATAATGCTTCTCATTGAAACCTGAAAGATATAAAACATCTACCAAAAAGGGTTCAAATAAAATCTGTCAATGGGGAGGTGTAAAGGACAAAACATTTAGCTGCACACCAAACTTTTACTTCCATTCATTTAATTTATTGGGGCGGGTGCACTACAATTGAGATTTTAAAAAATAATTTTTAGAAATCAAAACATAAGTACATTTATAATATAATAATTACGATGGACTTACCCCTACACCGCTGGGTCCCAAAAATCGTCCACACTTTCCCCACGGCCGATCTGTTATGCTCACACAAAGGGAGAAGACGAGGGAGATGCAGGTAAGTGAAGTTTATTTACAGGTGGTTCTCAAACACAGTTCAATAGTATTCCGCAGACAGGCAGACAGGCGCCTCCGTAAGCACGGGTCAGTTCAGACACAAGAGTTCAGTACACAGTTCAATCACTTCCCTTATGATGCTCTCTCTCTTTCTTCCAGGAGTGGACAGGCAGGCTCAGACAGACGATACAAGTGAAGGTTCAGGAGTGGTGAGTCTCTAGTAACCTTGATCTGGGACCAGGACGGAGTGAACTGGGTGAGTATTTATAGTGGTGGTGTGATTGAAGGACACAGGTGCGGGTGATCAGTACTCAGGTGATGGTTCTCGGGATTGGATAGGTGCAGATGGATCATGAGGGGTGTCGGTGCAGGTGCTGGGTGTGACACGATCAAACAGACCCAATGATAACTACTGTCCTCTCCCAATGAATAGAGATAAAGATACTTATGTTTTCTTATCTTTTATGGTTTCCAGTTCAAGTTCTGTTTTAATATACCTCCCTATTCAGAGCCTTCTTGAAAGTGTGACAGCAATGGCATGAAAGTAGCTTTTGTCATGGCTGTAGTAATTACAAATTCCAGAAGGAGAGCAGATGCTGAGTAATTAAATACATTTGGGTAAAACATCTGATCACAGAGCCCAAACTGATCAAGGGCCTGAAGTTTGCTTCAAAGAAAAAAATGTTCTTCCTCCTGAGTGAAGCAGGGCTCTCGAATGTTTGCCGAAAACTGCCCCAAACCCCAAACTCGTTCGCTCGGAGCCTCACTGATAAAAGACTAACATGAGTTTGTGCATAATGAATCAGAAAAGCAGGCATGATGAGCGTTCATCAGCACCAAAGAGACTGAAACAGAACTGAGAGATGGACAAACAATAGCCTAAGAGGACTTATGTTCTCAATTAAAATAATTCTCTTTACAGAAGTGTTCCAAATATCAATATTATTTCTTTTTATGTTTGGACTGTTAAAGTTTGTTTCATCCATCTCTTCATCTATGCCGTTCTTTTGAGTAGGAACTAACGGTAGTGACTGAGAGCAAAATGTATGCCAAAAATAAAAATATCCTTTTTGTTATACTATTATACTGACTGGGTGGCCACTCACTTTGCTAGCAAGTAAGCTAATCAATAAAACTTCTGATAAACACATTTCAGAAGATAGTCTCAATTATCGGAGTCAAAACGTTGTTGATGCACTTCACAATGTTTGAGATATACAATAACCAAAATTATGGACAATAACTCCAGTCATAAAAATAAATGAATCCTCGTGCCCCAGATGTTAGTTTCTGTAAAATATGTTGTGCAAAAATGAAAATACATCCATTTTCTTTTCGGCTTAGGCTCTTTTATCTGAGGTCACCACTGAGGATCGAACCGCCAACATATGCAGCATTTGTTTTACCCAGAGGATGCCCTTCCAGCTGCAACCCATCACTGGGAAACATCCAAACACACTCATTCAAACTCATAAACTACGGAAAAGTTTAGCTTGCTAACCCACTTGAACTGCATGTCTTTGCACTTGTGTGGGAAATCAGAGGGAACCCCCACGAACACGAGAAGAATATGTAAACGGCACACAGAAATGCCAACTGACCCTAAACTGAAAACTGAAACTAAACCTATTATTTTGTGACACATTGTATTTTGACTATTTTAAAACCTTCTTTAAATATTTGTATGAGGATTTCATTCAGTTCGAATTTAAAGCATGGGAATTAACAATTTAAAGGGGATTTAAACATAATATTAAATTAAATTTTTGTTTAACCTCTTTGCAAAATTTGATTTACAAAATTGTCTAAAGAGACCATGTGTCACGACCATATTTTCCCATAAAGTGCTCCAAAGTAATGCATTTAACCACAACATTTCCAGGACACACATTTATTAATGTGCACTCACATAAATCAGTAATCCAAAAAGATTGGGTAGGATTAAAACATACCAGGCTAGCTGACTGAGATAGGGTTCCGAGCTCTAGAGCGGTAGTTCTCAAACTGTGGTAAGCGTACCACTGGAGAATCTTGGGTACCCCCTAGTGGTACCCCGACATCTGTTAGAGGTACGTGAAGGTCAAATATGTATGTGTGTATTTCGGTGTATACTAACTTACTTAGTATCTGTCGTATATACCCACTAAGAGAGAAATACCAGCCTGCATGTGTTTGGAGAAATATATTAGAATAAAACATGTTAATCTTGAGCCGCTGGTGTGAGTGAGGCGTTAACTGTACATAACAGGTGCGTCACGTGTGGAACTAGCTGAAAGCTAGTATCTCTGCAATGACTGCAAGAGTCAAAGGAGTAGAAAATTAAACGAAACAAGAAGATTCACATCGAGCGAGTATTCACGATGGCAGAGCGGGTACACCCTACACACTTCTGAAAAAGAGTGAAACTTATGGCGGTTTAAAACAACATTGTGTCACTGAGTGTTGACATGGCTTACGACATAAAACTTGTGTTAAATAGAATAATCAAACAGCAGATGTAAAAACAGCAGATGTTGTTTCTCTCTGAGTGCGTGTGTGAGTTTCGGTGTCAGACGCAGGAGCTTTGTACAATCCACTCGTTCGATTCTTTCAGTCACTAATGAAACATGCTCCAAATAAAGAAGTCTGTGATTCTTTGGTATGAACGAGAAAGGGATATAAATAACATCCGATGATAAGAAAAAGTGAAGATGTAACAGACTAATGAATCAGATTCTAGTTTTAGCCTAGAACTAATAACTAATAACTGCACTCATGCACATAGAGCCTGACTGAAACCTTAGCATTAATGAGACACAGTATTAGGAGTTATATTATATATAAGAGTTTTTTTCTCAACAATGTTAATTTCAATAAGTGTGAACGTAAAATATGAAAGAAAAACATCAAACTGTGAATAATCAATGAATGCAGCAGCTACTGTCATATTTCATTTAAAAATATATTATTTTATCTCGCATTTTTTACCCATAAATTTTACCTCATCATTACTTGCTCTTACTAGCAGATTTTTTTAAATTCTCAAGAACAGAAGAAATATGTAAAAGAGAAAGACTGCAAGAGAAAGGGATGTTTTAATGAATATTATTATAAATATTATAAAATATAATATTGAACTGCACTTAATTATAGCTGAACAGTAGGGCCTAGACTCTGGGGCTATACTGTGTGGGCTATACTGTGTGTATTTTAATGTTGATGGTACTTGGTGAAAATTTTTTTGAGAATCACTGCTCGAGAGGGACAGGAACCCGAATCCCCGAACGAGAGAGTGTTGAAGGGATTTTTCTGCTGTGACTGAGGAGGGTAGAGGAGGGAGGAAAAAAACCTGATGCATCACAATTCTTTCCATAACAATTCTCAAAGATCTCTCAAAGAATCAGAATCGTTTCCGTCTTCAATCAAACTGATGTAGCATGCCTCACAACGTTATTTCAGTGACATTGCAATACTCACAATACAAAGAAACTAAAGCTAAAGTTTTAGAATCACAAGCAATACTGACAGGGTTGTCATTAAAAACGATGCATGGACATCAATTTCAACAGACTCGTATGTCACCATTACGACTCAGTACATCGCAGACGAGTGAGGTGTGAGTTCACTTTGTCACTGATTTGACAGGATCGCAGATTAAGATTGCAATACGCAAACAAAATTGTAAACTATTTATTTGAAATGTTAATGAAGCACAATTTTACAAAATATAAATGAAGAATCGTTTTGTAATCGGATCATGGTTCTCAGATTTGGATCGAATAGTAAAGTACATAAAGTACCTGATAGGCGTGGAGAAAGAGCAGCTTATTTATGGAAGATAATGAACATGATTAGGTTAGCACCAAGTCTGATTATCTGCTCCTGCTTCTCCGTAAACATCTTCAAAGAACTCAACAAAGTACTAAATAGAGTAACCACATGTGTACCATTAAAAGAGGCAGAACCGGAATTTTCAAATAGGGGGATCTCAATGTGTATTTAAAAAAGAAAAATTTAATTCTACAGTTGTCAAATGTATTTAGCATTTTATATTCAATGACTTCAATGAATCAGGCACGGTATAAAGGTTATATGAATACCATTTTAAGAAATGTTAAGGGATCCTCAGGCGTGTCCTTGCTGTCTTAAAGAAATTCCCCATGCCTTAAAAATTAAGCATTTAACCAGTTTAACAGGAAAAGTTATATCTATCCATAAGATTCTTTCATGGAATTCCTTGTGTTCGAGAGGAGAAACAGAATGTGCCTTCTCTGACAGAAGTAGTATTGAATATTTTTTTAATTGACTGCATGACTGTAAAACAATGAATATTTCAACCTGTTGTATGATATTATGAAGGAATGTAAACAAAGGCAATGTTTTAATGTTATATGAAATGCAAAGCCTAAAATCCTTGATCTTCAACCCCATCTTACTGGGTTTCCAGAATAAATTAGCAGGCATCATTCTTTGGACTGCTGGGTACTGGCTGTGCTTGGTGATGCTGGAAGCCTGGCTGGTGGGAGAAACGATTTGTCTTTAGCTTGAAATCCTCAGCCAGGCTAATGAGCCATTCCTCTCTCGGCATCTTCAGCTAATCATGCTAAGAGCTCAGCGAAAGCTGCAGGGACTCAATAGACTGTCTCCACCTGCTAGCTCTAGTCTTAAAGGCAGGAACGGGAGAGCCCGCCCCCACAACTAATCTCTTGACTTCCCTACTTATGAAAAAGCTTGAAAGAGTGGTGACAGGGGGAGAAACACAGTCAGAAAAAAACAGCTAGCTCGGTTTTCAGATTTCAGTATGTGAAGGTTCACAAGTCCAAGAATAGTCATGAGTCAAATTCTTTCTGTGAGGACTATAAACAAATATTGCATTCAACAACAACAAAAAAAGTCATGGAATTTTTTTTTTGGAAGAGCTTGTCACGAAAAGATGAATAGTAAAAAAAAAAGGTAAATCCAATGCATGCACAAAACATGCAAGTAATTGAAGTGGTTACTGTAAAACCATTAAAATTACACTGTTTCAGTAGGCATAGTTTACAGGTTTGGTATGTACAAGAGAAATTATGTAAATACTTGATTAAAAAGCAATGTTTTATTCAATTTTCAAATACTCTCCTGGAGGACATTCCAAAGATTTGGTGCCATATACGGCCTTCCTCCTCTAGTGTTTTTTTTTTTTTTTTTACAAACATCATTGATTTATTCATTAAAATTGTACACTTCTGGCGTCAAACATTGAACCTTCATAAACACTGCAACATTTTTAAATACAACGCTATATAAGAGTTATAGTAACACGCTGTCGGAGCTGGGCACCTGATGACCTGCAAAATCTGAACCAAATGATTGGCTCATCAGGTGCTTCGGGCTCAGACAATCTCCACGCTGAACACCTTCCCCTTTAAAACTTTCCAGTGTTCACAGGTCTGGGCTTCTCGGGCACTTTATTTAGTCATTTGAATCCATCACTGGCACGACTTATGGACACTCCTCACCTCCACACTGCAATCTCCAAGAACCTGAGTATGTCTATGATCTCCAGCATCTCCGAAACTCTCCTGCACATCGCGTACACTCTGGTGATCAACTCGGCTCAGTACTCTTTGACAGCTTGAATCCGTATCCTAAATATCTCCTGTTTACTCCTGTGCCAGAGTCTCTCCACAGCTCCGAATCAGACATTGCTTTGTGTTCCACTCCAACGATCTCAGAAGCATCACCACCCCAAGGACAAACAATCACTCACACGAACCAGTATGAGAGTTATTTTAACATTGAGAGTAAAATTAACACTATGGGAGTTTTGTGGCAAGTGTCTAGGGGTAAATGTCCAATACCAATATCCACCAAATAAGCACAGCTCAGAGCCACAAACACACACAAACATGCACACACACCAAAACAAACCAAACCAAAACAGACCTACATGACTCTGAAACTAAACATCGGGGATTGTCCTGGATAGTTAAGTTAACCGGGGTCTAAATTCACAACACATAATGTTAATCCAACTACTGTAGTGTTAATTAAATTCTCAAAGTGTTAATTTCTATTTAAAATGTAAATATTTTGGCAGTCCATTTGACAATAAGAGTTTAGATTTAACAAATTTCTGCTGTAAAGTTTTTTTCTTCAATTGTAAGACAGTATGAACATAAAACCTCTGCTAAATGCAAACATGTATATGTAAAAAAATGAAATAACTGTTCTTTATCATGGTCTGCTGGTTTTTGCTCACCATGCCTGCAAAGAGTTTCATCAAAAGGTCATCTTAGATGCAATACAACTCTATCAAATAACAGATTTAGATGTACAAAAGCAAGGAAGAATGCCATTGAGAGGCTGTGTAAAAAGTAGTATACCATTCTAAAGCTGAAGTCAAAGGGTCTTTGTGTTAACTTCTGCACTTTTCTCAGTGGAGGACATACTGCAAGGCTAACCATCCAACTTTTGGAATTATGTAAATAAAGCATAGCATACACCTGCAATATACCTGGTTGGCATAGCCGTTTATCACAATCAGATTGAAGTTTATGGCCAAGTGCTTTAAGTCAATATAAGTATAACTAAATATAAGTATACATTATAAATACACTGCTAAAGTTAAAGAATAAGGTGTATGATGAGTGGAGGTAGTAAGAAATAAAGTAGAAGCTATAACTATATCGGAAGTCCTAGGTGCTTATGAGATGTGCTTTGTAAGTAATGGGTAGACCAAACCATAAAGTAGAAGTAAAGTGCAGCCATAGAACACCAGAATATGGAATGACTGAATATCTGCAAGAGTCCACATCAGAGTCACGTTGCTTAGTGCAATATTTAATGGAAATATTTGCGAGTGTTGGTGGTAAATGTTATGGGTTCAGTAGCTGAATGGCCTGAGGGAAGAAGCTGTGTTTTTGTCGTTTTTTTCTTGATGTTTGGGGAGCAACATCGAAAGTTTTGAGAACCCTCTTTCTCATTCTGGAGGTGATCAGTTGTTAAAGGGAGGGTAAGGGAGCTTCAATGATCTTTTCAGCAGTATGAGCAGTCCTGTGGAGTCTCCGGATGTCTGATTTATATGCTGAGCTAAACCAAACAGAAATGGATGTGCCCAGAACAGACCTGAGTATAATTGGGTCAACAGTATCTGTAGGAGGTTAAGCTTCTGCAGCTGGCACAGGAAGTACAGCCTTTTTCGGCTTTGCAATCTGGGGGCTTCACAAACTCAATGCCAACAATGAGACCTGTAAAAGGGACCAGACTGCAACACCTAGGATCTTCATTAAAAGGTCCTCTAGATCCATCAGGATCCCTTACTGCGCTAAGACTGCACCAGCGGCTTTAGAATCCTGGCAAGCCTTAGAGTTTGGCTTTATCACTCTTGCTACGTGACTGGTTAACCACCCATATATCCTCTCAGAATTGATTTGGCAGAAGATACTCTGTTCTAGCCACTCTAGAAACTTTTAAGATTCAAGAGGTGGAAACCTCACATCACATAGACCCTTTAGACACCAGAAATTCAACACACTCCACCTCACATATAAAGACTTGTTTTAAACTTAGTCCGTAAGGCATTAGATACACAGAGATTTCCACTAGGAATGATTAAAACAGTGAAAAATGTACTGAATTCATCAAGCCAGCCTGTCCTACACCGATGATTCTTTACATTATTTCTAATAATGTACAGCAGTGCATGTGGGCGAACCAGCGAATCATACTGGGGTATTACCAGGAAACTCGTACGAGTCTGTTGGCCATGGCTATGGCAATGGAACTGACTGACTGGGACAGAGCCAAGAGGTAAGCCAGAAATCCCTCCTTTCTGGTTAGTGCCACTGACGGATCCGCGGGTTCACCACAACCTCAATCTTCTTCTTCTGCTACAGTGGTGACTTCGACTCTGACTGCTTTTCCTAACAAACAACCTCCTCAGTTCTTAAGACACACAGTGACATCAACAGTGGGGGGCACTTTGGGTAGAGCCCATACTATGGTTCATACAGTGCATCTCCATGCAATTTCAATACCACTGACTCTACCATCATACCCAAATTCTCTTCTCTGGGAGAATTTTTCTCCGGTGTACCTATAGCAATGTGGTTCTCTCGGGTTCCCAGAATAACAGTATTGCTGAGTTGTCCCAGCTGATCTAAAGTGAACCAAACCAGCCTGAGGAGAACATATGTAAAGGGATTACACGGCAATTAACTACAAAGTTGAAAATAACTCTTTCCATTAATACTCTCCCTAAGGACAAGGTAATTTGGAACGTCCAATTTTGAATGGAGCAACCCATGGAATTTTCACAAACAGTTTAAAATTTACTTAATTAACTCCCCATACCATGTACCCATGAAAAATTCACATTCACAAACACATTGTTGAGTTGGGGATTCCAACCTGGCCAGAATCCCCAATACCTACATTCTATTGTCCAAATCGACATTTTTTCAGGGGCAAACTTCCTACACATTGCCCCAATTTTGCAAATATTCTCCCTAACCTGAAGATATTTAGACATCGAAAGTGAGTCACCTTGCAGAATATCTGGACAATTTTCTGAATCCATTTGTCTCATCTTCACCCCAGCTACATGAAAGATACTTATGTTTTTCTTGTTTTCCATTGTCATTGATAGCCTCTACACAAACATCGATAATCAGTTTAGGTTTAGGTGTTTATGAATGAAGGAATCCATGGGCTATAATAAATTTTCTTCTACCAACTACCAAAATTAAATAATTTGTCTTCGTACTATCGACAAAGCATTTCGCAGTCTAGATTAAAACTTTTTTGAATCACAAAAACAGCAGCCACTGTTGTTAGAATGTTGAAACGTGTGGCATTGGCATTCTTGATATTCTTCACCCTTGTGTTTAATTGTTGCCTCATTATGTTAAATCAATTCAACAAAACTTTTTTTTCTGAGAACTCATAACTGTGTAATGGCATTTTAATGAGGGAACGACTGGAAACACCATGCAAAAGCTTGTGTTTCTCAACACAATTCCCCTCTCTGACTAATGACATCTACAGGGCTTTGACTCCTTGCATTTATATGTGACAGGCTTCACTCTTGACTTTGCTTCTGTCTAGTCATCCTGAAGTCAGTGCTGATTTAATGTTTCATAATCAATTGATGGTTTGCATCTGATTTAGTTTATGAGGCAAAACTGCCTAATAAAATGATTTCCAAAACCTTGACAAGATTCCTTCCCACAGGGCACAAGGCGTTTTTTGAAACTAAGTTTTTAAACAATTATGAACGAATGATGGCCTTTATTGGTCACTCCAATGTTAAACTAAGCAGAATTCAACCTCTCGGACCATGTCCTACGAGAGGTAGCACTGAAATGGAAAGGAGGGGGTGTGCAACAAGCACATCGAACAATGACAAGACATGACATCGCTACAAGGGGAAACAAGACCAGTATTGTTCTGAGGGTGAAGTTGTTTTAAAGACATTTATTGTCCATCACTGGTCTCACATATGGTCAAAATCTGCTGCACAGACCCCTTTTGACAATTGTCGATACAGAGGGTATAATGCCATCAGCAGTAACCTTGTTATCAGAGTTCTGAATAAGTAAATCTCAGCCAGGGAGACTATGTGCCACTTCTCCCAACTGTCCATCGTGTAGCCAGCTGCAAGTGTTCCTGCAGGGCAGGTGGGTTCCCCTGAACCCGAGCTTCTTGGTGAGGAGATGGTGTCAATTGTATTCAGAGACCAGCGGATAAGAAGCTTAGTTTAGAGAGCAGGACAATCATCGTGTCACATGATGTGTTATCGCAGGTCAAAGTTGGATTCAGCTGAACTGGAACCGAAAGTGGAACCCAAAATCTCACTGCATAGACTGGAACTTCCAGCTTCGCACAGCAATCCAATTAAAGTCATTTGAGTTGTTTTCATGCTGTGACCTTGGCATTATTCTGGGAATGTTATTGACAGCTTGAACAATTTGGAGTGTTCAGCATGAGTACGCCATAGCTTGTTCAGGGCAAGTGGTTTAAGTGAATTTAAAGTTCGCTTGGTGGTACGGCTGACTGTTTTAATCTGTTATTGAGGATTCTCTGTTTTAGGTAGCCCAGCCCTTTACTTAGGGTTATAGTTCTGTGTAAAAGTGAGACCTGTCTTGCTAAATGCCCACCTGATGTTAAGGGGCTGGCGTGGTTCACTGGTCCCGGTCTTAAACCTGGTCAATCTTCATTGCTGGCTGTAAAAAAAATATTATTCTATTTAAAAACCGATTAAGATAGAAATGATGCACCACTTCACATCAGTCTTGGGAGACCTGTCTCCATCAGTTTTTATCTGAAATTTATACGTGTGAAGTTTTAAATAGTGTTTTTAATGCAACAAAACCAAATAATGAACAGATTTAAGGAGAATGAAAAAATTAGCTCTTACTCTTGCTGTGTTGTTTTGAGGATTCATTAACCACAATCATACAATGCGACTCCATGCTGAGATTGATTGTGTTTAATAGAAGAGTAAAAATCTCTTGACTTCTTGTTTTTTGTATGATGGTGGTTGGTCATAACCCCTGCTCTGATTCTGAATACTTCAATGACAAATCTGATTAAGTTGCGATTCCCCTTGGAGGTGCCATCGCTCACATTTAAATCCAACAATATCTTTAAAATGAAAATTAGTATGACTTTTGGGAAAATTTCTTCATCTTCTCCTTCCCTCCCTAAAATGACGTTAAGGTTATTTATCCAACTGTCCAGTTATTTGGCTTCTATGGTCTATCCTCCATCCATTGCTTTTTCCAATTGGGTTGGTTATTGATCTTCTCATGATGCGTTCAATGCCTCCTATATATCCATCCACACATCTGGCTACTTCAAATGTTTATGTAATTGCTTCTTTTTTTGTCTATGTGCCTCCATACAGCTACCATTCCATTTTAGGGGGTTATATCCTCATACATCCATTTATTTGGGTTTATCCATCCATCCATCATAGCTGGTTCTCAGCTGTTCATCTTGGCAATTCAACTGTCTGCTCTGGAAGTCTGTCCCTCGTTCTATGCATCTTGGTCTTCCATCTATCCTCTCAAACCATTTGTCCGTTCTGTAGTGTTTAACCAGCTAAGTTATGGATAAGATGTTCAACAAATTCAGCAGCACCCACAATGGATCACATTGAATTTCTACAGAATGCTTGATGTATGAGGATATTAATTGTAATAGTTATTTGTAGAGTAAAGTAAAATTTGAGATGGTTACATAATCTAACTGGGATCTTCTACACAAAGTTACTATAGTAAGTCTACTATGGTCTGCTTTTGACTTTATTATTATTAAAACAAAACAATATTCTACATTTGCATAAATGTAAAGAAATGTTTTAAGGACAGGAAAAGCTATATATACATATATATGGCTGGAGTAGGATTGCAATGACAAATGAAATGAAAAGAAAAATAAACACAGGCATTTCCCCTAGAGCTACTGGAGTGTTTTATATATAGATTGAGAATATGTTATAGATATCACATATTTCAAGAGGTCTGCTCCACCAGAGCTTCAGTGGTGCTCTGGGCTTGTACTTGAACACTTGTACTTTGTATCAGCAGACACAAACACACAATTGCATAGTCCGGCTGGCTTTTGACTCATTCTGTGTTAAAATAAGAAAAAGAAAAACCTCAGACTTGAGGACTAAATGTATATATAAATGTGGGGCATCAAGCAGCATTCACTGAAAAAAACTCAAAGGAATGTCCTGGGCCTTGGTCGCTCACTGAGTCGCCATTTCTGCTTGTGATCTAAGTCATTTCAAGTAAGAGTGACCTAGTGGTACCAAAAAGGAGGCAGGCTAGAGGGCCAGGGAGACTAGTTGTAAACAACAGCAGCCAATCAGAATAGCACAAGCTAATTTTCCAAGAAACAATGACAAAACCTGACATGACTTCAGAAAAACATCATTAATTTTCAGGGCTGTCCTTAACAATTTAAGCCCATTCATAACAATTTAAAAACACATCCCATAATTAAAAATGGTGCATTTAGCTTTCTTTATTGTCCATAATATCCTTTTCAGCCTCCAATTTCTTAAGCTACAACCATTGTATCATCCACTGTGGCATAACTTTGGGATCCCTCCCCATCACTGCCTCCATTTAGGCATCTACCCGACCATCCATCTTCTCTCTCTGGTTCCATCCATCTTTTGTAACTGTCCATGGTCCCTTAAGGCTTCATTTTTCTTTGTCTGCCTCTTGCTCTTCCTTTCTTATTCTCTCTTCCAGTCCCAGAGTGGCTGTTTAAGGTCACTGTCAATCTTCTCATGGGAGGAGATGTGTAATTACCTCATCCATCCATCCCTGCACATGCAACCACAATCACCAAACTGATCAGAAGATATGGTTAGTTAAAAGTCATTGTTGAACCAAAGTGTTTAAATACCAACAGAAAACCTTTTATCTAACATTTTCAGATTTTCTGAAGCATCTAAGAATATTTTTTGTGAATTTTGTGCCAAATTTTTTATGTGTGCTTTTTTTGGGTGTTCTGTGGAAGGACTAATGAGGACTTAATGAGAGACTGCACGAGAAGACAAAAACTGAAAGTATTTCAAGGACTTATAGTAGAACCAATAGTGTTAAAGCTTACCAACAATTCTTCTGATATCACCCCTGAGCCACATTAGTCTAGTCAAGTCAAGTCAGGGTTATTTGTATAGCACTTTAACACAGGAGCTCTAACCAAAGTGCTTCACAATAAAATCAGTATTAAAACATGGTAAGCATATAAAACATATTTAAAACATGAAAGTACTATATTATCAGTAAAATTAATAGCAGCATATAACCAATGTACCTTTCAAAAACTATTTAAAAAAATAGTATCTTAATTTAGCACTCTTCTTCATACTAATATCTGTGTAGCGGCGTAGTTTAATGAGGAAATCTTCAGCCACTGATTCCATTTTGACCTAGTGACTATCAACTGCTAAAAAGATGATTATGTGTTGTAGGTATTTCCATTTATATCCAACTTGACTCAATGCGAGAGCCAGAGAACTTTCTCCAAATTGTTGCTGCGTTCACATAAATAAAAATCACCAAATTTTAGTTGATAAGCGTAAAATAAAAAGTGTAAATGTTCATGTGAGCCTCTGATAAAGTGTGCAAGCATAAAGAAATCGATGTTCTCCTGAATAGCATTCATAGTCAATATTTTCTCTTGGTCATTGTTAGTTCAAAAATTAGCTGGTGGAGGCACTTGAAGTGAGTCAAACCACTAAAATAAAAGTGGCTGGATCTTAACTGCAGTTGGAGAAAACAATAAATAAATGTATCGCTAATGAGTCCCCCTCTTTCAGATAGTGTATCATTTTGTGGTCACAATATGAACTAATATTTAAGCAGTCGTTGTGTTTCTGAATACAAGTCATTTCATTCTTTTATTACAGAATGTGTGTATATACTGGTACTAGATTTCATACTTGAATTCTGAATAAGCATTTTAAGGGCTTGACACTTAAAATAGTTTTTTAAATGATTTTACATTTATACAAACTGTTACGTTTATCAATATATCATATAAGAAATGTTCTCATTAAAAAATGAAAGGAATCTTTAAGGGCATTAAGGGAAGGATTAACTTATCAATTTTAGTTACTCAGACGCACATGGAATGTTGACTAAACCGCTTGTGGTTTTGGAACACTTTGGACCAGTAACACTTCAAGAATGATACAGTCTAGATCCAATTGGTTAAATAATAAGGATTACCTGGAGAAGTTAGTGTCACATATATTTTTGTTCCACTGGGGAACTGAACTTGATGTTGAACAATTACAGGCCCCTCATTTCAATTAGGGACTTGTTTTTAAATTCTTGTAACTTCACATTATCTCTCGTATTCTGTAACTTTTTGGTATGGCAAACTTATTGCATGTCGCTCATTTGTTGTGGTGACATTTTCATGTCCTCGCAACATGACACCATGCTAAATGACATGGTATTGGTTGTTAGAAAAATAAGTTCAACTGCTTACTGGATGTTTGTGGGCTTTTGGGAGATGTAGCTGTGGCTTTTTCTTGCGCTGTCACAGATCTGTTTAATGCAGAAACAATACTGTTTGTATGAGAAAGCAAGATTGTTGTTGCCTGCCAGTAACGGAGTTTAAAGAGTCAAAGGAATTAAAATAGCAGTGTGTACATTAAATGGGAATTTAGATTGTCTACTTTGTAGACAGCAGAAGCATGTGGTTCTATAGCGTTCTCTCTGGAAAAATAAAGCACCACTGAACACTTCAATCTGCTTTAAAAGAATAGTTTTCAAAGTCAGCTTTTGTTTTGTTTTTTTAGCTTATGACATTCTCATTTGAGTTGTCATCAAACTTTACTCACGCACAAAATTCGCAATTTGGGAGAAATTGCGGGGTTTAAATGCAAGTTTTTAGTTTGTTCAGACATCAACAAACTGTTTACGGTGAACGCACTTAGAGTTCACACACACGCATGCACGCGCACACACACACACTGTCCTCGCACATAACTCAAGGCAGAAAAAAACAGACTTGCAGTCTGTGCACAGCCAGCAGCATTCCGCGTAAACCGCATCATACTTTTACACAACATTAAATCACATTCAGTAAATATAACATGCTGAGTTCAGCACTCTATAATACAGTCAGAACCCCTTTTTACCGCCATTTGTCGATCACTGATATAAAGCATTTGTTGTGATTAACATACTTTTTTATTGTTTTAGGGGCACACACATGTGTGTATAATTTGAACACACATCAGTGAGACACCTTTCTGTCGAAACAGCTTGAAAAGTTTTGTTTTTCGTGTCTACTTTAAGCAGAATACTGGCTTCTATGAAACTCCAGTACAATCGGAGCTCTTCTGACAGCGACTCCAATGCACCCACGTACTTTCAAGTCGAGGGAACCTGAAGTCTTCCTTACTTGACCCCATAAAAATATGGACTTGAGGGAAGTTCAGTGTGTGGCATTTGGGACAAACCCACTAATGCTGGAGAGACATAACCACCATTGCACAATATTGCCAGAAAGTCATTAGCGGGATCAAAGTGCAGAAGCCGATCTTCCAATATGTCTTTGTCAGCTGTGTTCATTTCCTTCAAACTCACTAGATGACCCTGTCACAAAGATGAATGGTCATCCTTTCCTTCTGTGATCTCATTTTGTCTCTGTACTGTGTCAAATTAAGGTCTGATAATTTTTATTTTATGTACAGGTGCCATTTGCATCTATTCATAATCCCCTTTAATTAAGCCGACGGATAAATCAATGCAATGAGAGCCAAGCTGTTCACGCCCATGTCTACAGAGGTGTCGAAAACCAACCTTGCTTAGGGAGAGACCAGCATAAATCTGGGAAAGCAACCCTTTGAACTGTATCTAAAAACGTGCAACCTATAAGAGAGTGGGGATAATGAAGGCACAATTGAACAGCAGCATGTTTTAAAGGACAGATGCCTATTTAACAGAAATATTTTTTTAGGAATTTATTTATGTATGGCTTGTAAAAATGCAAGTTTATATTTCTGATTTGGTTTTGTAAAAAATAAAAAACAAAGGCGTATTTAGCTGTCCGGTGTTTCTGTAACACACTTTGTTGGAAGCATGCGAGTACGATATGTCGTATATCTTACATTATGAGGAATGCTCAGCAGCATGATCTCATGTAAAAGTTTTGAATAGTTTTGGTGACAAAACATTTGCTAACATCAATAGGACTGCTTTAATGAGGTGCTTTTGTGAAATATTTATTTATTTACTTAAAAATAATACACTGAAGTTTGTACAGGTCCACATTTCAGTCTCAAATATATTGTAAACCGTGCTTTGTAATGATTTAGCGCACCATGTATATGCCATCATAACAGAAAAGACTTGTAGAAATTCAAGTGATGCTCTTTGATGAAGAGGACAACAGAATCTGAAGTGCAAATGAGTCTTGTGTCGAAATTGTCAATGACCGCAACAATGAAAGAGAGACTGCAAACGTGGGACAGTTTTTATGAGGCTGTTTAAGTAAAAAAAATGTCTTGATGTGTGCAGGAGGAAGATGAATATTTTCTGGTAGACAACAGCATTAACATATAATTAAACGTTTTAAAATCAGTTTTTGTGTGCCAACACAATACATTATATGCCCCTGAATGGATAAAAATAGAGTAATTTTAGAATTTGAAGAGCATTAATAGAGCACTCCAATCTTAGTTATGAAAGGTTCAACTGAGTGTGGTTTATTTATGAGAAAATGATTTATAAAAGAGGCAAAAAAGTCTCTCTACGGATTGAGAATTCAAGGGTGAGAGGACAGAAAAAACAAATCATAGTTTAAATGTGACTAGATGCAATCCTCTGAGAAACATGTTCAATATTTCATGGCAAAAGTCCATGTCACAGCAAATCCACATCAGGATGAGGACACCTGTCTGCTTAGATCTGGTTAAAAGCACATCATAAAAAATCTGAAAAAAGTGTGTACATGTTGGCTCCTCCTATAGATTCCTACCTATATTTTATAGTCCATATACCCAAATAAGTAAAGGGAAAGTGACCAGTTGGCCAGACATGGCGATATTAACCCATTGCAGTGTACACACACACAGCAGAGAACAAACACACCGTGAACACACACCCGGAGCAGTCGGAGCCATGGCTGCGGGGCCCGAGGAGCAGTCGAGAAACTGGCGCTCGCTCGAGGACTCCACAGCTGTGCTTGTTGAAGATGGAGAGCAAGTGTTCATCACTCACACCACCTTCAACTCGATGGGTCTGGGGATCGAACCGGCGACCTTCCAATCCCAAATCGATCTCCTTATCCACCGGGCCACAACAGCAATATAACAAAACAGCATGCACAATTTCTGCCTTTTGCTTCCAAGGCTGCTGTGGGTTCTAGATGTAATATTACGTGGAAATGAAACCAAGTTAAGTGGCTTACAAAAATCCTGTCCCAGTCCTCAAAACCTAAATTCATGCTCAATGTTCTACTTATCTCAAAGTTATTATTAAGACTATTAGCATATGACCTCTAAAGGACATCCCTCTGAAAACCTCTTCCAGACTCATAACTGATGACAGCATTTACATTTAGAAAACGAACCAAGAGTACTCCCCTGAGCTATTGTAGGAAGCCTCAATATTTCCATGCCAGACAGAACAGATTACATTCCATCCTGTGTAATTAGCAAAACAAGAGTGCTGATATCAGCAGAATGAAGGCAACCCATCACCTTTGCTCACAAGCTTCAGGCTTTATGACAGAATGGGGCCATGTTACAGAAGAATGACGAGGATGCTCTTGATTGCAGTAAACATGGAAAACTGGACACTTAACAATTTAAACAAAGTGAAGGGAAAATGACCATAATTAGTTTTTACCATAGTTTGAATAAATGTAATTCCCTACTTTCCTTATCTCACTCCTGTGATCAGCTCATCAAGCAAGAACTGTAAAGACACCTGTTGCCAAAGAAGACGTGAAAATATTTAAGTGTTGTGACAAGCAACAAGAGCAGTTAAAGCGGTTATGGAGCATTTGTTTTACATTGAGGTCAAATGATTAAGATTTTAAGATTTCTTGAGAAATATTGTTGATGTGTACTACAGTTTTTCGACACCTTTATAAATGCCCATAATTTTCCCTTAAAAGTGATTGGTTGTCTGGATGAGAAATCACAGTTCAATATATCATATAGGAGACGAACATAGTGATATTTCAGAAGTAAAGAAAGTTTATATGATTTATGGAAAGTGTGCAAGAATTATTCAAAGGGGTAATGCCATGTTGAGCCTTTTTATAACTTTAACATTGATTTATAAGAGTTTATTTTTTATAAAAAATTTTTATATTTTTGTTCTTTTAAAAACAGGTTTAATTAATTCCATTGACAACATCACATGAGTCCTATTATAACATCATGTTCAGACATGAAGGGGTTGATTTCCCTCCCCCGGTAGTGATGCACTATCCACAACGCCTTCTCTCGTGATATCCGAAAACAATCGCGTGCGAGATTAAAAGAAGATGCTCAGTTCCAGGGTGTACAGAAAGTAAACATCTATATAACTGAATCATAGAAGTAATGTTGTATACTAGTGTTCCCTCCAAACGCCATTATAGTGTCTATCAATGTTGCCAGCTCTGTGCTCGTGTGTTAGGGTTAGCGAATTTGGTCATAATTAATCCTTCTCATTACTCTCACATCTCTTTGCATACACGTTGTGAATATGCAAATCACTAACCAATAGCTGATTAACTAGGGAGTGGCTACGAAGTTTGCTGCATGAAACTCTGGGCTGCAAAATGAAGAGATTGAATGAGATTTTAATTTAAAAATAGAGACTTTATAAGATAAATAATTACATTTCTCACACTACTAAAGAAATGTGAACGACATGTTATTAAAATACCACAATTTCACTGACCCTTGAAACTAAATTAGACATGTGCATACATTTATTTTCCTTTTATTTATTTAAAAACCTTTAGCACTAACTATTAAAACACAAAATGTGTTACCTCAGTGACATTTGACCTCCATACACAGGTGAACCCAATCAAGAAAAAGTATTTAAAGCAGGCCAGATTTCCTTTTTGGCATCTTATCAAAAGAGTAGCAATGTGAAACCCCAGGCCCCTAAACGTGTCGTTCTGTGGGGGGTGGGCTGGATATCTGGGTAGTTCCTGACCATATATGGGACTTGGCCTGAGGCAGACCCCACATTTCATTTGGGACATAGAAGGTTAGTCACGACACCTGGGATGTTTGGTCGCTGCTAGATGCTTGAGGTTTAGGGCACCTGTCCTGTAACACTCAATTACTTATGTGTATGTGTATATATATGTGTGTATGTATGTATATGTATGTATGTATTTGTGTGTGTGTATGTATGTATGTATATATGTATAGGTGTATGTATGTGTGTGTATGTATATGTATGTGTATGTATGTATGTGTGTATGTATATATATATGTATATATATATATATATATATATATATATATATATATATATATATATATATATATATATATATATATATATATATGATTACTAATTCTATTTATTATTATTATTATTATTATTATTATTCTGCGTGTTTATCTGCATGTATGTATGTATATTTATATTTGTATGCATATCTGTAGAAAGATGCGAACTACTTGGTGTCACACCCCCTGCACGTTCTATCAGCCCCGATCACCAGTCACATTCTCCAGCCAATACACGACGCACTCAATCACCCGAGTACTAACCAGACACACCTGGGCACTCATCACCGTCATCTGTTCAAGTCATCAACACCACACTATAAAGACTCACCCACGCCGTTCACTCATCGTCAGGTATCATCTTCACCGGATCGTATCTCACTCCGTCTTCTCATCCCGATCTTCTGCCAGGAGCTTCTGCTACTCGTTGCATCCAGAGACTAACCCCTGTTACCGGCTTGCTCTGCTCGAGGGAAGTAACGCTACTAACCACCTTGACTCTACATTGAACTGTTGCTAGTACTTCGGTATGAAGACTATTGTGTTTAATAAACACTGTGTGAATCACACCTTTTGCCTCTGCCTTCTGTGATCGGTGACACTTGGATGTAATAAGGTAGGTATCTAATATTATTTATTTTACTTATTCTCATTTTCAACTCAATCTTGACTCCTTCCCCCACAATTACCTCTCACCTTCTCTTTCCCCCTCCAAAACTTCTCTACCTCTGTTTTCCCCTCAATTACTTCTCTCCTCTTTCCCCTTTTTTTTTTATTAACACCGTCCTGTCCTGATGTATGTTTATATGATTGATTAATGTAATTATTGTGATGAATGCGAATGAAATAAATTAAAAGCTTCTATCCAGAGGAATAATCAATATATAATATCTTCAATTCTCTGGAAAGAGCAAAACTGACCAACTCATACGAAGCACCTCCTTCTCATGGGGCTGCTTTGAAGTAGGACAGGACAGGTAAAAAAAAAAAAAAAAAAAAAAAAAAATTTGAAGGCTAGCTCACAGATGACCTGAAAATAACGATTGTTGAATTTCGTAGTTTAGGGGAACGATACAGAAAGCTGTCTTAGAGATTTAAGCTCTCAGCTTTTACTGGGAGGAACATTATAAGGAACTGGAAGACCAGAGGCACAGTTCTAGTTAAGACATGAAGTCACAGACCAAGAAACTTCAGATAAGCATATTTTCCTGCAGATAGTGTCACTGTGCATCATTCAACTATTCAGCAGTTTACACAAGGAGATTCTGTATGGACGAATAATTCGGAAAAATACTTTATTTCTGCTAAAGCCACAGTTTTCCTTGAGGATAAGCACATTTTGTGAATAAGGTGCTGTGGACTGATTAATATGAAATAGTTATTTGGGCAAAAAAAAAAAACACTGCATTCCATAAACAGCTACCTGCTGTCAGATTTGGTGGTGGTTCTGTCAACCTGTGGGGTTGTTTGGCCAGTGCAGGGATTAGAACTAATCGCATAAATTCCATTCTCTAACAGCAGATTCTGGAGAACAATGTCCAGAAAAGATGACAAAGCTGAAGTAGTGCTAGGGCTGGATCAGGACAATGGTACTAATCACTGCTCAAAATCTATGAAAGAATTCACGTAGAAGAACAAGTACAAAATTCTGGAATGGGCATCTTGGTTCCCAGACCTGAATATTATTAAAAATGTGTGGTGTGACTTAAAACTGGTTGTCCATGCTCAGAAACCATCAAACCTGACAAAAAATGAGTAATGGTCTAACTTTGAAAAGAAGAACGGTCAGAATCCAGACTCGAATTGGAAGCTATTGATAAAGAGGCTGTCCTTTCTGCAAAAGGAGGATGTACAAAATATTGAGTTTTGTGATGCCTACATTTATGCACATGCCTAATTGTGTTAAAATAATTGTTGCATACTTTCCATAAATCATATAAACTTTATTTCCCTTCTTAATTATTACTGTGTTTGTCTGTATGATATAATCAAGTGAGATTTATTTTCCATACAACCAATTATTTATAAAGGAAAGTCATAGAAATCTAAAGGGGTGTCAAAACTTTGGCATACAACGATATTATGAAGCATCTAATGGATCCACAAGAATCCTTTGAAATGTTTTTTTTTTCTAATAACTTTCTTGGGTGTATTGTGAGCTACTGAGCAGACCTGGCCATGTCAAGGACTCCAGGCTAAATACAGCACTTTGGGCATCCCTGTCTGGCCCACATAGACATGAGTATTACTGCTGGGTATTTCGTTCCGGCCTCTTTTTTGTGAACTGGTAGACACTGTTTTATGTACCTAACAAGCAGTGTCTCAAACTCAATTCCAACAGTTTAGGAGAAACAACAGAGAATACATGCTCACCGCTGCCTTTCTATCGAGACCTGGGAACAGCCAACAGCCTCTGTTCAGAGGACGCAGTAATCTGGATAGTTGAGCGTATGATTAAAAGTTATGATAGGTAAACTCGGGCTAAGCCAAAGATTTGTACATCAGCATTAAAATTTAAACATCGGTGACCATTGCTTTCAAAAGCTATTGAGACAAGGAACTACTTAAGTCTACTGGAAGTGCCTGGAAGAGTGATAAAATAAACTGTGAAGACTAAGGGCTTGTCCACACATACCCTGCTATTTTGTAACTAGGTTTTTTTTTTCACGGTTACGCTATTAATCTATACATACCCAGATCAGTGTTTGACTGCAACTGGGTATTTTTAAAATGCCACTCAAGGTGAAGTATTTTGGAAATACTGGTGAATCGTTTTTTGTTTAGACAGCATTGCCATGTTTATTTTAATTATAAGCGTATCATAAGAGTTTGGAGGAGTTAGGAGTTTGTTGTTGATGCGGTGTCATCCCAATGACAATGGAAAACAGAAGAGTGTCGATAGCACTTCTGGTGTGTTTCAGCATTTTGCTAGCTTGTGCGGATAGGATTTTTTTGTAAACAGGTTAAGAAAATTGCTTGGCACACGTGGACATGGCGTAACAAAATACAAACTAATCAATAGGAACAGAACAAATTAACACACAAAGATAATTGTAAAGAAAAACAAAATTGACAGGTGAAAAAACTTAAATAGGCAGAGATGAAAACGTAATGTAAACTAAACCGTTACCAAGATAAAAAAAAAATGGCCTGGCTGATATCTTCAGTTTTCCAAACTTACATCTAAACAACAAAAAAGTAAAAAAAAAAAAAAACAAAAAAACAAAAAAACTATATTTGTTTAATCGTAAAAACAAAAAAAGCTAGCTTATAGTATTTTGTCTGAGTCAGAAAAGCCGAAAGCCATTTTGCCAAAACAAAGATGGCAGTAATGGCCATAGGCTCTCTCACTCCCTTCTCTTCCTGTTTCTCATCCTGAACAGATCAGGAGAGTCAGGAGCACGACCCGCTGCCCACACGGCAATGAAAGAAAACCGAATCAATCCCTGTAGGAAACAGTGCTAGCCCACTTACCACTACTACAGTCAACATTATCTACTGTACAGCTGATGAGTCACTTCTGGCCATATTGTGAAAATACCAAATGATGCTTTTTTTCTGCAGGATTAGAGAGATTTGTGAGTCTTTTCATATAACCTTTTAAAATGTCTTATCTCAATCACCATATAATTGAATCTGTGATCTAACAAGAAGGTTATTCGCATGAATGGAAGATGTCATACTGCAAAAAAGGGTTTCTTTTTTATTTGGGCTGTAATAGTATCCGCACAGTTTAATGTCAGCATTAAAATTTGGGTCAAATTATCTTGGAAAACTGTGTGTTCCTGAGGCTGGCAGAGGCAATATTATCAAACTGCAGACTCAACACCAGCGGCAACGGGCGAGTGATTTGGGTGTAGAGAGGAGGTTCAGTTATTTGGGGTTAGGAATAGCGGTATATATGGGGGTACAGAGAGGGGTTGGGCTGTTAGAGTGAGGGAGAGGTGGTTGGGGTTAGAATGGGATTTAGGTGCAGGGACTGCTCTGAGAACTTGGGGTGACACTGGCCAGTCCCTCTGTCAGGTCAATCCTACTCCACTACAAGTTAAATATAAAGATTCAAAGTCCAACAGTTTTTTTATAATAAAAGGTTTACACTTTATTACCGCTATATAGAGAAACTAAATCAACATGGTTCATCAAGGAAGTCTAAACTAAATTATGAACAATGAAAAAGTACATATCAGGTATACCAAAAGCCTTTAAGGATCAACAGCAGCACAACAGAATAATAACAAAAAAGACAATAGAGTTAACAACAGTTATTATTTCACAAGTAAGTGAAAATGGAGGTTAGCACAAAAGATAAGGTTTAAATCTATACCGCAACAAGTTTGGGGCGCACAAAAATCTACAGTCGAGATTCACACAGACTCGGGGAAACTTTGATGTCTGTTCTGATGAATGGACAAGCTTTCATATGAGCTTTTAAGTGAACTCCTCACTCAGAATGCATGTGATCTCAAGTCCATTCGGATCCTGTCCAATCAGCTGCAGAGGAGACTGAGCGGAGAGATTGAATAACAGTACACACAAATATTAACACAGGAAACATACAATAAATACATGCTGCGTGTTATGGGTGTGAAATGAGACTTTGGGTGTCCCGAAACATAGTATACATAAAAAAAAAGTCTCCAAGCCATGCCCGGGTGTATACTTTTTCCAGTTAGCGCAAATCGATGAACTCTTAACAGGCTAATATTACCCACAATCCACAGCGCTTGAGCGGAAGGAGTTTCCTCTGGTAACCAACGAAAAGAGCACTCTCCGTAAACATGACTCATTTATAAAGAAGAAGAACATAAATAAATAAATATCAATATAGAGAGTGTTATATCTATTATTAGAACATTTTTAATGAAGTAATGGGAAAGAACAAGTTAAGTTCTTGTACACAATGTGCACAAATGACAGGGCACAACCACTTTCGCAACGTGATGTTTCA
Organism: Danionella dracula; assembly: GCA_900490495.1. Classification (NCBI taxonomy): domain Eukaryota; kingdom Metazoa; phylum Chordata; class Actinopteri; order Cypriniformes; family Danionidae; genus Danionella; species Danionella dracula. The sequence goes on from UELW01000556.1 coordinate 11,591,390, forward strand.
GTCCGTCCCAGATTGTGCACAGTCTCGTCTCACACACTAAAAGTATGTACATTTATTTCTGAAAATGAGTATCTAGTTTAAGGGTGCAGGAAAAGTGTTCGCATTGGGATTCAGCAACACATTTCTCAAGAAATCACATGTAATAGGACGTCACATATTATTCCAGGATTTTTAACAAGGTCAAGCATAACCACCAAAGCAGGGGTTACCAGCTTTGATCCTGGAGGACTACTGCCCTGCACATTTTTGGTTCAACCATCATTAAACATTAATTTTGGTCATCTTGGCTTGTCTGAAGCTATGTATGCAGCTATGTCCGAAGTAGTATTCATAGTAGAAAATGGTTGCAACTAAAATGTGTACGGCTCCGGACCTCTCGGACCGGAGATGGTGACCCCTGTACTAGAGTAAGCCAAGAGCTTGGCCAACAAAGGCTTTCTGTGTTTTATTCCTAATCAAAATAAGTCTAGCATTTGATACTGACCTCCATGATTCTTTGCTGTGCTGGGGTTCCAAGAACCGAGTGCAGTATTTGTGGCCATCCTTCGATGACAAACCCAGAAATAAAACATGCACATTTCAATCATAAAACATCGTACACATCTCATTGTGTAAATGAAAAAGGAAAGCATTCAGCACTGCAAAAAGCAAAGCAAATGAACAAAGCCAGCAGATTTGCACTTAACAAGATTTAGAGAAACAAAGCAATGAGGAAAGTGGGGGCCACTAACAAGATTAGGAAGAACTGCCTGCATCTTCAGAAATGTGTATTCACATGGAAGCTCAATAAAAGACAAATAAACTGTGCCCCTGTGACTATAGGACATAGTTGTCTTATATTGTGTTGATTATGCTCCAATTGACACAGTGAAGAAAGTTGGGGTGCTTTGGTTGTTATTTTCCTCATAACAAATATAATCAAGTGAAAGCTCTTGTTGTTTCACTCATAATAAATGCGATCTAGACGGCACAGATAAAACAGAGTTAAAACAGCTCGGTCAGCAGCTCTGGTGGCTTATTATAAACAAGTAAAAGTATCAATGATCAACTTTGTAAAAATAAATACATATTTAAAGACAACAAAAGTGTTTTTGACCTTAGATGCGCGTCAACCAATCCCCATAAATGCTTTTGTTAATTTTTGTAATGGACAGTTGCTTCAGCTTGGTGTTCGGGAGACTAGAACCTCGAATGGCGACGAAAGCTAGCTTCATTAAAGCTGAGAGTTTATATACTGTTCATTTGGTTGAATATAGATATACAGTTACCAATTGTTCCATTAATTCTTTCATTTGTCTCACAAAGACTACAGTTGTTGTTAGCAGGCATCTCGAACAGCTTGGCTCTACTCTCTTACGTACTACTCCTGCAACTACCGAAAAGATTCCATTCCCAGTGCATTGGGTACATAAACAACCAAATGTTAGCGACCCGGTGGAGACAGTTCTAACGATATTAAACTTCGGCAGACTCTCAGTATGAGCTATGCATCAGACAAACGGAACTCTCCTGACTCTGCCATTTCAGGTGTTTTTAATGTCAAGACACAGTTACATGAAAGACAAAATGGCCCAAAACCATTGTTATTCATTGTTATGTGAAGGGATTGGAAATAGTGACAACTTTTATTAGCATTTTATGCTCTTTTTTAATCAATAATTGAATAAATAATCTCAATATTATCATCTTTTGAAAGCATTGTGCCAAACAGTTTGTTGGTTGTCTCTAGTCAGCTATTCAGTTACATATGTCCTCATTTGAAATGTTTCTTGTTTGCATTCTTGTTGACCTTTTGCACATTTTGCTGATATTCAAAATAAGTTCTCTCCTCGGGGGAAAAAATGTTTCTCTGCTCTGCTGCTGGTATTCAGAAGAAGAATAGAGGCCGCTTCTAATCACCATTGCTGAGATTAACGCCTCTCAATCCATCGAAACAAAGGCAGGGAGATTTCAGGAGGGCCTCATTCCATAGTGCCAACCAACTGAGACCCAAAAAAACAAAGATGAAGAGGATTTTTATGTTTGCATTTGTTGCTCCATTTCTGGCATAAAACACATTTTGGGGCTCAAATTAAATTGCTGGGAACTCAAAGCCTGTGTCAGTGAAATGTTCGGCTTTCATGGGATGTTATTTAAAGCAATATGGAATCAAGAAAAGTCAGAATAGGATTTTAAAGCCACTTCCGGTCTCAGAAGATTACTGCATTTGGTAAATGATTTCAAAGGAGCCCCACTAGTATTTGGCACTACATTTGTGAGTGTTGCAAAGAAAAGAGATGCAAAAGATTTTTAAACTCATTTAAACCAAACTAGTTTATAGATATTGATCTAGAAATGCCCTACTTTGCCAAAATATTAGAAATCATGTGTTACAGTCACTTCCATGGTAACAGATGGATAAAATATGGCACCTATGCACTCAGCAAGTTTTTACAATTATTTGAGAAAGAATGTCTTGCTCTCAGGAGATTTGCACATAACAAGCACAGAACTGTAATTGGATGCCAACAAATCTTCGAGAACTTTCATTGCCTCTAAAAACTCCAATCAACTGTCAGCTTGAAGAAATATGGAAGTGTTTATGAATGACAGCATTATAAACTGATAAAGTGCTCTGATGCTGGAGTAACAAATCATACTTCTCCATTGCTCAATCTGAGGAATGAGTCTGGGTTTGTTGTTGTTTTAAGAAGCTGGGTTTGGTCTGTTTTGTTCCAGTGAAAGGAACTTTAGCAAGCCAAGAAACTTTGGATACCTTCTGCTGGTGCCAGGTTTTACTCTATCAAACTCTATCACTGAAGCCCTAAAAAATAAAATCTAGCTTTAACACAAGATTTGAGTGCTCTGACCTCTCCAATCTGTGCTTAGAAGTTAACTTACATCGGAGGGGAATCCAGAATTTCACCGAATAGACTGGAACTTCTGGTTTCGCACCGTTGTATGCGATCTCATTCAAGTGAATGGAGCTGATTTCATAGTCAGACTACGACACATCTTGGCCACACACAACAAGGTATTTGTCCTGCTATCTTAATTCTTAAATTATATTAATTGCATAAGTCCTGTCATTATGTGGTCCATCATTGGCCATCACACTGACTAATAGCTCACTGACATTTGTATCTCTGTGAGGGTGAAAACATGATGAAACGTGTGCAAGTTTAAGTTGACTAGACTCAACTTGATGAAAATAATAATGGGTAGGTGCTTACTTAGGGCGTCACAGTGGTGCAGTGGGTAGCGCTGTCATCTCACAGCAATAAGGCTTTCCTGTGTGGAGTTTGCATGTTCTCCCCGTGATCGCGTGGGTTTGCTCCGGGTTTCCACACAAAGTCCAAAAACATGCGGTATAAGTCAATTGGGTGAACAAAATTGTCCATAGAGTATGAGTGTGTGTGAATGTTTCCCAGTGATGAGTTGCGGCTTTAAGGGCATCCGCCGCATAAAACATATGCCATAAGAGTTGGCGGTTCATTCCGGTGTGGTGACCCCGAAAGGGAAAAAGCAGACAAGATAATGGATGAATAGGTGCTTACTTCTTGGTGGGTTATTTTTTACATGCTTCCAGTTCTAGAGTTATCTGGAGAGTGAATGCCTCGGATGAGCTTCACTAACAAAAACATCCTCAGAGATTCAGTTTCTGTTCTTAAAAACTGCACTTCACTCTGATCAGATCCAACAGAACAGATGAGCTGACATCTGGCTCCATTTCCTGCTTTTCCTACTAATTTAAAATGTATCATCTGTAGCCTGTATAAACCATGATAAAAATATGGTAACAAGTTTATTTTTTGTTTAAGTTCAAAGCCACATCTGTATACTAGTTTTTTTAATTATTAATCAACGTCAAATGCAATCTGGTAACAAAAATGTTATCTACTAACAATTTTTTTAATATTTAATTATTTTTTATTAAATATTTTAACATGTAAATATGCAAAACCATCAGTTTATGCCTGAGAGAGAAAAAGAGAGAATGGTAAGAAAGGAAAGTTCTAAAACAAAGGGAGGAAATGAATACAAATTTATTTAAAATGTAAATATTTAGATTTATACATGCACATTTCCCACACAAGCATAAATAATGATTAATAAAATTAACACTTTAATTTTGAGGTGTGACAATTTTAATAGAAATATATTCTGTTCACTGTAAAAGCAATTCAACATGTTTTACATTTTTTTGATTGATGAAAAAATATTGCTGAGTAAACTACATTGTAAATCATTATTAGTTGCAGTCCTACCCACATGCAAGAGAGTTTTCATTCTTCACTTCATACTATTTTCATCCAAGTAATTAACGAACAGTCATGAATTCATAGCAAGCTTAAAGTTTTGCACATAACTTCTTGTTAAATAAGCTGCTAACTTTGACCTCCAAATAGCTTCATTGTCCAAAGCCCATTCTAGTCTAGGATCTATAAGCTTGTGTGCTTGTGTTTTTGTTGATTGGACAGTGTAATATCTTTAAAACTGTACTCAAATGTTTTTGTAGTGACTAAAACTATTACATTTTAATGACAAACATGACTTAACAATTGTAATTTTCTTCCAAAAGACTAACCCTAAGACTTAATCATAGATGGCTGTCAAAAACAACGCTGATGTAGAAGAAGTTAAATTATTTGCTGGATATTTGAGGCCATACCAATGAACCAGGAATGACCTAAAATAGTCATGTGACATGAAAATTGGAAATACTGATGCTGTAATTGGCCTGCAGAACAAATCACTTTGGATTTCAATATGAATTTGTTATCAATACAGTTTATCAATGGGAACTTAAAGGTGCCAAATTATGCTCTTTTGAATTAATGTATAATAAATATTTGACTCCTCTAGACTTTCACTGCACCTTTAATAACCTACAAAAAGCAGTATACGTCATAAAAAACATCTTTGAATCACCTCAAACGGTTATTCTTCACCAGACGTCACTGTGTATCCCTGTTCAGTTTCCGCCACACTCCCTGCTGAGTTTTGCTTGTTGGCACGCAGAAAAGCCACTCATTTAACCATTATTCAGCGCAGTCCTACTACGGCTACACTTCAGGGGTTAGTCATCACGTACCTTCTTCATTGAGGTGCATTAGCTGAGTTAACATGATACAGCACCTTCAAGGACACCTGTCCTAACTATTTAGTCTTCACAATTATCCTCATCAAAGTGGCTTCAGAATTTTTATTTGTCTGCCCAATTTTTTAAACAGTGCCTTAAATCTTTCCATCAACTTACAATTTATATACTGCATTGCTTCTAATGATACTCTCCCCCTATTTGACCCCTGGAAGAGCATTTAAATGCCCTTTTTGGCTCATTAAAACTACAATGGTTTTGGTAGGTATCTCAAAGTCAAAACTCATTTTAAATTTCTAACTTATTCATCAGAGTATTTGCGACTAAGTCTAAAAGTGCAAAACATTCACACATGTTATAAAGTTCATAGCAGCTATGTTATGTTTATGTCCCCCGTTCCTATACCCTTCAGAAGGGCACCTGACCTTTGTGCTCATTAAGTGCTCATGATTTTCCTGCTGACATCTCAATGTCAAAATCCCAAAACTTCATTAACCAGAACTTCACCTCTGCCTGACATCATGTAGTTCAGGATGATTAAAAAAGTGATTCGGTCAAGAAGGGGGAAAAAAGCTCCTCTGAGACAGCTCACCTAAAGCTATGAGTTTTGAAGTTGTGAATTGGATTAGTATGTTTGGGTCATTTGTAGTATTTACAGAGGCACCCTGTGATCTTAATTTCACATGAATTCACAATGTCAGTAGTAATTCATTTCCGTAAATTAAAATAAAATCTCTATAACAGTATTTGAAACTATGATTGACATTAAATAGACTTCAAAAAAAGTTTGATGTGAAAAATTTGTCAAAAAGTGCAAAATCAAATGGATTCAGTCTAAGTGACATGCAGATATCTTGTGAAGATTCTAACTCAAACCTGAATTACTGTGGCACTCCCGGGATAAAATTGGTAACATTGCCAAACTGAGCAGCCGTAAAGCTCAAAAACTAAATTAAATACAATAAATAACTTGTTAGTTTGAATGATGATATTTGGTGTCACAAATCTGGGGGAAAGAGAGCAACATTCTTCTTCATTTAATCTTGTTATACAGTTGATTCAGAAATCTGATATTTAAATGCCAAGTAGGCCTACTCACTTTTAAAAGGTCAAGTAGTGCTCAAAGCACATAGAAATATAACATGAGCGTTTATTTGCTCTTGATATAAAGTACCCCATCGCAAATTATGCAAGCACATGACATCAATAGCCTGATTTGTGATCTAGGGATATCTCAAAGTGTTCAACGAAATAATGGCATGTCCACGAGTGCGACAGTCTTGATTGCAGCCATAAAATAAGCTGCACACGCAGGAACTTTCCGGTGTCTATATTTAAGCATGTTGTCTGGCACTCCAAGCTGCTCTTGATGTGTTGGCACTTGTGTTCAGGGACAGCACACGCTTCAGGAACGGCTCCAGGGACTTCTGACACTACAGAGCAAATGCCAGCCAGTTCTGCGACAATTGTGTACGTGTGCGCTGGTTTAAAGAGTTCCAGCCACAGACAGGCATCTCATTAGAAAGCCTCGACAGACGGCTAGGTACAGGCCCTCAACTCACAGAGCCTTTGTTCGGGGCAAAAGATTCTTTCCGGGAGATATATTTATTCCTTGAGAGGGAAGGAAAGTGGATGAACACAGACACCTCAGACCTAAGAAAGGGACAGTTGACCGGTCAGGTATATGTTAAAGATTTAATATGTATTTTTGTGGCAAAACCTGGTACTGCAACTGCAAAAATAGTTTACAATAAGATGACATTCATCATCATTAGTAAATTAACTGTTCTATTATGTTGAGTTATTGGTGCATTAATGAAGAGTTTCCATATGTATTAATCACAAATACTTGTCAAAGAAATCTTATTAATCAAACAGCTGTTTACCACATTATATAAATAAGGAAACAACTTCCTCATATTCAATTTATAAAAGGAGTTTGATTCTGATATTTTATTAAGGCACATAACAGGCAGCTCAGGAACTTTTATTATTTTTATCGGATGTTAGGGGTAAGAAATATAATATAAAATGTTTCGATTAAAATAGTTTTTTAGCAACATCATAAAAATAAACATGTTTTTTAAGATTTTTTGTTTTTTTTTGACAATGGATGAACTTACCGAAAGCGCTATGTAAAATATCAAGGTTTGAAAATGGATCAATGGCACTCTGATTCCGCTTCTGTCCATGTTGTAAGTCTTTTGTCCCTTCTTCTGATAAAGCAAGCATTTGGAAGAAACATGACATGATTCACCAAAGGTTAAACACAGGACGTTCAAAAACACAAAGTTCTATAAAAATTGTTATCACATCACGAAAATCACATTTTATCATATCATATATGCTTTATGTAACTCAAAGTGCTCCATATTTACTAAAGATCTTGTACAATTGAGAAGACAAGGACCAAAAATAGTAAAAAAAAGATCTTAACCATACAAGGTCAAGTAGGAAAAACTGAAATACTAAAATGCTTTTACTGAGTACAGCTGCCCCTCCGTGCCTCACCATTTCACACACACTTTCTCCATCCATTACTTCAGACGGATCGCTAACATACGTAACATACGTGCTTATATTTAGCCTAAAGACCAAAGTCAACCATCAGTAGCACCCCAACTTAAATTTGACATTATTTATTCTGAATAAATACATATTTTATTGGGAGCTCTAAAGTGTGCTCTTACCTTCTTGCTTAGTTCCTTGCAGTTGTTTAAAAAAAACGATCTGCAAGTGAAGTGAAAAGTTGGCCAGATATGGAGGAACCCATACCCGTAATTTATGCTCTGCATGTAACCCATCCCAGTGTACACACGCACACACACACACACACACACACACAGCAGGGAACAAACACACGGGAAACACTCACACGGAGCAGGGGGCAGCCATAGCTGCGGTGTCTGGGGAGCAGTCGGGGGAACTGGTGCACAGCTGTGGTTGGTGAAGATGTGAGCACATGTGTTTCATCACTCACCACATCCAACTTCTGGGGATCAAACCAGCAACCTTCTGATCACAAGACGATGTCCTTATCCACCAGACCACAACTGCCATATGAGTAATTGAATGGAAGCTTCCGGGAAGTACCTCTGCAACCAAAACCAAAACAAAAACTCAGAGCTGAAATGATCAGTAAAACATTCATCTTTCATCTATGAAAAAAAAAACATTCTTAAAACATCCTTTAAAAAACATGTCAAGAAATGTTTGATCTTTTCATGAATGTGTGAATTTAATGAATTTAAATTCTCCATTCCTTCCTTTATCTGTGGCTTGTTCTGTAGTTAAAGGTCCCATACTATGCCCTTGTCATAGCACTTAGAAAGAATATTTAAGCCCCTATACTAGCGCTGCACTGTTAATAACTTTCAAAATGCAATATTTTTTATAAACAACGTCATTGAATCACCTCGTATTCTTGGCCTGGCAAACAACTGTTTACACCGATCCTTCTCACAGACGAGCTTTCCAATGCTCTGCTGTTAGTCCGAATTCAACAAAAACAAACACAACGAGGAGCGCTTTTAATGTTATTGTTTTAATACACAATAATCGACAAACATCAGTCATGCGTGATGTAACAGAGCCTTATGTGTGTGAACCAGAGCCCAGCACGGAGTTTGAGTCCACAGAATGAACCAGAAACTGATGAAAAAAGGCTCCTCAGCTACGAGTTCACAAGGTAAATCAGATGCACTTACTCTTACCCTGTATGATTTCTAATGTCAGTGTACTGTTTTATTAATTATTTTGTTATAGCTGTACTTGTGACAAATCCCATAGAATGCTAATAGAAGATCTGGTCGCGATCTTTACTTTTTGACGTGCAAGCCTTGCACAATAAGGTGCAGTAATATCCTGTAGTGTGCGTTCCACACGATTGTTGAATCTTGTGTGCAAAGATCTGGTTTCAGAGTCCATTTACCTTTGACCTTTGCTTCTGTCACAGCCACATTGTGCCAATTTTACTAAATACTTTTATTTGAGGTCAACATTTTCTAGATGTTTTTTTAAAAGTAAATGATTGTTTTAAGTTTCCTTGAGTCTTCACCATCCAATGACAGTCATGATTACTGGTGTGTGAGGGTATTGACCCTGTGTGTTTTATTCTTGTAATTGTACCTTTGGTAAAGGTTTTTTGTACATGGTTGTGTCACACTTAACTTTTATGAAAGAGCAGGATGAATAAATCAATCCAAATTAAATGTTATCTTAAAATACAAAAAAGTCGATTTAATGGAATTTAAGCTCAAAATCCGGCCATTATTTAGCTGTTAACATTAACCAAGGCTCAGAGGAGATACCCACTGAGAGTTTTACTTCATTTTTAAATGTCAGAATCATTAAAGTGTTTTTGTCTTTTTCGTTCATTTATCTTTAGAATGTATTAAATAGTGTTGTTAATGTATAAAACGTAAAGTCATGTACTTACCAGCAAAAGCTATTAGATTTTTAATCATTTTAGTATAATTGATTTTATGGATTATTGTTGTCAATTAGTCCATAAATTTCAAACACTTATGAAGCTCAAACCATAGTCAATATTGCTTGGAAGGATTGTACTGAATTTAATGTTTTTGTAATTTTTATATTCATCCTAACAGGACAAGCGCTTTCTTACATGCACTGTTCAAACGAGGGATGAAGGAGCAGCAAAAGGAGCTCTCTATATTGCAAAAGTAAACGCATTCAATATTTTAGTTCCCACACATCTTGCTGTGTGGTCAGAGGACTCATGAACCGAGTCTCTATTGTACCCAGAGGACAACCTAATGGAGACATTGCACAATTGAACAAAATGCTTTCAGAAGGTCATCATACTACACAAACACCGGAGACATTGCTATTTGTTCATGGAGGCCATCGATTCCCTCTGCACTGCGCCTGTGTTTACTGAAGCCCTCCTCGTTTATTTCACAGCTCTGTCCTAAAAAAAGAAACCAGCAGGGTTATCTCTGCATTATTAGCACTGCGCTGACATCAACGTTATAATTACAGACCTCTGTTGAATCCTCACTAATGGCCAATTATAATCATTAATAACTTGTTCTCCTCATAATGGATCATTAGCTGATCAATGCGCATGTTTTATTAACATTGTGAGCCTTGGCTTTGGTTGTTTGGCCCTTCTCCTGATTTGACAATCTTGTGTGCTTGTCACCTCTGTTCCCTGACAGGACATTTGGACGAGATGAAGCTCATGGTCTCAGCTTGCTCACCTCGTCCCATTAACATGGCCGGCGGGAGCGGTAGGTATTGGCAGCTTGACAGATCTTCCTCTCGGGTGCGGTGTGTTGGAGCTGATTAACGGCTTCTGTCATGAAGGAATGTGCTGAGGAATTCACATCATTCACATTAGCATCTCCTGAAAAATGAAACTCGCAGCTCGCTTTCTTTACGAACCTCAAAATGATTCACTGAGTCGCGACCTCTTTTCTGACGGAGGGATTTCAGTGTGTAATGGAGAAAAAGCATTTAAATATTTTTTGATAATAAAAAACATTTTTATTGCATATCTAATAACTTTTAACAGTTATTAATTTGATACTGTATTTTTTCTCATCTGTTTTGCTCCATCTGTTATTCAGTACATCAATCCGTTTATTTAGAATTTCATTTGAATTTTTCTTTTTACAAATACTGGAAACCATTAATACATCTATCAATTATTTGTGATTTCTATCCATCCAGCAATAGTTCATTGTATATTCAAATGAGCCCATCCATCTATCTGCTCTATCCATTTATCCAACTTTTCACAAGTTTTTCCAATGAATCATTTCAAAAATAGAGCGTATCCATCCATCCTTCTTCAATGACATCGATGGTTGATTCTGTGCGTTCACCCGTGACTGTTACGTACATTGTGTGATTCACTTATTTGGACACATCGTCAGTGATAGACCATGGCTGTCACAGTGGGATATTCAGAAGCTTCAGCAATTGACCATCTCCCACAAGCAACCACAACAGGGATGATCAATACTCAATCTGTCTACAAGAAGGGTTCCTCTATTGCTTTTCCCTTCTGATCCACAACCATCTCAATACCTTCTCAATACTGTACAAATGTCTTTCATTTTAGATGCTACTGTGATTTACAGGAGGCTGTTGAGATTTTCTTGCAAATATCCTTCTCCAACATTCATTGGTAGACATGGTGGATGTCAATCTTGTCTATGACAGTCTTCCATTGAATCTCTATATATTCTGATAAACCACTGTTTTCACTTTTTTATTTACCCATGTGTCACACCTTAACATTTAACTTTGAATGGTTATAATGTTCTATGCTAAGTCTCATGGAAATTTGAATTACTTGTAGACATCCAAACTTAGTTGCCACTGAAATACCGATGGTTTCTAACAGACCTACTTAAACAGACCTACTCTCCTGCTCTTAGAAATGATCTTTTGTCTAGATGGTCCTAGGCATTAACTTGTGTTTAATGATGTAGTAATATTCTATATCTTTCATGAAGTCAACTGTACTGACAGTCACCAAGCACTTTAGGGAACTGTCTGAGGATGTGACAATAGGATCTGGTTCCAGACACAGATGTAAACTCTCAGCCGTGCATTCTCAGATCAACAGACTTGAGTGTAACGGGAAGATCGACCAACTTGTGTGTAAGATGGTCTACTGATGGCATACAGACTGGGTTCTCATCTTTTCCTCATTAAACAGAGTTTGACAGGCTGGGAAAGATATAAATCAGAGTTGATTCTTCATGGTGTCTTTTATATCTGGTCCATGATTACCTAGATCCCAACATCTGAATTGCTTGCTGACTTACCTCTTCATTCCTTTAAGTCTTCTGTAGTGGGTTGTTGATTTGACACTGCTGTGCACCACTGCCTACTGTCTCTTCCACTTCTGGTACCCTTTGCCTTTTGTTTACTCGATCACTTACCTTTTTATGGCAACTATAAAGTCCTTCTTAATACTACTAATAGCATTTGTTTGTTTTTGTTCCTCAAGAGAGTTATAATTCTCAAGTTTTTAGGAAAACCAAAGCACCATCCAAGGTGCTTGTATGAACCAAAGGGGGTTCATAAATCACCTATGGTCACTATATCCTTGTTAGGATGCCATGTTGACACAGCCAGGCTTTAAACTTCCCGGGCCTAGTTTAATCTGGCCTGATTGGCTGATTGAATTCTGCCAGCTGTTTGTATGGAAGCAGCTTTCAGAAAGCAGTCAAATGACGTTCCAAGGTTCTCTAAAGCATCAATGAAATCTCAGTGTTTCTTAGGTAAAGTTTGAACTTATCTATTACTTTCCTCCTTTTAATTACCAAAGTTATGGATTTCTAAACACCATCCCTTTCCAGCAGTTTAACTTTCTAAAGCGTAGAGACTCCACCTGCATTCTTAATTATATCCATCCATTCATATCCTCCATCATTGTATTCATCAATCTAACCCTCAAATAAATACCCATCTATGGTCAATTACTTAATTCCATTTATGCTTTCATCCTTGGCATCAATCTGTCCAGAAATTCACACCAAATCTATCCAATTATCAAATCATACATGAATAATTTCATTAATATATTTTGAACAATTGTTCATAAATTACCCAACATTTATATTTTGTTATTCTCTTCATCTTGTCATCTATCAAAAACTTCATCAATCTGCTAAAGGTTCTTTGCATTTGAAATCTGTCCCTTTGCTTAGCATCCTACAGGCATCAGCCAAGCTCGGCCATTAAACATAACTTTTACTTTAGCTATGAAATAATAAGCATCATGTGCATTGTTCTAACCTCAGTACATGCATACTCAAAATACTTTTTAATAGCTTATTCACACCTGAAATTTTCTGGTGCTGAAGAATAAGAAGAGATGAGATCTGGTAAGTCAAAACTGCTTGGGTTCTTTGACTTGACTTGTGTTTGATGCCTCACTCAAAACAGATCTTGAGAGCTGCAGTTGTTCATCACAGAGTTTGGTGAGGCCAAAAGGCAATGGATAAGAATTAAAAAGTAGCTTGAACTCATTCAAGAGTTACTTTTGAAGAATTGCAGTTTGATGCCTAAACTGGTTAAGGTCCCCATTGGGAGATTGAAAGATTAAATCCATTTGATGATGCAAATCAAAGGTCAGTGGGATCACAGATAAACTTTACCTCACTGCCATTTCGTTCTACTACCTCACTTTGAGATCTCTTTGTTTTCCCTGCAAGAAACAGGATTCAGCAGAGCTTGAACTTGTATGCCTGAAACTAGTCAATAAGTTCTACCTCAGATGAGCAGATATAGTAAAGTAGACAGGCCACAGTGGAGTGACAGAATTACAGACTGGGTCCTCTGATTAAGTCTGTTCCCTATCAGCACTGAAGATAAATCACAGCCGCACCAAATGCCTCTCACTCACACACATTAACAATACGATAAGAGTTTTAGATAACCACTAGATATCAGCACACACACAAAAACTGGCAGGTACTTGAAAACATTGCCAAGTGAAGTTTCTGCGTCAACAAAAGCAAATAGGTTTTAGGAGCAGACATCTCATTCTTGATATACACCAAATCCACATTCTTACAAAAGAGATGGTGGTGAGATAAAGTCACCTGATATTGGCATTCAATGAGCATAATAAATAATCCTAGGAACCAATCAAGTCTTTAATGGTTCTTTTCACGACTAGGAATTTTGCCGTTGTAAGGAGGGAGACTAGAATCTGATATGGCAAAGGGAGACCATTCCTCCTTCACAGGCATACTGGCGTAAAATAAATAGAGAAGAGGAGAAAGAGCTTTAAAATAAGAGAGAAGCCAAGTGAAGGCTGATACGTTATTTTCCTCTCCTTGTTGTTCTCTAAAAGGCATGTACATTGATGGTCATTTGCTCTTATAACATTTTCATCCTTTTCTCAAGTGTTTCACACTAGGAGGCATGCAATGTAAAAATGCCTGTTGCTGTGAAACATACTTTCTGAAGATAAATCTGGTTAAATCAAAGCGAGTGATGAGAAAACATGCAAGTGAATCAGAAGAAAACAATCTGAAGTTGTAGAGAAGTATAGCAGAGTCCATTACAACATCACAGGTCTCCAGCAGAAACACACTAGAGAATGGAGGCATGTGAAAACCACTCTTGCTTTACTGAGCGCGTTAAGCTCAGAAACTGGTTAAGCTCAATATGGCCATTTCTGTTGTTCCTTGACACCTCAACAAACTAGACTATCCGAAATTAGCATACATATATTGTCTTATTCGTACAATTATTATTATCAGCAACACATTATCATATTTTATTTAGCTTTGAAAGATTGTTGAGTTGATATAGAGTGTCATTAGAATTGCAATGGAAGCCAACCCCATGTCTATTTTGATTAGTGGCAGGATGAGGAAGGACAATAGAATGGCTCCAAAACTCCTTGTGGTACTCTATACAATTGTTGGGTTTATAGACGATGGCACCATCCATCGCCAAAGGCAGATAGACGTCACGATGCTGAGCCGGGATCACCATCCAAACCCCACCCCAAACACATTACACACACTAAAAGCTAAATAAAACTCATGCTTTCAATTTTCACATCTATACTTATTTTCTTATTATGAAGAAAATATTACAATATAACAAAGTGAACTCCAAACTAATTATGCAAACTGTGTTTACATTAGAAAAAGAGACATTCAAAATCAGCAGGAAAAAAACTAATTATTTTAATTAAAATTGATTACATAAACTACACCAAAAATGCCTTTTTGGGGTTTTAACTCAACAAACAGAAAAACATGTTTAAATTGTTATGGACACAAATACTAACATTTTCACATTTTCTGCCTTTAATAAGCGTGAAGTGGAGTAACAGCATTACCTGCTGTGCAGAATACGTTCAGATGGAGCACTATCACACATACACAAGTATTTATGGGCGATATTGGACATTAGAGGATTATCGCAAGGCGTAGCACCAGAACCGAATTCCTGCGGCTCTTCTCTAGCCATTCGGGGCTTTGTGATGGACTCTCGCATGTTGGTGTGGGTACCATTTCAGCAACCACTTAGCTCGGGTGGTTTCACGTGATTTCCTCAGTATCTTGGGTCAAGAAAGGCTGGTTTGGGCATCTCTTCACGTTATTGATATTTGCCTTCAATCTGCTCTAAGATGATGTGCTTCAGGTCGGCTGTGAGATTCACGGCTTGTTCTGAACTCTCTTCAAACCACTTCAGACGTTTCTTGTGGAAGTCTTCTTTCATTCGGTCTAGAGTCAAAATATTGCCAGATAGGTGAACGTACTCCTTTTTTTACAAACCAAAATCCTTGACGCCATTATATTAGAACAAATCACTGTGCCTGTTCATGCCAGAGTCCCGCGGACAAGGTGATTGACAGGTGGTAATTTCTGTGTAACTTACATTTATTTATTTAGTGTCTTTGTTATTGGTAAAAAAAAAGACCATGCGGGCAGGCTTCAACTAATTAGTTTGTTATGAAATAATTAAAGAATACAACAATACCCCCTCGCGATGTTTCTTATTAGATATCCTATAATGCCAGATCGCCCAACTCTACTCTATAATTTTCCGCTTTTGTGTTCCATCTTGCAAACTTGAATTAATTCAGAATCATGTTATTTATTGTATAAAAGGCAGTACTGTTTCTTTTACTGTGCCTGTAATGTGATATGGTATGAAGCCAATACTGACTTTTCTTACTGAGCAGTTGGCAAATCTGCCAACAACAACAAAAATCTAAAATCTTGCTAAAGCTGCACAACCTTGACTTGCTTTATCTGGCATCACCAGGAACCAATAGGCAGAGGAATAAAAATTGAAAGTGAAGTGAGAGGAAACAGAAGTGTGGAAGACAAGCAGTGTCTAAAGCTAAGTTAAAGGCTAACCCTAACTAACACACTTCACCATCAACACTGCCTGATAATATTGAACAATTGATTCGATTTACATCATACTTTGAGAGATTGAGTGAATGGAATCAAGGTTCTGTGCAGTAAGACAAGTAGCAACAATCTGGGTTATTATCAATTTATAATGGTGTAAGAACATAATGGTGGTTAAAGCTGTTGGAGTATATGATTGACCCATGTAGACTTTTTTATCTACTCATCTATCTGAGTGTTTATTGCATTTTACACTAGTGACAAGGAACAACTTTGTACTCTTTGGGAGCATAAGTGAACCATGGAACATGCGTATTGGTTCGGCTGTTATTTAAATATTTTAAAAGGACAAACTCTACTTCAGGATTTCACAATTGGGCTTCACCCAGAAACAGCAAAAAGTTGCTCCACAAAGAATGAGCTTGAATCAAAACCAACTTGTGATACGGTTTGGGAGGAATTGCATTTATTCTTCCAGCAAACACAGTATTCATCCAGGAGCACCCCCCTCTATTTATGGGTGTCAAAGAGCAAGTTAGATTGATGGTTACACTATCAGATGATGATTTAGTCAGAGAAAAGCGCTACAAGGTTCATTCCTCCTCACTGAGTCTCTCTCTCTCTCTCTCTCTCTCTCTCTCTCTCTCTCTCTCTCTCTCTCTCTATCACGTGCATCAGAGCTCTCACTGAATAACACCGAGCAGAGAGCCACAGGCAAAGGGAAGTCTACTTTAATAAGATAGAAGTCCAATAACTTGCTCACAGACCTCGTTTCCTGTAGAGATCGGAAAGGCATCTATCAAGCCATAAAATGTCTCTTCAGGGGAAACAGAGACTTAATCTCTAACCCGAACTGGAGATATTTATTGATATTTAGGTGTAAAACAGCTAATTGTTTGATCAACAAAAGTGATGCATGTCAATCTATTTAGCAGAACAGTGTTTTATTGTGGAAAGAACGGAGAATCTTGAAGTCCAAAGATAATAGGAATAGTCAATATATTGATTTTCATGAAAGGATTACAATTATATATATTAGAAAAGAGGTTAATCATTCAATTAACAACAGTTCCGCTGATAACGGGTCATCTAATCTTATAGTCCTACCTATAATATTCCAGCATGTATGTTTTCCATGTAATATTCCCAGTAATAGTCTATGACCTAAGGGACCAGATTAATGTTGTGCAAGCTATCCCTACTTCCACCCCTTTACCGCTTCAAAGGTAGGGACGATTTTACGGGGCCCATCGCTTCCTGCTCAGACTTGCGATACTAGGCAATTTTAAGCAAGATATAGCTTGTGAAATTGCTTGTATTTGGAATGCTAGTGTAACCCACATGATCTAGTTTTCCCGTACTTTTATTTTGGTGCGGTGTACCCCTTTAAGATCGAGAGTGAACGAGCACTTCCGCCTGCTCAGGTCTGCTGCTGTCTTTGTGGTTGGCGTGCTCAGCGTGCTCCTGGAATAACATTGGTTTTTCCTTCTCACGTCTGCTCAGCGGTGAGTTGTTTAATCTTATAAAACTTGGTAAAAGTTAACTGCAGTGCCATATTCACCAAGCCGGTTACACTAACGGCTATGCTAGCCTTATGATTTATCACATGGTTAATTATGAATGTGGACGAGTACCATTTCTGTAACAATTCATGTTATTTGATATTTTAATTAGCTTTAATAGCTATTTTGACTGTGTATTTTGCATTGGAAACCTTGTTTTGAATGGCCATTCACTTAGTTTATTCACTCTCACTTATTCATTGTGATTGTTTACTTTTGTATTGATTTATTTAATTTTAGAAGGAAACGTATCATTTAAATTTATGCTGAATTTTATTTTGTGTTTCTGACCTTATTTAGGTCAGGTTTTTTTTGGTTCTTTTCTCTTCTTCCAATCTCCTCATTGAACCAGCCCAAGATGGCGAGCCACCAGACTACCGCAACAAAGTGGTAGGAACATGAGGACCATATGTGTATGTATTCTCGGACGTATACATTCAGAGATTCTTTTGGACTTGCTCTACGGAAATTGGAGGACTTTATAATAGGAACTGGACTCTCTTAAAATTGTTTAATTATTTGTTTTGCTTTGTATTGTTTGATATTTTCACAATAACACATTTATTTTTGTAACATTTTTGTTGTGTTTTTATTCACACATTTAGGCTCCACAGCCGAACTTATGTTCTGATCATTGTAAAGTCAGGTTCATGCGCACCCAAGCAAGTTAAGCGCGTTACACTAGGTATTTAATATAAATATCTTTTTGACAAATATGTCGTTTTATATTCTTGAGTTATTACCTTGAACACACCCAAAGACCTAAGACCATTGAGACTAATTCAATGCAGAAATTAGACTCAATCTAATTCAATGCATAAGGAAGATTGCCACCAGAATTAAAACCTAATTAAGAATTACCTCATACTAAGAATGTTAAAGAAAAGAACAACAAATTCAAAGAGTGACCAAGGCATACCGCCTTGAATCTAACGAGAGAGGCATTGAGTTCAAATCTGGAAGTGAGGTTTATTGGCTCCTCTTACTGCACCATAGATGGCCCCTCAGAGAAATGTGCTTAGTGTGGTCAACATTTCTAATATTTTGTCCAGCAAATACAGGCTGCAAAGTGCTTCTGTTTGGTCCAATGGAGCTGTAAACATATTTCTAAGTGTGTATAGTTAGTCAGAAGAATGATGGTGCTTCATTTTCACTGACTTATTAGTTGCCTCGGGAGAACAGGCATGGATATTGCTCTTGTTCTTTGCATGGCACCACATGTGAAGACCAGCATTTTTTTATTAATTTATATACTTTAAATGGAGATGTCCAGCGGTCCAGCAGAGTTGATTAAGAAATGGCGTGATGTGTTTTGACTGTCATGTAATCTCAGTGTTGTTCATGACCTGTGCTTATTCTCTCTATATCTTTAAATGCGTGATGTTTGCACTTTTTAAGTTGTTATAAGCAAATACATGCTGATGTTTTGATTTCAGGTTACAGCCTGCTGACTCATCATATTGAACACTTTAACAGGCAAACACCAGCTCAAATATTTAGAATTAAATAAATAATTCTCACAGTGCCTGTTTCCATTGATCCACAAAATGCAATTTAAAAAGACGAGTCCTCTTGCTGATCCATTGTGCACAATGGTATGCGGAATATGTTCCAAACCAAAGAGCTTAAGTTCCACCCTGTATCTGATGGGTCATGAAGGTCTTCCATCTTTCAGCATGGTTCACGAGACCAACAATGCTTTTCTATCATCGAGGGTTGATCGATTTGTAATCGTTCAAGAGAATCAGGGCAGAGCAGACAGTGTCCTGTATTGATTGAAAACATGGTCTTTCTTGTTTAAAATGTTCTCAGACACACTTTAAGCATTGTTGGTGTAACTGTCTCACCGGAGACAACTTTGTTAGTACTAATGTGTGGAAATAAAACAATTGCGATGGAAAAGAATACATTTTGAGGAGTTGAAAGTGCTAAGAACAACCATAATTTGATCAAATACTACAAATACATCTCTGATTGTCGTTCTGTAATAGTTTCAATAAAAGAGCAACTTAAGTTTGGCTTAATGAAATCCAAAAGCATAAGACATTACTTTTTGGGGTCAAATTCTCCCAAAATTAGATACATATTAGATTCAGGATTACAAATTTTATGAACGCAACCTTTTATGTAACTTTCACTCTGTCAAAGAGAACATACGATTATCAATTGTGGTTTGGAAAATGCATGAGTCTTGCACATGTTCGGTTCAACCATTATGAAATCTGTTACAGTATTTAAGATCTTCTTGGTTTTTATGAAGCTAGAGTAGTATTCATGCTAGAGCCGGGAACTCAAATGGGCAGGGCTCTGGACCTTAAGGAGCCTAAATGGTGATCCCTGCTCTAAAGCATAATTTTTTGTGTTTTTACCTGACACAATAGAGATGATATGTGTCAGATAATGGTCTGATTTGATTAGCTTCTTCTAACGTGATGTTCAGACCGGAAATAGGTAAACGGGCAGATTGGCCCTGAATGAACCCTAGAAACACTATACTCACTCAATTTCCCATGGACAAACTTTGCCCGCCATCATTGCTGGTTTTTGGGTTTACGCTCACATGACTATTCTAGGAATCTCCTGATTGGTTGGTGTGTCCACAAAAGGGTGAAAAGGATAAAAAACATGAACTTTCTCAATATGGTGTGATGCAGGACTCTCCGAGCTATCACATCACACCAAATGATTTCTCCTTCTCCAAAAAGGAATTCAGGTCATGGTTTGAATGCCTTGTAGGACAAAAATGATAAACGATAAGATAAATGATTGAATATCAAGGTCTGCAAGATATTCAAATGAAATTTAGTAGATCTCAGTGAAGCTCACGGTTCCAATTATTTTTGTCAGATTCACTCTGTTTAAACAGGGCGTGTTCATCAAATGAACGGCAGCAGCAGTGAATTAAACCGTGTATTTTCAGAAAGCTTGCTATGTTGATACACTTAAACCCTATTTTTTAGGACATATCCTAGCATTACATTTTTGGTTACATTTTTTATATAATTTCTTTGTTGCATTCTTTTTGGTCACTGTTTATCAATTTGTCAACTCATATTCTAAAAGCTTTCATGCTTGTTTTTTTTAAGGTGAAATTGGGTTTTGCATTATAAAAGCCATGAGTCTCTCAAAATTTGCTTTTTTCTGTACTTTTCTCTTAGTTAAGTGATCTTTCTGGAAAATGAGGAAAATGACAACACATATGTTGGTCTTCAGTGAGAATGCACCTTTTAATTAGCTTTGTTTATAGTAAGGTTTTTGTTTATGTTTTGTTTTTATGGAGGCAAGCACAGAAAAACAGACTTGAACTCTTTTCAGCCAAGAGCCATCACACATTATGCAGCAGCAAGCCTCTTTCACACGGCCTCATTACATTGCATGTATAATTCAGCGCGTTGGCATCCACTTATCATCTCATACATAAAGTTGTTTTGCATTTTTAATCTAATATGATTTTATAAAAACTGGCTCAACTCTGGTTAGCAGAACTCTGTAATGCAATTTGACCATAGCCCCTTTGTTTCCTTGTCCACTTGGTCTCGTTGTACCTGTGCATTTCTGCCAGGGTCCAGTATTCATATCAGCAGAATATTGAATATTAAGGTCATCCCTGAGCGCTCATATTTCTTTCTCGTAATGAGAATTGCATGAAGTGTCTGCATCAAGCCTCGTTGTTACATGAGCAACCTGGATTTAAATATACGTGTCAGCTCTGCTGTTGTTTTAGGATGATGAATACCATAGAAGAAAGAAATTTACATTCCCCCTCTGGAAGACGAACTCAGAGCTCCTGATTTATGAGCAGAACTCAAAGTTTAGCAAAGCTAATTAGGGACTGTGTTTCCTGGGTCAGATTGAATCAGGATGTGTTTAATATGAAACAGGAGTTTACAGTGCAAGAAAAACTCATTCATGATGAAAGTTATATTAAATGGGTTGTTTTTCATAAAAGTTTCAGATTTTCTCTGCATTTAGCATCAATAAATGGGACAAATTTCAAACATGTGGTTTCCTTATAGAATCTTTTTTTTAACGGCTAATCTTAAAATTCAACTTTTATCAGGCTCAGAAGAAATGCATTTATTTGTATGTTTATATTTTCATTTCTAATGTAGAAGAAGCTACTTAGTAATTTATTAATGACTAATTTTTGTAGGCTGCAGGCTATTTGCACATGAAATAAATATTTTTGCACCTTAAATGTAAGATATAAGTAGATATAATGTACAGGTTTATTGGGGTATCTACGCAACTAACATAATGAAATTTATATTTGGTATCAATCTTAGTATTTTTAAAAGAATTTTCATTCCTTAAAATTTAACAGCTAAGCCTTCTTTAACTTACAGTCACTGACCGCTTTATTGGGTACACCTGTCCAACTGCTCTTTAACACATATTTCTAATCAGCCAATCACATGACAGCAACTCAATGCATTTACATATGCAGACAATTTTCAGCTTCTGCCCTGCTGTAGCCAAAAGAGGCAGCTATCACCATCTGATTAATTAACCCCACCTTTAAAAGATTTATATTCTTCCCCTTGTACAGCAATTATAATACATATATGATCACTCTTCACTATAATAGCATTGATAATAGCTGTTTCCACTGCCCCTCCCCATCAGAATGGTCAGAAAAGCCTCTAGTTCATAGTCAGCCTTGGCCTCTATCTAATTTTGTTTTGTTTAAAAAACATTTCAATGTGAATTGACACTTTTTTTCTCCAAGCAAATTTTCTCCTTTTTTTCTATTTACTACATTATCCATAATGCTTTTTACTACAACTTCCACCGTTTTACTCTGACCTTTATAAAAAAAAAGGCTTCCCTTTCAATTTTTTTGTGCTTGTATGCGTGTGTGCTTATGTGTGTTCGTATGTGATATCTTCTCTGCTCATTTAGAATGAATTAAGAAAGATTACGTTCAACTATAGTTTTTTTTTTGGGGGGGGGGGTCTCTTTGAAATAAGAAAATTTGGTAATTTCTTTGATGTATTGTATTTTTTGTGTATTTTATTAAGATACATTTGTTCTTTGATCTTGTTAATTCATCATGGTTCATTGTATTATTCCTTTAATGAAAATTCTTGAGGTCTTTCTGTCTGGTGAGAATAAAGGAAAGTCAAAGTGGTGGAGTGAGTCGTCCTGTAACTGGATGGTTGGTGGTTTGATGCCCTCCTTCAGGTCCATTCTGCTGTTGTTGCCATCGCAAGCCACTTCCCCCTCATTGCCCCGTATTGGTGTGTGTGGCTGGTGGGGAGGCTCGGACTGGCAGCCTCTTTCTGTCAAACTGCCCCGGGGCAGCTGAGGGCTACCAAGGTAACTTATGACCACCAGAGTGTGAATTTAGAATGCTTTGATAATTGTCAAGCATCTTTGAGTGTCTGTAAAAGTATATAAATTGAAGACATTATTAGTAGTAGTAGAAGTACTAGTAGTAGTATAAATGAGAAAGTTTGTCCATTGGCCACATGTTCTTTTTTCCATCCTTCGGCATTCCATTGTGCCATTTCTCTTGATTTATTGAGTCTTATTTAGACTCTTGATTTCACAATGAACACCTTCATTCAGCTTCTGTGATTGCTTGAGGTTGTTAAAGTTAAAACGTATCTCAATGGCAAGGGCCTAAAACTACAAATCAGGTCAGGAATCTCAGGGTAATTCTGGACTCTGATCTTAGCTTCAATAGCCACATCAAAGCAATGAGCAAATCAGCTTCTTACCATCTTAGAAACATCACAAGAATCAGATGCTTTGTTTCCAGACGAGATTTAGAGAAACTGATTCATGCTTTCATCGCCAGCAGGCTGGACTACTGTAAATTATCTTCTCAGCGCGCTTCCCAAAAAGACCATTAAACAGCTCCAGCTCGTTCAGAATGCAGCGGCTCAAATTCTAACCAAAACTAGAAAGTCAGAACACATTTCTCCAGTTCTTAAGTCTCTGCACTGGCTGCCGGTCTCCTTCAGAATAGATTTTAAAGTTTTGCTGCTCGTATATAAGTCCAAACATAACTTAGCACCTAAATACCTAACAGACATGATCAGTGAATACACACCAAACAGAGAGCTGAGATCCCTCAGATCGAATAAATTAGATCTACCCCGTGTAAATTCCAAACAGGGTAAATACTCCTTTAGTTACCATGCGGCCCACAGATGGAACCAACTTCCAGAGGAGATCAAGGTTGCCAACACTTTAGTCACATTTAAAACCAAGCTAAAGACTCACCTGTTTAGTTGCTATTTCACTATTTTAATCTATGTCTAAATTTTCAATTTTTAAATCAATATGCTTTCATTTGACTTGTTTAATGCGTCATTTTAGTAAATGTATTTGTTTCCAATGTAAAGCACTTTGAATTACCCTGTGTACGAAATGTGCTAAACAAATAAACTTGACTTGCCTTGTGTCACGGCGAATGAGTTGGACCCAGAAGCAAAGGTGATCTTTCTTACTTGATAGTCTTTATTGAAAGGCAACCAAGGTATCAAACAGAAAAAACTGGCACGAGGGCCAAAAAAAAATCAAACAAAAGAAGCTAGACTTAACGAGAACGGAAGAGGCTCCAACCGGGATCCAGAACTCTTGTAGGAGAATCCAGAACTCAAAAATAATCTGAAATAAAAGAGCAGACAAGCTCAAGACTAGACAGGGCACACTAATATAGCTTCCAAAGACAGACTTGACTGGCACAACGACGTGGCAAATAAAATAACTCGCAAAGAGCAGTAGCTGACAGTGCTTTAAATAGCAGCAGGAGGAGATGAGGAACAGGTGAGTCCAATCAGACAGGACCAGAGCACAAGAGCATAATTATGAAGACCTGATCCAAATGAGCTGAGCTGAGAGAGAGAGAGAGAGAGAGATTTACAGGGAGAGGAAAAAAAGGAAAACATAACATGGTAAAATGACAACCCTGACACCTTGCCTTGAGAGCCCTAATCATGGTCAGGGTCCACCGGTGCCAATTCTATCTTACGCTTTGATGGGTGTACCTTTGAAATGCCACCAGTCGATCCCAGGGCCAGATTCACACTCACTCTTGTGGTCACCAATCAACCTGAAGTGTGCTTTTGGACTGTGGGAGGAAACACATTCCAGGAATAAAGAATGCACACTGTGCACATAAACAACCTTCTCGAACAACTGGACTGCATAAAATGAAAATGCAATACTTTTTGTTCTCTAGAGTTTGTGAAAGAAATTCTTACATCAGAAGTCTTTGTTGACTGCATTTTTAAATGTACAACCTACAATTCAGTTTATGCCGTGGTATTTTTCTGATGCTTTCATCATTGAATCCAGTCTTTTCATGAGAACACCTATACCAAGCTGACCCGAATGAATCCCATGAAAAAAGAAAATGTGAGCATTGTGCATGTCCAGTAATGCTGCTGCATAAAGAGCATTGAAGTAAGCTCTGTTTATTAATAATGGACTGAGCAAAACCCTAGACATCCACTGCAGCCCAACGCTTAAAGTGTTGAAATCACTCCCATGGATTTACTGAATCATTAATGAAAGGAGAAAGCTGAAGCTTTTCTGCTTCACTTGCTCTTATTGAAATCATTCATGAGCTTCAGTTATTGTTGAGTTTTTCTTTCATACTGTTTTGTCAAGCGATGAATCTCAAAGTACTGCATGTTTTGAGTCTGAGTAAGAGGAAAACATAGCATGTACAGAACACAATTTGGCACAAGATTATTGATTATTTAAACATAGTATTTGACCTTCAAGATGTTCTCTTAAGGGTATAAGACATCTATAAATGCTCTATGCTTCCTTTCACTCCGTTCAGAATGTTGATCTACGTTTGTTTCAGAGATGACTACACTCCACACATTTCTGTAAATGTTTATTTCTTTTCGTGTAAGAACAGTGCTTAATTTGTCCATGAGGAGGTCCTGGAACACCAAGAGGGAGCTGCTCTAGCAGGTTCAGAGGGCGAGAAAAAGTTCTGGGGCAGGAATTGTTTTACTACAGCATAAGCCAGGGCCTATATGTTCAACTAAAACATTTTACATTATTTATTTGAAGCTGTGGGGCACTCTCTGGACATGTTTATAAATTATACAGATTCTCATACACTAAAAATTAAATCTCAAACAGAAACATGTTCAAGGAGACATTGTGTGCAGTCTGAAACAATGTTTAGCAGGGATGTAGCAAGCTTTTCAAAAGTGTGGGGATGCCATTCTTTGTGGTGGTGGGGTGTTCCCATCTATAAAAAATAACTAGTTCATGAAATCAGATTCAGATTTAAGTTTCATACAAAAAAACCCAAATTAGAGAAGTTTTGTGAGAAGTGTCTATGCTACTGCCTTGATTAAACAAAATCTTCTACAAAGATTTAAATGTCTTGAGTACTCCAAACAGTTTCTCTTAACTTCATTTCAAACAAATAACATGCTGAGACAATACTCTGCTTCCTTCCTCTCTCCACTTTGGAAGTATCCTAAAAGAAGTGCCTTAAAAACACGATTTAGCTGGCTGGAGCATGTTTTCCGGAGGAGAGGCTGACTTGAGCGCAGTGACAGAGGCAGGAATCACTGACTGTGAGCACCGACGTTCTAACTTGATGAAAAAGCGTGCCTCTGCAGCTCATAGCCCCTCTCCTTGAAAGGGGACAGAATGTTGGATTCACCAAGTGTTTGGCATTGAAGAAAAAAAAATAATTATTGGTTTTTGCATGTTCCTCCAGTCCAAAAACAACCACTTCTGTGTCAGTGACTCTCATGATGGTGTTAGCTCTTACCAAAGTAAATGCTCAAACCTGATTGAACGTCACACCAAGACATTTATTGCTGCTGAAAATAGTCGTAAAGGTCAAGAAAAAGAGATGATCTGTGTGGATATGAGCCTTCAATCTCAAGGATTCCCAGTTTGCCTTTTCCCCAAGAACAGCCATTTAATATCCAGCTGAAAAGAGCTTTGACATCTTTGGCTGGAACAAAAAAGAAAGACATAGAGACCGTTGGGAATCTGCATGGTGAAAGACTCAAATAACAGCTTAATCCTGTTTAATTAAGATTCAATAAAGTCGTTCTCGTTAAATAACTTTTCATTTGGCCACCCTATTAATTGAGTTTATAGCTGAGGAGCACAAAGGGTTATAATAAAGAGCATTGATTAAAATAAAGCTCTATTATAAGGAATTAAGAAATGGGATGAAATTATAATTGAAGCATTCATAGGTTAGACTTCCAATAGCAGCAGAAAACAAAAAAAGGTCTGCACTATTCTCAGAGAGACTGTATCGAGATCATGGAGAGGGATTGGAATACTATTCTGGCATTTAGAAAATCTTGATCTGTGTCACTGAATGCATCAGTTAATGTTTGCACTAATGACATTACTCTACATTTTTAAGGGGCCAAGCTATTACACCTATTGTTATATATTTTTTTTCTTCCATTAAAGGCATCGGCAAAGCCTAGTTTTGCTTGTGGGAAACTGGTGCAATTGGAGAGATAATTTGTTAGGTACAAATAAGAGGTAGACAGGATGTCATGCAATGCCTTTCTTTCCAAACAAAAAAATGTCTTGCTTTAGCTGGACTTCAGAGTGCTTCATCGAAACTAATCTTTTGAAAAAGAACCCGTACCGGAGTCAGGACTCGGTGGAGAATCAGTGGAAAGCAGTATAACTCAATTCCTCTAGCACCACCACTAGGTTAAACTTTATCAAATGTTTGTGCTAATAACATTTTTGAACCAAATGTTGTAGAAATGAAAATAAATTTTTCCTTAGGTTCCTATAAGATTTTATTTTTGTA
Source organism: Danionella dracula (assembly GCA_900490495.1). Taxonomy (NCBI): domain Eukaryota; kingdom Metazoa; phylum Chordata; class Actinopteri; order Cypriniformes; family Danionidae; genus Danionella; species Danionella dracula. Next base: position 11,618,678 of record UELW01000556.1, read on the forward strand.
AAACCTATATCTTGGGAATGCTTTTCCGTAATTAGACCGAACTTTTTCTCAACTGTATTATTAGGTTGCTTGTTTAGTCGTTGTGTCCTTAGATGCCTAGATATATAGAAATAACCTATTTAGGCTAGAAGCTACCTTGTCAAAACTCATCAAATTAGTGTAAATATGTTTGGACTATCATGTCATCAACAAATGTCCAATTTTTCCACATCAGCAATAAAAAAACACCAGAAAAACAGTAAAAAGCTTAAAGAAATTTTATTTTGGGAAGGGTCAACCTGGAACAAATGTTTATACCTTGACCTTGAGTAACAAGAAAGGCGCCTTCAAATAAAATGTATTATTATTATTTGTTTACACACAAAGGTCAACTATGGAAGTACGTGAGGTCATCTGCTATGACTTACATTTTAGTTCTCCTTTTTATTAATGTGTATGCATGTACTTCTAATTTATTATTTTTAATGTATTGGTACTTGTATTGCACTTTCCTAATAAAGCATTTTCAATCAATTATTATTATTCCTATACCATTTTATGCCTTTTTGCAAATGTTCACACCATTTTCGCCATATCGGCAATTTTTTAAAAAGCACAAAAACGGTAATTTGAAAGGCAAAAAGGAGATCTTTTTAAAAATGTTATGCATATTTATCAGCAAGTCCAGCAGATATTTGGGTACCTCAAACAAAATCACACCACCACCTTCAGGTCAAAATTTATAATAAAATCTTGAAAATAGCTAATACATTATGCTTACTTTTTCCCTGAATCATATCAAGATCATAGATGACAAGTTTTTCAAATTTGCCTAAAGTTCTACCCAACACGTTGAATTAATTTGAAAGGCACTTCTTACTTGAGTCCAAACTTCTCCTGGTTTGTTTACTTGAGTTTCTCAAAGTTTGAACTTGATTGTCGACAATCCATGCTGACTAAAAGTAATGCAATTCAAGTTAATCCCTCAAACCATTTTTGAATGACTTGTGAACAAATTTAATACAAACTTGCTAAATGAATTGTTTTTATATTTGCAAAGCTTTGAGACTTTAGGACTTCATACATAAGATTGTACATTTGATATCAGGTTGATTGTTAAGTTTCTGTGCAGTGCTCCCTTGTGGCCCAGAGTAAAGGAAATTGGCACTTTTAGCTAATAAGTACATTGTTTTATACCAAAATCTCTTTACCAAACTTGCTATATGTTATGACAGCTATGATCTGAAGTTGCCTGCCTTTTTGCCTAATGCCACGTAGTCTGGAGATATAGAAATGGGCTATTTTGTATTTTTGTTGCTCTTAATTGTGTTCGCACCAAAAAGCAGAAATCTGATAAACTGAAAGCAGAAAACAGAAATCTGTTGCACTGAAAGCAACAGCTCTAAAAAGTCTAGCCAGACCACGTACCAAAACAGAAGTAATGTGAAATATATTTATATTGTTGATTATAATTACCATAAAATGAGGATTTTTCTCAGTTTGATTTTTCATTTACAGTTCCCTTAAAAACATAATCCTCTAGAAAATCCTTGAGTATAAAAAATCATGTTGCCAAAATTACTCCTTTGTATGTGTTGATAAATGAAAAAAAAATATTTATACTTTTTGTCTTTTACTTTACAGAAACAAAATTGAATAAACATTCTTCACAATGCTCTGATCATGTGACTCAGTATTTAGACACTTTAAAACCCACTTACACTCTTCAGCTAAATTCCTATTATTACAGTCTAAACTGATTTTAAGCCACTTTAAATACTTTCTTATTCTTCCCATTTTATGCATTCAAGTAAGATTACACCATTTAGTCCTGTGAAGCAGATTCAAGCATATAATGTCAAATCATAATCCAATGCACTTTACAAATTGCTCTCCCGCCCAGCTTCAGATATGTTTCGTTCCCAGACGAGTCATCGGATTATGCAAAAAAATGAAATGTAGTTTTGAAAAACGAGTAAAAATGTTAAGCGTCCATCTGGAGCACCTGTTGAATGGATCACTTTCTCAGAACTGCTTCAGCATGATGAACAAAAGCTACTGAAGTCTTTGATATGAAAATCAGGGCTGTTGAAGCGAACTCACTTTTCTTTGAACTTGGCTCTGACGAAAGACTGACTGACTTTTCTTTTTTCTCTCTTTTTGTCTGTCTGTCAGTGAATCGCTCAAATTTGATGATCAGACGTGTGCTTGTCAACATCTGCTGACTCTGCTCTCGGAACTAAACTGTGAAAACTGATGGATTAGGATAGACTGCAAAGTATTATGATTATTTTTATTATTATTTATTAAACGATTATTTTATATTAAATGAATATTACTTCCCAATGCAGTTTAAACCATCACAAAACATACTAATTGTATTACAATGACATTTCTAGATGTTTACACTTAGCTGAAATTAAATAATTTTTTTTAAGTATTGTGTATATAAATAAAAAAAACTTTTTTACTTTTGTTTAAAATATAGTTTCTGAGAGATTTATTCGGGTCAATAGACTGTGACAGTTTTTAAATCAGTTTGCGACCATTTTTGTGGGATTTACAAACGCTGTTGGATCTTAAAATAGACAAAAGCAGTGAAATCCAATAGCAGATTTTTTTTTTTTTTGCTTGATTTAGTTTATCTATATTTTAGTTGTTGTTTTTTTTTCATTTTCCAAGAGTGCATTTTTTTGAAGTGCAGATCTCTTCTATCAAAGTTATTACACAGCTGGATGACAGTCTAAAATAATGATTATAAATCTAAATGTGATCTAATTGTGCTGGTGTTTATTGTGTTTACATGTAAGATGTTCCATTAAAGTTTGGGGGATTGATGGTTTATTTATGGTGTAGATAATTTTATTTGTTTTCTTTTCACAAACATTTGAGTCTTATTTCCCCGTTGTCAGATATTTTACCTGATCTAAGAAGATGACTAAATTCAAGAATTTTTTTCTAGTTCCAAAATGAGTGTTTTTATCCGTATTTAATATTGATTTCTTAAAGTAAGATGTCATTTATATTCTTGGAAAATGTCAAAATTCTTGTTTTTAAGATCAGCGGCAAAAATAAACAGCTTGTCTTACAAAGTTTCTTAATTCAAGAAAATAAATGACCGGAATAAGCATTCATTCTCCTCAAGAAAATTTAAGTGATATTTTCTCAAAATAAGCGAAATAATCTATGGCCTAATTGTTTAAATTCTTCCTAAAATAAGAAAACCAAGATTTTCAGCTTTGCCTAGATTCAATTTTTGTCATGTAGCAGCAGATTTAAAGGACAGTTTAAATGCCAGAAGCAATGTGTTCATAATTCTTTTGGTTAATAAATAAGTCAACTAGAAGCTTCCTAGCATTAGTGTTTTAAACATTTTTCCCATGTTATGCGAGTGTGAATATTGTTGAGGTTTCATCAAGCCAAGGTTGCAACTAATTTATAGCAGGACAAAAGCATTAATCTACAGAAAGACTCATTCTGAGTGCCATTCGTGTAATAATCAGGACAGCAGCAGCTCAAGCTGATCTTAAACTCAAAGCAGTCGATTAGGAACAAATCTTCCTCTTCAGTCCTAAGGTAGAACTAGATAAGTGGATTTCAGAAATGTGAGCTATGCTGAAGGACAATAAAGCATTAAATATAAACAATTTTAATAACTGAAGTGTCAAAATGAATATACTATTTAAATTCTAAAAACTACAAATATAACATCAATTCAAAAAATATTTTATAAGTGTTTGTTGTTTTTATTTTTTATTTATTGTAGTCTAAATATGAATTAAAACGAGTTATTGTCTGTGCTTAATTTTAAAGACACCGTTTTTTATTTGCTATAGCACCCTTAAAAGGGATCTAGAACCAGCACTTAGTTTGCCAATGCTGCTAAAATTTTATAATTTTGATCATTTTAATCACCAAACCTTACAGCTGTGGTCTCCATGTTTTTTTTTATGAAACACACCTGATCTTACAAAATATGACCCCCTTATCTCATCCGAAGCTAGAGTAGTATGTGTCCTGTTATTCTGTTTCTTAGTTTACTTAAGTCGCTATAGTCTAGTCCATTGTTTTGTTTGTTCCCCCTGTTTTGGTTTCTCTCACATGAGCTTTCCTAAATTTTAATCCTATTGTTAATTGTTCACCTTGTCTCTAATCACTTTTTGAGCTCTCCCTTCTCCCTCACTCACCATCCCTTGACTACCATATTCTCACATTTGAACTTTTTACTGACAAAGAAGAGCTCCTTACCTTTGCTCCTGGAACACTTACTTTGGTCTCCACTTGTCTTCTGGCCCTCTCATCATCTACATCTACTCCAGCATGGTGTCTCCTCTAGCATGGAAGATCACTGGGCTCTAGCTGCACCTGCTGAACGGACTGGATATGATAAGCTAGATACGCCTGCATCAACCTTAAATCTGGTTCTGTACATATTTTTGTGTGTTTGAAAAAATGTACGTGATAGCTAAAGAGCTCTCTTTCTGGGCCCTGACAGAATGCATAGAGAAGGATTCCAATTAATATATGTAGTGCTATGTAAAGTTGTGATTGGGCATAAAAAGTCTTTCCCGGCCTGAGCCCGAGACAATGTAGCCCAACCCGGCTAAATAAATGTATGCAGACACAGCATGCAAATAAATAAATTCCATTTATACATAGTGTAACTCCATTTATAAAGAAATAGGAATCTGTAATTGCAATTTAGCCTACAGATCCAGAGCCTGTGTACGATTGCATAAATTAAGCCATAATATTAAGCCATAAATTAAGGGCAAAGCTAATCAGCCTTAGTGCTAGGACCCTCCAAAATTGACTTAGAAGACCCTTGGCGTACACCTTTCATTTTGAAACTGACAAAGCATGACAGCCGTCCTCACTTCTGATGATGTTGTTCTTGTTTGTATTTAACGAAGGACCTTTCCATTTCCTTGATCTTATACTTTAGCTTTGTGATGAGCTGAACCAATCAATTCTCTTACTTCTATAGCGTTTCATAAGCACACAGCGTAATTAGCGTGAAGAATTAGCCAAAGAGGTGCTTTAATTATTCACTCCAGGAAACAATTCAATTTACATGGAGCGCCGCTGACAGCGTGTACATGCGGCTCTGATGAAAGTGAGATTACAACAGGAAAGCGTTCCTCATGAGAGAAGTTTCCCTCTTGTGTAATCTATAGTGTAAATTATTGATTAGGTTCATATACAGGGTATTATTAGATGAGATCAGGCTATAATAAGGACCTGTTAGCATTGAGAGGCATCATGTGCAGGTTCTGATAGGAATTTACAGTTAAAATCTATACTCTTGACACCATGATGCAGTTTTCAAGTGCTTTTATTATATTATATGCATGTATTTGGCATTGAGCTGATTTCCTGGATCCAGTTCTGATCTGATTAGTTGTGTCACAGAAGGTGGGTTAATACTGCAGGAATAGATTTTAATTAAACCAGATTCTCTTCTTGATATAGGGTTAATTCTGAACAAACTGGCTTTCAGTTTGTTTTTGTTTCACTTTTTGTAACATTTTTTAAGGTATCTCATGGAGTCTCAGGTTTGCCACCTTCTTCATTTCAAGATTTTGTGTCATTGTTTTTATTTTTGTTTGCATTGTTTTATGTAAAGCTTAGGGGTTGAAACCTAGGCAGCAGGGAAAGCAAGATTTTCTGATGTAAGAGGTTCACAACCATGCTTTGTGTCTAGGTTCATGTCGGAATTCATGAATGAGATTTCAGTAAGGACGAATCATACACACATGTCCTATCTTGTTTATTTTTGCTTATCCATCCATGTGTTTTTTTTCTTCTGCATTTTAAAATTCATTTTCTTTTTTGACAATTTATTTTGTCTTGTCTGATTTTTTTGAGCACATGAGTTTCGGATCACATCAGACTTTGTTTTTTTGAGCATATGAGTTTTCACCTCAGCCTCATTTAATATATCAAAATCCTGGATATTCCTTTTACTTTGCCTTTTTACAACTAAAAAACGTTTTTGCGGATAATCAAGGGAGAACCTCTGACTAAGAGCAGACTAAATTGTAGACCTTTTCAAAGCTGGAAATGGGTACAGGCCAATTGCCATGTAGCTTGATGAAACAAGAACAACTGTTGCAGCAATTGGCAGATAATGGAGGAGGCTATTAATGACCATTAATGTCCCTCGGACAGGGGGCCTATGGAAGATCTCTCCTTGTGGGGTATCATTGATGCTAAGAATGGTGAAGAATCAGGGCAAAACTACACAGGAAGAGCTATTCAATGATGAGGAGAGAACTGGGACCATCATTTCCAAAGCTACTATCGGTAATACACAAGACATCGTTGTTTGATATCTTGCATCGCAAGGAAGTTTTCCATGCTTAAGTCAGTCCATGTCCGGGCCTTCTGAAGTTTGCCAGGGACCATCTGGATGATCCAAAGGAGTCATGATAGAAAGTTCAGAGGTCAGATGGAACGAAAGTAGAACTTTTTGGTCTCAACTCAATTTGCTGTGTGCGGAGGAAGAAGAATGTTGAGTATCGTCCCAAAAATACCATATCTACAGTGAAGCATGGGGCTGGAAGCATCATGCTCTGGGGACATTTTTCAGCCCAGGTTACGGGACGACTGCTCTTTTAAGGAGCGGGCCATGTATTGTGAAAAATATTGGGCAAAAACCTCATTCCCTCAGTAAGAGGATTAATGATGGGTCTTAAAACATAACCATGACTCAAAGCACAAAACTAGGAGTGACTCCATAAGAAGCATGTCAAGGTTCTGGAGTGGCCTAGCCAGTCTCCATCCCTAAAGCCTATAGAAAATATTTGGAGTGAGCTGAAACCTGCAAACGTGTAAAAAAACTTATTTTTTTTTTACTCAAGTGATCAAATACTTATTAGACACAGCAAGTAACAAATACATTGTTAAAAAATAACACAATGTGATTTCCAGAATCTTATTTTTAGATTCTGTCTCTCATAGTGGAAATGAACATACGCTAAAAATTGTAGACTAACTAAGAAAACAGAAGAATCTTAATAATGATAATAACAATTAATTAAATTCAACATTAATTTTGTGACCATTTAAAAATAAAGTAATAAAGTAGTGTTTCCATTATATAAATACATACTTAAACATCCCGATAGGGTTTTTTGTTCATTACAGCATGCAATGCTTTTCATATAGAGGAAAAACACTTCCTGGAGGTACTTTCACACGCTGGCAATTTATTTGGCTCTTAGGGCAGCGAGGCAACACGTCGGCTACCTACGCTTTTGGGCACAGCCATTATTTTTATAGACTGTAGCAATATCTCACTTCACCTTCACTTTGCGATGTCTCAATTGAATTTCCTAGAAAATGGAGAAGATGCAGCAAATGAGGGCTTTTCACCGTGGTCAGCAGAATGGGAGCACATCTGTCATGTAATCAGAAGTCAGAGGTTTCAGGAGAAACTCAGATATTGGGTGATTTGATTGCTCAGCCTGGTGTATTCAGTGTGATTATGAAAGAGAACAGAAGCAGCTTCCTCTGGAGAGCTAGAGCCATGCGACAGTCCTCCTAGATAATGAATCACCTCCCTGAGGCCAGCGAGAAAGAGAACAAGAGAGCTAGAGATGGGGGAGGGGGCAGGTTAAAGTGACAGTGGTTTGACATCTTGTTAACATTAACTGATGCTAATGTGAATAGAACACAGTTGGAAAGTTTGACTCATGTCTGCTCATTGGATCTCACTGCAAGAAATATCACTTTGAATGAATGGAAAGATGAAACTATTGAAAGATGAGTGGATGGATTTGATGGTCCACAAATGATCAGAAAAAATGGATGGCTGAATATATGAACAGTGTTGTCAATGCATCAATAATAAAATGCTTTGGTTTAAACAATAAATGTTGGGTAACATAAAGAAGCAAAAGTACCTGACATTTTCACATATACGCGCTGACACTACAATAAAACAACAGAGAAATGTTCAGAGCTCAAAAGGAAAGGTGTTTTTTTCAGCAATAAAAAGTTACAAGCAAACAGTCTAGTGCCTTTTTTAATACCCCCCCCCCATGACATAAGTAATGCTGGTTGACCAAACACCTAACATGAAATCAAACTACATTCTTAATAAAAAAAAATGATAAACTCGATTCCTGGAGGGCTGCAGCCGTGCATAGTTCTACTCCAACCGTACCTGAACACATTAAACTCCTCACTGCAAAAAATGCACTCTTGGAACAAGAAAAAAAACCTCAAATAAAGTTAAACTCTTCCTTTATCAAGCAAAAATAATCTGCCAATGGGGTAAGCAAATTTGACTTGGCAAGATTTCTTAAAATTAGAAAAAAATTCTAGCTGATAAATAGACAAAAACTCTCAAAACAAGACTTTACAAAATGTAAAACTGCACTGAAACTAGAATATTTCAACTTGTATCTAGTCTCTAGGGGTCTTAAAACTAGACAATCTGTCTTAAAACTAGGATGTTTTCTCTTTTATTTAAGACTAACTTAGAAAATTTAGTATTAAAATAAGTATATACGACCTTAAATTAAGAAAGTTTGTGCTTAATTTTAGTTCTTAAAGTAGAATATGGGTTCTTAAAACTAGAAATTCTAGCTTACAATTTAAATTTTAAATAATTATATTATATATTATTTAGGCCTATTGTTGCATTTTTAGACAGTACAGTTCAGATAGGAGAGCGGAAGAACAGTTAGTAGAGCTCTGGAGAGAAGATCAGTGAAGGATTCGCTGGATTCCTGTCACCAGAGGCTTCAGCTCCACATGTCAGTGCTCTGACTGCTACGCTATCAGTGCTGACAAATTAATTGCATTCTGATAAGCTATGTAACACTAAAAGAGAAAACATCCTAGTTTTAAGACATATTGTCTAGTTTTAAGACCACTAGTGACTAGATACAAGTTGGAATATTCAAGTTTCAATACGTTTTTACAGCTTGGAAAGACTTGTTTTGAGAGTTTTTGTATTTCTTAAGATCCAACAGCTTATGTTATCAGCTAGACGTTTTTGCTAATTTTAAGAATTCTGACCAACTGACATTTGCTCGCCCCATTAGCAAAATCTTCTGCTTGATCTAGGAAGAGTTCATCTATATTTGAGTTTTTTTTTCTTGTTTCAAGAGTGCTTTTTTGAAGTACATATCTCTTCCATCAAAGTTAGTACACAACTGGACGGTTATTAAGGTTTGGGGTATTGATGATTTATTTATGGTGTAGATCCTTTTTCTTATTTTTTTCACAAACATTTGAATCTTATTTCAAGAAATCAAATGTTCTTACCTTTACTTGATCTAGAGTAGAACTAGATTTAAGATTTTTTTTTCTTGTTCCAAGATACATGCTTTTAACTAGTATTTAATATTGATTTCTTAAAATAAAATATAAGTAACATTCTTGATATAAGAATATGTTGAATCAAATATTCTTGTTTTAAGATCAGTGGCAAAATCAGGAACGTGTTTCACATAGTTTCTTAATTCAAGAACATAAATGATCAAAATAAGATTTTTTTTCTCCTCAAGAAAATATAAGAGTTATTTTCCATTGAGGATAACTCCAGAAGTGAGCAGGATCTCATTGGCAGCAATGTAAAAACTTACCAAATTTACAAAAATAAAAAACATATTCCCATCCCTGACTCCATTCGGTTCTTCATGATAACACTGAGGGGCTGATTTTTCTGTGTGACGATGAAGGTAGAATCGTCACCAAACAGAGGTGCGTGTGTATGCGTTTGTGTTTGTAAGGAGAGCGATCGCCTTGTTGATGGTTGTATATATCCACAGATAGGTGCACATATCTGTGAATATTGCAATTCTTTACAGCGAGAGCAATCCTTACAATGAGACGAACAAAACAAATGGCAAAAGTATTTAATTTACCGTTTATTTAAAATGGCTTACAGAGTTTGCATTATTTCTGCCGCTGGACCTACTCCGGTGCGAGTTGCTCGGTGCTTTTCCGGGTGCGTCAAAGGGGGCGGGGCAATGATGACGTCCCTTTTTATGACAAAGGCTGTTGCATCAAACCATTATGTTTGATTTAGTTTTGGTAGTCATTTAAGTGTCTTTAAGTGTTTTATTTCATTATAATTTGAATTCATTTAAAGTATTTATGTGGAATGATTTAACATAGATATTGTTCATTTATTTCAAGTTAAGTATAATTACTTTTTCAGCTATTTTTGATTAATATTGCCCTTCGGTGGTCTTAATGGTTTAGCCCAATTAGGTTTTGGAGGGAAATAACTCTACTTAAGTCAGTGTGGCTAAGACCTCGGGGGAGTGACGAGGGTTCATGGTAGAGCTGTGATTGTTGCTGGCAAAGCAAAGTTGTCAAAACTCTTGGATATGCATTCTGTATCGATTTTGGTTATGTTAATAATTTTGTTTTAACGTTTGCTGGTATAGTCACTGAATGGGTGCGTTTCTTCAATAAAGAAAAAAAAAAGAAAAAAAAAACAGGAGATTTGCAAATTTTTTCATCTCTTCATTGCTGACTCCCCAACGCCTCAAGGCGCTCTAAGTCTACACTACGACAGATGGTGGCAGTGAAAAGTCAAGATCAGCTGGGAGCAAGCAGTGAACATCAAGATGGGTCCCAAGAAACCACCTCCTCCAAGCACAGTGGAAGAACCCGATGAAAGTTCTAGGCCAGATCAAGGGGCATCTGCAGCACCGAGGAAGGAGGGCGGAGACAGTGTGGAAGACCTGTCAAGGTTGTTACAGTCCTTTATGCTGACACAACAAGCCAGTGAAGATCAGAGGAATAAAGAGGCACAACGACAGGAGCACAGATGGCGTACGTTACAGCATCAGTTTGCACAACTGCAAGAAGAAGTTTTTCGGCAGAACCACGACCAGCAGTTATCGGAAGGGGCTGCGTTTCAGAAGCCTTCTCTAACAGCTACATTCCGGGACTCCAGTCACCGCATCATTAATCAGGTTCAGGAGGACACACAAAGAGTCCACGGCTCAGGATCAGGTCAGTCACAAGCACCGTACATCAGTTGGCAAGGCCCAAAGATTCTGCCATTTCAAGAGGATGAAGACATAGAACATTACCTGACCACCTTCGAGAGGATCGCCCAGGCCTGGAGATGGCCAAAGCAAGACTGGGCACTGCATTTAGCACCTCTGCTCATAGGCAAAGCGCGGGCTGCGTATGTTGCAATGGATATCGCTGATACCATGGACTATGACCTGGTCAAGAAGGCAGTGTTGATAAAGTATGAAATTAACTCTGAAAAGTACAGGCAGAGGTTCAGGAATAACTTCACTCAAGAGGGAGAGACACCAAAAGAGTTACAAGGAAGATTGACGGATCTGTATGAGAAATGGATGATGCCAAGTAAACGGACCAAAGAGGAAATTGGTGATGTCATTGTTCTGGAGCAATTCCTGAAGATCCTCAACCCTGAAATTAGGACATGGATCAAGGAACATAACCCGCTATCCTCAAAGCAAGCCGCAGAACTAGCCGAGACATTTATCTCAGCAAGACGCTTCCCCTATCACCTGGGATACATTCAAAACCGATCCAACTCGTGGCAGAGTAAGTCCGGGTTCAAATACGACAGTGATCAAACCTTTACCAGGCCCAAGAATGCTGAAACGCCCAGCTCTAGGACAAAGATTTTCAGTAGCACAAAATGGCCACAAAGCCCAGACAAGCAATGTGCAGACAGAACCCCAATGTTGTGTCATTCATGCGGCCAGCCTGGGCACAAGAAGGCGGAATGTCCGTTACAAACAGCCAAGTCTACACATCTTTGTTACGTCCCTAGACCGTTTCACACACAGAATGAGGCAAAACAGAACATCGACACTGTTGTTTCTGTGAAAATAGGAGGCAGAAACTTCAGAGCATTGGTAGACACAGGTTCCAGTCAAACCCTTGTAAGACCAGAATGCTTAAAGAAAATGTACATCCCATTTAGAGGCAGTTTGAAGGTAAAATGTATTCATGGAGATGAACAAGAATACCCAGTGGTTGATTTGGAAATGGAGATAGATGGACAGGTCTATCTGTTGGCTGTGGGAGTTGTAGATAAAGCCCCGTATTCTGTAGTTTTGGGCAGGGATGTTCCAGTTCTGACTGAGTTATTAAATGGAGACAAGGCAGAAGCTGACATTAGGGTAGTCACAAGGGCTCAATCAAAACAAACTATAGACCCATTACCCTTTCCTGAAATCCCAAAGAAAAGGAAATCAAGAAGAGAAAAACGGCAACTCAAGGTTAGGGGTACAGAAATGGTTGAGAACCTACCCACACCTCAGGATGATTGTGTAGAAACCATACCTCACAATTTGGCAGAACTACAGAAGCAAGATCCTTCTCTAGCACCATTGTTTGGAAAGGTTGGCAAGGAAGGTTTGAAGAGTTTGATTTCAGACCAGGAGACTTTTGTAGTGAAGGAGGACAAATTGTACAGGCAGAGTAGCAACGGAGAACAGTTAGTTGTTCCCATTCCTCTGAGAACTATGGTTCTAAATCTAAGTCATTCCAGTCCTTGGGCAGGCCATTTAGGTCAACAGAAAACACTTGCCAGGGTTACCAGTAGGTTTTATTGGCCAAGACAGTATATGGATGTTGTGGAATTTTGTAAATCTTGCCCAGAATGCCAGCAGACTGCACCCATCAAGAAAGGAGACAGGGCTCCTCTGGTTAGTCTCCCCATTATTGATGTGCCTTTCACACGAATAGCTATGGATGTAGTGGGTCCACTGCTAAGGAGTAGGTCTGGTAACCGGTATATTCTAGTGGTCTGTGACTATGCTACACGCTACCCAGAGGCATTCCCTCTCAAAAAGGTTAAGACAAGACAGATTGTTAACTCATTGATTCAGCTTTTCTCAAGAGTAGGGATTCCAAAAGAAATTTTATCTGACCAAGGTACAAACTTCACTTCCAAACAAATCAGGGAGGTCTGCAGCATGTTAGGCATACACCCCATCAAGACCACGCCTTATCATCCCCAGACGGATGGGTTGTGTGAACGATTCAACTACACATTAAAGTCCATGCTACGCAAGTTTGTCTCTCAGACCGGATCAGACTGGGACCAATGGCTGCCATATGTGATGTTTGCATATAGAGAAGTGCCACAAGCATCAACAGGCTATTCACCCTTTGAACTTCTTTATGGCCGCCAAGTGCGAGGACCCCTGGATGTCCTGAAAGAGGCATGGGAAGGAGAAAACCCACAGCAACAAACCAGCATAGTCTCTTATGTGCTGAAAATGAGAGAGAAGATGAGAAATCTGACAGAGCTGGTTCATGACAACATGGTGAAGGCACAGCAGCAGCAGAAAACCTGGTATGACAAAAGTTCAAGAAAACGAGTTCTGATACCTGGTAAGAAAGTACTGCTTCTCCTACCTACATCAGATAATAGTCTACTGGCTAAATGGCAGGGGCCATATGAAATCTTGAGGAAACTGGGCGAAACCAACTACGAGATCAGTTTGCCAGATAAACGTAAGAAAACACAAATATTCCATGTTAATCTGCTCAGGCCATGGAATGAGCGGGAAGGCGAGGTGTCAGACCAACTGTGGGCAAGATCGGTGGAGGATGAGGAAGAACTTGAGGAACAGTATTTCCCAACCAGGCAATCACCGTCTGCTTTACCAAAGTTGGATCACCTCACAGAGGAACAAAGCTGCCAAATTGAAAGTAAAATGCCAAAAGGTCTCTTCGATGATAAACCTGGCAGGACCATGTTGACAAAACATGACATCCGACTTCTGTCACCAGGACCAATCAGACAAACATTCTGCAGAGTCCCAGCCCGCCTTGTTCCAGTACTAAGGAAGGAAGTTCAGGTCATGCTAGATGTGGGAGTCATTGAACCCTCAACCAGCGAGTGGTGTAGCCCTGTTGTCCTGGTTCCCAAAAAGGATGGCACGCTCAGGTTTTGTGTAGACTTTTCAAAGCTAAACGACATTTCCGCTTTTGATCCTTACCCAATGCCTAGAGTCGATGAGCTAGTGGAACGGCTCGGAAAAGCAAGGTACCTGAGTACATTAGATTTATGCAAAGGGTACTGGCAAGTTCCTTTGACTGATGCTGCGAAAAAACTTACAGCCTTCAGAGCACCGTCAGGCCTGTACCATTTTAAAACCATGCCCTTTGGATTGCATGGAGCTGCTGCCACTTTTCAGCGACTAATGGACCAGGTACTTAATGGAATCGAGGAATTCGCAGCTGCATACATCGATGATGTGGTTATTTACAGTACATCTTGGGAAGATCATCTGCAACACCTGGAAGCAGTCTTTCAAAGGATAAAAGCAGCCGGACTGGTGGTCAATGCAAGAAAGTGCAGTCTAGCCAAACCAGAAGTGACCTACCTAGGTTATGTTCTTGGAAGAGGAGTCATAAAACCTCAGGTGGACAAGGTGGATGCAGTACGCTCTTACCCCCTACCAGGTACAAAGAAGAAGGTGAGATCTTTCTTGGATTACTTGGCTGGTACAGACGTTTCATACCAAATTTCTCGACCAGAGCGGCAGTTCTAACAGACCTCACTAAAAAGGACAAACCACAGAAGGTGGTGTGGACACCAGAGTGCAGGGAGGCATTCAATGATTTAAGAAACTGTTTGTGTCAAGATCCCATACTACAAAGCCCAAACTTTGAACTCCCATTCACAGTACAGACAGATGCCTCAGGTGTTGGTCTTGGAGCAGTCCTGCTGCAAGGCGAAGGAGAAGATCGGAGGCCTGTGCAGTACATCAGCAGGAAGTTGTTCCCAAGGGAAACAAGGTACTCTACTGTAGAAAAGGAGGCTCTGGCTATTAAGTGGGCCTTAGATACTCTAAGGTATTATCTGATTGGAAAGGACTTCGTGTTAGAAACTGATCATAGAGCACTGAAATGGCTTAACAGAATGAAAGACAGCAATGCAAGAATCACACGTTGGGCACTGTCACTGCAGCCATTTAGGTTTGAAGTGAAATACAGGGCAGGGGCCCATAATGTTATTGCAGACTTCTTGTCCCGCCACTCTGAAGAGTGACGTCTTTTGGGGGGGGGTGTGTGACGATGAAGGTAGAATCGTCATCAAACAGAGGTGCGTGTGTATGCGTTTGTGTTTGTAAGGAGAGCGATCGCCTTGTTGATGGTTGTATATATCCACAGATAGGTGCACATATCTGTGAATATTGCAATTCTTTACAGCGAGAGCAATCCTTACAATGAGACGAACAAAACAAATGGCAAAAGTATTTAATTTACCGTTTATTTAAAATGGCTTACAGAGTTTGCATTATTTCTGCCGCTGGACCTACTCCGGTGCGAGTTGCTCGGTGCTTTTCCGGGTGCGTCAAAGGGGGCGGGGCAATGATGACGTCCCTTTTTATGACAAAGGCTGTTGCATCAAACCATTATGTTTGATTTAGTTTTGGTAGTCATTTAAGTGTCTTTAAGTGTTTTATTTCATTATAATTTGAATTCATTTAAAGTATTTATGTGGAATGATTTAACATAGATATTGTTCATTTATTTCAAGTTAAGTATAATTACTTTTTCAGCTATTTTTGATTAATATTGCCCTTCGGTGGTCTTAATGGTTTAGCCCAATTAGGTTTTGGAGGGAAATAACTCTACTTAAGTCAGTGTGGCTAAGACCTCGGGGGAGTGACGAGGGTTCATGGTAGAGCTGTGATTGTTGCTGGCAAAGCAAAGTTGTCAAAACTCTTGGATATGCATTCTGTATCGATTTTGGTTATGTTAATAATTTTGTTTTAACGTTTGCTGGTATAGTCACTGAATGGGTGCGTTTCTTCAATAAAGAAAAAAAAAGAAAAAAAAAACAGGAGATTTGCAAATTTTTTCATCTCTTCATTGCTGACTCCCCAACGCCTCAAGGCGCTCTAAGTCTACACTACGACATTCTGTTTTAATGTTTTCAAGTTATATTAAGAATGTCAGTTGTTCTTAATTAAGGATGGGGATACTTTAGTGAGACCCACTCAACATAGACTTAGGTTTAATAGTAGTCATTTCCTAATCTCCAAATCGTGACTTTTTGCCTCTTTTGGAAGATGGTTGATTTATCCAAAGTCTGAACTCATTGCATCCATGATCTATATGGACAACGGATGAGAGTGAATACCAACACAGAGGAAAAAGGGAAGACCATTTATCAAAACACTGCAATGGAAAACTAAGGCAAAAATTATTTGCAAACGTTAGCTTGTGGACAAAATGATAGATTGTTGGAGAGACTCATAAACATGAAACACAAGCATATTAATTATTTCATAAAAACTTACACAAAAGTTAGGAATGATTGAGTCGATGATTAAAACAGTGCAGGTCATAAGCTGGTCTAAGCGTGTTTCTACACATGTATTCTATGGGTTCATGATTCCCTCCTGCACCGTTAAACCAACAATAACCAATCCCCTGAGAGTCCTTCTCTCTTGTCTTTATGAGAGAGGCTAATTTCAGCCTGTGTTTAATATGAATCGTGCAGCTAAATCTGTTTACCCCGGGGATGTTCACATCTATATTCTTGAAGGCTCAACCTCCACTATTTCTTCTGCTCATCTTTAAGTGTCATTGGTAAGTGGCTCAGGGTGATGCTCCGCTGCTTGGTAAATGGGGCAAATATCACGAAGGCTTTATTGATTCAGGGTCTCTTTCAGGGAATACAGGAACCTGATGTTCTTCTTCAGCTTTGTTTGTGAAAGCCCCAGAATGATGCTCCAATGAGATCTTTCATTTGGGGTGAGTTGTTTTTTACAGATGAGTGACTACACTATGGAGACAAACAATATTGCAAACATGTGAAAAAAGAAGGGGTAATTTTAGGGCATGGAAGTGATTTGAGAAAATGTGCATTTCAGACTATCCATCAGTTAAACTTTGGTTGAACCTAAGACTTTTAGTGATTTTAGTGATTAAAGTATACCTCACCTCTACAGAAAGGACTGTTTTTATTCTGACCAGCCTGAGTGCTGCCTACCCAAGAGGGGAGAAGTGCATTTATTTACTACAGTGAGCCAAAAAACAGGACCAGTTAAGCGCTTCTGTTCAATATTTGCTGTTAAGAAAGATGTCCATGAAACTCACCTTGGCATTAGGTTGGCTTGTGAAACTTAAAGTAGTCTGCTCATTATCTGCCTCAATCATGTTTGTTTAGTAAGAAGTTGTCATTTCAGCGTATAAACAACTTGAACCTTTAAATTACAACATCAGAACAAATATATATTTACTAATTTCAGTTGGACATCTACACTATGGCATGCAACAAATGACTTTATCAAGAACTTGCTGGATGTGCGTCATCTTCTTGTCAAAATTTGCTAGTTTTGTTGTGTCTAATACCTGAAAGTAATTTTACATTTTTTCTTCCCACTCTTCTATCTTCCATGCTTTTGTTTTCACCAGTCATGTGTTCTTAATCACATAACTGGTAGCTTTTACCATGGAGCATAGAGCTTCTTTATTTCTAGTTTGTTTGCCTGTCCCTTTTTTGGTTGCTATTATTAGAGTCAATTCACCTGGCTTTCCCCATTTTGTTTTGATTATTTCCCCTTTATTTTCCATTGTTTTCTTTTTGTCCCTAATGGGACACAATGTAAGACCTATGCTGCTTAGTAATTGTCTGTCCCCTGCCATGTAGAGTGATCTTGTGTTTCAAGACTATGACTATAATGTTTTTGCTTGTTTTGATTTTGTATTTGACATATACTCCTTTCTGCTGCTTTACATTAAAGATTCAACCTTTACGCTCAAGATTTTAATAATACATCCTTTCATTAAGTAAACAGGTTTGAAGTGACTGGATACCTTACATTTTTTGTTCAACCATGATGAAACATTCAGAATGCATGATTTTAGCCCTGATTTTGACACGTGAACAGGTAAATTGCTGACAAATGGCCAAAATCTCAGGCAAATTGGAAGAAACTGTCTAAATGTGTTTTGAGTGAATTGCAGGTGATTCACAACTCATTGCAGTCAGATGAACTGTGCAATATTTGGAATGTTAAATATTTGGACCTTTTGACAACTTTCCCCAAACTGTATTGTGGGTAACAGAGGTAACCAGTGTCAAATGTGTTGATAGAATAATTGCCCTACATGGTGAAGCATTTGTAATGATTGCTAAATAAAGATAAAAGAAAACATGTTTATTGGGGGTCGTTTAATTGGATGAACAAGGTGCCATCTTTCTAAAAATGCTGAATAGCCACACTGGTGTCAGAAGTGGGATCTGCAATCATTTAGAATATGAGATCCTAAAAAATAACTGTAAAAGAAGGTGGAGGACTAGAGGCTGAAGCAATCATCAGACAGTAACGACATGCTGTGCTGCAGCCAGGATGGGAACGGCAATGGCTGCTTGGTAGACATCAGCAGGGATGTTGGGAGTGTTAGTGCCACTCTGAGGAGCCTGGCTGGGTTTCTTTAATTCAGGACAGCCCAAGCATGGTCAGAGTTGCCATCATGGAAGAGGGTCAAGAGTGGACTCCCATCACCTATAACTTTGGTGGTGCGGTTTAAAATATTGAGCAGAATATGATGATTTCAGTAATGTTTTTAAACAAATGTTTGACTTTAGCTTTGGGGTGATCTTCACATCCCCCCTGGTATTTACGACTCCTCTTGAAGAGGACCTTGAACACCTAAGCACACTTGAATGAATCTGAATGAAGGTGTTCCCAGTGTGTTCTGCTTATCTATATGTCCGAACCAGAAGTAAAATCAGACACAATCTTACCCATGGATGCTTAGCTTGTTATGATGGCATGTTCAATAAATGATTTGACTTCTAAAAGCTTTACTGATTTTTATAAACCTAATAATGGTAATTCACAAAAGTGGCACTCCAGTGGTGGGGAAGTGGTAGAGCCTGTGGTGCATGTTGGACCTTTTTGGACTAAGTGCGTGTACCGGTTGAAGAGTATTATTGATTAAATAATATCAGTCATTTGCCAATATCAGTCAATATCAGATGAAATATCAGTCATTTGTTCGCTACTGAGTAATTCGGAATTAGTTTTTTTATTATGCGTGTGCAATGTTTGGGTTGTGTGAACACTAACCTGTTTAAGGAAAGTGATGGGGGGTGCGGGGTGTTGGACAGAATAGTCACCCTGCACAATGAGGTGTTGGCAACGATCGTGAATAGAAGATCAAAAAAGACATATTTTTTGGTCTTGTCTAATTGGATGTACAAGTTAGTGTTCGTGTGCTGCAAAATCATCACAATGGATCAAAAAAATATTATGCGTTATATAGCAGAAGTTAATGCTAGCAAAACAACATGCAGAGAAGCCATCCAAGCAAGCGAGCGATATTAAACTTATCTAGATATGTGACTGGCTACCATTGTTGTCTAGAATCAAGACTTGGTTTAGTCATATGCTGTTATTCCTTGTTCTGTGGCCATGCTAAACTAGTCAATTATGCCATAGTTGTGGCACATAAAATTTGCTATGAGGGTATATTCCATTGTTCAAGTGAAATTTTATCAGCTGGACTTTGAGTTACCATGAACAGTGGACAAGTTTGTAAATGAGCAGCATGATTGTGCCTCTTACACCCGGTGCTTGAATTGTTAGCAAACAGGAGTAGTGATTAATATCACTGACAGCTTGCACTATTATAAATGTTTGCTCTCAGATTCCTGGCTGTGACTTATATATAGCTGTCTACTAGTGACACCAAGACAACAGACGGCTGAGGTTCTCCTTGCCTTTCCTCATCTATCATGGCTGAGCAATGAATGAAACAGAGAGAAGGAAGCTAGCTTGATCCTGATGCTACTAGGCTACCATCACATCCACCCTTTCCCCTGAACAACTGATTCTTCAGCTTTGAAGAGATAGCTCTTTCAGATTTAACCTTTGTGGGCTATTCCCATTTTAAAAGCAAATAAAAAACAATATTTTACACCATTACACATTAAGATATATGACTTATCTCAAATTCAAACAATATAGATAACATATCTTGAATTATTGCAACCAGTCTCTACTAGAAAAGAATATACACATTTTTATTCTGGTAAAAATTAGAAACGGATCAATTTGACCCGAAGGCCACACAAGAGTTAAAGCTATTTTTCTCCCCACCTGTTTATTTCAAGATTCAGAGTTTATTCTATTAAATACATGTAAAAGAGTTGACAGTATTTTTTTTTATTGTATTAAGTCTACCTTGCAGATAGCTAGTGATCTTATAGTTCCCTTTCAGGAACTCGAGCTGCGTCCAACGCTACGGGGAACGCTTGCTGCGTTTCCGGCTCTGAACTATGTGTCTAATCTCGTCCAATCGACAGGTGTGACGTCATCCGAGCGTGACGTCGCACCCGGAAGGGTGCAGTATAAACGAGGACGCGATGGAGACGACAACCAGCTTTTCTGCTTTCAGTAAGCGCTGTTTATGTGTCTTTCGAATACGGGTGGCTATTTAAAGTGTGTGAATGAGAATGAAGCGCTCCTCAAAAGCGAAACATACGTTCAGGCCGTGTTTTCCTCCCTGCCCGCGGTTTATTTCGGGCGAGGATTCTCACGCGCTATGCTTGTTATGTTTGGGAGTGGATCATGCCCAGTCGGCTCTCGAGGGAGTCGGCTGTGAGCATTGTGAGCGCATACCGATGCGCACACTCCGCTCGCGGAGAGCATTTTTTGAGGAAAATGCTCTCCCTCGCAGCTCCGGGAGCCGCGCCGCTGCTTTTGCCGAGGCAGAGCAGCCGCTTCGGTCCTGGGGCTCGCTAGTGGAGCTAGCGGAGGGTACGGGGACGGGCCTAGCCTTATCGCCGACCTCACCCGCTAGCTCCGGTCTACTGCCGTCGGGGGAAGCACGCTTTTCGGCGTCTTCTTCCCCCCACGCAATGGACGAGGGATTACTCCTGTCTTCCTCTGAGGAGGTTGATATCGAGTCAATCCCTCCACTGGTAGCCGCTGTGCTTGATCCGGCACAGCCGCTCCAGTTTGAGGAGCTGCTGGAGGTTGTGACTCGTGCGGTGGAGAGATTGGATATCTCTTGGCCACCAGAAGCACAGGGTCCTCGTCCAGAGAGCAAACTGGACGAACGCTATCTGCGCCCTCGGTCGCAACCTCCACGCCGGGGCCTACCGTTTTTTCCAGACCTGCACACTGAGGTGTCCAGGTCTTGGAATCGCCCCTACTCGACCCGCCTGTTTTCCCCCGATGTGCACTATTACTCTAACATCCAGGGGTTGCAGGAGCGAGGTTACGGAACGATCCCGAAGGTGGAGCAGACGCTTGCGAGCTATCTCTCCCCTGGCACGGCATCGTTCCTGAAGGCCCCGGCGCTCCCCACCAGGCCGCTTAGAGCCACCTCGGCCTTAGTGGGGAAGGCTTATTCTACAGCCGGGCAGGCTGGCGGTTGCCTGCACACCATGGCGGTATTGCAGGCGTACCAGGCCGAGCTCCTGAGGGACCTCGGTCTGAGGGATTCCCCTTTGGTGGCGGAGCTGAGAAAGGCGACAGATCTCGCCCTCCGCGCCACGAAGGAGACTGCTCGCGCGTTGGGGAGGTCAATGGCTGCCATGGTGGTTGTGGATCGCCACCTATGGCTGACGTTGTCCGAACTTAATGAGAAGGACAGGTCATTCCTCCTCGACGCCCCAGTGGTTACCTCGGGCCTGTTTGGCGATGCTGTCTCGGCAGTAGTTGGCAGGTTCCAGGAGGCCCGGACCCAGTCCGCGGCCTTCCAGAGGTTTCTTCCCCACCGCCGTCGCCCTGGGAGTTCTGCCGGGCGGGAGCAGACCCCTAAGGCTGTGGCTTCTGGGCACAGGGGGGCCCAGAAGCAGAGTGTCGCTGCCCGTGCCCCTCCCGAGAGGCGGCGACACAAGACTCAGCCCAAGGAAGTGGCGGATCTGAGGACCGTCATTTTCCGTAAGAGGGCTGAGGCAAAGCGCTCCTGATGGGCCGGGGGAGTCCCCGGTTTCTTGGAGCGACGCACGCCAAGATGGTCAGCGATCCTCCGCCGGCGACCCCCCCAACTATTATTCCGCTTTCCCTGCCACCCTCGGTGCTTCAGGGAGCGTGTATCTTGCCCCTGCGTCCACCCAGGCTCTCGGTGGCCGGGGCGATAGGGCTTCCATGGAACCCCATGCCCGTCTCAGGAGCCACCACCCGCCAGTTACCAGAGGCCGGCCTCGAGAGGTTGGCTCCCCTGAGCTGCTACGTGGAGGCCTGGTCCAGCCTTCCAGGCATCTCCCAGTGGGTCTTGCGAGTTGTGAAACTGGGTTACAGGATCCAATTTCGATCCAGGGCTCCCCGGTTCGCCGGGATTTTGCCTACTATGGTGGATCCCTCGCAAGCTCTGGTCATGGACCAGGAAGTGGCCACACTGCTCTGCAAAGGGGCCATCGAGATGGTTCCTCTGCACGACCGGAACTCCGGATTTTACAGTCGCTACTTCCTGGTTCCAAAGAAGGACGGGGGCCTGCGCCCCATTCTCGACCTAAGGCTCTTGAACCGTCGCATCATGAGGGTGCCGTTCAAGATGCTTACCTTAAAACAGGTCACGGCGCAGATCAAGTACGGCGATTGGTTCGTCTCCATCGACCTCAAAGATGCCTACTTTCACGTCCCCATTTTTCCTTCTCACAGGAAGTTTCTTCGGTTCGCCGTAGGGGGCACGGCTTATCAGTTCCGAGTACTTCCTTTCGGCCTTTCGCTCTCACCCAGGACCTTCACCAAATGTGTGGACGCGGCCCTGGCCCCATTGAGGCTTCAAGGTATCCGCATCCTCAACTACATCGACGATTGGTTGGTGTTGGCTCGCTCAGAGCCAGAGGCAGTTCGGCATCGAGATGTCGTTCTCGCTCACATGAAGGTGCTGGGTTTTCGGCTGAACCCCCAAAAGAGTGTGCTGGTCCCTACCCAAAGATCCACCTTTTTAGGTGTGGTGTGGGACTCCACCACTATGCGGGCATGTCTGTCTCAGACCAGGATCTCTGTGATCCTACATGCGGCCAGGAGGGCGAGGCTAGGCCATTCACTGTCGGTACGGCAGTTTCAACGACTGCTTGGCCTCATGGCATCCGCGGCGACGATTCTTCCGCTTGGACTTCTCCATATGAGGCCCCTTCAGTGGTGGCTGAGGAGTGCAGGGTTCTCTCCCCGGGGCAATCCGCTCCGTCGTATCAGGACCACGAGTCAGGCCCTGCGGGCCCTTTCTCGTTGGAGGGACCCTGTGTTCCTGTCCCAGGGACCCGTATTGGGGACGCCTTACCGTCGGATGACTATCACCACGGACGCGTCTCGCACGGGTTGGGGGGCGGTGCTCGGGAACCGCGCCACCCATGGTCGGTGGGATCGGCCCCATCTCTCGTGGCACATCAACTGCCTGGAGTTGCTGGCCGTATTTCATGCTCTTCTGCACTTCCTGCCAGAGATCAGAGGTCACCACGTGCTGGTACGCTCAGACAATATGTCCGTGGTGGCCTACATCAACCGTCAAGGGGGACTACGATCACAACGGCTGTGCAGATTGGCTGGTCGTGTCCTCCTGTGGGCCCAAGACAAGCTCTGCTCCCTTCGAGCATCTTATATTCCGGGCCGGTTGAACGTGGAGGCAGATGCATTGTCGCGCCTGGGACCGACACCTGGGGAATGGCGTCTCCACCCGGAGACGGTGGAGTTGATCTGGAAGAGGTATTACAGAGCTCAGGTGGACCTTTTTGCGACTCGGGAGACCTCGCACTGTCCCCTCTGGTTCTCTCTCAGTCCTCCCTCGCCTCTGGGGATAGACGACATGGCACAGGAGTGGCCGAGGCTTCCCCTGTATGCTTTTCCCCCAGTAGCGCTGCTTCCAGGAGTCCTGGAGAGGGTACGTCTAGAGGGCCTATCCCTCCTCCTTGTGGCCCCTCGGTGGCCAGGGAGACCTTGGTTTGCGGACCTGTTGGCCCTCCTGGATGGCGTACCATGGGAGATCCCGATCAGGTGGGATCTTCTCTCTCAATACGGGGGGACGGTGGTCCATCCCCGTCCGGAGTTATGGAGGCTGTGTCTGTGGCCCCTGAGGGGGCACAGCTCCTAGAGTCAGGTCTTTCGGCTGAGGTCGTCGAGACCATTCTCCACTCCAGGGCTCCCTCTACGAGGAGATCTTACGCCGCGAGATGGCGACGGTTTTCGGCCTGGTGTGTTCAACACACCCTGGATCCAGCTCGTTGCCCGGTCGGGTCAGTACTGGACTTCCTGCAGGCTCTGTTCGCCAAGGGGCTTTCGCCGTCTACCATTAAGGTGTATGTATCGGCCATTTCAGCCTACCACGGCCCCATGGATGGGCTTCCCTTGGGCAGGTCCCCCCTTATATCTCGCTTTCTTCGCGGTGCCAGGCGGCTGAGGCCCCTGGACCGTCCTAGAGTCCCTGCATGGGACCTGGCTATCGTTTTGGAGGCCCTGAAGAGGCCTCCATTCGAACCTTTGGGTGACGTGTCCTTGCGCCTTCTGTCTATTAAGACAGCATTTTTACTCGCCATCACTTCCCTTAAACGGGCAGGGGACTTGCACGCACTTTCTGTGGCTCCCTCGTGCCTTGAATTTTCCCCTGGGATGGTTGGCGTATCGCTGCACCCTAAACCGGGCTATGTCCCGAAGGTGCCTTCCGTCACCCCGGGCACGGTCAGGTTACGGGCGTTCTTTCCTCCTCCTTTTGAGTCCTCGGTGCAGGAGCTCCTGCATAACATCTGTCCGGTGCGGGCCCTGGACCTGTACGTCCGCCGCACGGCTCAGTTTCGGAGCTCGGATCAGCTCTTTGTGTGCTATGGTCCACACAAGAAGGGCTCTCCTGCTAACACGCAGACGGTGAGCAGATGGATTGTGGACGCTATCGCCTCGGCTTATGCGGCCTCTGGTCTCCCGGCCCCCTTTGGGGTCAGAGCGCATTCCACTAGAGGTATGGCGGCTTCTAAGGCCCTTTCATCCGGCATTTCTATGCTGGAGATATGTAACGCAGCGGGTTGGTCCACGCCTTTGACTTTCGTCCGGTCCTATAGTTTGGACCTTGATGACTCCCCGGCTTCGGCAGTCCTTCGTTCGGCTGTCACATAAGATCAGTCCGGGGCTGCATGGCGTGTTTTGACACTCGTTCCCCATAGCGTTGGACGCAGCTCGAGTTCCTGAAAGGGAACGTCTCAGGTTACGTAGGTAACCAAGGTTCCCTGAGGGAACGAGACGCTGCGTCCCCAGGCCACTCCGCCCACGTCCTGACGGCGCTTACTGGCTTCAAAGCTGGTTGTCGTCTCCATCGCGTCCTCGTTTATACTGCACCCTTCCGGGTGCGACGTCACGCTCGGATGACGTCACACCTGTCGATTGGACGAGATTAGACACATAGTTCAGAGCCGGAAACGCAGCAAGCGTTCCCCGTAGCGTTGGACGCAGCGTCTCGTTCCCTCAGGGAACCTTGGTTACCTACGTAACCTGAGACGTTTTCTCAACCTTCAAACCCTTGGCCTTGATTCCGTTCCACCAAGACAAACCGAACCACATAACCATACCCATCAATTTCATACCTCCCAACACGACAGCTGTCAGTCAAACAGCTGGGCCTGTAGCTGAACCTCAAATGTAATGCCAAATCAGTAGAGAGCAAACCCTAGAAAGCCCAAGCAATCTCTCACTTCATAGCAGAGTTTCTCTGGATTATCCTGTCACACAACAGACTCATATTTTACATTTAAAGCAGAGAGGAAATGACCAGTTGCACCATCTGACCTGTTCCTAACCCGCAGAGGTTTTTCTTTTTAACTGTGACACCGGCTTTTTGTGGGTGACGGGCTTGCTGATTTACTGGATCCATAAATGAAGTGTTTAAAGCAAGACAGAGCGCTCCATGGGCAAGAGTATCCCTTGTAAACATAATTCAGAAAGGGCTGTTAAAGGCAATGGAATTGGGTTGTTTAGGTGATGGACAGCTGCCATGAAGACGCCTTCGTATTGTCAGTTCTTTAATACAAGGCTGTACATTTTGTAGTAGGGAAATTGGTGAAGTATGCTAAAATACAGAGGCGGAAATGTCTGGAGATTTATAGCTAATTTACTAAATTCACCTGCTTGGTTGCTGACTGTATTTCACAACCCCAAAAGGTGTTAAAGATATTGTTTCGAGGAGAATCAGAGCAGGACAACGCTAGTTTACATTATCTGAGCAATGTACTATTTCGTGAAGCAAGGCTTAATTTTACAATATTACTACTTTAGGTTCATCTGACCTAACATAAAATAATAGACAGTATTTATATTTATAGGGAATGTTTTGCTATTTTGTTGCAAATGATTATTTATGCCTCCTTTGAAGGTATTTCAAGGTCTGCATCACTTATCTGAGTGAGCAGGGTGCACTCATGCTTAAGTCCTGAAAATCCCAGGGAAAAGTGTGTTGGTGTCAACTGTGAGTTAAAGAGATGCCAAGCAGCAGGCTTGGCATAAAAATACACATTATTTGCATAAACACAGCTCGTTTAATTGCACATAATACTCGATGCATGTAGAGCAGTTTTGCCAATAGATTCCGTAACGTTTGTTTAATGTAGCCAATATTGACCTATCAATCTTCAATCAATCTTTATTTATAGATCATGTAGACAAACAACAATAGCTGACCAAAGTGCTAAAATAAAAATAGATAAAACAACAATACAACTTTCACAATAAGACAACAAAATAATAAAATGTTAAGACATAAACTCATAAAAGAATAAAACAATTTAAAAAGCCATCAAACTGTGATAAAAAAATTAAAAACCAACTCAAATAGGTGACCTAGTGTTCTACAGCTGCCAGTACATTACATTACAGTAGAATGAATAATTTGTACCTCTGGTGATGTTTAGAGCGTCAGAACTGTGTATGCAGAAAGGAACTAGTCCCATGTCGATAAATCTTATTTACAGATTTGTTTTACTTCAATCTGCAATTTGAAACGCAAGCAAATAATTATAATGATACATTTGAGGAGGTAATGAAAAGATCGATGCTGACAAGCCATGATGCCAAAAGCGGGCTAAGTTTCGACTGCTCTGTTATGGAGAAAAATGCTTTCGAATGAAATGTGCAAATTCACGGGTTTAACATCAAGATCTTCAGATATTTAGACCTCATTATAAATTTAGTTTCATGGAGAAACTCTGTTCAGAGAGGAGATCAAATTCCAGACAATTTGTTAGTCTCCACTTGGTTTTTTACTTTTGTTTGTATTTTTTTGTACTAATAGTTAGGGCCCTGTTATCCCTCAGGACTAATTGTACAGTAAACAAGATATAGTTAACACAACAAACAGGTAATTTATTTACGATAAGATATTATTCGTAAAGAATTTTCAGTTTAAGTAAAAAAAAATACTAATTAGTTGTTAATGTTGTTTAATGTAATGCTATATAACAAATTGTTTAAATAAGATCATTGTTTTTGTCTTAAACTACTTCGTTAATTAATGTTCTGCTGGCAGAACATCCAAGCAGCAGAAATTTACTTCTGTGATTTTACGGAGAACTTGGAAATCTACATTTAGAACATATGTGGAATGTCTGTTTTTTATCATGTATGAAAGAGATTTGATCAATATTTACAAAATGCAAAAACCACAATATCTCAAAACTCCTCTGAAAGCAGTCAGAACCTTAGTATTCCAACGGGAAGAAATGTCTTTATTAAAACATTTAATTTACATATGAAATATTCAAAATTTCTTATCAATAATTTGCAATGTTGCTGATTTTGAAGGGCCTTGTGAAATGCTATTTATTTCACCTGCTTGCTTATACAAACATATGTATAAATACATATGTAACCTTTTGTGCTTGCCAGATGTTTTTTCAGCATCATCCCCCGGTGAAACACAGAGACCAAAGATGGATGATGGACATTTATTCTGCACGCTGCACACAGAGTTGGTAAAGATGAGGAATAGGATGAGACATGAAATTCACTCCACCCACAGCAATCCTATACATGTCTGCTGCTTAAAATACAACTAAAACTCAAATTTGGTGATCGTTTTTTGGTGATCGTTTTAGACATTTAGCTACAGCAAGAAAGACACATATTACATCATTCACTTTTATGACATAATTAAACAACACAATCATTAAATGAAAACATTTTTCAGTAAATACAACAAAAAGAAACAAATACCGGCACACAGAGTTGACAAAGATTAGGAATAAGATGAGACATGAAATTCGCTCCACCCTAAAAATTTTTTTTTTCATTTAATACACGTAACAACAGCGCACATGGCCAAATAAAGCTCAAATGTGTCTGATTTAATGCAACACATAAAAGTGACTTTATATTGTAATTGCAAACTTCTACCACACATTCTCTATAATTTGGGTCAAATGAATCACTTTAAACAACTATATATACACACATATATATATATATATATATATATATATATATATATATATATATATATATATATATATATATATATATATATATATATATATTCTAAGTTCCTTTTTTAATAGATAGTCCCTCCTCTGGGGGCCAGATTCCCAGGGTTAAGGAGATTATACTATGTATTTAATAATAATACTTATTTATGAAATAAGACAACTTTGAAAAGTAAAATTAAAAGCAACACAGGTTCCCCTTTTTGCATTGGCAGGTGCAGCAGTCACCACATCTCTGTGTGGCCTTGCTCATTCAAGCAAGTGTTGCATTTGTGTCCATAATTCATAAGCACTGAGTCCTGTCAGCGTTAGAGTTGAGTCCATGTGTTCGGAGGGTTCTTCATGTTAGTGAGTTTGAGCAGTGGGCTGGTCAGAGATTCAAGCTTAAACTGTCCTCCTGTGATCCATATCCAGCAAGGAGCTGCAGGGTCAGAGCGCTGGCACAGCCCTGATAGATGAGCTCTGACCTGACAGAAGTGCTGATTCCTCTAGCAAGCGCGTGTGTGTTTAGGAAGGAAATGCTTTGCGTGATCCATAGCATGTGTCCATAGGGTGCACTATGAAGCATATATGCTCTTTCTTTCATTTTCCAGAGATCCAAAAATCAAATGTAACAGTGCGATGAACAGTGCATTTTACTGGGAGAATATAGTATGATGCATGATATATATATTTGGTATTGGTTAATGTTGCTTGCTCCCAACTACATATGCTTCTCTTATTCCCATAATGTTTTGGGTTTATTTTGGAACATGTTTGCATCATCAACCCTAGCATCAGCTGTTTACTTTGACGACCGGGTAAATCCTCAGACCAAAAGGATGTCAGCATAACATTTTGTTGGGAACACAATGATCTTAACCAACAAAACTTTCTATAAACTTACCAGCATGTTTACTCAACATCTTGCAGACAATGCAGCAATTTCAGCAGTTCTCTGAAAGCAGTTATTTTGTACAGTTAAGTTAAGTCAACAAAAACCCCCAGTAATTTCAAGGGAAAACACTTTTAAATAGCCAAAAAAGTAAATGTCCTTCAAAGAAAATATGTTCCTTAAAATCAAGATACATGCATAAAGGAGATTGAATCAATTATAAACTTAAAATGTATTCTTTATGTTTCTACCAATCTTGAGGTTGTTGGGTACTGTTGCATTGTAACGAATGTAGCATTGGTTCGTTCAAAACGCTGACGTGCGGCTGCGATCTGTGCGCCAGTTTCAATAGTAATTTAACATCATCCCAGGGGTATTACATGTATCATTACATGTGTCCAAACAATTACTGTATATACTGTATATGGATAAACACCAATTTACTGTACTAACTGAATGCATTTTGTAATGTGTTTTTTCCAGCATTACCAACTAATCAATGAAATCAGCGAAAAGCAAGACACTTGGGAAGAATTAATGGGTGGAGCATAAAATCTCTACATTAACCACACTACAAGATTCTGCTCCTTGCCTTTAAGGCGCTGAATGGCTCGGCACCGCTCTACCTGAGCAGTCTCCTCTCACGATATATTCCAGCTCGCTCTCTCCGATCAAAAGAAGCAGGACTATTGATTATACCGAAGGTTAGTAAATCCACAAGAGGTGGAAGAGCGTTCTCATATAGAGCCCCGAAGCTCTGGAATAAACTCCCGGATGTTGTCCGGAGCTCAGCTACGCTCACAGATTTCAAAACTAAATTAAAAACATATCTGTTTAATCTGGCATTCGAATAATTATCTCTTGGTATTTTTCTAAACAGATCTGGTGTCTGTGCACTATATACAAACAAACTGTTGAAAAAACAATGTGGTTCAATGTTCCTCTCTAAGCTCTCCTCATCATTTTTCTCTCATCCACGAGATTCACATGAACGTTCGGTTGGCTTCTCTGCAGGGGGCTTTTTCGCTAGCCTCACAACTTCTGGTGTTTCATTTTGATGCAGTGATGTTACTTGCATGTGGATGCCACTCAGGGGTGGTGCATTCATTCAATAACTTAGATTCTTGAGTTTCGCTGTGTTTTTGAGTCTGAGTTGTAACAGTTTTCAAGCAGATCCGATTTTTTTTTTCAATATGCACATGGGACAACAGCCACATGCCCTACTGTTTTTTTTAATCATTGTGAACTTTGTTAAACAAGCTGTCTATAAACCAAAATGTATAATTTTTTTATATTAGAAAATATATATTAGAAATCTTCGGTTAGCAATGGAGTTGAATATAAAAAATCTAAGTTAAAAACACATGCTGTCGCCCTCTCTCTGTAAACTCATGCCCAGAAATCAATTAATGTACACAGAAAAACTAAAGATGAGGGAAGTTATTTTTATGCAACAGCCCATGATCAAGAAGACGCCTTCTGTCGTGGTATCAGAGATTTATCCCTGACTTTGCATCTGTAGCATTCCCCTCGACAGACCCGTTGTAAGATAAATGAATAAGCTGATAACCTGAATATTGTGAAACTGCATTTAATCAACCGAAAGAGAGGAAGTGCTCTTATCTACACTGTCCTGATTTTAAAGAAAGCTTCCTGAAGCAATTTTTACCATGAAGGTCTGGCTACACAAGACCAGCATTTCTTTGAGTTCTTTCCCCCTCTCATGCATATTTGAGCTCAGAACCGAAAAAAAAGTAAAAATAAATCTACTTCTGCATGCTGTTTAGATGATTTGGTCAGCATAATATTATGCAGGAATAATGGCTAGTAAAACATGTCAGCAGTGACTCGTGTTTTCTTTTTTTGGCTACAAAGGAATCTGTCTCATTAATTAAATGTTACATTTTGAAGTGAGAAGAAAGTTTTCTTGTAAAATGGACTCCGATATTCTTTAATGTACTACGTATCGAATTCAAACACATCTAAATATCTGTATTCCGTCATGACAGAGCAGCATTGAAATGAAGTCAGTAATGTCGAAGGACACTTTATTACCCGGCGCCCCAAACGTCTAGATAGGAAATCATCAGCTAAATTGGATCAATAACTAATTAACACTTAGCATCTTTGCAGCAGCCTCTTTAACTCTTCATGCAACGCTT
Source organism: Danionella dracula (assembly GCA_900490495.1). Taxonomy (NCBI): domain Eukaryota; kingdom Metazoa; phylum Chordata; class Actinopteri; order Cypriniformes; family Danionidae; genus Danionella; species Danionella dracula. Next base: position 11,650,092 of record UELW01000556.1, read on the forward strand.
TTCTCAGTGCTGCACAATTTACTCTTTGCTGAGCTCTATGCTATTGTATGGTTTTATACTTGCTGCACCAGGTCCTCTGAAGGGATACAAAGTGGTGATGATCCTCACACTGGTTCTCTGGGTAGAGCTGTTGAATAAATGTCACTAACGTGACACTGATGATGCTGTTGCTGTGGCTTAAAGGTCATCTAGATGTTTAATTTAAAAGTAGAAGAGAAATTTAAATGGTGAATATGTCTTCTAAATATTCAGTGTTAACAAAGGGCCTCAAGCTTAGTACTTTAAAAAAATACCCACATTCATAAAAAACATAACTTTACAAAATGGCATTTTAAAACAAGATTCTGTTTTTCAATGGAAAAATTCTGAATTCAGATTTTTTTTACTGTTTAAAAAAACCTAATATAAATCTTTGCATTTTCGTTTGGTATATCATTTTTACACCGAGCTTCCCATGCTCTTTATCGTCCCACACTAAAATCATGGGTAGACATTGGCACATGTTTGCATCATCAACCCAAGCGTCAGCTGTTTACCGTGTTGACCGGGTAAAGCCTCAAACCAAGAAGATGCTAGCTTCACATTTTATTCATTTTTTGAATACATTTGATTTACCAACAAAGGTTTCCGTGGGCTTAACTTGTGCTTACTTGCTTGCAGTAAACACAGAAAAGCAGTTCCCCAAAAGAACTTTATTTGGTGATCAGCAGTTTCCAGAAATGCATTACAGCTTTAAATTACTTCCAGATTCTCATCTTGTCTAGGAATTTTTTTTCGTCAGTAAGAATCTATTAACTTTTTCCATTCTTTAAAAGATAACCTATATTTTAGAGTTAATATCTCATTCACAATTATTTTTAGAGAGGTTTAGTTTGCAGGAGTTGTCAAAATCTTGTGCTGAATCTAAATAGCTGTCATTGTTTTTCATATATTCAGTTACTTAAGCTAATTGGTTATGATTATAATATTAAATCTAGCTCTTTTGAATTTGTCACAAAGAACTGTTGTTGTGGACTTAGCATGACAACTTAGCATCTGTTGCATCTTAGCATGGTCTTTCTTCACCAAACAAATGCATTTGCCAAACATTGTTAAAGAGCTTTAAAGATGCTTTCTCATGAGATGGGCCAGGCGGAAACTACGAGAGATAGCAGGTGGAGGCTTTTTGTGATTTCTGTGAAGAATGTTTGGTACATTCTGTGGAGTGAAACAAAAAACTGCAAATAATCTGAAGACTTATAGCAGAACTAAGTGTGTTAAAGCTTATCAACACTCTTTCAATTCTTCTGATTTAAGCTTCTGAGCACAGAAATATCTTATATCAGTACTCATCCCTAGACTCTACAATTTGTGGATTTGTGAGCTTTCTGGAGAAATCTGTGGTAACAGATTCTGCCTGGCCTTACTCATGAGATGCCTACCCACTCGCTTTTTACTTAGGCGATTTACACCCTATACAATCCAAGGTCTCTTGGTTATCCCATCACCTATACTCTAGGAAGCTATACTCTTCCGTCAGGTATCTTTGCAAATGATCACCATCACAACTTAGAATTAACGCCCCTGGGTGGATGCTCAATTCACTCGCATAATCTGTAAATGAAGTATGCTGTTACTAGCTTGTTGGTCATTGTTGTTCCTTTTTCCCTCTGGGTTAAACGACGACCCCTCTCGGTTAAACGACTTTCCCTCAACCCTAGAGGAAGCTCTTGCTTGTTGACTCCTGCTGGAAATATTGGCGCTACGAATGTGTTCCAGAAAATTATCTGGAAAAGTCGCATTGTTGAGTTCTTTAAAGGTTAGGGGAGGGGGGTGTTCTTAGTTATGCCATGGTTTGTCTGAATGCTCGATTCTGATTGGCTGACAGGTATTGTATATTTCTCAATAACTGCACACGCAGTCCAGGTCAGCTTGTTCATTCTATGTATCCTTGTGTGACTTTAGTAACCATTGTAATAAACATTAGCTGATTACTCAACAGCACTGCTAGACCACAGTTTAGAGACTCAGACAATTTTTCTTTTAAAGTGAAATGCATGAATGGCTTCCATGATGCCAGTGAAGCAACGTTTTTGTGATTTCATGAAGCCAGCAAATCCACTCTCTAAGAAGTGTTAGATCTTCACTAAGCAAGTGAAACAACTCACATTGTGTCTTCGCTAAGTTGGAAAAGCTACTTACATTGTGCATTCACAAATTAAAAAAAGGTCCCATTCTGAATCTACTAAGCCAATAAAACCAATTGCTTTGTGCCTCTATAATACCTTTGAAAAAAGCCATTTTCCATGAAGTATATAACAATCATTGCATTTTTGCATTCACAAAGTAAGTAAAATCATTAGCGTTGAGCCTGCACAAAGCTAGTTCCTTATAATTACATTCCTCTACCATGAAAACTGTAAAACTACTCATGTGCCCTCTGCACCAATCAAAACTAAAAACACTTAAGTTCCCCTGATTCCACTACTGTTTTCGGCTTCTTCCCTATTGAAAGTGAACAAGATACCTGCTGCAGCAGCATAATTTGTTAAGCACAAATGTATTTATTTATTTTTGACAGAAATAATACAGTGTGTACTAAAAGTGTGAATAAATGTTCATTTTAGGGAAGTAAATCAGTATGTTACAGTCAGTAAAATGCATTGTTGGTTCACTGCAAAAATGCAGTAACAAGGAAAAATGACAGACTCTTTATAATTAAATCCATCATCTACTTAACCACTTGCAGGCATATAATTTCACAGTTAACCACAGCTCAAGCACTTCTATGATGGGGAACAGACATATTCAAACTAATGTTCTCTGTCTTCACAGCTCTTAATCCGAGCCGCTGAGCTCTGACCTTCTGCGAGCGGCCTTTAAAGTTTAATGAAAGGTCTGCAGTGAGGTTAAGTGAGTTTTATGAAAGAGAATCGTAGTTAAAGTCTCAGCGAAAAAGAGTGAGTGAATGAGATGGAAAGAAACTGAAAATGATGAAAGATGTTTGGTGGGCTGTATTTGTTTGTTCTCTGTGGCGGCGCAAAGCTGTAAAAGTTAATACCCTGGTTTACAATGCTCTGACCCAGAGATGCGTTTTGTTTTAAGGTTTGAACCAATCTTGTCTTACACTTCTGCACTTGAGCTTGGGGGAAAAGTCTCATAAGATGAATTACTTCTAAACTGTATATGGAACAAACTTTTCTTATAGCCCTAAGTTCATTTGTGTATCTTACCACTAAGTTCTATTATAATAAACTATGTAAAATTATGGATCACGTAATGAGGACATCAGTCATAAGTCATAAAAATTGCCTACCCTATTTGGCAATGTGTCAAAGCAAAACAGTTGTAACGGGATATTAGTTTCTTCTACCAATGGCACTCTGGGCCATCTAATGATAATCGCAACTGTTCATTGGTCTGGACACCAGGTTAAACTGCAAACAATTCAAGTTCAGTGGTTCATGTTTCCTTCAACAAACCTCTTGTGCTTCTTGTTGCCAATTAAAAGACAAATATGTGCACTTCTCTTCAATGGAACAGATCCCATTCCACAACAATAAATATTGTACTCTGCTGCTACCTTGTGACTTCTGAAAATGACGAGGTAATCATTTCCCTTCAAGTCGTGTTCAGACACAGAATTGAAAAAAAGTGTAGAACACTGTCTAATTAAAACAAGAAATGATCTACTCAACCACTTTTTACAATTGAAGGTTTCCAGGTTTCCCCTCACATAACTACTCTTTGAAGCTCCTGATTGGTTTATGTGGCCTTAAACCAGCATCACAATTTGGACTTGTGGTAATCGCCACTGGGTGGATGCTCACTTCACTTGCATATTCTGCAAATGAAGTATGCTGTGACCAGCTTGTTTGTCATTGTTGTTCTTTCCTTTTCCCCTTCAGTCATTTTGAGGGGATGTTGCAAAACCTGCTGGGTCATCTACATGGAACCCATCTGCAAATAACTGAGAAAGTTCAAACATGTACATTTTTTGAAGGGCTGTCCCCAAAAACCACGTGACCTGCACCAAGAACCAGCAACATCTGCTGAATATCCTCATTGACTTAACGTGTAAAGCACTTGCAAATCAAGCTGCATTAGTTCTGTGCGTGAACACACAATCAAGGATTCCGAGATGCAAGTAACAATGGCTTCCATGATGCCAGTGAAGCAACTTTTTTGTGACTTCCTGAAGCCAGCAAATCCACTCTCTAAGAAGTGTTACATCTTCACTAAGCAAGTAAAACAACTCACATTGTGTCTTCGCTAAGTTGGAAAAGCTACTTACATTGTGCATTCACAAATTAAAAAAAGGTCCCATTCTGAATCTACTAAACCAATAAAACCAATTGCTTTGTGCCTCTATAATACCTTTGAAAACAGCCATTTTCCTTGAAGTATATAACAATCATTGCATTTTTGCATTCACAAAGTAAGTCAAATCCTTAGCGTTGAGCCTGCACAAAGCAAGTTCCTTATAAATACATTACTCTACCATGAAAACTGTAAAACTACTCATGTGCCATTTCCACCAATCAAAACTAAATACACTTAACCAGCAACATCTGCTGAATATCCTCATTGACTTAACGTGTAAAGCACTTGCAAATCAAGCTGCATTAGTTCTGTGCGTGAACACACAATCAAGGATTCCGGGATGTAAGTAACAATGCCCTTATCGTGTTATGCTGTACTATTCAAAAATGTGAACTGTTTCCTTCGAGAAAATGTATGTATGTGAGATGACAATGTCATACCGAACTTTGCTAGAAAGGTTGTATCCATGTGTTTTCAGGTAGCAGCTGTGCTTCTTCTAGGCCCTTCATCTGTTTTCAGACATCTGTTCAAAACACATCTGCTCAAGCAGCCATGTGCTAGTGTGAGTGTGTGATAGTGTTCACCTGTCCAGATCCACATGAGCCTGAAGCGTTGGAACAAACTCATAATTGCTTCTTGATTTGTGGCTTCATTTCTAAGTGTCCCAGCATCGGCTAGTTTGGGCCTCGGGGGACTGCAGTGTGTGGGGGAGTGTGTCATCACTAACCACTTCTTCAGATTTCTGAAGACCTCAAGGCTGAGATTCCTGGGATCATATATCCATCTGTCATACACACAGAGACACAGATAAGAAGGAATTATCTTTAGCCCAACTGGAGAAGTGCGGATCTTCTAAGCTATGACCCTTCAATTCAATAGACACAACATGAGCCAATCAGGGGTACATTTTTCAAACAACGGCGAGGCTTGGTCTTAAATCACTATAGTGTGATGTGTAAAGAACATGTTCATGGTAGTTGGATCGTGATTCGCTCAGGACTGATGAGTGTCATCACATATGAAAAAATAAATAATTGGTTCACTCAAAATAGCACTTAAGGGTAAAGATGGTTCATTACTGTCCTAAAAAATAAAGAAACATAATTTGTATATAAAATAACAATCTTCAAGAATGCATCTTGACTTTTGAGTAAAGATGGTTTTGGGGGAGTGCATCATTCTTTCTTTGCTGTATACACAATATGCTTTTCTCAATTCTCCCAATCCCAGCAGCAGCAGCAGCAGGAACTACACTGATGACCTCATTTGTTTTTCCAAATCAACTACTTCATTGCCTTTTCCATTGAATGGTTTCCAAATGCATCTAGGACTTTGTTTGGTTAAGTGTACTCCTGGGTCGCTCATTCATAGAACCAGATTTGGAAAAGAGCGAATCTTTTTTTATTTACTTGAACTAGTTAGTCTCGTTCAGCGTTCACCATGTGATGGCAGTTCATGCTGTATTATGTTCACATGTGTTCTTGTGTCTCTCTTAAGTTAACTTTGACTGCATTTTTCACTGCATGATTATAGCAGGTGAATTATGGACTTTACTGAAACAACCAAGCTAATGGCGATATTTTTAAAGTATACGTGTATGTGTTTGGTGGTGGTCAGGAGACCGTAGGCTTGGATTGGTAGCCACATTCTATCAGACTGCCCCAGGGCAGCTGAGGGCTACCAAGGTAACTTATCACCATCAGAGTGTGAATGTGGAGTGAAAGAATAATGTACTGAACATTGTAAAGAGTCCTTGAGCTCTGGAAAATCGCTATATAAATTGAAAGCATTATTATTATTATTATTATCCTTACTATCTAAAGCAGGGTATTGCCTTCTTCCAATTTCCTAAAATCTCTCCCTCTGGAGCCCTAGTGAGTCTGTTGCTGCACCGTTTCTAAACTTAGTGTTGTGGTTCAGAACTCGTAGAACTTTGGCTAAAACCAAGGGCTTGAAGTGATTACTGGGTGAGATGTCCATAGAAGGGCTTTAAGTCCTTGAACAGCTGCGAGACCCAAGGACTCTCCAAGGTAATTAAGTGTGTGGATCAGTGTGGCCCTAGAATGGCGGTAGAATATTGTTTAATTGGTAATAGATGTTAATAACTTGTTAATAAAATATGATACAAATTAACTGAAACTGATGACATATTTTTCTTCAGAACAATTTTTTTGTCCTCAACTTTCTTAAATGCTTGGAAACACCAAGCTTACTACAGAGTGAGTGAAAGAATCAAAGACCTAGACTAAGTATTGAATCCTTAAATTTCATCCCTTGTGTAGAATCAATGAGATAAACTAACTTTTTTCCAAGGCCTTCTAAAGTAAAGAGATGGTCTTATACAGTCTGCAAACAGTATTTTTTTATCAAGACATTTTAACATGGTACCTCATTTTTCAGTGAAATCAATACGCTAGTTTTAAGAACTACAGTTCAGTATATAAGTGGGCTAGGGAATCCAGGTCAGAAGAATCTTCCTTAAATGTCAAACAAACAGAATCAGACAGGATTTATCTGAAGAGGGATTCTCTATGTCTAAAGTCCATGAGTTTCTTCAGTGCTTTAAACAGGAAAGATGAATGAAGCTGAGATTAGAGTAGGATAGAGAGAGCTGTGCTAGAAAACCTCTGATCGATGACTCTGTGGGAAGATCCTGTGTGCGGTAATTACAGCGCAGAGACAGAATTCTCTGCTCTTCAACACATGAGCGGTTGCAGGATGAGCTAGCAGAAGGTCACTTCAACAAAAAAAACCTTTTCTCTTTATCAGCTGTTGGTATTGTTTTTCATGGATCTGTTTTTGCTATGGAAATAAATAGCAGGTTTGGCAAAGGTCAGCATGCTGGCATTGATTGGCTCGGCTGGAGTCGATGTCATCGAGTGAGGACAGGAAATCAGTGTATAGAGCTCAGGGAGACTCGGGTCTTGACCTTTGTGCTCATAACTGTGATAGCAGGAGCCTGGATTGATTGCTGGTCTCTATCAGGTCCTGGTGAATGGTGATGGGAGCGGTTTGAGAATGTGACGGGTCATTGATCAGAGATTGCTCCGTCTAGATTGATCAAAACCAGAGCTGAGAGAAGAAACATGTGGCATTACTTTTCCAGCTTCTTGCAGCCAAATAACATTTCAGGTTTGTGGAGTGTTGAGGACGCTCACTATTCATCTTCCCTTACTTCAATACCAATCAGGAATGTCCATGATACAGAGGCACGAAACATTAATCCATAAAGAGAAAACATTTAAAATTACATTACAAAATTAAGTTGTTAACTTAAATTGAGAAAAAAAAATACCAAGCTAGACTTAAACTAAACTTAATCAAGTAAGCACTAGTAATGGAGAGTTTTATTCATTTTGGTGATTCGTTCTTTTGACTCTTATTAATTAAAAATAATAACTTTAACAATTCATTTAAATCATTCATCCAAGAACAAAAAAACTACTTGATCTAGTTACCAACTGTTGTGAATTAATGTCAACACAATACTATGTGAAATGCCATCATGTGGTGAGCACTGATTTGAGAAGAATAAGTTCACAAGTAAATCAAAATATCTACTTTAATCCTAATCTGGTTCTTTGAACAAGTTATTTGAATGAGAGATAAATCTTTGCACTGATCGATATTACTTCGTTCTGTGATAACAATGCTAACTTCTAGCTAGCCAAAACACAACTCAGATAACATAGTAAGGTTATTTATATCATTGTGAAAGTTTTATTCCATTATCCAGTGGTTAACATGGAACACAAGCAGAGAAAGAGAGTGAAAATGCTTGCTCTGCTCCAACTCAACCAATCAATGAGCTCGTGATCTGCAAACCCTGACGCAAAGTAAAAATATTTCAGAGAGACGTGCGGCAGGGTCTGCAACGAGGTCAGCACAGAAGCATCACCTGTGAATGATAGAAAGAGTGCATCAGTGCTATGAGTTGATGCATGTAAGAAAGCAGAGCAAGGAGTAAAAAAAAAACACTTACTGATCATGATCATTCAAATGAGTCTTGAACATTATGACGTACAGAAGTTCTTCCCATTAACTTTGTAATTAATACCACTAATTTCATGCACACACTAGGAAACTCGTACCCCTAGGTGTTTTCTATTCATCAAGATGGTTGACCGGACAAACCTGCCCCACCCAGGGTCTGGGTATATCAGGTGATATATATATATATACAAATGAGGTTATATATATACAAAGTTGTTAACAGTTACAGGCCATCTGAGGGATGAACAGATGGAAAAAAATTTACAGTGACACGCGTTATGTCTTTCTGATAAAAAAAATATATATAATATATATATATAATTGTTAATTGATCTTTACAAAAACAGCAACATGTGTGGCACATCATCACTGTTGCAGAGCAGAGATGCTATTGGTTAAATGAAAGCTCATGCTGCAGGATATTACATTATGTCGATCCCCCATTTGAAATTCTGTCTCGCCAATGTTTTACAAAGAATGCTCTTCCAACCATTTTTAAAAAGCTTTGCTTGTCAAAGGTACCCCATGTTTCATTCACCACAGACGTTCTGGAGTTTGTCTGCTCCCATCTCTACTGAGCCTTCCTGCACAATGGAATGACTCAAGTTTTTTCCCTACGCTGTGCATTTCTAATGTTTAAAAGGCTAACTCTCTAAAGCTATTGCTCTAGCTAGTTCCATCTCTGCTAAATTCCCTCTAAAAGACCTTTCCCCAGTGATTCAAGGTGTATATTTCCGTAGGTCCCTCATTGAAACCGTAAATATATTAAACTATGTCCAGCCTTCGAGGTGGCGAGTACGGCCTCCGTGCATCTCCCTTCGGCTCTGGGATTGATGCTCCCTCCTCTGGTATGAGAGTCGGCACCGAGATAAGTCTCCATTCCCTATTCAGAGAAGGGGGTTAAAAAAGTAACCATTGTGTTTTTAATACCCTCCAGGATGAGAACTGTTCAGGTAAGCCAGTTTGAAGAGTTCATGGATTAACACCCAATTTAATAAATGAAACAAATGTCAGGTTAAGTCACTCAATTTCCACAAAGCCTGGAAACACCACATGAACAGATTACATTTTAAATTTTCTTTTTTTTTTAATCTGAAATAAATGCATCTAATGCCTGGTCACAAGAAGTTTTTTTAGCTTGTTCTTGTCAATTCTTACCCAAAAAGAAGGAAAGAGTAAGTGACGTTACCCAAACTTTGAGCCTTCTTTGCGTTCCGCTAAAATCTATGGGTGACGTCTCACACACACGACATCAATGTTATACAGTCGATAGTATGAAAACAAAGACTCCCACCCCTAATCATTTGGGAGTAATTGGGAATACAGGTACAAATAAGAGGATGAAAGAGTTTTTTTTAACTTGCAAACGTGTTAACCTTTTAGTGGAGACTCAAAAACCAAGCTATGAACATTTCAAAATCACAATAGAGGCACTTTACATATTTATACAGCAGGTAGACACATCAATATGGTTGGAGACTTTCTGTCAGATAATGATGAAGCTTCTTGGAGACTGAGTTTATGCCTGTAACCTCTCAAGCTCTATAAAACTAAATTGATCCATCAATCTCTAAAGTAAAATAATCAGCACAATCTCAAGTATGTGCCTCTGTTATCATCAGTTATGTTCTTTTTTACCCATATACTCTGAGCATGTAATGGCGTTTAAATTGATTCTTCCAGAATATACTGGAAAGCAAGTGGGTTTATATTGCAAGTGGGGAATGGGAAATGACTTTAGTGGGTTGAAAGGCATCCGTTCTATAAGATGTCGAACTGTTAAGCAGGTGAAGGGTCAGGAAAGGAGATGGGTTATAGGAGAGATGAGATTGCAATGGGACTGAATACTTAAAACTAATGGAAACACAGTTGCAATAATGTGGTTGAAATTGTATTTGTGAACAGAATAAAACACACTAACACTAGTAAAATATGTTAGATGATATGTTGGAACAATTTTTGACTGGAACAAGGGCTAAGGTCAATTTATCTAATAATCTGCGATTCTGCTTAGGTACTATGTTGAATTCCAAGTTCCACCATAACTGTTTTACTATCAACATAGACGTAAAAGAGAATAGAAATTGGAGTTGCTGCCTCCTTTTGAATTAAGCCAACCAACAAATGTAACCCAAAAGTCTTAGATTGTGGAGTCCAAAGAAATCCAGTAAGAACTGAACAAGCGTCAAAGCTAACTGTTGATCAGTGGACATTTGCATGCCAACCTAAAAATAATTAATATACATTTTTTTCTCATAGCTCCCTTACAAACAAGGGGACTAAATAGATTAAATACAATATTTTTTTTAAATTATGGCACAGGGTAGAAATACAACTTAATTTTAAGAGCTCATAAAACACATGCTTCCTTTTAAAATCACGAAAAGTGATTTAAAAGTGAATAAAATTCATAAATATTATTACAGGGGTCAGATTAAGATAATGTAAATCATTTGTAACCATTATTATGGCAACCATTATAAAAAACTAGATTGTGGAAATGTAGAGTAACCAGTTCACTTATATACACATAAAATTGAGCACAAGGAGTTAAAAAAAATGCAATGGATGCGTAAGGAGAACCCCCAGAGAGAGTTCCCTAAATGAGACCTCTCAAAAGGAGTCAGACTGAGCGTGTCTGCTAATTATCTTGCTACCTTGCAGACATTAAGATTCATGACTCATCATGTGGTGAAGATTACTAACTTTTGTTGCTGTTTGATTGGTCAGAGAGAAAGACATGGTTCTCGTTTGGCAATAGTTTCAATGCAGCATAAATTAAGTGAAAGTGACCAGTTGGCCATTCTGGGGATCGAACCGGCAACCTTCTGATCCCAAGACATTCTCCTGACCCACCAGACCACAACTGCCCTTGTGAGATGATAAGCCAGGGTCTGTTAAAGGACCTATTCTTCTAAAACTCTTGACACGATTTGGTTAAAGCTTTAGGACTCAGTATGAAACTGGTTGCCAGTTTGTCTTGGTGTGGGATAAAACATTAAAACAAAGAATACAACTTTAATAAGTATAAATGAAATAACATACCACTGAAATAATATCAACATAATTTTGAAATGCAATTTAACATTTTAATAAGCAACTACATAAATTCTATAATGTTATGACTAGGTACGCCTTGAAAATATAAATTAATTTCAGTTTATTATAAATAAAATTATAATAATATAGATTCATTACATATGTGGAATAATTAGAGCTTCTATTTTATTTAAAAAAAATGTTTTGCTTAGAGACTCCAATTAACCCATGGCTACACAAACATTTGTGAGAGCTTATGACTTGTCTTCTTTATTTACAATTATCCAAAATTTAGATAAATCCTACTACTTTCTGTGTCTTTGAATCGGCTTAAATTTTTATCCTGATGACTGCCTGCTACTACAAGGAAAGAGGGGTAGCCATTGTTTTCCGGAATGTGGCTCTCTGGAGCAAAAGTCCTGCACCCCTCCTCCACTTCTGATAGGCTGGATCGCGTGTGTCTTTCGATCATCGCCGTTTATAAGACCAGAATGCTTTTCAATCAGGAGTATCCATTCTGAAGTGGTTTGTGTGAATCAAGTCAGGGGAGCTTTGAAATAAAGGACAAAACATTCATTCTAATCTGAACTCGTTTCTTGTTTCAATACGGAACCATTCTGTATTTTAAGGGCTGGGTGGCAATCCTAAGGTCCCAGAACCAACCAAATAGGTGCTGGTCCCAACCTACAAGTCATCAGAGCAAATTAAGCACTGTCTTCCTGTACCCATGTCCTTACTCCTTATTCACCAAAGCGATTTTACCTTGTCTCTATGCCTTTTGTATGCACCACTAGAAGTAAACTCACACCTTACCTCAGGGGTCTCAAAGCCAATTCATGGAGGGTCACCGTCACTGCTCATTTTTTCAACTTGGTTTCAAGAGACACGCCAATTGCTTCAAGCAAGACAAACTTTTGCAGTGAACTCAGGTGCGTGTCTTGAAAGTTGCAGGGTGTTCAGCCCCTTGCCTTACCTACAAACTATCACCATCATCCTTTTATGGTGTCTTATTCTGCTTAGTTTGAAGGCAGTCACCTGCATCGCTTTCTACTGTTGATGCATTGTCTGGATTATGCTACTTGAACCTGTTCACCACTAAAGAATGTTTTATACTTAGTTTTGTGTGTGCGTGCGTGCGCGCTCGTGTGTGTGTTTGTGTAATAAAAGGTCAAATCCTTCCTTGATACCCTATAGGTTTGTCACATTTAAACTTTATACAGATGCCACCGAAGTTGTTCAAATGTAATCGAAAGTTGCTCGACTTACAATCCCCACAATTGCTTGCCACAGACAGCAACCACGAAAAAAAAAAAAAAAAAAAAGGCTACAAATTTATTCAAACTCACACATCACACCACAAACAAGCAATGTTTTTGACACTCCTGTCTCTCTCCTTTAAACTCTACCACCTTCTCTGCTAATCTCCTGCAAATATTCCTCTCACGGTTCTTCTCTGGCCACTCTTAGGCCCGCCGGTGAAATCGATGCCAGACCGAACACAGATTTGGTTGGAGACACCGGCAGCAGTTGTAATCCCATCATGCTCAGAGTACCAGACACATTTCAGCCAGAGTTAACTGTGGCTGTTTGACTGGCTGTCCTGATGGATTTCTTCTTTCGCGAGTGTTGTAACTTTACCACAAGCCTGGGAGGCAGAGTTTATAGCTCGTCTCCTAATGCTTCACTAAAAAGTGTTGCACAAATGGCAGCGATTACACAAGCTTAGCTACAGAAGAACACAAGAGAAGGTGTTGACTTCTTTAAGCAAGATGCAAAAAATAGTTGTTGAATAATTTGGGGATGGTGTGGGTGGAAATATTTTAGAAAGTAACCATGGCAACATAAGTTTCAGTGACTTTTGGTTGTTTTCTCTTTTGTAAAGTGTTAAATATCATAGTAGTGCGTTAACAATGTGAATAGATGCTCCTATTTAGAAACTCTGTCGAAGGAAAATTCTCCTCAGGGAGTCTCTATGTGACAGTTTTACATTTCAAGTGTATCCTTGTTTTTTAAAGCTCGTATTTACAAGTCGTATTTTTTTTCAGGTAATGTGATTGTTGACATTTTAGTGCAGGCTAAATGTGGTCTCATAAATACGTGACATAGAAAATATGATTGAAAGTCTTTCCTCTGTGTCCGTATCAAGAAGTTTATTGAAGATCACAGATCAGGTTGTTAAGGTCTCCCCCTGAGGACTTGGTCACTTCGTTTCTCCGTCACACTCATGTTTTGAAGAGCTAAAATAACAGAAATAGCTATTTCTGCAGTGAGTTACACCATTGAGGATTATATACACTTTTTGATGCATTTTACAGAAATTCATGTAGAAGGAATCAAGCTATTGTACATTTATTAAAAGTAAATTTGGAACCAAAACCTATTTTTATCCAACCACTTTAAATACTCCATCCTCTCTTTGCCCATCTTAATTAAATTTGTGGTTCTCTTGTCATTTCCTCCAGTTAAACAGCAACAAAATGTAAATTTTGCTTGTTGGTTTTACAAACACTCTGAACAGTATTACAGTCACCTCTTTCTCTTACAACCCTGAAAAAGACCAAATTAAATAGAGAAACTCAAAGAACTATGCTAACAATTAACAGATGATCAGAAATTAAACATATTCATACATCACATGTCTAACATTAAGCACACGTTTAAATGAAGTATCCATATAATCCTGTCAATAAAAAACATGTCAAGATTTATTGTATAGCTGTATTGTATAGAACTTACATAAAGTTCTAAAAAATGTACTATAGTTATTAATAATACTTTTGAACAAGCTGATTGAAATCAAACTAAAATAGCGTACAGTGCTTACCACTGATATTTACTTCCCATTGTAAATATTGTTTTCATGTAAAAATATCTAGTTATAGTAGTTCTCACATTCAGACACACCTTATCTTCACATACCTTAATGTTTTTATGGCTTACATACCTGAAATAGGGCAATTTAAAGAGGAAAAACTCAGCTTTTCAGCTTTCACTTTATGAGTTCTCCACCTAGCGTTCAGTCAGGCAAATGTAACGGATGCCCGATATCTGAGCGCTTGCTCAATCAATCAATGATTTGTTTGCTATGAAATTATTTCTTTGTCGTTGTCTTAAGAACCTTTCCATAAAGGAATGAACTAATAAAATTATCACATTTAATGGAGAATTAATGCAGAACAAACATTAAGTGGACCTTTAAACTTATCTGTTAATAATAAAAATGACTACATATGATAGGGAACAGAAAAGTAATCACCTTCAGGTCAGGCAGTTGGTCCGGTGGATGAGGAGATGGATTTGTGATCAGAAGGTTGACAGTTAGGTCCCCAGACCCATCGAGTTGAAGTTGGTGTGAGTGATGAAACACTTGCTCTCCATCTTCAACAAGCACAGCTGTGGAGCCCTCGAGCGAGCGCCAGTTCCCCGACTGCTCCCGGGCCATGGCTCCCACTGCTCCGATTGAGTGCTCACGGTGTGTTTGTTCACTGCTGTGTGTGTGTGTACACTGGCTGGATGATTTAAATACAGAGCACAAATTACAGGTATGAGTCCCTCCATATCTGGTCACTTTCACTATTAAACTAACTTCACTTGTCCAGTCAGGTAAAAAGTTTCGGCGTAATTTTTGATTCTTCTCTGTCCTTTGATGCTCATTTCAGCTCCGCTACCCGCGTAGCATTTTTCCACATTAGAAATATTCATCACCTTCTGTCAAATTTACAACTGTTCTCAATCATGCTTTGTCACCTCCTGTGTAGACATCTGTAATGTACTGCTGTTCAACCTTCTAGTAAATCTCTCTATGAACTACCGATCGTTCAAACTGCTGCGACCTGACTGAACACGCAAGCACCATACACTGAGCACATCACTCCAGTCCTGCAACACTTACACTGGTTATCCATATTATATCAAATTATTTTTCCCTTTTATCACACTGAAATTTCTTTTCAAACCCCCATCTGGTTTTTTAGATCTGGAGCTTCAGTCTCTCGTCGTACCAAACCTTCTAGATTGATCATCCCTGGTATCACGTGTTTTTAGTTCCTGAAGTCCGTAATATTCCTGATCTCGATCATTATAAAGATAGTTTCAAAACTTCCCTTTTTAGACAGGCCTACCGTTTGTTATTTTTATATTCTTTGATGCTTTACCTACTTGGTCTATTAATGTTGATTTATTTCTAATTGTATTACTGATTTTTATTTTATTTTAATTTTTTACTGTTTTTATTATACCATGTGCTTACTTGAATGATGACCTTGAGTAACATGAAAGGCATCTCCAAAAAAATAAAATGTATTATTATTATTCAGAATAAGCTTTGAAAAGTTTTTTTAATTAATTAAATTGATACTCCGTGGAAAAAAAATTGTAACACAGTCAATAAGTGTTACCCAATGGCCACTACCCAATGTCATTCGTCCTTCATCTTAAACCAGGGTTCTCAAATTTAAAGCAAATATCGCACACGTTTTGATGCTTTCAATAGTTCACACTGCACACTTGATCATGCACTGAAATTATGCGGTTGTAGCCCACTATTTTAACAGCTCATAAGCAATGGGAGAAACAGTAAATATATACTGAACCCATATAAGTGTGATTTCTGTGCACCTCTGTGGTATCTCAAAGGTATCCAAAACTACCATGATGGGCAGCAAAATATATGGTGGCCAATCAAAGGTGAACTGTTTAAGCATTCTCTGAGATCTTGTAGAAATGTATCACTAATTGAGTTCTGAGTTCTAAGCATTGAGTTCTGAGTGTTTGCTAAGTAAATAAAGGGAACTGTTATGTATGAAAAACAAAAAGTATGAACCAGGGCTGGACTGGGACAAAAAAGGCCCTGGCATTTTTTGCCATGGAGGCCCATTGTGATTATTTAAAAGATGTGAAATGGCACAGGTTTTACAGTTA